>CM070560.1:11478859-12078859 GCA_036346405.1 Phyllostachys edulis | reverse complement strand
GGCGAAGCTCCTCAGCGTGAAGCGTCGAAAGAGCCTCGACGACGGTCGGTTGTGGTGAGCAGTTCAGTAGTTGAGCCCTGATGGGCTCAAACTCTGGGCATAGATGGCAGACGAAGTTATAAAGGCAAAGGCGATCACAATCCGCCTTCTGCATGTTATGACACTCCTGGCAGAGTGGAGAAGTCAGCCCGTCCAGCTGGCGTCAGAGACTGGCCAAGGCTCGGAAGAAGTCGTCGAGGGAGGAATCCT
The DNA here is from genome assembly GCA_036346405.1 of Phyllostachys edulis. NCBI lineage: Eukaryota > Viridiplantae > Streptophyta > Magnoliopsida > Poales > Poaceae > Phyllostachys > Phyllostachys edulis. The sequence continues at coordinate 12,078,610 of CM070560.1, read as the reverse complement.
CCTGACGAAGCATTTCCAACTCACGCTGGAGTGAAAAGAACTGAGCATCATTGCTCTACTGGTATCGCTCGCGCAAGTACTCCCAGACCTGATGAGTAGAACGCAGACCAACAATGTCTAGCTAGATGGAGTTGTCGATGCTGACCACCAGGATGGCGCGAACACAGGCCTCATCAGCACACCAGCGTTCAAAAGTGTCTATGGCATACTGAAAGGCCTCATCAGTAGCGCCAGCAGCAGCAGTAGCGGCCTCTACCTCCTTCTTGGCGGCCTCATCTTCTGCAGGAAGTGCAGAAGTAGGCTGCCTGAGAGAAGGCTGAACCGGTGATGGTGGACAAGGTCGAGCACCAGTGACATGTCCCCAGAGACGGAGACCATCGAGCGTGATCTTCATGAGTGAAGGCCACAACCTGTAGTTTGTCCCATGGAGCTTAGTTCCCGAGAATGGGATCGCAGCTGATGGAACGGAAGCTATTGGTAGGCGGCACTGGACGGCGTGGCGACCAAGGCAACAAAGTCTAACAGGCGGCACTGGATGGCGCAGTGGTTAGATCGACGTTCTTCTTTTTTTTTGTTTTTTTAATACGTGTGAGCTTGGACCGGCTTAAAAGCCCGGCCTGCTCACAAAGCAGACAAACCAAGCGGGGGAACTAGGGTTCCCCCGAGTTCTCAACGGCGGTGGCCCTCTGGTGACAGGCGACGGGCGGCGAAGAAGCGGCGAGCTCGAGCACGTGGGCTCGAGCACACGAGCGACGGTGGCGTCGAGGAGCTCCAAGCGGCGGCGTAGCCGCGTAGGCAAGCGTGGCGTCGAGGCCTCCAAGTGGCGCCGTTGGCAAGCGCCTCCAAGCGGCAGCGTCTTTTGACGGCGGCCCTTCGGTGACGGGCGACCTACGACGGGCGGCGAAGAAGCGGTGAGCTCAAGCACACGAGCGACGGTGGCGTTGAGGAGCTCCAAGCGACGGTGTAGGCAAGTGTGACGTCGGGGTCTCCAAGCGGTGGCGTCACGTCGGGCGATGGCGTCGTTTGGCGTCGGGCGGTTTGGTGGCGATTGGCGGTGTGCGGCGGCGGTCGGGTGGTCTCAGGCAGTGGCGGCGTGGGGGGAAGCTAGGGTTCCCCCTGTTGGTGGTGGCAGCGCAAGCAGCGATGGTGGCGCGATGAATGTGGCAGCGGAAAAAAAAGCTAGGTTAGAAACATAGCTCTGATACTATGCTATGAATATTATGTGCATATATTCAAGAGGCCAAATAAGCAATATATATAGGGAGTACAAGGGGGTTGCCATATACAGATAAGAAAATACAAAAGGAATCCTATTCTAACAAAGGTATATTATTCGTTTCCTTCAGGATTGCATCATTTTCCCACAACTTTTCATATTCTGAATCAATTGGTTGACAATATGTCATAATCAGGGATGCACCTCACCATGATGTACGTACATGAGATACTTTCTTCAGTTCACATGCTGAATACGTGCATGACCTTGAGGCTTTGAGCTAATGTTTTACAATTGTTAACAGTTCAGTGGTAGGTAATCTCCCTGTTATTTGTTCTAATTTTAGACTGCATAGCTATATGCGTATCAATAGATGGCAATTTTTAGTGTAGGGGTAAATCAGTTCTATGTGCCTGAAATACCTCGGGTTTCATGTTTGCAAGAAACTATGAAGTTTTTGTTTATTGATACAGCTATGCGTGTGACATGACAGATAGTGTATAGTATTATACTGATTCTTTTCTTAAGCCAGTAGTTTTCAGATTGATCTGGACGTAGTATGCTGCTAAAAAAGTTGACAACACCAGCTATATTGTCTCATATGCATGAATTTCAACATCTCTTTAAGTATGAAGCTCTTCCATTCTCTCAACAATCTTCGTGTTGATGCCATATTTGATATTCCCTTTTGTCCTCGTTGGTCTGAATACTTAACCACGTACATGATTTTGTATGGTTTGAAGAAATGAATCAAACAATCGGGGACGTCCCGGCGGCGTCGGATTCGACGATCGTGGCCTACGACGAGTTTGTCGCCAGCGCCGTCGGCCGCCTAACCGCCGTAGCCGAGAAGATTGGCGGCAAGGTGCTCAACGCCACCAAAGTCCTTGTCGAGGCCTTTGTTGTCGCCAAGGACCTCCCCATCCAGGCCAAGCAGTTCCAGGTATGGGGTCGCGCTCCTCTCCTGCCTCGATTTGTTTAGTTTTGGGTGTTCCCGGCGCTTAGATCTCCGGGTGCCTTATTCTATTTGGGCCAATCCGGTGCGTGTCTGAGGGGGTAATTGCGCGAGAATGGCTGATCGAGCTGAGAGATTTGGAGGCACGTCTAGGGGATTTCGGATTTTGTTGATCGAAACGTATGACGCTGAGGTCATTCTGTTGGAGCGATTTCTCTAGGCAATAATTTATTATAGGATGATGTGCGTACAAGTCTATTGATAATATATGTAGAGAAGTTATCGCAGTATTGAGGGATCTGAAGAATGCAATGCCTATTCTTACATCGATGAGCAACCTTTGTTTTTGTGTTGCGTAAACTCGCATCGATGGTCGATGCGCAGGAGTTCTTCAAGCCTCTCAACGGTGTTATTGCAAAAGCGATTGCAATGACAGAAGGAAGGAGACCCGACTATTTCAATCATATAAAGAGTGTTGCTGACAGTCTCGCTGCTTTGGCTTGGGTTGCATTATTAGGAAATGATTGTGGTTAGTAAATTTGTATCTTCAGCTTCTGTTTTTTTAGTCCTATCGATTACCATAAATGCCCCTGATTTGTTTTTCTTCTTCCTCTCTGTAGGGCATGAGTTTCCCAACAGCACATGTTGAAGAAAGTTGGCACACGGCTGAGTTCTATAATAACAAGGTATGCTTTTTATTAGACCATTTGGTAATTTTGCTCCACTATACCTTGGACATTTTTGCCTACAATTGTAGTTAGATTTGCATTTTTTTAATAAAAAACTGATTAGAATGCATGGTTATTTCCTTTTGGGAATGCACATATTAGATTAGTGGGATGAAGTGAGAACACAATGCGACTATCTATATTTTTTCTTCAAGCAATGCATCCCCCTTTTTTTTATGCTTAGTCCATTTGACTTTCTGTAACTGTGAGTACATCTGTACATGTAGATCCTACAACGTGATGATCGATTGGAGGTTTATGTGCTACAGAGTGATGTCTGTCGTGTCCGTTCTGTGGAAGATGTGCAGTACACTCAGTTGATTGAGCATGCACATAGCTCGGTTGAGCAACCGACCTGCCCAGTATGTCTTGGTATGTGGAGGTGGTTTGGTTTACTCTTAACATTTATAAAAAATTCTGAAAATCTTATTTCATTTGTTCATTAGAAGTTTGGAATATCTGCTGCAGGGTTTAGCGCTGTATTAAAATGGTTACAACTTGGAAATGCTCACCTACGTACATTTTTCAGATTATGTCGGAGTTCCAAACTGGTACAGTGGTATGTTCACTTGGTGATGAAAAAGAAAGTGTTACACATTTCGTAACTTAAGAATGTTTAGGATGTATGACGATTACATATAGACTTGGGCATCACATAAAAAAAGTACGCCACATAGGTGAAATCTAGTTTTAAAACATGTGAATCTGCCATCTCTTTATTTTGTTAAAGAACTTATGCTGTATTAATTTTGCAAGTAATGCTGTGTCTGCTGAATTTTATACTACATACGCATTGCTTTTAGCCTCCTGATGTATTTGTCCTACTGTTAATACCTAATAGAAGTTTCATGCACGTATATGTAATTTTGGTAGCGCTGCAGATATCATCATTTGAATTGACTTGACATGTAGGAGGCTAAGGTGGTAAATATTTCTGCCTAGGCTGTTATTGTATAATTGAATTGCATAGGCAATGGGTTAAATGACCTTGATTGCTGTTTGATCTACGACTAATGATTTGGCTAAATTTTTTCTCCTTATTGTCTATGTATTATCACTTTTTGCAAGCCACAATGGGTTAAATGGCCTTGATTGCCTAGGTTGCTATTGTATAGTTCATTTTTCATATTAATGACAGTCTTGTCAGAAATACAACATATTAATCACCTGTTAGAATGAAGAGTTGATGACCTTTGATATCTAACATATATAACATTTGCATCATTCAAAGCACCTTGGACAGACCAATACCTATTAAAATGAAGAGTTGAGGATGTTACCTTGTTTTGGCACCGCAGCTTATTCCTAGAAAGTTATGATAGAATTTACAAGTGTTGAATGTATGTCTACCTCTTCCTTTCACGTGGAGAATTAGTTCCTGCAACCTATTTTTATATATATTTTAAAAAATTTCATTTTTTTTGGGCAGGGAGGAAGCAATTAGGATGCTGAAACTCCGACCATAGTGAGTGATAAGGATGTTCTATCTATTTTGATGGAACCACAAGACCTATTGCTAAGCTCGACACGATCTGAGTTGACAATTTTGCAGGTCTGTAAAGTGCTTGCCCTTTTTTGTTTGTGTGGCTTGTGTAATTTTGGTGTTGCTAGAGGAAAAAAAATTATATTGTGATCGCCAAGGCATATAGTCTGCTTTCATCACTGCTATGTCATCTTAATATGTATATTTCCTATTATGTCCTATGCACTCTAAAACGACATAAACATCTTGCCCTTTGAGACCTCCGTCAAACAAGAATTAGCTACGCACTCTAAAACGACATAAACATCTTGCCCTTTGAGACCTCCGTCAAACAAGAATTGGCTACGCACTCTAAAACGACATAAACATCTTGCCCTTTGAGACCTCCGTCAAACAAGAATTAACTACGCACTCTAAAACGACATAAACATCTTGCCCTTTGAGACCTTCGTCAAACAAGAATTAGCTACGCACAGCTAAACATAGATCATTCGCTCTATTGCCTTTCATATGTTCTTCCTTTGTGCGTAAACATAGATCACCTGCTCTATTGCCTTTCATATGTTCTTTCTTCACCTATTGCGGTTCATCTTATGTTGTACCCGGTCCGTTGTAGTTGTACAATTTGCCACTTCTTGCACTTTTTAACATATTGTTGTATCGGTTTCACATTCTGCCTGAATGAATTTTGGGCTGCCATACTGCCTTATCTATAATGACTTCAGTGAGCTTACGAAAACAAAAAAAAACTCATAACAAATTACGAACATCAGTACTATAATACATGTAGTAAGTAACACCCTAACAATACTGCTTTTATAATTACAACTATCACCTGCATCTTCATATCTTCTATCACCAACGATTCCTTAGTCCTAATTATAGTCTCACGTCTTCAATCCCGTTCGCCAAGGCGCATGAGGGTTACTAGTTATCTCAATACATGTGTGCTCTCCCACCTTCCCACCCAGCCAGGGGCATAGCCAGCCCATGGCCAGGCCTCGGGCTGGCCCAACCATGGTCCATCTCATCGTCTCCTTCACATAGAAATTTTTGGTCTTGTTCATCAATTTCACATGGGAATTTGAGACTGGGCCTCGGAGGCCCGAGGCCTAGCTCCGTCATTGCACCTAGCCCATAGCTACTATCACAGGGTAGGCCGCACGCGCCCCCGAAAACTTGTTACGAACATGTCAGATAGGAAAAAATGGACATGTATAGCTTTACATTATAAAAGAAGAACTCGACGGTTAATGAGGATTGCCCTAGCTTAATGACATACATACCAATTGATTAAGATTCAAAATACTATCACAAGGTTAAAGCTAAACTTAAGGTTCATAATTATACTTTGTTTGAAAAAAATGCAACTATGGCTTTGCTTGTGTGAGTGTAGGTATTATGGATGTCCTAAAAATAGTGTGGGCCAGCGAGAGGAGAAGGAGGCTGGCCCAAGAGAGAAGAAGGTCCATGTGGCCAAGCACCAAGGACAAAAGACCAAGCAGCAAAGGAGGGGAAGGCCCATGCAGTGGAAGAGTAAAAGGGGGAGAAGCCCAAGAATCCAAAGCCCAAGTTTTGGATAAGATTTCTAAGCCCAATTCAGACCTCCCATAAGTCCAACCGAAATCAAACTCGGAATCAACTCAGAACTCAATTCAGATTCGGTTTGGGGCAGCCCACAAGGCCCGTAACAAAAAGGCCATAACTTTCACAAATGGAGTCCGATTGAGGTGCTTTTGTGCTTGTTGGAAATCTTATTCCAAGGCCCACGCAATGGATATGGTGCCAGCCTCAGAAACCCTATGGTCGCACTGCTACGACCGAAACAATGTGACAACTATAAATTTAGGTTTTCTTTTTGTGTGAGTTTGAGTCAAATATAAGTAGGATGAGTTAGAGTCGGTTTGGATGACTTTTGGCCGACCCTAGGGGTCATATATACTCATGTATTCATGCCTTTTGAGGGTAGACCACGTTTATTCAAGAAATAACAGATTGCTTTTTAGCACTTGTTCTTCTCTTAGGGTTAGCTATTGCAACCGAAATCTAGAGAGGGGAATTGGGTGTTCTTCGTCGTTGTTCTTGCTGGTCCTTGTGGACTGGGGGAGCATTGCATCCTCTTAGTGGTCTTGTGGATATTCAACATCTAAACGTGTGGTTGGACGAGTTTATGTGTTACAGGTTGTTGCATTGGCAGCGTATTGGCTTCATGCGATTCGTTAGGCTACTTGAGTTATCTTGATCCTATGTCGAGAAGATAGGGCACCCCATCTTATCTTGGTATCAGAGCATGGTTGACTCGGTAGAATTACTTATCCCTAGTTTAGATTAATTGTTCTTTGCTGTTCTTTATTCCTAGAGTCCATAAACCGAAAATTACAACACAAAAATTCCAAACCGTAGTTTCAATCTGTTATTTTCTTGTGAGTTTTGTTAGGTTTTGATCCATTAGAACTTTGTTTAGTTGTTGATCTAGTGTTTCTTTTGTGTACCCTAATCCTCGTGTTCCATCTAAACCTTAAAATTCGTTGGTTTTTGAACTCCTCAAAACCAGCACAAAAAATAGATTGCAATTCATCAATCTGCTACCGCGGGCTACAACATCAAGCAGCTACAGTGTCACGCGTGCTATAGTACATCACATGTTACAGTGTCGATGTGTGCTTTGCCATATTCTTTGGTTGATGAATAATTTTCTTCACTTATATCCTTTGTGAACCAATCAACATTTGTGAATACTTTCATCCTATTGAGTAGCTATTTGATATTTCTCTAGGGCTGTTCTTATAACATCTTGTGCGCAAATTTTTGAATCGAAAACCAAAGTATTAGGGTTAAGTTTTGTTGTTCATTGTCACATTGCTGTCCACATATGTATATAAAAAAAGTGTAAAAGAATAAAGGAAAAGGCAAAACCGCATGAAAAGTCGCGGTACAAAAGAAAAGAAGATTGCAAATAAAAAGAAGTGAAAAACAGAAATAAAGGAAAAAGGAAGGTGGCCAAAAGTGTGTACAATATTACACCCATTGTTTCTAAATTTCAGATTGTGCGTTATTGTTGAATTTGAGCAATCTTGTGCCTTATTTATCAATTTGACCAATTAGCTAGCGTCGTTCCATAACTTATGCAATACGAGCTAGTTATTATTCACTTATATTTTCAAATTAGCTCATTCCTTTGATTGCATTAAGTTACATCATCCTTGTGTGTGAGTTGTTGTCCTAAACACATCTTATATCTTTTAGATCAACAACTAGGCCTTGAATTATAGTTTGGATTGCTACCTAGCTTTACAATAACTAGAAATTCGGATTGATAGGATATACACTTTACCCTCCAAGCTCCACATATATACGTTGTTTGTGCAATTACTCAGCTATGAACTCGCTTAACCATCACCTTTGAGTTGATCCACTCCACCCAAGTGTGAGGTACTCTACAATTCAGCATAGGGTATGTAAGAACTTTGGTGGTAATAAAGGGTGAGGTTGAGAGAGAGCAACATATTTCCAAATATATACACTTGCTTCTTGCTATTTTTGCACTACTAACCATGGTAGATTACAACTACGTGGAACTTCCTTTCTACGGAAGTTATGATCCGAAGGAGTACCTTGAGTGGAAAGGACAAATGGATAAGTTAATTAAATTTTAGAATCTTTCCACAACACAAGAGGTGATGAGAGCCACTAGAGAGTTTGAACACTATGCTTATAATTGGTGGCAACAATTTGTTGGGAAACTACTCGTTTCATCTTGGTTAGATTTAAAAAGGGTCATGAGAAGAGAATTTGTACCATCCTCTTATGAGCAAGAGTTACTTCACCATTTGGAGAGCCTTACACAAGGGTCGAAAGTTGTTCAAGAGTATTACTTTGAGCTAGAAAGTGCAATGCGTCATACCGGTATTACTAGTACATTTAAACAAAAGGCATACTTCAAAGGAGGTTTGAATTATAAGATCGCAGCTGCACTTAATCATAAATACTTTAGTAGTATGCAAGAACTTGTGATTTGTGCTCTTGACAAAGAGGAGAGGATGTGTAATTCCATCATACGTGAGGTTGAGAGCGTCCCAATTGATAGTGTGAGAGATAAGGCAATAGAAAAGTGAGAGGTAGAATATAGGAAGAGTGAGGATATTATTGAGACTAACCTATTACTCTCTACTTCTAGTATTGTTTTTCACATTGTGTAGGTTGACAATTAATTGGAGGAGTTGAACGGTAAACTACCTGCACCATTGGAAAAGAAGGATGAGGAGATAACCATGGATGGAGATGGGATGCTTGCTGCCCTATGGTTACATCATGAACAAACGCTATCTACAACACCTACAACAACTCAGGAGAATGTTAAAGGTAACAACAATGGTGTTGAATTGGATATTCATCAAGAAGAGAGTAAGAGTGACAACTCTAGTCTTCCTTTGAATATTCCACATTCTGAATTTAACGCGCTTAATTTACGTAATGTGGAATTGATTACTCATGATAAAGTTCTAACTAGAATATCCCTTAATGATTCTTTATGCTATATCACGTTCGATGAACCCATAGAGCTATCTAGCGTGATTGAGAGAGTTTATGAAATTGCATGTTTGAAATCACTAGCTAGTACCTACACCTTCACTTATAAATCTAATTTGATTGGAGATTATGGTGTAGACAACAAGTTTCATGTTTATCGAATATGCATTACTTGTGATAAGCTTGCTGAATTGAAAAAGCATGTTTTAGACAATCCATCTTTTGGGCAATGTGATGATAACTTAGAGATGAGTTTAAATATGAGTACCTACTGTTCAGAAAGATTTATAAAGCCCACTTAGTCATCTTTTGCTGAACAATCATGTATAAGAAATCATAGTAGTGCAATTGAAGCATGGAAGACACAAACAATTTTCTCGTCTACGTTACATAAAACTGATATTGTAAAGTTGAAATATGATTATATGACCTACTTGTATACATTAGAAAATGATTTTGGTCTGTCCATTCATAATTTGCATACATGCTTACAAAAGTCGAAGACGACTTCTTTTCATGGGTGGAGGAACAATGAGGATGAAAGGAGTGTTGAGATGCATATATTACATATATCTAATGGCTGTTGTTGTGCTATTCATGATTTGCAAAACAAAAGGGATGGTAAAACAGATGATAAATATATATACCATGCACATACGTTGTTCTATTTGTTTAGTACACTTTTAGGTTACCAAAAGCCGATGACGGCTTTTCTTGAAGAAGGGGAAGATAATAAAGATTGCCCCAGCTTAATGACACACATACCAACTAATCAAGATTCAAAACACTATCACAAGGTTAAAGCTAAACGTAAGGTTCATAATTATACATTGTTTGAAACAAAATACAACTACGGCTTTGTTTGTGTGAGTGTAGGTATTATGGATGTCCCAAAAATAGTGCGGGCCAGCGGGAGGAGAAGGTGGCTGGCCCAAGAGAGAAGAAGGTCCATGCGGCCAAGCACAACAAAAGACCAAGTAGCAAAGGAGGGGAAGGCCCATGCGGTGGAAGAGCAAAAGGGGAGAAGCCCAAGAACCCAAAGCCTAAGTTTTACATAAGATTTCTAAGCCCAATTCGGACCTCCCACAAGTCCAACCAAAATCAAGCTCGTAATTAACTCAGAACTCAATTTGGATTTAGTTCAGGACAGCCCACAGGGCCCGTAATAAAAAAAGCCATAACTTTCACAAACGGAGTCCGATTAAGGTGCTCTTGTGCTTGTTGGAAAGCTTATTCCAAGGCCCACACAATGGATATGGTGCTAGCCTCAGAAACCTTACGATCGCACCACTATGTCCGAAACAATGTGACATCTGTAAATTTAGGTTTTCTTTTTGTGTGAGTTTTAGTCGAATACAAGTAGGGATGAGTTGGAGTCGGTTTGGATGACTTGTCGTTGACCCTAGGGGTCATATATACTCATGTATTCGTGCCTTTTGATGGCAGACCACGTTTATTCAAGAAATAACAGATTGCTTTTCAGCACTTGTTCTTCTCCCAGGGTTAGCTATTGCAACCGAAATATAGAGGGGAATTGGGTGCTCTTCATAGTTGTTCTTGCTAGTCCTTGAGGATTGGGGGAGCATTGCATCCACTTGTGGTTTCGTGGATATTCAACATCTAAGCGTGTGGTTGGGCGAGTTCATATGTTGCAGGTTGTTGCATTGGCAGCGTGTTGGCTTCATGCGATTTGTTAGGCTATTCGAGTTATCTTGATCATACGTCGAGAAAATAGGGTATCCCGTATCATCGACGGTGGTGAGTCTGCTATCTACCTTTCACTTTTTGAGTTGGTGTGGTCTTTTGCAGATAGATATGTACGTACATGCATATGTTACTATAAATATATTATGTAGATAATTAGATCATCTACGTATGTGGTTTGTGATAAATACTCTTTGTGGTTTGTTGATAGAATGCGAATTATATATACAACTTATGTACATTTATTTCAGATTCGTTGTAACGCACGAACACTCGGCTAGTATAACAAACTTATTACAGATGCTACTACGAGCAAGTATGTTGTAAAATGGGAGAATTCAAAAATTGCGAGAACAACCTCTAAAAAAACTTTCGTTATAAATGGTGCTGACGTATAATACAAGCAAGCATCCGTCCCTATTTTTTCTACCTTTTTTTTAGAGAGAGGAAGCAAACATTCGAACTTTCTGTAGGAGATTTTTTCTCTCGAGAGGATGCTGTAGGAAAAATATAATTGTACGAGAAAATATAAAAAGAGGGTCTTGAGAGTAGAACGAAGATTAAATGGGCCGGCCCACTCCTCGACATACAAGCTGAACGCAAACATTAGTACCACCTCGGCTGTTTTGGGGAAGCGAGCTCAGCTTATAACCAAGGGCCAAGTCGAATGCAACACGACCTTACTTGAACAGGATCTGTTCTATAGGCTCGTACCGCTGCATCCATTACCAATAAGGAGGCAAGCACTAAAGTCTGGTTGATGCGCTGTGACCTCTGGGCCAGAGCGTGATTGACGGCCAGGATGCTCATCCCAAGGCTGTAGAGGATCGTTCCTGCCTGGCTCGAGCCGGTCCAGGGTGGCCCAGAGGTTGTCTGACAGACTCCCGAAAAATACTTTTTTATTTTTTGCAATTTTCACTCATACACATACATGCTTTGTACGCATACCTGTAAGTGTAGGGGGATTGGACCTGGTAAATGCATCTCTTGCCCTTATACAACCGAGCAGGCAAGCGAATGCATATACATGCTTAATTAGACAGTTACCATCGAGCTTAGATATACAGGCTTAATTAGACAGCCCTGTTTTTTTAGTTCAAAAGGCACGCAGGCTTCAATGGCTGGGCTTGCATTTGCATGGTCTGCTGAATCCCTCCTGGCTCATTGCAACCGACACCGTTTACGCAAGCAGAGAAACAGTGGATGACTGATGTCATTGAAAACAAACCGAAAATTTTCAGAGTTTCAACTTTGTCAGATTTTGGCTTGTTTTTGAATTCATTCACAATTCGGAAACTTCCTCACCATTTCCGCTTTCCCTTTGAGCCTTTACGCTTTCCTTAACCAGAGGCGGTTTTCCAAAAGCCCGCCACCGCCTCTGCTCCTCTTTTGATGCGACATAAATTAGAAAACACTAATTTGTACGCGAATTAGCCTAATCTTTCACACAGCACGAGTAATAAACAGTAGCAATCCTCCCTTGCGCAGCACCAAAACTCCAAACCCAACCCAGCCGAATAGATACAGTGTATGTAGAAAGGCAAAGTCACTGGCTTCTGTTCTTCTCCAGTTCAGCGGCCATAGAACAATTAGGAAATTGATATTGAATTCCCAGCGTAAACTTTCGGCCGGCAAGCAGTACTCAAACTTGACGCTTAATGTCAGCTCCTGCAGCTCCTCTCAATGCACGAACAGAAGACACAGACACAAGCACTCGTGTATAGGCCTCCAAACAGCCATGCGAACAGCAGCTATCTAGCGGCTTCGTCTGTAACAGAGAAACAACTCGGCTTCTTGCTTCTAGTCTCGATGCAATCAGGAAACATTAGTAGTAATAGATGGTTTTCTCCTGGCACCTTGAATTGTGATTATGATTCACAGGGAACCGACCAAGAATCAAAGAACCGAAGTTCTCTAACTCGCAAGCACCACAGCCTATGAACTACATGGGCCATGACTCACGATACCTTCAAGCGGAGCGCTGCACTAAACATTAGTACAACCTCGGCCGTTTAGATTGAGGTGGCACAGCTTATAAGGCAGGGCCTTGTCGAATGCATCACGACCTTACTCGAACAGGATCTTTTCTATAGGCTCGTACCGCTGCGTCTTTTACCAATAAGGAGGCAAGCATTATTTAGGGCTTGTTTGCTTGGGTACCCCGCTCCTTTTGCTCGGCACGAGAACACTGGCATTTGCCATTCTTGCTTGCTTAGAATCTGTGTATGTCGCCAAAGCCAAAGTAGAAATCGCCTACAAAGCGCTCAAAAACGACGATCGAATGTTGCTCGAGCAAACTGTTCTATCCACCATTTATTGTTTCAATCCAACGGTCCATTTTTAATTTACCAATTCTAGTCACATGTTTCCAACCAAACAACTCATCTTTAGGTTTACCTGGCCAGGCAAAAATCATCTACTTTCCAGGCTACCTCCAGGCACCATTTTTTTCCAGGCATGGAATCCAGACACCAACCAAACAAGCCCTTATAGTCTGGTTGATGTGTCGTGACCTCTGGGCCAAAGCGTGATTTGACGGCCAGGAAGCTCTGGATCGGAGCCATTCCACGGCTATAGAGGATCGTTCCTGCCTTAGAGGTTGTCAGACGGACTCCCGAAAACTACTTTTTTTTTTCTTTTGCAATTTTCACTCCTTATACAACTATGAATTTTTGGCTGGCGTCTTTTCATCCCGTATCTACAAGAGTGACCCCCTTGATTTTTTTGTTGCAAAAATAGCCCTATATCGCACGACCACCATACGACAGGACCTCCCTGCCCGCCATGTGCCCCGCAACTGCATGGCCCCCGTGCGGTGGCCCCCCTCCACCGCCACGTGTCCCGGCGATTAGGGTTTTGGCGATTAGTGTTTCCGCGGTGTTCGTAAGATTTTTAAAATATAGCGAATGAGTTCAAAAAATTACGAATTTTTATGTGAATACTCATAATACGGTGTACTTGTGTAATTTTTCCATAATTTTACTTGTTCTGATTTTTTTCTCGCAATTTCATTTAAGTGTGCTTTTTGTAGGAATTTGTAAATATAGAAAATGAGCTCACGCACGGTGGCCCCCCCTTCGCTGCCACGCGCCCTCCCCTCCCCCTCCCGCATGCCCAGCCCTCCCCTCTTGCCAGTCCTCCCCTCCCGCCACGCGCCTGTCCAGTTCCGTGGAGAACAAAAAAACGCGCGGTGGCCACCTTTTGTACCGCCTGTCCTCCCTCCTCCGCACATCTGTCGCCTCGTCTAGAATTCCCAACGCCAACGCTTCCGGAATTCCTGGCGCCAACGCCGTGGCTCCTCTTTCGCTCGGCTTTAAATACCGAACTCTCGCAGTCGCTTTTCGCTCATCTCAATTGCGTTTCGATTCTCGTGTGATGCTCGTCGCTGAGAACTCAGATAACATAACATAATAATTATTTTTAGAAGATTAAGTATTTGCTTGCTTCTCATCATTCGTCGCCTAGCCTTTTTTGATTGCTTCCCGCCGAAGGGCAGGTAATTTGTTGGATGCTTTTGTCGTTATTACCGTAGTCGTAGTTAATCAGTCTTAGTCGGCTAGTCGTAATTAGTTGTAATTAGTTAGTTTAGTGGTAATTAATTAGTTGTGATTAGTTAGTTTACTAGTAGTTAATTAGTTTAGTGGTAATTAATTAGTCACAATTAGTTTAGTAGTTATCATTACGACATATTAAATTAGTGTAAATGAAGTACGGATAATTTAATTAGTAGTAATTAATCAATCGTAATTGGTTAGTTTAGAGGTAATTAATCAGTCCTAATTAGTAAGTTTAGGGGTAATTAATTAGTCGTAATTACTTAGTTTGCTGGTAATAAATTAGTTTAGTGGTAATTAATTAGTCCTAATTAGTTAAGTGGTTATCAGTCTGATATATTAAATTAGCGAAAATGAACTACTCGTAATTTATTTAGTGATAGTTAATCAGTCGTAATTAGTTCAGTAGCAATTAGCTAGGCATAACTCATTCAGTGCAAATTAGTTAGTCGTAAGTAATTAAGTGGCAATGAACATGTGGTTTAATAGCGGTAAGCACGGTAGTAATGAATTACCAACAATTTTTTGAAATTTTTGGTAATTAATCGTATTTAATTACACATATGTCACCCATCACTTGCATGCAATTTATCGTATTTAATTACACATATGTACCGCGGATGGGGTTTTTATGGCTTCAGGTAATTTCAAACATGCAAGACTTGTTCGTGTTTTATGGCGATAGTCTCGTACGGGTTGGACCTGTCGAGATGCCAGTACAAGGTGGTCTGGGCGGAGAGGGTGGAATTGTGGTGGTCGGCTCGCATTGACTGCCACGTTTACCTACCGGACCAGCCTCTCGGGTTGGAGTCCGACAAGGATGCCGACCCAAGCTCGAATGGTAGTGACGAGGAGGCACACCAGGCCGATGGTCCAACCAGGGGAGTTGTGTCGTGCCTTACGTGGCATCGAGACTTGATGATATCGCAGTGCGTTCGCTCGTACTGCCACAAGAAGAAGGCTCCCACTAGCGGTTTGATGCTGACACCCTCCTAGTTGGGCAGCGCTTCCCTAGGAAGGTGGCCGTGCAACAAGTTATTACAAGGTACGTCTTGTCCATCAGCCGTGCGTACTGAGTGCACCGGTCCAACCCAGGAAAGTGTGCAGTGAAGTGCGTAGTGGAAGGCTGCGATGGCAAGATCAACGCTCAATGAGCGAAGATCTTTGGCTCGGTCTTCATGGTCAAGGCGCTGATCGACCACACTTGCGAGCTTAGTGAGACCCTATGGCAGCATCAGAACGTGACTTCCACATATGTGTCAAGCCTCATCAGGCACCTAGTTGCAGCGGACGTGTCCGTCTCCCCCAAGACGCTGATGTCGGAAGTCACTAATATGGTTGGTTATCCAGTCAGCTACATCAAAGTTCGACGAGCCAAGTAGAAGGTCATCGAGTCCATGTACGGGACATAAGAAGAGGCATACAACCTTGTGCCGAGATTGCTTCACCAGATTGCGAAATCAAACCCTGGTACGTACATAAACAAGCTTGAGAGTGAAGATGTTGACGGAGGGTCCAACTACTTCATACTGGACCGGGTGTTTTGGGCTTTCGCCCATGCCGTTCGGGGCTTCCAGTTCTGTCGTCCTATGCTCACGAGGGATGGCACTTTCTTCACGGGGAGGTATAAGGGCACAATTCTCACCGCGGTGGTGGCTGACGCAAATGACCAACTTCTCCTGGTGGCATTTGCCATTGTGGAGAGTGAGAACACATCTAGTTGGCTATGGTTCCTATCGAACGTGAAGACGGCGATGGTGGGAGACTGGCGCAACGTATGTCTTATCACAGACCGCAATTCTGGGTTGTTGGCAACCATCAACACCATATAGTATGGGATGGCACCCCCTCACCAGTGGAATGATGTGCAATCTAGGTGGTGCATGAGGCATCTTGTATCTAACTTGTTCACGCGGTTCCGCAGTCAGGAGGTTATGAAGACGTTCAAGGCATTGTGTCTGTAGAACTAGAGGCATAAGTTTGAGTCTATATGGAGAGACCTTAAACATCGGACTACGAGGCATACAAGGGAGTCTACTCTAGAGGGAGAGCAACCCAGCAGTGCTATAAGTTTCTTGGAGTGGATTCATTGCCACGCTCCTAAATTAGAGAAATGGTCCCTTCTCTATGATATGAACGGTGCGAAGTACAGGATTATAACGACCAACATGTCTAAGGTGTACAACAACATCCTAAAAGGTGTGCGGTGCCTCCCTATCACCGTGATCGTCGAGGAGATATGGACTCACACTGTTGGTTATTTCGTGAATAGAGCCACCATAGCCAAGCGACAGATGGAGGAAGGTAAGCAGTGGTCCGAGAACATACAGAGGCTAATGGACCAGAAGATGGAGAAGGCCCGAACGCACGACATCAAGGTGATTGACGGCCTCAGGAGGAAGTACGAGATCATGCTTCGGTAGAAATATGTCAACGGTCATGCCAAGGGAGAAAGGAAACAGGCATGCACCCTAGGTGATGTGGCGACGTACACCTGCAACAAGCCGAAGCTCCTGCACAAGCTAGGCTCGCACGTGTACAAGGCGTGTGCGCAAATGAGGCAGATGTCTATGCCGTACATCTCCGAGTACTACGACATGCAGCACCTATTCAGTACATGGAGTGCAGAGTTTCACTTGTACGGCTTGGACATGAACAACAAGGATCTTTGGCCGGACAGGGTGCATTGGGGCCCGAACAAGGTCCTCAAGACAATAGGGAAGAGACGACAGTAGACACGGCGCTTCCGAAACGACATGGATGCTAACCAACTTACCAGTATTAGTCGTACAAACAAGTGCAGGATATGTAAGACCCCTGGGCACTCAATGAAGGATTGCCCCAACAGACCCAGCTCATCTAGTCATTATTCAGTGTCGTAATGTAATGTTTTCTCCGTCTTGTTTTGTTATGTATAATGAAACTTCTATGATAGCAGAATTTACATTCTTGTTACGTATTTCATTGTATAGTGCACTTACATCACGGAATCGCAGGACATGGATGACTTCGACTTATGACATCGACGTGGAGAGTCCCACGACAAGGGGAAGGGCAAGGCTCCTTTGACTCAATGGAATCGCAGGACATGGACGACTTCGACTTACGACATCATGGAAGGGACATGACATAGATAGGATATTATTTATTAATTTATCGGTTCAATGTGGATGATATTCTTTAGTATCCACATTGAACCACAAGCTAGATAAGCTTGCACATGGCCAACTGAGGGAAATGTGTGGCATGCAGATCATATAACAACATACCATAGCTTGTACATTGTTATATGATCTGCATGCCAAGTATTTCGCTTAGTTGGTTCATGTACAAGCTTATCTAGCATGTGGTTCAATGTGGATGATATTCTTTAATACTGTATTGTACCACATGCTAGATAAGATTGTACATGAATCAACTAAGGGAAATACATGGCATGCATGCAGATTATATAACGATGTACTGTAGCCTTCGAAATGCACACAAGTCGGAGGCTATGGTACATCGTTATATAATCTGCATACCACGTATTTCCCTTAGTTGGTTTATGTACAATCTTATCTAGCCTGTGGTATAATATAGTGTTAAGGAATATCATCCACATTAAACTGATAAATTAACAAAGAGTGTCATATTTAATCGGGGTACATGTGATAATACCCCTCTCCTCCTTCATCCTAATTTCAATACTTGTAACGCTTCAAATGTCGTCAATTTTATGTATGAAAACCTACATTGCAACTCCATTGCAAAGTAGCTTAGTAGGATTGGTAGAGCTTAATGAAAATAATGTTTGCTTAATTGAACCTCTTAAATTGGAAAAAAAATCCTGAGGGAGTCAGCATCGGGCCACTTTTGCATATCGATATGACAACGCACTACGACGCTACGACACTTACTTTTCAGAGTGACAAGAACACACTCCGCCACATGACCTTTTCAAGTTGAAAAAACCGCACCCTGTCATGCCACACACTGCCAGTTTTGCAGATAGATAAGACAACACACTGCGACGCTAACTTTTCAGAACGACAAGGTCACACATTTCAGAGGGAAATGACAACTCTATCTCTCTAGCTTTTCAGGACGATGTGACCTGACAAGGCAGCTTTGCAAAGCGATGTGACCCAACGAGTTCGCTTCCCGCAGAGATGTGACGCAACGCTGCCACACAATTCTTCCTCGGGGCCGTTGCCTCGTGGACGCGAATTTTCTTCAACCCAATTATAATTCAGCTACGTACGCAGGGCCGGGTCAGCATATAATTACTACCACTCCCACGATGGGTTCTCCTGCATCAAGACTTCAACACAATCTTGCTCAGATGGGCAACCAATGGGACAAGATCCGCGAACTCGTAAGGGCTACCGTAGCCCGGAACGAACAAACGGAGTGTGCTAGGAGGGCACCTCCCCGCAATGATGCCCCCTGTAGCAGCAACCCCTACCGGAACATTCCCACCGAGTATTCGCCGCAAGACTCGCCCGAGGGGGAGACGCCGTCCCTTTGTTGGTGTAGGGACACATGCAAGTTCTTCAAGTCCAAGCAGTGGCTCAGCTTGGGCATGCATTACTGGGGTTGCACCAACTACTCCTCGAACTATCCCGTCTGCCGTTGGGACTCGGGCCACTATCGACAGCCGGTAAGGACCGATTACAGTATGTTCCTCTACCATTTCTCTTTCAAAGTACGTACTAACAATCTCTCCCGTCTACCTGTAGTCCCCAGATCCGCTATGTGGCTACCACAAGTGGATCGACCAAGGGATCCACCCATAGGACTAGTGGCATCTCGACTGCGAGGAGTGGGATGCCACGAGGGACCGCGAGGAGAGGGACGAGGAGCGCCGCAACAAAGAGCACAATGAGCGTATCCGGCGGGAGACGCAAGCTCATCTCGAGGCGTGTAGGCGCAGGGAGCGCGAGGCTTGTGAGAGGGAGCACAAGAAAAAGAGGGAAATGGCGGCTGAGGCCAAGGCGGCCGATAAGGAGTACAACGCCAAGCTCACAAGGAAGGGCAAATGGCTCCGGTTCACGCAGTAGGTTGGGCTATTCCATAGTAGTCCCTTGTCTTACTCACCATGTTATTCCTATCTCCTGAAGGCATGTATACTTACATGGTCTGGATGGTTGTGTCGTAGTGTACCATAGTAGTAGCGAGGATGACTAAAGCAACTAGCCGAACCATCGTGCCGTGTGACCACGTGTAACGTGCTTCTGTCTGCGGACTCTAATGTAGTTCTGGTTCCGTACCTCGCACTTTACCTTTGGTCGATTAGCAGTCAACTGACCTTTCGGTTTCTCGAGACCCAGTACATGTCGCCGTCAAAATCACTATTTGCCATCTCATTGGTCAAAGATCATTTTTCAGAAGTAGGAAAAAGTATAGCATATTTGAAATATCCCACAACCTCCTCTAGACCGCTAATATGCCTTGCTGTCAAGACATCTATATCACCAAAATGTTCATAATCTACTTGTGTTTGTGTACAAATTCACTATAGTGTAGTAATGTGATTAAGAACCTTGATGTTAATGTCCTTTTGGGTTGATTGCAGTCAAGACATGTATATCACCTAATGTTCACATAAGAGTACAAGTTCTAGAGCATAAAGAAGCAAATATATATGGATCGTGGTACCGTGTAGTGCACGAAGAGTACGAAACCACAACTTTTCAATCTAATGCTTTAGGGCATCTTCATAATCACAACGAGCGTTCTCAGCCCCTCTAGTTGCATTTTGTACAAGCTCTATAAAGTACTCTACTTTAACTCCACCATAGTGAAGTAATGTGATCAAGAACCTTGATGTTAATGTCCTTTTGGGTTGATTGCTGAGGAAAAAAAATGCAATGATTTATTTCTTGTGAACCAAAACAAATTAATACAAGTGTCTATTACCTAGAGTAGTCATGTGGTAGTAAACTTTCTACAATCCAAGTCACATGAAATCATGAAACCCAAATTTCTGAAACCTAAATTCCATATTTTCAAGGCATAAAACCATAATTTCTGAATATGAGTACTTTGTGTGCGAATTCTTGAAACCATAATTTCTGAAACCTAACGTCCAAATTTTCGAGACAATTCTAGAACATATATAAAATTATCCAAACATTACACAATCAAGTCCACTATATAAGTAGCCTTAAAAAAATTCATAATTTTTTGAGTTCATTTTCTCTATTTACAAATTCCTACAAACAACACACTTAAATGAAATTGCGAGAAAAAAAATCAGAACAAGGAAAATTATGGAAAAATTGCACAAGCAAGTACACCATATTAGGAGCATTCACATAAAATTTCGTGATTTTTTAAACTCATTTGCTATATTTTAAAAATCCTACGAACACCGCTGAAACCCTAATCGCTGGGACACGTAGCGGCGGAGGGGTGCCACCACACGGTGGCCATGCGGCAATGGGCCATCACACAGCACAATGGCTATCTTGCAACAGGCCTTCTGCAGTGGCGTCTTGCGGCAATGAGCACATGGCGGGCGGGGAGGCTGACCCTGTCGCACGGTGGCCGTGTGTCAAGGGGCCATTTTTTTTTAAAAAAAAAGAATCAAGAAGGGTCACTCTTGTAAATACAGGACGTCGCCAAAACAGCCAAAAATTCATACAACTATATCATGTCTTTGTACACATACCTGTATGTGCAGGGGGATTGGACCTGGGAAATGCATCTCTTGCTCTTATACAACGAACAGGCAAGACGAATGCATATACAGGCTTAATTAGACCGTTACCATCGAGCTTAGATATACTTCTTCTGTGGAGATGAGCATTGTTTGCTTGAGCAGTTTGCTAGAGACCAACTGACAGTTTGACACACACACTTGGTAGGTGGGTACAGTACTGAGAGCCCGAGAACTAGCTAGTTCCCTTTGCCTCCACAGACTGAAAAAATATCTGCAAAAGACGACTATGACTGAAATTTCAGAAACCGCGAACTGTCTCTGATCTCGCAAGAAGCTTCCAGAGTTCACATCTGCATGCGTTGACTTCAGCAGTGCTGCTAGTAAGTAGTGCTTGCAAAAAGGCAAGAAAAATCACACATCTGTATCGATCACTAGAATCCAAGTAAACCAAGCAAAGTCTCTTCTGGGCATGCAGGAGGCCGGTGTCGTCGTGTGATGATGAACGGAGCAAAACCAAAAGGTGATGGGATCGAAAGTTGGATCCTCACGTTGACCAATAGAGCCCACTTACGAAACAAGTCTTAAAGGCTTGTACTCCTAGCTTGCTGCACCGTGTCAACGCTGGCAAACGCGGCCTCCATTCATGTCCAGCAGGACGTCATTGCTCTCTTTCCCCTTGACAATACAATTCACTAGCTCACAGAAGTCAACCCCCGTTGAATCTTGCACGTTTGCGATTTCTTGGAGCATCCTCCACTCCTCCCTCCCTCTCTCTCTCTCTCCCCGTTGACTCTTGCACGTCTTGCGATTTCTTGGAGCATCGTTCATTCCTCCCTCCCTCTCTCTCTCTCTCTCTCTCTCTCTCTCTCTCTCTCCCCGTTGACTCTTGCACGTCTTGCGATTTCTTGGAGCATCCTCCATTCCTCCCTCTCTCTCTCTCGGTAAAGATGTAACAACACCATCTGGTATGTCTACAACACACGCTTGGGATATATGCAAACCATGCTTACGCTCTAGGCTGGGACATTATTCTTAGAGGGGAGAGAGAGAGAGACTTTGATATATAGCTTCAAAGAATGCAAACACCATTGGAAAAACGTACTAAAAATATATAAAAATGGGGGAAACACAAATAGTTTTGAACAACAAAGATTCAACGATCGACCTGTCGGATGGGGAAGGAATCACAACGGAGACTGTGGGCTTGTTTGGTTTGATGCCGATGGTTGTCTTACTAGCTCCCTAGTTCATTTTCTTGTTAATATTTGGCAAAAACATTGGTTGCCAATTTGAGACCAAAACTTCGTTATGACAAATCTTGGCAAGGTATGGTGGAGCAAATTTGTCATCAGACCAAACATGCCATCTATCCCTAGCTATATTTTCCAGTAGCCTGTCTGGCCCCACTAATCATATATAACTCGTATATCTGCAAAACTCCCATTTGAAAATTAGTCTAGATCATTTACCTACAACTAGAAGAAACAAGAGATTGACTGCTCATTCTTCCACCCACTCCGAGCAGACTAACTAGAAAGAGTCAAAGTTTTGTCGATACATGCATATAGGGCGTGATTGCTTTGTTACCTGACGAGAGCAGCCTGGCCATGCAGGGAGCAAGCCAGATGGTTGCCTGTGCTTCGCTTGGATGAGGACCTGGCAACCAGGCGTAGAAATTGAAGGCCTGGCAGGCAGCTATCCTGTTTCTCTCTTTAATTCTTTCTCTCTCCTTTCTTTCTATCTCTAGGCATGTATCATCAACCAAACACTATATCTCTAGGTTTGCCTGACGAGGCAAAAATCATCTGCTTCTCAGGCTACTCTCAGACACCACTTTTTCTGAGGCACGGCTCTCAGGCCTCGAACCAAACATGCCCATAGATCATGGTGAAGCAGCAGGAGAGAATACAACACTATATATCCATGTCATTGTCTTCACTTTATCTTGAGAAAATTAGGTTGCCTTTTGACTAAAGAATATCGGTTTTGCTAATTCTCAGACACATGAAATTTGCTTATCTCACTATCATCTAAAATTGTCTAGTACTAAGCCTAAAATTACAGTCCTAAGTGATATGCAATTTTAGTACATTTACTTTACTTTTTAGTTCTATTTGTTTTTTTATTTGCAGGGTTCACCTAGGTTTGCTTTGTTTTCATCTAGGTAAGGTTCTTTTTGTCTTTGTATATTGCAAGGGTCACCGAGTTTTTTTTTGTCTAGGTTAGAATAATCCTTTATTTCATCGGAATTGCTATCTATCAGTTGCCTAGAATTTAAGAAAATTTTAGTCAACTTTGCTCATTGCCTAGAATTTAAGAAAATTTTAGTCAACTTTGCTCACCATCGGATCCTATCGTGATTCACGCTACAGTCAACGTTGTGTCGGTGTTGTCATTCTCTCCGGCGATAATGGCCGGTGGCGGCGACAGCCGACAGATTAGGTCTTGGGTCCACCCGTTTAGGGTTTGGGTTCACCAGTGTCCCTAGGCTTAGAGGGAGGTTGGGGTGGTGGCAGACTGGCGGTGACGCCTTCGGACATGGACGAGGAGGAGGCTAGTGGGCTGTGGAGGTCGACGGGGGCGACGAGACCGAAGTAGTTAGAGGGCGGTGGTGAATTCGGCGACAGTAGCTGCCAGAGACGATGGTGGGATCTCGCCGGAGAGGATGAAGAAGGCGACAACACTGGTTACAGGGTAGGCAGGGAGCAGGCGGAAGGTAGGGGAGGAGCTCGCTGGTGGCTGAGAGGCGGCGAGTGGTGGGGCGGTGATGGCAACTGGGTAGGCTGTGCGGGGTTTGGGTGGGGCGGCTGAGGGAGTGGGGGTGGGTTAGGGTTAGTATTTTGCACTAATCTTGGAACGATTCTAGTCGTTAAATAAGTGACTGATTTTAAACAAAATTTCAAGCAACTTGCACATAGATAAACCCTTATTTCATTCTTCCTAAAGGTACGAGTGAGTTATATATAGGAAGTGAGATGAGTGATGAGAGTGGTCAGATCTTCATCCATTGGTTGAGAAAAGTGACTCATCACTTGGGAAATAGACAACCCTTTTGAATATACTACCATTCATTGTCTAGAGTAGGCTAGTTAGGTTAACTAGTCATCAACCCGTGCATCGCACGGCCTAGATTATGTCACTACCTTTTTAAGTTTAGTAATTTTAGCTTGTACATATATACATATATATATATATATATATATATATATATATATATATATATATATATATATATATATATATAATAATTAACAAATTTACGCTCAAATTGCATATATTTGGAATTTTGAATTCAATTTTTTTGGGAGGTTTTGATCCATTTTTACATATATTTAGATTCTCCATTTTCTCATTATATGTATGTTTAGATGCAATTATTCCTTTGGAACTCCTAATTTTGAATGTTTGTATATTTGTATGCCATAATATTTTTTAAATTTAATGTAGAATCTACGTATATATTCAGATGCTACAACACTTTTTGATCCTTTCTTATTCCATTTCAACTCAAACATGTACATATAGTTAATAGATGATGATCTCTTATGTAATGTTTCCTAATTTTTTACTTGCCCACTCATACTTTTGGCGGCATGTATTCTCCCTACAACTTTTAAAATCAAACAATTGGGGAAGAAAGCACGTACGGAGAGTAATTTGAGTTTGACTATGATTCTGCATGGGACAAAGCAGCATGTTTTTCAATTCAAGCCGAACTCATCTCCATAGGTATAACATGCCCTCGTATATTGATTGTTGTATTTAATGTAATCCATATATTACAGTAACCAAGGATGTTTTTCATGATCAACATGTCTTCTTTTTTTCCGACTCAATTAGCATTTTCCCTTTTTCTTTTCCGGTTAATGAGATTTCTAGCTTTTTCTTTGCTACATCAAACAAACAAAACACATTAGATAGTGTTAGCAAAGAAAGATTAACATCTCAAAAAAATAAAGAAAGATTAATAAAAAGGAAAGCATATATATTTAATAAGCTTTGTGAGGAGCCAACATGAGGCATTGCATCATCAGGTGGCCAGCTTTAATCCGTCCCCTGATTCCATGGTGGACATTAGATTGAAGTAGGAATCTGCTTCTGTGCACTATTTTTTTTATTCTCATCTTTGTTTATTTTGTGCTTTCGTGTTTAACTCAAACACTTTTTCCTTTGACGCTTTACATGGTACATAAAACTGAATTGACAATGAGTCATCTTTCACTGTAGATTATGTGTGTCTTTTATCTAGACAAATCAAATTTTGTTTATTTTTTTCTGATTAATGTGAGAATTTATACCCTTTTACCTACTAGGATTAACGTGGGAGCTTCTAGAAGGGCCTCCAATTAGTATAGATATAATGTAAGAATTTTTACCTTTTTACCAACTAGGATTAATGTCAGGGCTTCTAGGAGAACCTCTAATTAGTATAAATACTAGTCATCAACTCGTGCATTCGCATAGACTACATATTTTAAATGGTGTTTCTCTATGTCACAGAAGTTTTACTCCCTCCGTTTGTTTTTTTAGAAGACGCCCACACATTTCATGAGTCAAACTTTGTAAAAACAATACCAATAATTAGTTTAACAATATAAAGTTACTACCGTCATGATTTTGTACTTGTTATAAATATTTTTAATCCCTCCTATTCGAGCTCTTTAGTTTCAATGTACAATGTTAAAAGACATGGATATCTCTGTAGTTGATGCAAGTTGTAGATTACAACGGTGGAAAAAACAAAAAGGATTGGAGTGTTTTAGTGTTTCTCACGTTCCATGTGCTGAAGCGTAGCAACAACAGACTCCATGTTTGTTAAGGAGAGAGAACTACATGTTTAATACGAAAGACACAACAATTAAAGGCGCTATAATAAATCTGCCGGCTAAAAAAAAATCCAAGCTGCAGGTTGTACCACATGCTAAATTGGATATGGTTTTCGCTTTTTCTCTGATTAATGTGGAAATTACTAGTATTTTTCTTTTTCTCCCATTAATGTGGGAATTTCTAACTTATTACCTTCTAGATTAATATGGGTGTTTTTAGAAGAGCCTTCAATTAGTATATATATAGATAGGTTGACCGATAGTTAAATAGATAGATTTGTCGCTTGTGCCGTCAGGAGATCAAGCCTGTGTACGTGCAGCACGCGTGCGCGCGAGTGCGCGGCTCGCTTTTCCGAGGTGTGCAATTCCAGGTGTGCGCAACTGCGTACCTGTAGTACGCGTGCGCGCGTGAGTGCGCGGCTCGCTTTTCCCAGGCACGCGTGCGACCCCACGCGGGGCCCACGGCTTTGACACGGCACGATGTATACATCCCCCACCTGGCCTACGTACCTATCGAGGAGCTGGTCATAAGCATGACGTCAACGGGTCTTCTTCTTCCCTCCCTCTCTACTGTGCTGTGAGTTCCAGCCGCCGTCTTCCCGACATATTCCCATACGTATTCTATGCAGAGGGAAACGTATCAGTCGATTACCATGCTAAATACCCTGATCAAATAACGGGAAAAATTATACTTGACATGCATGTTGGGAATTGAGCTAGCTGTCACATATGATTATTTTTTTAGGCTACAATATCGTGCATCTAACCGGTTGTTCGACCAGTAAATAAGATGCAGATGATATAAATGGTATAAGTATACCTGTAACTCTTGCCAAATGGTTGAAATATGGCTCTGATTGACCTATGTGAGTACTTATGGAAAGGATTGTGACTGACGTATAGCCTATGGATATGTTGGTCATTGATATTGGGCTGCCATGTATAGTTCATCTTTTAGTGGTTCATGGTTGGGAATATCGTCCAAAGATGGACCTTTACTACACATGAAAATATTAATCGTTGTTGCTTGCATGTGGCGATTAATCCTCTCCGAGTCCTTCACTTTGGCGTGTTTGTAGGAGGCGGGCTCTTCGCCGAGTGCCTGTTGCACTCGGCAAAAGCAACTTTTGCACTCGGCAAAGCCTTTGCGAGTGCAACACTCGCAAAGAGCCTCCGTCGAATCCCCCCAGGTAAAGGCTGCTTTGCCGAGTGCCAAATTTCGCACTCGGCAAAAGCTTTTTGTCTTGCCGTCTTGAGCACTCGACAAAGATTTGACGCCGTCGGCGCCGTCTATTTTTTTTAAACCTCTTTGCCGAGTGCCACAGACCCAAGACTCGAGAAAGCGTGTTTTTTTTTTTTAATTTTCTTTGCCGAGTGCAATGGGCATTGCACTCGGCAAAGCGTGTTTTTTATTTTTTTTAAAATTTTCTTTGTCGAGTGCAATGGGCATTGCACTCGTCAAAGCGTGTTTTTTTTTTTTTTGAAATTTTCTTTCCGAGTGCAATGGTCATTGCACTCGGCAAAGCGTGTTTTTTATTTTTATTTTAAATTTTCTTTGCCGAGTGCAATGGTCATTGCACTCGGCAAAGCCACCTCTAAAATTCCTTTTTTTTTTGGGTTTTTGCTTTTCCATTTAAACAACAATGCATATATATATATATAATAGAAACCACAATTCAACAAAGAATAAATTACAAACCACATTTATATATTACAAACGACCAAATTTGTCCAAAATCCACAATTTATTACAAACCACAAGTTCATAGTCCACAAGTTCACAAGTTCGATACATAGAAACTACTCATAGCGGCTCACGGCGATCAAGGCTTCAACAGGCGATCCCGTGACGGTCGGGTGCGGATGGTCTGACTTGCGATCTGCGGCGACCCTCCGACACGGTTCGACGCCACCGATGTCCATTGCACAAAAAGAAGATATTGCACGTGGTGACAAGATAAAAATGTAAGGAGTTTAAAGAAAAGTTAAAAATTTAGGCGCCTCGCACGGGACGCTTCCAAAACACGAAGAAAAACGCGTCAAGACGAAGGTCGACAACCACATTTCGACACGAAGGCCGTCACATCAACTAACCCGACACGAAGGCCCACACATCAACAAATCCGCACGAAGGCCATCTCTAGGTTTGACACTAAGCATGAGCACGAAGTAAAACATACTCACCGGAGTAGACTGTGGTGGTGGGCGTGGTGCAAGCGGTGTAGTGGGATCTCGCCAACCTTGTTGCTCCCCAAGTTGTTGCACGAACTCGAGCAAACCTTCTTGCCGGGCCTCAACGACTTGTAGCCTCGACGCTCGGCCTCCGCTCGGCCCGCTCAACCGCCGCTCGGCTTCTGGGCCTCTGCTGCGCCCGGTTGTTGCGAACTCGACTACCGCAACATTTGACCCCAATGTTTCAATATTGCGAGCTAAGGAACGAAAAGTCAAAGAACGATTTAATGAAAGCGGAATACTTACTCGAGTGCCGCCACCGTTGTTCGGCCGTTGGCTTATGGGCACGCTTAGAGCTCGTGCTTTCGCGCTTTCGAGGCGGTTCAGAGGAGGTAGAGCCCGTGTTGAGGACGCCGCCGCCAAGCCGAACCGCCCATGCTTCTTGCCTTCCCCACCCGCATCACGATCTCGGGATCAAGGCGCCTCGGTCCTCGGATCGTAGGCCGCCCAGATCGACCTTGCCGCCTCCGTGTAAGAAGTGAGGCGGGTGACGCTGGAGTTGGTGTACGCCTGGGCCCGCATCCATTCACGGTGATTTGAGCTCGACTTGGGCGTCCGTGTACATCCACTCACGGTTATCCATCTGTAGCATATACACATAACGGAGTAATATAACCATCGATTCTTACCAAGCTAGATATGCATTTAAGGCAAGCTAAGGGGTCCCGCAGACTAGATATGTACTACCAAGCTAGATATGCAGCAACATTTCAATTTTCATGCAATTGAAACTTTTAACCATAAAATAATTGCCATTCGCCATAAAAAATCATCAAATAACCCACCGCAATCTTATCTCGTTCACTTCATATAAATCCAAACCGTTCACCCATGTGTATAACAAAATCACCAAATAATAAAAGAATGATCTTTTTAGTCCACCACAAATTTCATCTCAACCGTTCACTTTATGTCTATCATAATCGCTCATTGTCATCAACCTCCATCATGTGCAAACCGTGTCAATATCCAAAAGCGTCATATATTAAGTAAATGAAGGAATACTTTTTAGAGTGTGTTGTCGTATTGAATTGTGCTTGACACATGCCAATATGACAAAAATTAAAATTGCTTATTGTTGACATACAACCCCATGCATGAATTTGAATTTTGCCGCATATAGAAATTTCTTCCACGGTATACACGATATCTAAATTAAACCATTCAAGTATAATAGCATCCCCATAATATGGTGCAATTTTGCAAACTATGTTTCGCACAAGATAATGCTTCCCAAAATGAAAGACACTTTGGCTAAGACATCCATTATATTACCACCGCTAGCTACTTAGGTCTAACACACAGGCGCAGGATTTGGACCATGGGTATTCAAAATTGCGATGGCAAGAAAAAAAGCAAATTAACACTTTAAGATGCAATGTCATTTTACTTCGCTTGATTATACAACAAACAAAGCAAATTTATAGTTTCAATGCACGAGTAAAAATATAGCATTTTGGACCTACATTTACACATTTACCGATAACATTACCTTGCCAAAATTTTGAACTCACTGTAAAATTGGTGGATTTCCTATGGGCTATCACTATGTTATAGGAAAAAAAACCAAAGGAGCAATGGCGGTGATCACACTAATTCAAATAATGTATAGTTTAGAACATTTTTGTGATCACACTAATTCAAATAATGTATAGTTTCTAACATTTTTGCTGCAAACAAGCGAGACATTTGGGACTAGATATACTTCATACAGTTACCTAGTAGTGCAAAGTTACGAAGATTTCCATCTCTCAATTCAACTCACAAAACAAAAACCATGCAGAGTTCCACATGAATCTAAATTAAAGCCATCTTTATTCAAATACAAGACTTCTCTAATTATCTACGACAAGAAACTTCCAAGTTGACTTGCAACCCAAAGTACCCACTATGTATCACAAAAGAACTCCAAACTATCTATGACCTAATGACTCTCTCAAAAAACTATGGCCTCAAATCGGTTTTTCACCATACACATTACGATAAATCAATGCTTACAATAGAGTTCTTGAACATATGCAAACAAAAAATTATGATTTTACACCCGAGATGTGACATTAACCAATGCGGGCATGGATGATCGATCGATTAGCCACAACTCAAATCCCGCCTAAACAATATCCACCAAACCAAATACAAATCCACGATGTCGAAGAAACCAAACTATCGCATGCCAAAATTACAAATCAATCCATTCGTCTTGCATTGTTCCACATTAGTAAGGCTCCAAAACAAACCTACGAGGCTACGACTAGTGACATCCATCTAAATACGGCTCTAAAGTGCAACATTACCACCCAATCCAAAGCACCCAAACCAAAATCGATCAAACCCTAGTCTTATCAGCAGCCTTTCACCCTCAACAACGGGAAAAACGGTGGAGATGTATGGAAACATGGGTACTGATCAGGGACAGTCCTTGACCGCTTTGCCGCTTGCATTTGGGCCCTGGCCGCTGCTTGCGCTCTGGCCTTGTGGTATGCCATGTGGCGCCCAAGGCCCTCGCCTTGTGGCTTATCTGCATGCTGCCAGCATGGCCACTGCCCAAGACGCTGCTTCGCCCGCCCACGCCATGCCGCCGCGCCTGGCCTGCCACAGACAAGACCTCGCCCTCTCGATCGCCCGCCCGCCCTTGCGCTCCTCCTCACAGCCTCGCCCTCGCCCAAGTGCGCCTCATATAGCCGGGATCTGGAGGACTGGAGGAGGATCGGAGGAAGCAGGGAAGGAGGAAAGACCTGTCTTGGCTCTGCCCTTGAGGCCTTGATGCGAGGAGAGGCGAGGGAGACGGAAGGGGTGGAAGAAGGAAGAAGCCTTTGTTGCTTAAATCTTGAGGGACCTTTAGTCAGGCGGTATACTAACGGGACTAAAGACCTTTAGTCCCGGGTGGTATCTGGACCGAGACTAAAATTTGGACCTTTAGTCCCGGGTGGTGCCACTGACAGGGACTAAAGGTTTTGTGAGGACATATTTTCGAGAGAACCTTTAGTCCCGGCGATGTCTGGACGGGACTAAAAGGTGGACCTTTAGTCGGGTGGTGCCACGGCGGGACTAAAGGTTTCTTGTGAGGACATATTTTCGAGAGAACCTTTAGTCGGGTGTGTGACCTTTAGTCCGGTGGTGCACAGGACCCTTAATGGAAGAGCCCGCGCCGAATCAAATTTTTTTAAAAAATTCTTTCGAGTGCCAATTCCTGCGCTCGGTAAAGATCCTTCTTCTTAGAGTGCCACTTCTGGCGCTCGGCAAATTTTTTTTTTTTGTTTTTTGCCCCATTATTTTTTGCAGCCTTAATATATTATTTAAAACTCCATGTTCAAATTTGGGATAATTTTGACTTTTTTTCTATATTTCGTTAGTTTTTTTGTTTAGTTGAATTTTATGGAATATTTCAAATTTGAGCTGCAGTGCATGGAATAATCGAATTTGGTCGTTCAAAAATGATATTCATGATATTTGGTGTATGTTGAGGCCGTATCCAGGAACTCACATGAAATTTGAGCATCTTGTTGGCGTAACATGGCGAGGTACTGCGGGAAAAGTGTATTTAAATTATATAAAATCGAGCGAAGTCGAAAATAGCCGAAACTTGTCGAGGTGTCGTGTTATCGCATATAGAGTCTATGGTAAAAATTGAGAAGGTTTGAGCAAGTTGCGGCGTCGGATGCCTAAAACCGGACATCTCATGCGATCGCATGTGAAGATGTCAGGTTTTAAAAATTTGAACATGGAGTTTTAAATAATGTGGGAAGGCCTCACAAAAAATGGGTCAAAAAACCAAAAAAAAAAAAAATTGTCCTGTGCGCTCGTGCAAAAAATCTCAAGAAAGAGGTCCTTGCCGAGTGCGAAGTGGCACTCAAAGAAGGGATCTTTACCGAGTGCAGGAATTGGCACTCGGCAAAGAATTTTTTTAAAAAATTTGACGGCGGGCATGGCTCTACCAAGGGTCATTTTTTTGCCGAGCGCTCTTTTTTTGAGTGTTGCGCTCGGAAAGAGGGCTTTTGCCGAGTGCCGCCTTTGCCTTAAGTCTTGGGCACTCTCGAGGCACTCAAGCAAAGCCACTCTTTGCCGAGTGCTAGACTTTGCCGAGTGCCACTGCTGGCGCTCGGCAAGAAAGAGTGGCTTCACGAGTGCCCGATTTTTGGCACTCGGCAAAGCTGGCGGCACTCGGCAAATCTGCGTTCTCCCGTAGAGGATATCCCTTTATAATAGTGAAGGAAATTAATTGGTGTTACCTGTTGATCAATATAGTACAACTCAATCTAAAAATAATATATACTCGGATATATTTTAATTGGTCTCTGGCAAATTTTGCCAGCTTTTGGCGTTCATATTTTCTGCGGATTTTCCACTATGAACAATCCAGTATTCCATACCAGCAATTTAGCAGGGTTCGGTCTGGAAACGAATTTGAAACGCTAGAAGGGGCTTCGAAATGCAAAATACATATAAGAAATATGTGATACTAATGTGGAACTAATTAAGTCCCTATAGATTAGGGTTACCTCAATTAGACTAGATTAGAGAGGACCACAGCATACATAAACAAGTATAGCGTTAGGTGTAATACTACTACCATAGCACCATTCACCATGCCTGCATATTCCTATCCAATTGCGAACATAAAATATGCATATATTACCACTCATGGGCTTGGCCTACATATAATTCTAATAAATCATAGGAAAATTCTAAATGCCCACTCATGCATAGTAGAAGGTTGGAAGTTTAGTATTATATTGCTAGTATAGGTGGGAGGAGATCAATATATAAAGTGAAGTTAGTCTTACCTAATTGAAGCAAGCAAAAGAAGAACACGCGCGCGCTCGCTCGCTCGCCTCGCCATCACCATCACTCGTGATGTGCGCGTGGATGGTCCGACGATTTTATGTCTGGTTGGTTGTGGAGCTGCTGCTTCTTTTTGCACCTTAAAACCATGCAAACCATGCATATGAATTTGAAACTGAAAGTTTGAATTACGTTGTTTCAATAGGACTTTTATGGTACGCATTAACTACATTTAAAACAGACTAATGACATCAGTTTCTTTTGGCTCTCTGCTGGTTCTATATGAGGGGGAGAAGTCTCCTCTCAGACTGAAGAATAGAGAGAGATCAGTACCGTTTTGTTGCCCTGTTCCTCTGTGCTACGCAACCTTGGCTTCTCCACCCCTTCTTCAGCGTGCACCGACATGGGGAAAGCAGTGTCTCCAAAGCCGGCATCCCTCGTGATCTTGCACGGGTTAGAACGAATCAAGTTTTTGGGAAGCGTCCGCGCGACTGCTGCCGACTTCCTCCTTCTCCATCATCCTCTGCGCATCATTTTCTTCGCATCAGACTCTACCGCGACCTTCATCGGAGCGAGTATCTGTAAGCTGTAGTGATATCTTTGATATGGCTAGGCCTTACTTCCTAGATATTTATCATGTCACTACTACAGAAAGGGTCATCATAGACGGTTCTAAACTGTCATCACAGGCGGTTTATGAACCATCATCATAGACAGTTTCTGAACCGTCTGATTTTATGTGTCAGTGATAACAAGCGGTTATCACAGACGATTTGTGAACCGTCTGTGATAAGTTACAACAGAGATGGTTTTGTGGTATAAACCGTCTGTGAAGGCCTATTATCACAAATGGCTTATACAAAAAACCGTCTATGATACGTCGGCCATCACAAACAGTTATCTGTACAAACCGTTTGTGATATTCAACATATCACAGATGGTTAATAAAAGGAACCGTCTTTGATATTCTACATATCACAGATGGTTAGTACAAATAACCGTCTGTGATATCCGACATATCACAGACGGTTGTTAGTGGTAGCCGTCTGTGATAGTAGGCCTTCACAGACGGTTTGTACCACAAAACCATCTGTGATAGTTCGTTCTATATCAAAATATTTTTCTGTTTTTCGGCTAGCCTTAGGAATTGCTAGCCATGCCCTCTGAAAACAAGCAAGCAGAAAACAAATGAATCAACTGTTTACAACTCAAACAACTCAAAGTGATTTACAACTCAAAATCAATTACAAAAGAAGGTTCAAGTATTGTTGCTAGAGTTACAATTGAATTACAACTCAAAATGAATTACAATTGAATCAATTTTTTGGAGGTCATTCAGCAGTGTCGACGGAGTGAAACTCTCTGTTGGAGTTAACAATCTCCGTCTTGATGGAGCAGGAGAGCAGTCCTCGAACCTCCGTAATTTCGTTCATAGCCAATGCATCTAAATCGAGTATCATGCCCTATCGCTAGGAGGAGTAAAGTATAAGCATATATAGTTAAATTTATAATTAGGAAATAATTATTACGAGATTGACAAACCTCTAGATCATTCGTCTTAGCACTCATGATTTGCTGCATATGACGGGCAAACGTAGAATGAACATAGGTGATCTTGTTTTTGCTGGTGGCACTGAAAAAAATAGAATTACATATATAGGTATAGTCAGTTTGAGAGGCATTATTATGAAGTGTGATATAGGATTATTGTGTTGTAGCATGTACCGAAAATCGCTTCCTGTGTTGTAGTGTGGCGCTCGATTCCTTGTGTGTCCCCCCCTCGGTAACATAGGCGCTGAATGACTTACGTGATTCCAAAAAGTTATTCTCGGCCATTTCAAACGAAGGAAGACTACAATAGAGTTAAGTATGGAGGAAATGAGTATACCTGTCGAGTATTCCTTGCACAAGTGTAAAGTCGTGGTTTTTGTTGAGTAGAGAATCAAGGTATATTACCTTGTTCCTCTTTGGTACAATGAATAATAGGATCCAGTGGAACCTACTCATGTATGTCACTATAGTCATTAAACCTAAGTTCTGCTGCGTATAAAGTACAAATAAAATTTGTATAGCAAGTAGTGAAACACTTACTTCTGGTTGTAGGGCACCAGCATGTAGCCCTTGTCGGCATGAGCAAGAAACCCCTTCGTTATGTATTTATGGACATAGGATGCATCTAGGAGGATGCATTACTCAAAGATTAAGTGTCGGTCGAGGAAACCCACCGGTTCTCGCCATCGCCGAGCTTCTTTCTGTTGGAAATATGCCCTAGAGGCAATCATAGAGTTGATTATATTTCCTTATGTTCATAATATTGGATAAAATGTTATCTTGTTCCAAGAATAATATTGTTAATATTGATTATCAAGTATGTGACTTGATTGTGAAACTCTATATTTCTATGATAATTATTCTTATACGATCCCTGGTCGGAAACATATGAGGACACATATGAATAGACTAGCATATGTATTGGTTGATGACTATGTTTCACAGGTCATGGATATGGAGATATCAAACCAATAATATGGACACATGTTAGAGAACAT
Organism: Phyllostachys edulis; assembly: GCA_036346405.1. Lineage (NCBI taxonomy): Eukaryota > Viridiplantae > Streptophyta > Magnoliopsida > Poales > Poaceae > Phyllostachys > Phyllostachys edulis. Next base: position 12,043,405 of record CM070560.1, on the reverse strand, counting down.
GATGTTGGATTAGACCCACCTTGAAATACTATTGAGATTGTTATGATTCTATGTGTCGTTAGTTGGTCTTAAGCAATGATGATGTATAATCCTTAGACACGAGATCAAGATGGTTTTCTACATGTGTAATAGCACTCTTAGGGGTTGCCAAACGCTACTTAAATGGCGGGTAGTTATAAAGGTAGCTTTTGGGTATGCTATGAAACATGCAGAGGAATGTGACTGGTCGGATATGGGATTTGCCCCACCTAACATAACAAGAGAGATGTATCTGGGACCCCGTTGTGGTCGGATAAAGAAAGTGCATGGCCATACCACTAGTTGTCGAAGTGTTCGACCACGTAAAGTTATCCGACACCTGATCGAGAAAGTATTGAACAGTCCATGGATGACACAACATCTCACCTGGAGTTCAACCAGACATCGTGAGGAAAAGAGAGTATACACGAGTAGGTTTCTTAGTTGAACGATTCTGATCGTCGTATGGAGTTCTGAGTGGTCGAGACCGGTCGAACGTAGTCACTGTGGTGGTCGTGAATCGTCGTAAGGAATTACTGGTCGTCGTGACCAAATACGAACTAGTCGTATAGAGATAGGACCTGGTCGTAAGTGATGAGGACTTGGTCGTAGATCATATTGCATTAAGGTTCGTCCGATATAATCTGTGTGTATTCGGGAATCGCTATGCTCTACTAGGAGCCGCTACGACTAGTGATCGGAAAGGGTTTCCGAGTCACAATCGAACTACGCATTAACCTACAGGGTCAGACACTTAACGGGTTGGAACAAACCAGTACGAATACGATTCGTAAACGTGTTCGGATAGGATCCGTCACGAGCACTATATAAGGAGATGCATGAGGCTGTTGGGAGGGACAAGTGAATCACCACCGAAACCCTAGCCGTCATCTTCCTGAGAGCTCTGCTGTGCAACTTGGTGCTAGTACACGGACGTACGGCTGTTCCTTCCCTGGACGTGTGGATACCATAGAGGTGCTACTGCGACTGTTGCGCTTAAGGACGATCCGCGATCTTCACAAGGAACTGCAGACATTACTGGAGGAGACGATCGACTCGCGAGGACGCTGGACGATCGACTACGACCACTACATCGACGCGCTCGACGTTGGACTAGGCTGCTCCAACCCTTCTTCCGCTGCTCTGCGCGTCTGGTGGTAACGATCTGTGATCATCTACTTGCTTGGCTTCCTGGTTTGCGTGGTAAAATTTTTTGTTTGTAGCTATCGTAGCCTACTCGCGATCCAACACTTTCATCATGTATCTATACATAAGAAATGAGTTGTGACATTTATCAGTATTACGTGAATATAAAACTTGATTGTATACACTTACAGTGTCTAGCATTGTAGAAGTGAGGCGTCGAGGGCATCCAGGTTGAATAAGTCGAATAAGTCTTCGAAGCCCACGACGAAGTGGCCTGACTCGTGGAGGAAATGCTCCTTCGTGTATCTGATAGTGATTCCAGTAGGCCAGTTTGACCTCCAATCATTGGTCTTCCGCATGTATCAGACATGCAAACTCTGGCAACCTATTTCAGCGCGAGCTAATACTGTGTCGGTCACCAACGGACTTCTAAGGGAGTATTTCGAGATGGTGGGAGGTGCCTTAATGTTCTTCGATTTTGATTTGGCCTTAATGACTCGCCCGATATACGTCTTCCCGTGACACGACTCAGGAACCGATATGGAGACATGCTTTTTTTTGTTCCTTTGGGTCTTCTCCACTGGAACCGATACAGCGGCCTTATGAAGCGGATGTTGAGGTGGAGTAATGGAGGGTCCTGTTGGAGAGGCATGGGTGTGTGGAGATCGCGGCACTGCAGGGTCCAGGGCGATGTCCCTCTTGGGCCACTGGACATAAGGGTACACAGCATCCCCTATTGTTTTGATGTCTTTGTTCGGGGGAATCTCCAATGGGACAGCCATAAAATTGTCATGTACCAAGTCCACTTAGACCCTGACGTAATCCTGTGTCAGCTGGGCACCATGCACCACTATCCCTTCCTGTCATGGAAACGCTATCCCCCGCCCAGCATAAATTGAAATGGACCCAACCGGCCTCACTTGGAACTTGTAGGGCGTCGGCTCCTACAAAATGATGCACAATTAGCTAAGGCGTCCTATAGGTCTATCTTTGGAGCATTCTAGAGATGACATTACCTTGATATCGTTGATAGGTAATTGGATGTCTCCATGTTCAGAAGCTGGCATGGATACGCAGCTACTCCGACATTGAGGAAGACTGGCTCCCAAAATAATGGGGCCGGCTTGCGACTGGTTGAGGAGTTGATTCATTTGCTCCTGCAATGATGTTATCTGTCTTTGAAATTTTGTAGTAAGCTTCGCGTTAATCTCCTCTATCAATCGGTCCTCACGATCGGCCTTGGATCTCTTCCTACTCCTAAAGGCCTCGGAGTCGTCTGGGAATCCATGCCTCCAAGGTAGGTAAACCCCAAGCCCTCGCATGTGACCCGGGTGCTCCTTGTTTCTCAGGGCCATGGATAGTATATCCTTTTCCCTAACTGCTTCGAAGGAGCCTTGGGAAGATTTGGTAGTCAATGTTTGCTGCAAGAGGCCATCATGTTATTTTAGACACTATGAAGTTATGGACTTATTAACAACTAGGTAGTTCGACATATTTACCAGATGTTGGGACACTAACTCGTTTGTCAGGTTTGTGAAAGAGATGCCGCCCAAAGACATGGCTGATGCCTTCGTTCTTTACCAGTTTCGGACACGCTCGTCTGTGATCCCAACAAATGGTGAGGGGGCCTCCAACCGAATTGCGTTATCATCCTCCGTCACCCATTGTGGGATTTTACCCCCGTACGCAGCGGTGCCGAGTCTGTGGGGGTAAGTGTTTTGTGTATGGATAGCCTTGTGCGCCGCACTTTGCTCCTGAAATTCGGCCGTCATCTTCATCTGCACAAAGGCGTCTCATGTATCCCGTGACACGAAATGATACTTCGTGAAGGGCATCTAAGCCTTGTTCATGTACTGCGTGACAAGCGTGCACTTGAAGGTCTTCCATGCTTTTCCCATTGCGAGTAACGCCTCCCATTGAACGGATCCCTAGACTTCTTCTGGGATGTCGAACGAGCTTGAAATTTTAGTCCACAGCTGGCCTCTCTCTACGAGCGTCAGAGACTTCCAGCTTGGTGTGGTGATGGGGACCAGTTCCCTTCCAAGTATCATGTAGCCGATCCGGAATGCTGTCGCTGCTTTCTTGGGACGCAGAGGGACCCCAGCAATACTGACCTCCGTGATGGTCATTCGGTCCTTAGGCATTTTCGATTTTCCTCTACCATGTCGCTTAGGTACCACTCTCCTTGGAGATCCAAACGCATTCGGCGACATCGATGACGGCGGCGAAGACGGTACGGATGCCATCTCGCTTACTTGCTATCTATGGAAACTTTTCAGCAAAAGACAAAATTTTTTTCTTGATTGAAATCCAAACTTGTACTAGATCATGGGGAATTTCTCCTTGGTAACATATTAAATATAGAAACATATATAAGTTACATACGCAATGAACTAAAATTTCAGAATTCAAAACGATGAGAGTTTAAATAAAATGGATTGCAAATTAACATCTGCAAGGTATTTTAATGTAGAATATAACATCTGAACATAATAACAAAAAAAAACATATAGAAGTTGATATCCAATGGTTATCATCATAATGCTCAGATTTAATTTGATTATTTATTGCTCTTAGATGTCGGGCAGCTACCGAAAGTAAAAGAATTACTAGAGATGAAATGACAACAGTAAGCATCACAATTAGAGCTCAAATCGAAACTAGCTATCAATCCCATTTTAGTATATGACGATTATCCTCATCGAGCATTTAAACTGAGCCCACAATATCACTAAGGAAACAACTAGACAACCAATATTTGAGCCCATATACATACAAATAAATATTGTTCTGCAGTCACAAAACATCTGAAGCCAAGCCGAAAAAAATCTCACAAACAAACATCAACCAATATTTAAGCAAATATACATACACATAGCTATTGCTCTAAGGATACAATCACACGTTCAAAGTCGAGGGAGTAGAGGACTGGTTATTACCTTCACAGTGGACGAGGCATGGGGCATTGGGAGGAGGCTGACGTAGGGGATCGAGGAGGCCGGCGCGGGGAAGAGGACATCGCGGGAAGGAGGCGGGTAGAGGGAGGGGGCTTCAGGTGACGGTGGGGGAGGAAGAGAGGAAGAGGCCGAGCGATGTGGCTCTAGTGTGGAGGAGGCCAAGTGCCGCGGCTCAGGGTAGGAGGTGTCAAGCCGGCGGTGGCGGCGTCGTCGATGTCGGGGACGGCGGCGTCGAGGTTGAGGGTGCTCGAGTGGGGAGGGGAACGTGTAATGTCCCCAAAATCCCTAAGATGGTTTAGCTAAGCATGTCACGTTTATGTATGTAAATTATGGATCAATGTTAAACTTTTGTTGCTTTTAATATAGTTTGCTTTGAAAATTGAAAACTTTTATTTGAATTCAAGCTTCTAATTGAATACAGAAAAAATGTTTTTTTTAAAATTATTGGCAATAATTTATTAAAATACTATATTATTTATCATGAATCAATATAAATGTTTCCAAATTTTTAGAAGTCAAACTGACCTCATCAAAATGTAAACATTATCACTAAAACATATTTGAAAATGAATTAATTATGACAATTGGAGGATGAACAGTGCCCTCAACCAATTTTATTAGGTTCTATTTAAATCTTAGAGCACTCACAAAAAGTTTTAGAATTTTTGAATTTATTTACTATTTTAAATTGCTTGGTCAAACTCGTTGTATTTCGGTCAAAACAATTTAAAACTCAGCCAATCGTTTTGACTTAGGCCCGACCGGACCAAGCCAACTTGGCTCGACTACACCAAGTGACCTAGACCTGAGTTTGACTCTAACCCAACCCACTCAGTCGCCCCGCTTTTCCTTAGTCGCTGACGAGCTGGGTTCACTTGTCGGTTTCGTCGTCTTCCTCACGCCGCTCGGCCGAGCGTGCTGGCGTTTGCACATGCGTGCCACGACGCTCTCGATCACCACTTCCTGCTTCCTAGACCATCTATGAGGCATCGCATGGGTCTCTCGAACCTCCTAAGCCAATTCACTTTCTCCCTCTCACTCTCTTTCACTCTCCTCGACCATTTCTTTGCTTTGGTAGAGGAAGAAGACGATGAGCTAGAGCTCACCTCGGCGCCGCACTCGAGTCCGCATCACCACCGCTGGATTCCACTCTTCACTCCACGCTTGTTTTTGCCGGTCCGAGCTCTTTTCGTCCACAGAGTCATTAGGAATGACTTTGTCGTCCTTGCCTCCGGTGGTCATGGCCCCGTAGCTTGCGAGCTTTTCGATGAGTTATGCTCTACACCGTCTTGTGCCTTGAGATCGCAACATTCCACTGAGTTCATAGGCGAAGTTAATTTGTTTTTGGTGCATCACCGAGGGAGAAAGACCCCTTCTTCTTCGACCTCGGTGAACCGCCGCCGCCTCTATTCTAGTCACCACCGACCTCCATCGACGTCAAGACCGGGTGCGCCGCGATTCGGGAGAAGAGGCGATCCTGACGTGCTCTTCCCCAAGCATCCTCGACCACTGTAGCACCTTCTCCATGAGCACTGTCCATTCGTCTCTGCCTCTGGCTGTCACAAGCTCGCTGCCGGCAGCCTTTGGACTCCGTGTCATCACCGGCGAGTTCGCGAGGATATTGCGCACCTAGTGGTGTTGATCCCGAGCCTGAAGTGCCACTCTTGCGCCGAATAGCTTTCCTCGCCCTGCTCGCCTTTCCGACAAGCCACCGGCGGGTTAAGGTTAATCCTGTCATTAGTTGATAATTGAGTTCTTAATGTATGTATGACGTGTAGGTCCCATCTGTTTTAAACGCGATTACAAATATAATTAAAACCAGTTTGAATATCTGAGTCTTTTACATGTGGGGCCAAATGCTTAAGTGCATAGTAACCATAGACCAGTAGACCGTGTGTGGACTACGGTCCATGCACTGTTTGCATGGACCTAGCCACTAACCGGTGGGTCCTGTGTCTTTTGACCTGGGTCAAAGTTGACCTGGTAAGCCCTCACCTCGGGTCCCACTTGTCATTCGCTGTGGCTAGCCAAACATGCATATAAAAAGTATTTAATTCTGTTGGAAATTCCAAATTGAATTACTTTTGCACTGAAAATTCAAATAACTTAGACAATTCATAACTAATTCAAATTAACTCCAAATTGAGTGAAACCAATTTTGTTGGTTTTTATTTTTAATGTAATTTTAAATGGAATAGGTTTGAAATATGTTTCTGTTCCAGAAAATTTCAGAAGCCAAATTAATGTCTAAAATGATTTGTTTTTACACTTAAAATTGATTTAACTTCAAAAATCCATAAGAAATGCTTATGAACTCCAATTGAGGTGATTCAAATTTTATTGTTCATAGTATTTTAATCTCTTCTTTGACATGTAAATTTCATCTCCACCACAACTCCAGAAAATTTTGATACTTGAATTATTTATACACTAATGGCATCAACTTTGAAAAATTCTTAGAAAATTCAAATGAAATTATTTTGAACTAAAATTTTCACCTAAATTCATATAAAATCATAATCTACCTACTGTGTGAATTTCATGCATTTTTGAATATTTTGATTTCTTGGGTTTTGTTGGACTGAAAAGGCGACTAGAGGAGGGGGGTGAATAGGAGCACGATCACTTTTTCTCCTAGATCGGATTCAACAAGTTTTCACTCCAATAGCTATGGAAGCTATGAAGATCAAAGTACAAGCACAGCAGAAGACTTGTAAGCAAAACAACCAAAATTACCAAAAACTCAATTCACAATGAATTGGGCGGCCAGACCTCTCAGCCTAGCGGTCTGACCTCTCCATGGGGTGGTCTGACCTCTCAAATGGGCGATCTGACCTCCAGCCTGATGAACAGTGAAATTAACCCGAACTTCCAAAACACAAAATGGTCTAATTTTTGATTCGTGACTCCAAACCTTACCAAACTTGAGACATACCTTCTCTAGGATATCAGGAACCTATTCCAATCAACGACCGTGAAGATTGTTTTCAAAGTTCTGACCTTTTTCCGTTTGAGTGAAGGTTGCTCCAAAACTGAGCCAAATACGAAAACGATGATTGAGATGATTTCGTGGAAGGAATCAATCCACGATGGATAGGGATGGTCTCCCATACGTCATAGCATCCTCAATCATAGGAATAATCAAGCGAAAAGCCCTCAAGAGCAAAACCCCCCTAAAATCACCATTTCTTTCACCAAAACCGGGCAAAATCAAAACTTAGATCCAAAAGCTTGCTCGTGGGTGGATGATGATCAAGATGACATTAGATCATATCCCACACGTCCCAGCAAGCAAGATCACATCAAGATCCCAAATAAAAACCTAAGGAACACCAAAAATCCCAAAGGCATCAAAGAAAGAGCAAGAATAAGAACGAACTCAACTTGTGGCAAATCTTACATGGATTGATTAGATAGTTGTGTGTTTACAGTCACTCCACCATGGAGGACAAAGCTCAACACTTGAGCACTCAAATCAATCCATCTCTCATGAACCCTAGCCTCTCCACTTTCCTCTCCTAGCCCTAAATCCCAAAATTAGGTTTTCTAGAATCCAAAAGGTTGGGAAGTGCAACCAGCACCCTCCCTATTTATAGTGGAGGCTAGCCCTAGAGAGACATCCCAAACGGGCACCCGTTAAGCCCACACACAAATGGGTTTCACTTACGTACGTATTTTAAAGCATCGTCTTCATCTTCTCTTGACCTAGATCGCCTCTCCTTGGGCTGTCTTGCGCCGCGGTTTCTCCAAAGCTAAGAAGGTGGTTTTGCACACCACCACTCATCACTTTTCTGGTATAGGGCAATTTCCTAAAATGTCCCTCTACCGACCTTTGGCGATTCCTTCGCCTCGAAGCATCTCCCATGCTCCGTCATCATTCATGTGGCCCCAATGACTTCCCGCCAAGCCTCTCATGCGTCCGGATCCCATCGAACCGTCCTCACATGCAACTGGGACTAAGTCACTTGGCGCACCACATATATCATCATAACTGCACCTAGCTTCCTTGACACTTCAGGACCTCAGCTCCTCCCTGAACCTAATCCAGATCTCAACTCCTCCCTGAGTCTAGTCCCGGTCAACCTTGCCACTACCCGTCATGTTCATCATTGGTAGCTTCCGCTCCGGTTCCTTGTCTTCTCGGCTTGTAAGCACTCTGCTAGCCTCAGTCATCTTCCAGCACCACCTCGATCGTTTTGGACCTCGGTTCTCCTAACTTAGTCCCGATCTAGTCCGCCTCACCATGACCTAGCTCCGGTGTCCTACAACCATCACAAACAAGCAAACCGTTACGTAGCACCGCATGATACGCACAATCATCAATTCACATAATTGATGAGGCATGAGCACATACCTTCACAAAGGCCTTTGCTCAAACTTCGCCTTCTATGGTTCTAGTCCATCTTGCACCTTTGCTTGAGTCCAACCATCTCACCAGACATCCACGACCGTTTTGAACCTCGGTTCTCCTAACCTAGTCCCGGTCTTCCTCGTCGTTGACCATAGTTGACTCCAAGTCACCTGCACAACAATAGACCATGCAACCATTTCCGGGCACAAGTTCTTCACAACTTAACCCATGTTAGCCAAAACATGCATCATGCAACATCTATGCAATGAAGCCCATGAACTTGACCTAACCAACAAACATCGCCGCCAAGCTGGCCAACGAACAAGTCAAAACCGGTCTGACCGCCACCCATAGCCGGTTTGACCGCCCCCTAGCCGGTCTGACCACCACCTGTTGACCGGTGTGACCGCCCAGCAGGGACTTAGCCAAATTTTCAATTTGAAAATCCGAAACCTTCTGAAAATTTCAAATGAATAGAACTTTTGACTCGAAGCTCCAAAAATTATGAGACCAAGTGTAGCAGAATCCCCTCTCTTGCATACACCCTCTATTTTTGGCCCAACTCCAAACTCAAAAATCTATTATGGTCGGTCAGACCACCACCCATTGGCCGGTCTGACCACCAGCCACTTAGCCTGAGCCTGACTTGAGGCCTGGCCGGTCCCGACGCTAATGTGGCTGGTCTCGACCGCCACACTGAGCCTGGTCTGATTGCAACACAATGGCGGTCGACCTTTGAGACCGACAAAGAAGCAGGACTTTACCGAAAACGAGGGTTTCTCCAAACACCTCGACGCTATTGCTAATTGTTCAACACACTAAGATTAGGATCATATCCACATGATCTGCACAGGTTTTATTTGGTGTTTATTGCAATATCGTCTTTCGTTAGGTTTTCGATGATTATGATGTAATTGTGAGTTTAATATGAGGTTGAAAAAGTGGTGTCAGCAAAGGCAAGCAATCCCCTCTTAGATCATTTTGCTCCTACTAATTTCAATAAAATGTTTATGATGAATTTAAGTATTCTATGCATTGCTTTAAATTCAAATATTTGTATATCAATTGGGTAGATGTAGCTATGTCCTTGTTGCTGCATTTCCCTTTCCTTTGAAAGTTGAATACCTGATTACCATTGATGCTTAAGTTTATATGTTATATTGGAGTGTTTGGTAATTTTTAGAATGATGCTTAGCCATGCTAGTAGTTGTAGTCGAAAATGGTTGATGGAACTAGTCCATTGGTCCAGTTGAATCAAATCTATATTTTAACTTGGACGGGTGTAGGGTGATGATGAAAGATTGTTCTGCATTTGTGTAGCCCCGTCTAGGTGATCAAGGACCAGTTTGTATGGTGTTGAACCAAGTCTTACGTACAACCACACGCTGGGTTATTGGTGAAGGCTTGGCTTATTAATTTGTCGTGTGTTAGCTATCAAACCACAATCAGATTGACAAGTGTTGTTATTGCTATTATTACTGTTGTTTTGTCAATCTAGTGGGGGCGTGTGACTTGCCCTTAAGGGTCTTTTGCGTTTGCGGGTAGCTGTGCAGAGACTTACTTACACAACGGGCTACACCCATGGTGACGATAAGCAACTTTCGGCCATGGGATTTGTCCTCGGGTGGTTTAATAGTGAGCACATGGCATTGTAACGGTCTCGTTATGATATCTCAATCACACTCCTACAGAAGAGTGCATTGGCCGACCTTGAGAGATATTCATATCGTGTGGGTAAAGCTGTACAAACTCTGCAGAGTCATAAATCTATTCGAATAGCCGTGTCCCAGGTCATGGACATCGCTTGTGGGAGACTATGCACAGTTAGATGTTGGAAATAGGATCAGGGTATGTTGGGTTTGGTTTGTTGTCATGAACGGGAAGTTCGTGTGTTGATGGTTAGTTTACCTCAGTGGGACAACCACTTTGGGTTTGATATCATGATAGTAACATTGTGGACATATTGATCTTGAATTTGGAGTACCTTACTGTTATATATTGTTTCCAAATGTTTGTCAAATAGCAATTTAAATCTATACTAGTTATTTCATTAAACAACCTTGCTTATGCTGAAAATGAACCCTTTTAGCTTTCCCTTGATACTTGAATGCATCTACTATATTTCTTTTGCTTGTAAGACTTGCGAGTACAATTTTGTACTCAACCGGATTGTCCACTTGTTCAGGTGAGAACGGCAGATACATCGGCTTTAATCCCAGTCTGTTGCCCTACGGGTTATGGCACACCATTGGGAAGGTTGATTCAGTTTACCTGTCATTTTATTCTTGTTAATTTAATGTTCTTCCGCTGCTGATTTTAGTTTATTGAATTTAATTTGGCCGGTCGGCCAAGTGTTGTAAAATTGCTCATGTAGAGCTAGTTTCAATTCCCTAACTCTTGAATAGTATGTTGTTATATTCGAATTGTGTATGCATGTGATAAAAGGTTGTTTGGATATGTGCATATTAGTAGCTGATCCTTGGGAGCTGACATGAGACGCATATCTAAGTACTCAAAATCATTTTCGTTTCTTTTTAAGGGTTGCGCCTCCGGCACAATCACTTGAGTTGAAACGAGTTCGATTTCGGGGTTCCCACAGAACGGGCGAGAGAGAGAGAGAGAGAGAGAGAGAGAGAGAGAGGGTAGGGGAATGGACGAGTGACGAGTATAAGGGAGCAAACCCTAGCGGTACCCTTCTAATAAAGGGATATCGCAGACGGTTCTATTATGGAACTATTTGTGATATGGTCGTATGCGACCATATCATAGACGGTTCTATTATGGAACCGTCTGTGATACATATCACATACGGTTTGTTGCATGAAACCGCCTATGATAGTTCATTCTATAGCTACAAAATATTATGTTTTTAGGCTAGCCTCAGGAAATGCTAGCCATACCTTCTGAAAATAAGAAATTCAGATACAATCATAGATGGAATAATTTCTTAATTACTGAATCAATTACAATGGAATAAATTCTTAATTACATATCGACTTTCTTAATTGCATTGAAATAAATTCTTAATTAAAAAATAGGCTTTCATGATGATCGACGCGCACATAGCTAGCTTCCTCACTGAGTTCTTCCTCGAGCCTGATGTCATCTTCGAAAGGAGGCAACTCGTCAAATTGATTGTACTCTTCCTCATCCACGATATTCTCAACTCTGACAATCCTTCTTTTTCTATGAAGAACTACGTGGCGGTTCTTATTTGCCGGGTCCATTACATAAAAAACTTGAACAACTTGCTTAGTGACTATGAATGGTTCGTCCTTGTATTCGACACGTTTGAGGTCCACACTAGTGACGCCGTACTTGTCGACCTTCACACCTTGTGGAAGTTTGAACCAATGACATCGAAACAGGGGGATCTTGAAAAGTACGTAGTCTAGCTACCAAATCTCCTCTACGAATACATAGTAGGAGTTCAACCCACGTGGCCCAGTGGTATTGAACTGCTCGTGAAACACATCTATGCGGACACCGCTATTCTGGACTGTGCTCTTTCTATCCTGAGCTGTTGTATGAAATGTGTACTCATTTATGTCGTATCCTTGTCATGTCACAATTGTAAATTTTAGCCCTTTTGCCAACCATAGCAGCATATCATCACTTGATGACCTCCCAGTGAATCGCACCTTTAACCATTTGTTGAACCGACGGTTGTGCTCTCTCGTGATCCAAACCTCCGACCAGCCTGGACTCTGTTGGCATACCATGTCTTTGTGCTCGTCGATGTACGGGGACACTTCGGTCATATGTTGCAAGACCGTGAAATGGGTGTGTGTGTGTACATATCCAGATTAGGAGTGATTGCTTTCCTTTCGATGGTCCCAATAGCCTCCAGTCTCCCCTCACGATGAGATAGAGGAACATCTATCGGTTCCACCTGAGCCATGTAGTCGACGTAGAACTCAATAACCTCTTCGGTTGCATAACCTTCGATGATGCTGCCCTCCGGCTGAGATTGATTCTGTACGTAGGACTTGAGAATTCCTATGTACCTCTCAAACAGGTACATATGACGTAGAAACATATGGCCGCATATCTTTATCTCTTTCACAAGGTGAACAATGAGATGGACCATAATATCAAAAAATGACAGAGCGAAATACATCTCAAGATGACATAGATTCATCACCACCTCGGCCTACAGAGCATCTAGTCCTTCGGGATCGATGAATAATTGTGTTAAAGAAATAACACAGCCTCATGATTGTCACTTGGACCTTGTTCGGCAAAATACTTCTAATTGCAATAGGAAGCATTTGTGTCATCAGCACATGACAATCATGAGACTTCATACAAATTAATTTCAAATCTTCCAAGGAAACAAGTTTCTTCATGTTGGTGGAGTAACCAGACGGAACTTGCACACCATGCAAGCTTTGGCACAGTTCATTTCTCTCAGCCTTGGACAGAGTGTAGCAAGCTGGGGGAAGATATATTCGGCTTTTATCGGTCTCTTTTGGTGCTAACTCAGTCCTTATGTTCATATCAACCAAGTCACACCGTGCGTTGACACCATCCTCTGTTTTGTCACGAATGTTCAGTAAGAGACCAATCAAGCTATTACATACATTCTTCTCCATGTGCATGATGTCCATACAGTGGTGAACTTCTAAGTGGTTCCAATAAGGTAAGTCCCAAAAAAATGACCCCTTATCCAGATGTTCTTCTGACGGGTCCTCAATTTACGTCCCTTTCCAAGCACAACATCGATATCCTTAATGATATCATAGACCTCTTTCCCTCTAAAAGCCCTTGGAGCTGAACCGTCCTCCTTATTTCCGTCGAATTGTTTCTTCATCTTGTGGTATGGGTGATACTTGGGAAGGAACCTACGATGACGCATGTATATAGTTTTGTACGAGTTGTTCAGCCATACAATCTTGGTACCATCTAAGCAATGCGGATAGGCTTTGGATCCTTTTGTACTGAACCCCAACAGGTTACCAAGGGCAGAAAAATCATTGATGGTATAACATGGCGCGTAATTAAAGTGAAGTTCTCTCGTTTGTACGCATCCCATACTTGTACCCCTTCGTTCCACAGTGTTACAAGATCTTCCAGCAATGGTGCTAGATACACATTATTACCGTTCCTAGGTTGTTTCGGTCCTTGGATAAGTAGTGACATCAAAATGTACTTCTGCTTCATACACAGCCAAGGAGGAAGGTTGTACATACATAGATTCACGAGCCAGGTGCTATGTCGGCTGCTCATGTTACCGAAAGGATTCATTCCATCTGTACTCAACCCAAACCTTATGTTCCTCGGTTCTACACTGAAGTCTCCAAAGCTCCAATCAAAGTTTCTCCACTAGGCAGAGTCAATAGTGTGTCTTATCTTTCCATCCTTCTTACGCTCCTCCGAATGCCAACACTGCAATCTTGCCTCCTTTCGGTTCGCAAAAAACCACTTGAAACGGGGAATTACAAGCAGATAGCATGCCACCTTAGCAGGAGGTCCTTTCTTCACCTCGATTCCCTCGCCATCATCTGATTTATTCTTACACTAATTGTATCGGGATGCGTTGCACACTGGACATATATGCATGTTTGCATACTCTTTACGGTAGAGGATACAGTTGTTCGGACATATATGTATTCTTTCTACTTCCATTCCCAATGGACAAAGAACCTTCTTGGCTTGGTAGGTGGTTCTGGGTAATGCGTTTTCCTCTGAAAGGATGTCTACTAGGATACCTAATAACGCCGTGAAACTCGTGGCGGACCAACCATTGCTTGCGTTCAATTTTAGCAGTTCAAGCACGGATGACAACTTGTGTATTTTGGCTTGCAGTCAGGGAACAAAGGTTTCCTCGAGTCCTCCATTAAGCTCTCGAATTTACCAAACTCTCTCTCACTATAGTTCCATTCTGCATCGCATAGCATCTGATCCAGATTGTCATCATGCGATCTATCCTCATCGAAGGCACAGTCCACATCCGACATATCGTTGTCTCCCTCGATGATGTTACTACCTTCCGGTATAATCCGTTCTTCACCGTAACTGGTCCGATATGTATACTCATCTTTGAAACCCCTTCGAATCAAGTGCGTTTCGATCTGCGCTGGGTTGGTAAACAATTTTAGATTATCACAATCAATGCATGGACAATACATAAATTTTATTCCCTTCTTCAACATATCCAGCTCGGCAGCTCTTCTAAAAGCAGACACACCATCAATGTACTTTTCACTCACACGATTTTTAACGTACATCCAACTTTGGTCCATCTACACTACGTACGTAACAAATTAGTGTTAAATTAGATCAATGCACGCAGCTACTCTTCCTATTGACCAAACATACTACAAATTGAATAGCGATTAACCTAGGACAAATATAAAGGATTAATCATCACCCTTGGAGCTCATGACGAAGTTCCCAAATATCCCGCGAGATCCTCCTCCCTTTCTTCCTCCTTTCCTTCTCCTTTCTTCCTCCTTTCCTTCTCCTCCCTGTCTCCTTCCTTCCCTTCCTCTTTGGCTGTACTGATCCTCTGACGTGGCACAATGGGGAGGAGGCAGCAGGGGTGGCGGCTCAAACGGGGAGGGGTGGAGGCGCAAGGGGCAGGGATGCCTCCTTCAAAGTATATCACACTACAGACAAATCTGTCAGAACGGTCGAGTATTTAATGCACGCATATCATAGACGGTTCTTTTTAAGAACCGTCTGTAATCTTCAATTATCGCAGACGGTCTTCAATTATCACAGACGGTTCCTGTTAAGAACTGTCTGTGAATTATCACAGACGGTTTTTATTAAATACCATCTGTGACATTTGCAATTATCACAGACAGTTCCTGTTAAGAACCGTCTGTGAATTATCACAGACGGTTTTTAAACACCGTTTATGACGTCTGTAATTATCACAGACGGTTTCTGTTAAGAACCGTCTGTGAATTATCATAGACGGTTCTAATTAAAAACTGTCCATGATAAATCCGTATCACAGACGGTTCTAGCCGTCGCTACATATCACAGACGGTTATTATTAGCAACCATCTGTGATGAGGGAAACACAGATGAGGCGTCCAGTATAGCCTGTTTTGTAGTAGTGTGATAATGTTGATGACTATTTCTGTTAGTAGCGTTCTTTTTTTAGGCTTTGCCTTGTTAGTGTATATATATATGAGATAAATATATTTGAGTTGATGATCATGTTACTGTTTATAGTCCTAAACATGTCTAGTATATATGCTGCTGCGCATATACTAACAACTACCTCAAGGATTTTGGAGTACTATAGACGAGCGAAAACTTACTGCTGAGATCGTGTATATGGATCGAATATTTACCTTCTATGCAAAAGAAACTACATATATGTGGGGTTGTCTCTATGGTGTAATCAGATGCTTCCATGCAAAACCGTCTCGACTACGATCCTTGGACATCCTTAGAGCAGTCGTACGGCTAGCTGTAGAGGACATCCCACGTAGAAAACAATCCCCATCTCGAACAATCTCAGCATTTTTTTCGAGAAATTATCGTCGTCTCAGCTGCTGAGGGACTGACAATCATAATCAGCTATTCAAGCTGCGCCAAATGGCATGCGATAGATAATGCGTCGCAGTCAGACCGTCGACGACCCGGCTAACCTTCCCGGTCAGAAAACCTAAATTCTCTTCTTCGTCTTCTTCCTCCCCCTATTCATCTTCCTCCCTGCTTTATCTCAAACGGTTTATATAAAACCACGTCGCCACCCTTCCATTCACCTCTACTTAATCCGTCAGATTAATTTTCCCATTAATTCCTAGCTACTTGCTTACCACACCAAATAGCCGAGATCGAGCACTACTACGCCATAGTGCCATACTCATTACTCACCACTACTACTGGCATGCCCTCTCCTCCATAGCTAGCTGGCGAAACTACCAAGAAACCAAAGCAATTAAGATAGATATGGCAGATCACCAGGAGATGATCCATGCTGCAGCTGCGTCTGCGGCCTTGTACAGAGGCGCCACCAGAAGTAGCAACACGCAGGCGAGCCACGGTGGCGATTGGTGGAGCACCGCGGTGGCTCCGCCGGTTTCGTCGTGCTCGCCGGAGATGCCCGGGTTTGGCACCTGGTCTGCTGCGGCCGCTGCTGGTGGCCATGTCGACGGGGTCGACGGCAACAGGTCGAGGTCGAGTAACACGGCCTCCTCGGAGTCGCCTGGATCGAACTCGCTCGCCACCGGCAGCTCCATAACTTTCCAAGAACCCACCAGCGTCGCCGATCCGGCCACCATCACCGTGCCACAGACGGCGGCCGCCGGTTTCGCCACCGGCTGGAGCCAGCCTTTCTTGTGAGTTCAGCACGTGTACATATAATTCTTGCGCTCAACTTCGCTCATGCTTGTTTAAGTTTCAAAAAAAAAAAAAAATCGCTCATGCATGGGATTGGGACATGAACTCATGATCATATGCATGATGCCATGATGATAATAGTAATACACACATATATAGTCCTAACATTTTTGTGCCTGATCTCAGGGATGGATCTGGTTTCCATGGGTACATGAGCTCAAGAAGTGATCAGAATCACATCAACACGCCAAGTTTGATGAGTCCCACTCCCTCATCATCGAACAATAACACGATGTTACAAGGCTCACATGATCAGAATTACCAGTTCCTGTCCAATCTTGGGTTCGAGCTGCTGTCGTCGCCGACTTCACCGTACGGTGGTTTCAGGTCTTCGCTGATGAGAAGCCTCACGGAGCCAGCGGTGTCGGCGGCGGCGGCGAAGCCTAATTCGCCGGGGTTCCAGCAGTACCAGCAGACGATGAATGAAGCCCCAGAAGCTAGCATCCGGCAGCCGCTGCAGTTTACCAATAACACGCCGTTTTGGAACCCTTCCACCGGCTTTGCGACAGCGGTGGACGGGGCAGCCTTAGGGGCTGCCAGACCGCCGCCGGTGCGGACCAGGCCGTCAAGCTTTGCAGCCAAGGTTGGTATATATGTACACATATACGTGCTTGTAATCTTGTATACATAGATATACGCAAGTAACACAGCTTCAGCATAGCTAGCTACTATATATGAACATGATCATCTCCTGAGTTCAAAAATTTGTTCTTATTTATATATGTAGAGTGCATTAGGAGTAGGAGACTCTAGCTCAGTTATCACAAAGAAGGCAAACGCCGATCCGACGCCGCTCAGGAAAGCGAGAACCGGGACACCATCACCATTGCCGACCTTCAAGGTATGGCTCAATCTAGCTAGTTACCTCAAACATAGATCCTCCATTAGCTATCTAGTAAAGTTTCATACACAAAGTTTCAGGTGAGGAAAGAGAAGCTAGGGGACAGGATCACAGCACTCCAACAACTAGTCTCCCCTTTTGGAAAGGTGAGTGGAGGATGCATATACTATATACATATAGCTCTTGAAGATAAAACTTCATAGTCTTGTTGCGAAAGAGCCACTCCTTTTAAGATCGACCCAATTCTCTTTACAAAACAACTGATCGATCAACCTCGGCGTGCGTGCGTGCAGACGGATACGGCATCGGTGCTGCACGAGACCATCGAGTACATCAAGTTCCTCCACGAGCAAGTTGGTGTAAGTGCGCATCTAGCTGCAATTCTGCTCCCTTTAATCATATATATGTACAAATATTGATCTGATCGTACACCTACCAACTTGCATTTCTTCACATATATGCCTACAAACGATGCAGGCACATAGTGCTCCTTACCTAAAGAACCGGCCGCAACAAGTGCCCCACTTGAAGGTACTACTGCTATATATGAGCTATACCTGCGGTGCTTATACTGCATGCTTTTATTCTCCTTTTTCACATATTGCGATCATCATTACTCGATCAAGTGGTGATCGACCGATCTCTTTGTGCATATGCGTGTTCAGAGCTCGACTGACAAATCGAAGGATGGTGGCGAGGCGGCGGTGAAGAGAGACCTCACCGGCCGAGGGCTGTGCCTGGTCCCGATTTCGAGCACCTTCGCGGTAGCCAGCGAGACGCCGGTTGACTTTTGGACCCCGTTTGGTGCAACCTTTCGGTAGCAGAGATATATCATCTCGGAGCTCTACTGATTTGAAGTGCTAGAGAACTAGAGTTACTAGACTGCTCTAGTAGTAACAGTAGCAGCATACATGATCCTAATTCACAACTAATAGCGAGCATATATAGCATTGTATAACTGAATTAGGTATAGATGAATCTCTGGAATGAGTACTTGAAGACTTGGATTCATTCTTCAGGTTCGTCAGAGATAAGGGATCAGATAATTAATTGACTGGAACTGATCATGCATGATGACCTTGTTGTAATAATGGGCGGGGCATACAATTGAGTAGTATATAACTCTCGACTATTAATTTGTCAAGAGTTCATCATAAAAGTAGTTTTATGCAATTAATCAAGTTTGTAGCCTATTACACACACAGCTATTCTGTGTGTGGGCTGTAGCCTAGGCGCTGTAACATCCGAAAAATCCTAATTTTAGAAAAATTTAATGAAAATAAGTTGGATAATAATTTTGAGCATGTTTTTGTATGGAAAACTATTTTAGCATGATTTTTGGGCTTTTGCATAAATCAAATAGTGAAATCACGTGCAAACAGCAACTCGTAAGAATTTTCAAGAAAAATCACAAAACATATAAAATCCTGAAAAATTTACACGTGAAACCATACTGTGTCTGGCGCCATCACAAACATTTTCATAAATTTTGGACTCCGTTTGCTAGGTACAAAAATTCGAGAAACATCTAGCCAGTTTTGGAAAAATTCGAAAGCTAAATCAAATTTCCCGCTGGACCTTGGGCTGAAACCCAACTCGGCCCATATCGCTCGCGCCCACTCCAGCCCACACCAGCCTCGCTCTCGCCCTCTCTCTGACATGCTGGGCCCGCATGTCAGGACCCCTTGTCCACCTCTCGCTCTCGCTCGCGCGCCAGCGCCGCTCCGCCGCTTGCTTGTGGTTACGACACTGCGCCCACCGTTTTCATGCCTCACCTGCTCCTGTCACCTCTGCCTGCCATCGCCCATGCTATCCATCCCATTGATGGTGCTCTTTTTCCCTGCTGACGGAGAGACCAGAGCAGCCCTACGAGTTTCTCGCGCAACCATTGGCATCTCTCCGCTTTTCTCGCGCAATTGTTCTAGCTACTTAAGCGCTAGAGCATGCACTATCATCCTTAGCTTGCCCACATTCCATTTTGTGCAAACCCCATCTTCATCGCTCCTTGGTTTCGCGGGAACGCTTACGTCGTTCTCGACGCTGGTGAGCACGCCTTTGCGCCATTGCCACTCTGGTGAGCTTCCTCACCGACGATGTTCATGTCATTGTGATCATGTTGCATCACTCATCCCCCTCCTTTGCTCAATGCAGCCCCGGGAGTCCCATAGCTTGATCATGTTTGCCTTCATCCTCAACTCTGGTGCGCACCCGATCTCGCCAACATGTTCCCATCGCTTCGATGAGTTCGATCTCCACCTGAGCATGTCACAACATATTCCATACCCCATTGATGCTATTCCTTCACTCAATACAGGCAGATTCGCAAAGAATCTGAGCATCGCTGCCATCTTCCTCTCTCACGGTCGCTGCTGCCATATTCATTCTCCTTCGAAGCCCAGTGAGTCTCGGACCGATTCCTTGCGCGTACACCATCTCTAGCACCTTAATGAGCTAACGCGACACTCCTTATAGCTCCTCCGTTGTTGTGGTGAGCTGCCGTCGTGAACCTCCTCTGCGCCACCGCTGCTCGTCATCGACAAGCCGCCTCAACCCTTCCCTGGCCTCATTTTATTCACCCTTGTGGTCATGAGTAACATCCCTATTTTCTGGGCTTTTTGAAAATTTTCAAAATTTAAAAATAACCATTTGGTTTTATTGAATTGCTAAAGATTAACATGAAATTTTAGAATTTAAAAGAAATTTAATTTGAATAAATCAAACTTTAATTAATTCAAAGTTGGTTTACTTATTTTTTTGGTTTTTATTTGGATTTAAAGTCAAAAATATTATTTTAAGTATTTTCTTGGATTTTAAGAAGGGTTTTCCTTTTTGTCCGAAGTTAAAAATAATTTATTTGCAAAATCAAAAGCTAAAGTTAAGTTGAAAATATTTTTATTAAGTTCCAAATAATTCAAGTAATTTATGTGTACTTTTCTTGAATTTTTAGACTTTACTTACTATTTTCTAAAAAGACTTTTCATTTTCTGGTATTTTCTTAAATCGAAAATCCTTTTACATCCTCCTATTCACTTTGGGCCGAATTTCTTCAGCCCATTTATTCTTTTTGCCCGCGCGGCCCAGCTCCATGGTCCATTTCCGCGCTCCAGCCGCGCCCGTGCCTTCCTCTTGTGGACCGTCCGATCAAGAATGGACGGCCCGATCAAGGTGGGACATTCGGACGGTCCGAACGTTCCAAGCGTTGTGGACCGTCCTATCGTACTTGAACGGCTTGATCTTGTTGACACGTTCGGATGGTCCGATCGTTCAAATCAGTTTGGACCGTCCGATCAAAATCGGACGGTCCCCAAACACCGCGCTTCCTCGCTCCCTCTCACTGCCAGGTGGGGCCCTCCTGTCAACCACCGCCGCCGCTGTTATTCGTCTTTGTCCTGACCGTTGCTCGCCCATGCCGTGCACGGCGTCACTCCCCACCCACTGGCAAAGACAAAGATCATCGCTTCGTGTCGCGTCGACTGCATTGCCGCCACCCACTCCCTCTCCCATACCCTGCTGCCGCCCGTTGCCGCCTCATGCTGCACCGGTCCCAAAGCTCCGCAAAAATCGCCGCTTCCCATCTCGTCCTCTGGCCATCCCCGAGCCTATATAAGGCCAGCCCTGGGAAGCCCTTGGCCGCCTCTGCTGGATTTGTTGTTTGCTTTTAGAGTTTTTACTAATGGTTCTGGAGGTTGAGTGGTTTAGGTGAGAATGCGACAGCTGGTGCTAGGGAAGGGAGCAAAAGTGGTGCCTATTACGCTCGATCAGGTGGGCTTAACACCATATGTCTTATGATCGATCACATCTTCATGATTTCAGGAACAATTCTGCATTGGAAGTTATGGGGTATTGGGGTTTTTGTAAGAGTTTAGTGGGGAGCTTGTGTTCTTGCGGTGTTGGATTGCGGTGGAATTATGAAAGACATGTAGTACAAATTAATTTAATAACATATCAGCGATTGGCAAAGTGAGAACTAGATTTCTTAGAAGGACGCATACGGGAAAGGGACCGTTTTCTCATAAGTCCTATTGTTGTGGAGTGCATATGCGCTGCCTGTTTACCTAGTTTTTTTTGTTGTTACAAGCCAGCTTTTAGGACTCAGAGAGTCCATATGTGGCATATCAACATTTGTAATACATGATACTAACATCTTTACACTTGCTTTGTTCATCTGTGTGCAAGTAGGGGTTAGTAGGCCTTTTTATTGGCTTGGATCAATGATGAATTGTGTGTTTGTTAGCCATGATCGGAGGTGAGGCTTTGTTGTGTTGAGATATCAGAAAAATTATATACAGAAAACGCTAATTCTCCTCGTGCTTTAAAAAGTATTTATCTTGACTATCTGTTTACCTTACTGCAGGCCGATTTTTTATTGATTTGGATTTGCTAGAATTTATCATTGCATAGGAGTACACGACTACCGTGGGGTATGATCTTCCTACTGACTTATACCTACGGTATGCTCCTGATTCTCTGGATCTCTGAAGTGCACTAGGTTACACAGCTTTCAAATTTATTCTTGTAATAAGTACCTGGTTAGTTACTTTCAGTTAGCCTCTCTTATAATGGCTATCCTTACTTCCCTGATTTATACAGGCTGTATGTTCAAAGTATTTACACAAATTTTCCTTTTATGAAACTAAATGAGCTTTATGGAGATATGGATAGTTTGTTCATATAAAATGGAAAGCTAATCATACAATATAACTAATGTGGTTTGCTGAGAAAAAAATACGTGAAATATACACTTCTAACTCGATAAATAAATGTCTCCAAAAAGCTATCTACTGACTACGAAGCCACAACCTATTCGAATAAATCTATCTACTGACTACGAAACTACAGCCAATCACATGCCAATTGAGGTATGTATAAAAAAAGGAAAACAAAACTTCCAAACCATATTATCTAAATAGCGCTGTTCCTCATATTTGTCTATGCTCTACTTAGCACCATAAGTTCAGGTATACTTCTAACTAACTGCTACTTTATACAGGTTTTACATACATCTTTTGAGATTGCCGCAGCAACCACTGCTTCTCAGGAACAGCTTATGCTTAACAACTTTTGCTTTTTTTTTTCCACCCGTTTTAGCAGTGTTATATCAGTATTATTCATTACAACACCCATGTGAACTAGGTTACTACTCCTGCAAATCCTATTTTGTAAACACTTTCAGCTCAATTGGGTCCATCAGTGACTTCGGTTTGTATGTACATATACTTTCACTGCTTGCTTGCTCTATTTTGTAAACATGCTGGCTCCTTGCTCTATTTTGTAAACATTTACAACTCACCTATGTCCGAGACTGAATGCAGTTTGTATTGCTCTATTTTGTAAACGTGTTGCTTCCTTACTGCTTTTGTAAATATTTGACTCACTTATGTCCAGAGACCGATTGCACTTTATATATATATATATATCCTTTCGTTACTCCCTTCCTCTTTATATCAATCCTGCAAATAATAACAGATTTTTAAATTCAATAGATGCTACAATATACTACATAACTACACTATAAATGATATAGTCCATCTAACATAGTTCAATTTGCACTCACTGCCACACCATTACAGCCCGCACCATTTGGTGCGGGTGATCTTCTAGTTTTAATTAATTTCTTGAATTTTCTAGATTTTAAAAAGGTTTTTCCTATTTTTCAGAAATTAAAATAATTTATGTGCAAAAATAAAAACAAACTTTATGTTGGAATTAATTTTATTAAGTTCAAGATAATTCAAGGAATTTCTATGATTTTTTTTAGAATTTTTTAACTCTATGTGCTATTTTCTAAAAAGCTATTTGATTTGTTGCATTTTCTGAAATTCAAAAATTAATTAAAATCTCATTTTCTCTTTTGGACCGAAATCCGGATATCCAGACTTCGTCTTATCCAGATAACCCGTATTCGTATCCGTATCTGCCGGACAGAACTCCTACCGTTTTCGTTTCCTTTTCCGACAAAAAAATCCGAATTCGTTTCCGATCCGAGATAATCCAAATATGTTTCCGTCCGAATCGATCGGAAACTATCCGATCCATTTCCACCTTTAGACACCATTACTGCAGAGACTTAGGGGAGTTAAGGGCCACACGAACATTGATGGGCCAGAGGACAAACCCTATGTGCCGGCTCGGTGGTCACACATTTGGGCAAAACTACCAGTTTGAGCTGGGCCTTTAATGTGCTGACTTGATCAGCCATCTAAGACCAAGAGTGCAAAACGACCGTCGCTGGCTCACTGAAAACTGACAGTGATAACTGAAACACCACTTCGGACTTCACACTTCTTAGGGACCGTTTCGAACGCAGGAGTTTGACAGAAATCGCACATGAAACAGGTCAATTCCCGTAGAAAGGAGAAAGAAATTATTGCATCCCAAACAGGGCTTAGTGTGTTAGTTTTTCTTTTTCTTTTTTAAAAGACTTCGTAGTATGTTCCTAGTTTTAGTAGCTGATGCACGCCAAGACATGATCCACAACACAGCTCAACAATGGCCTCATCGCCGTTAGCCTGTTATATATAAATTGTTTGTTTCCATTAAAAAGAGCACACTAAACATGTCATGATACAGGTCAACAATGGTTATCATCTATAAATGGTGCTGAAGTCATATGCATGAGTGGCATGGACAAATTAAACCAACCATGGAGAGTCCCATGCGTGCACTCCTTGTTTCATGCACATAAACTTCAGCACCGTTAGCACCAGCAATATTCCTTCTGTTTCATGCACATAATTTCACGGATTTCATTACTGAAACTAACAATGTCATATTACAATCCTGACACTGACACAGAGTTCCACCCAGACAGTGTAGAGAGAAACAGAAAGGATACATGGAAGCCACCAGGCCAAGATGGAATTCAGATAAAGAAAGAATAAATGGCATGAAGCCAGATACAGAGCTGCTCTTGTTCACCACGGTTTTTGTCCTGCGCCACCATTGTTGAGCTACTACTCCCTGGATAAGTTGCTCCCTACTGGAGCTGAATACTGTCGATGATGAAATATATTACCTTGATTCGAAAACGACAAGCCATCTCTTCTACGAGTACCAGTCTCGAATGTATACAGTTGTAGAAACTGCTTGAGTTTGCAGAGAAAATGTTGAAGGCTTCTAGCGCCCCTCCAGCGTTGTGAGGCTCATGTCATTTACATAGCTTTCCCCTGCTCCATCAGTTTCAAAGTTCCTCTGCGCCAAGTATATTGGCTGTTTCGGCTGTGGGAGCTGTATGGCTTCATTATCCAAGCTCGATACCACCGACGACATAAGAGGCCGAGCATTCGGGTTGTCTTGTACTGATAATAGTCCTATATGAATGCATCGTAGAGTTTCACCAAGCGAACAACCCTCGACAATCGACGAGTCAACTAAACCCCGCATGTTCTCATCCTTCCATAAGCTCCATGCCTGAATCAATCAATCATGTGCCCATCAAGCATTGCATTTGATAAGAGATAAAAGTTTTGAGCACTTCAAAACACTTACATAAGCTATAAGGTTTGGAGAGCCTGTGATTGGGTCTGTAGTGCTGATCTTCAAGCCACTCACAATCTCCAGGAGTAACACACCAAAGCTATAGACATCGGACTTGACAGAAATGATGCCTTCCAGTGCATATTCGGGTGACATGTAGCCACTGTTTGGACCATTAACCACACATGGTGCACAAAATTAACTTAACTTGTACAACCACAAATATGGAATATTTGAAGTTAATTCATGTACTTACAATGTTCCAACAACCCGACTGGTATTTGCTTGTTGTTCGTTGCCACCAAAGATCCTAGCTGTACCAAAGTCAGATATCTTGGGGCTCATCTCAGCATCCAGCAATATGTTGCTTGCTTTGAGATCTCTATGAATTATCGTCAATCTTGAATCTTGGTGGAGATAAACAAGGCCTCTAGCTACGCCTTTTATTATCTTGAATCTTGTGGACCAGTCAAGCACTGATTTTCTTGCAGCATCTGTCAAGGATAGAATCATATGAAGCATCTTATCTGTGACAGTACATGCATATTCCTTTGGTAAGCTGAGCTTTAGCAAGAAGTGGCCAGAACATACTGAAAAGGAAGGCATCCAAACTTTTGTTAGGTAGGTATTCATAAATCAATAGTTTTTCATCTCCATGAATGCAGCAACCGAGAAGTTTAACTAAGTTTCTGTGCTGCAACTTGGCGACCAGAACTACTTCATTTTTGAACTCAACTACCCCTTGGCAAGAACCTTTACAGAGCCTTTTCACAGCAATTTCTTTATCATCTTCCAATGTTCCCTGAAACAAATGAAGGATTATTGAATCTGACAAGCTAAAATTTTCATTAATTCTCCGTAAAAAATTTCATTAATTATCTACTGCTGTAATTATCAGTATGAGCTTTATTACCTTATAAACGTTGCCAAATCCTCCTTGTCCAAGTATGTTGGATTCAGAGAAATTATTTGTTGCAGCAGAAATTTCTCTGAAGCTAATAAATGGAAATTCGACTTTTCTATCTGCAAGTTCATTAGAAGTTCTTGTATCTCGTAGCAACAATCTTCTCCAGATCTCCTGGCTTCCTTGTTTGCCTGACAGTAATGTGGGTACTACAATATCTTAAGTTTGCTTGGTACCAGAGAGAAGCAAAAGAGAGGAAAACATTGTTCTACCTCTACAACCGCAGGTCCAAATAAGACATATGCATATGAGTATCAGCAAACTTGCCACAACTGGTAGTACGATTTTTAGGGTGTTGGTCTTTCTCTTGTTACCTGCACAAATTTAATTCATGGAAGAATCAACAAACTTTATCCATTCCACACACCGCATCTATGGTACAGTAATTCTCATACCGCCTGTCTTTTTTGTCTAATGCAGTAATGCTTCACAAATATAGGCCCCTCTTTCTCCAATTTCAACAGGTCCCTCTTCAAAAAAGGACCTGGAAGAATTGATAGGCCTATCTACCAAATTAAGCAAACAAAGAGAAGCAAGAAATCATACCGCTTAATCTGTTAATCCGTATATAGAGGTCCTCCCCTCCTTGGGTGCGCTTCTCCATGTCGAGTAACTCCCCCATCCATACCAGGCACCTTGTGTCATCTCCATCGATAGCCCTGGTGCTCATGTTGGAGTAAGCATATGCCACACAGGAGCAGTTGCTCCTGCATACCTCCGTGCATTCATCGAAGCTTCTGTTCCGGACATAGAGGAACTTGTCAGGGACCTTCATGCCCGGAAAGGTCAAGAAACCATCTCCATGGTTACATCTTAGCACCTCCCTCCGACGGCATCCCTGCGAAAACCTTCTGTTGATCCAGCCTCTGTCATCCCTCGGCTCAAAACCATCAAGGCATTTGCAAGCTGGGACATTTTCTGTGTTATCGCAGTAACCGTACGGACCACAGTAGCCGTACATATTGCATTCATGTGCAGGCTCTGTGTACAGGGCTGTCCATATTGACATGTTGCCGTCCCAGATAAGTATATTTACCTTGCCCAAGTAGTCCATCTCCATCCTGATCAGCAAAGCCAAGGAGCCAATCGGCACGCCGAAGGACATGTACACCTCGTCGTTGGCATGATGTAATGCCATGTAAATGGCAGAATTGAAGCTGTCCATGTAGTGCCCAAGGAGGTAGCTTGTCCAGACTGGGCTTCGCCGGCGCGGCCTTGAGCCGTGCCAGATGAAGCGCTGCAGGAGGCTGCTGGGGTCTGCGCCGTAGGAGAAGTCACCAGGGGATGGGTCCTCGAGGCCTTTCCAAGAAACAAGGCGCTGCAGTGGGTGCATCTTGTGGCTGAGCCTGAGGTTCATGCCGGGAAGGAGAGTGTCAGTCGGGTGGTCGAAGCTCTGCCATAGGATGGCTCTGTCAGCCGATGACCGGAGGATGAAGTTTCCGGTGTCGTCTAGCATGGCTTCTGTAGAGATGGCGGTGGCCGATGAGGAACTGCTGTTGATGCTGTTGTTTGTCATCCAAAGAATGCGGCCATTGCCGTCAGACAAGACAAGGTTGGAGCTGCTGGTCAAGGCAAGCACTGTGGAGGAAGGATCGGTGATCGGCGAGGCACGGTTGGCGACCCACACAACAGTGCACCGCGGGATGTTGTTGTACCATATGCCCATGTAGTAATGTTTTTTGGTGGAGTTGGATGGGGAGAAGAAGCCCAGTGCGAAGGTGCCATCGTCGGAGATAAGAGCGCTGCCGGGGGAGAGCGGCTTTCTGGGGACAAGGCGGTTGCCGGAAGCACAGAGATGCAATGAACTGGACGGCCAAGAAAGAAACAAAAGGATGGCATAGATGGGAAGGGAATACATTGTCATTGCTGACCTTCTATTTGCCAGGAAAATGAATATGGAATCATGGAAATGGGGTATAGAAGCAAGCAGATGGTGAGGTTACATTAGACAGTTAGATCCCCAAGGAGGGAAAGAGTGGTTGAGTTGTTCCAAAATTAGCACTGACACCCAATGTCAGCTTTTTGCTGGAAATGCTACTAATCATACTGCAATCTTTTGAATGATTTATTGATCTCCCTGATTTTAAGCAATTCCTACCAGGATTCTTGTCAACAATGTGAATTCGGATGAATTTAGGTTCAAAGCAAATCTACACGCAAAAGAAATTTCATGTATAACATTTTATAGAATAAAAATTTAGTATAACATTTTATAGGATAAAAATTTATTCTATCTCACAGTAAATGAACCTAGACACAAAGCCATGTTCAGATCCATCCATAGTGGTAAGCTGGGAACAATTCACCAAATAAGATATTTTAGGTAAATACGATATATTTACCTACCGAAGTTAACGCGAATTGCGAAAGTATGCACACATGAATAATAGCACAGTAGCAGTGGCTCTAGGCTCTAGCATACTAGCAGGCAAGCAGCAAGCCAACAACAAACAAGTGAACAAGGCATCAGGCCAACAGCACCAAGACAACAACACGTCAACACAGTAAGTAGTAACACACATATTCAGATATTCTGCTACCATTCGGCCATTCCCCATTGTAGTAAAGCGGACAAGGAGAACAACATGGATACATGATTTAATAATTCAAAGTCTGGACACAATCCAAGTAGCAAACAAAGATCTTGATCTTGCCCATGCTCATCTCCGACATCGGGCACTGCATCGGCTGGTGCTGCACAAGCCGCTACCAATTAGCTATCCACTCCAAATACAAACGTACCAATATGATCAAATCAAGATTCCCAGTAAGAAGAACGAAAAGAAGATTAAAATCTGAGGTTACCGTTGCTCGAGGCTCGACTGCCTGGCGGCTCTCGCACAGGGGAGGCGGTCCAAGCGAAGGGAGAGTGGTGGGGCGGCGCCGCGGCGGGGAGTCTGGCGACGCCAAGACGGGCAAAGGCAACTTGGCGCCTTGGTCGCTTGGAGTTGGAGGCTTGGTGCCTTGGTCGCTTGGTTGGGCCGGGCAGCGCTCCTCCGTGGCTCCGAGAATGAGAAGTAGCAGAGAGGCAGCCAAGCCACAGGCGGTGGCGCCGATGCAAATTGAGGTTTAGCAGAGGAGGCAGCCACGTCAGGTTAGACTGTGGGCATGGAGTACCTGGGCTGGGTTGGGCCGGTGGAGCGCTAGCTGGGGAGGGGTTACTACTTGCTGGCTAGTGATTCGGTAATTAGGTTTTTTCGGTTTTCGGTTTTCAGTCGATTATTTCTGAACAAACCCGAACCCCCAAAAAACCAAAATTTTGTATACCGTACCGAATACCGATTAAAACGAGTTGACTGTTACGGTTCGATTTTTTCAGTATAATTTATTCAATTCGGAGATATTATACACAACCCTGATTCTAGCAAGGTCAAACAAAAGATGGAAACAACAAAAATATGTCTAGAGTTCAGGTAGATCTACACCTAGTAACAGGTCTTGATAATTATGTGATCATGGAATCATAATTGGCGAGAAACAATTCTAGGGGAATAGATTTGCAAATAAAAGATAAGTTTGTCATAGGATGAAATCTTGATATCAATAGGGGCCGACGTCTAGGTTGACATGAGGATTGATACAGGTTCGGACGTTAATGAAGATGCTCTACTCTTGCCGGTGTGCCTTCAGACTTGAGGTAGAGGGGGTGCCTCCTCGCTCGAGAGTGACCCCAAGGGCACACCAGTTTGTGTGCGTCTTGTATTCTCAGCAGAGTTCAAGTTACAAGTGTAGGTTGCAATGAGCATTTATAGGGGCTTGGGCCTAATATAAATGACTGCACTCAGTGGCAGAACCAGGAATTAGAAAGACCCGGGGTGAACCGATCATACCACGTCTCTCTAAATGCCCTCGTGTTATTTTTACGAGGGAAAACATGACCTCGCGGCTGGCATGGACCTTTTAACAAATACATCCTTCTCACTTCATCTCTAATTTCTAAGGTAGCATATTCTTCAATTTGTTTCCGTAGGCCCAGATCAACAACAATATCGTCTGGATTACACACATCACTAGCACGAGCATTAGATGTTTCAACCGCTTCTGCTTCCACTTGGAAATTGTCATCTACTGTTGCGGACCTTGCTGTTCTAAAATAAATCTGTATTGATTTTATTTTCTTATATAATTCCTTAAAAAAATCAAAATTTACTAAATCTGTATTGATTTTATTTTCTTATATAATTCCTTTAAAAAATCAAAATTTACTAATATTGTACATTTCACATTTTCACTATAGGAAATCAAAAATAAAAACAATGCTCAAGGCCTCAAGGGTCAAGGCTCGGACAGACAGATCAAAGACCGAAAGACGCTTAGTGGCTCTGGCTTACCTAGTCTGCTTACTCTGCTAGTCACTTGTGGTCGCAAGTTTCTGAACTGGCGCCCGGCGCCAGCCATGGCCACCCTGCGGTGCCCCAGCCCCACGCTTGCCATGTGCGCCAGACACAACAAATGACCACATCCAAGACGCCGACCGCCGTAGCCCATGCACCGACGCCCGACGAGAGGAAGAAGAACCGAAGAGGAATGCTGGAATCGAATGGGGAATGGTCGATGTTTGCGGTCTTGCCCTCTTGCCGATGGGAATTTCGAATTAGGGTTGTTTGTCTGCCGAGCAAAGGAGCCGATTTGGTGCATTTGGGCATTTGGCTAGTTGGCTTGGGCCTTGGGTTGCCTACCTCGGTGTTTCTCCAACTCACCGACTAGGCCCACGACCACAGCCCACGCGGCGTGTAGCTCGTTCATCACTCATGGAGTCAGGTAGTCAAGTAGAGGCAGTCATGGTGAATTGGCGATGGCAGCTTGGCCGAGGGCACCGGCGGACTGGCCGGAGGTGGGGTTCTTCCGCCCGGGAGACCCGGGGCAGCCGTCCCGGCTTGCCCCAGCGGTAGTTCCGCCACTGACTGCACTACCCCTGATGGGGTGACTAAAGTAAGGGCGCGGACATCCTTTCGAGTGATGGTAGTGCATCCACGTCAGTGCCTCCCATGATAGATCTCTGTCCTGTGGGACCCTTGGGTGGACCCGAGGCTCGGACCCCACGACCGAGGGTCCATCTCCTGGAGACCCCGTGAAGCGCATGGCTCCACTAGTCAAGTGGCCCCGGGCAAAGTGGGGGCACCTTTCAGCCTCCTCGAGAGCTAGGAGAGGAGGCTTGGTGTAGGCGCCCTCTTTAGGGCGCTGGCGCCCTAGTTAGGGCATTGGTGAGGGCACCCTATTGAACCCGCTGGGCATTCCAGGGACAATGATTCTTGTCGGTGACCTTGTCATCTTGGCCTTGTCTGTCAGGACTCGACGAAGAATCCGATAGTATTGGGTGAGTTTTTGAGGTATAAATGGGGAAGAACGAAGAGCACAGAACTAGGGTTCTACACTACTTTACTCTAAGCTATAGAACACTAGGAATATGCTTTTTGACTTACTTTCTTCCATTCCAAAGTCTCAGGTATTATAAACCCAAAGTGACATCACTTTGTGATTACATGTTCTAATTTACGAATGAAAAGCATAAAAGACAAGAGGTGATAATGTACAGTCCGTAATGGAGTTTACAGCATCCAAAATCCTCACTTGGATCTGCATTAGCGCGCCTTCCTCTTTGCATTTGAGTCGTTCAAGTCTTCAAAGTGAATACGTCAAAGCATTCTCCTGATTGCCAACTTCATTATGAGCCTTCTATTCCTTCGCACTGACGGTATTGAATCTTCAGACATTTCGCTTGCAAGGAAACCTGACAATTATCCCCTCCTTCAGATCAAACCTGTCCTCAAGTTTGGAAATTAGGAAATACTTTTCTTATAAACGACACATCTTCCCAAGTAGCCTCATCTAGAGCTAGGTTTGCCACTGGATCAACCATTAAGCTACTACATCTCCCCTTCTCTGCACAATCTTGTGTTCCAGTATGTGCAAGGGCTCCGTTTTTACCTTGCCGTCAGGACCCATTAATGGTAAATCAGGAAGTGGAATAGCCTTGGATCCCAAATGTTTCTTGAGTTGGCTCACGTGAAAGACATGATGTATAGTTGCTCCTTTAGACAAATTCAATTGATATGCCACCTTGCCCACTTTCTTCATAACTCAAAAGGGTCCATAGTACTTAGACCTGAGCTTAAGTGATCCCCTTAGCCCGAACGCATTCTGTCTATATGGCTGCATCTTGAGATATACCATGTCTCCTTCAATGAACTGATGTTCTGATCTCCCTCTGTTAGCAAATTGTTTCATTCAGTTCTGAGCTTTAAGTAAGTTTTGCTTTAGAGCTTGAGTCATCTTCTCCCTCTCTTCTAGAGTCAGTTGGGTCATTGGCAATACATCACCAGGGATATGAAATGCTCCAAATTGGGGAGGTGGGTAACCATATAGTGCTTGAAAAGAAGTCATTTTCAAGGAAGTATGGTATGATGTGTTATACCACCACTTGGCTTGTGATAACCAATTCATCCGACCTCTAGGCTCCGGGAAGGTCACACACCTCAGATAAGATTACAAACATTGATTCACTCGCTCAGTTTGGCCATCAGATTGTGGGTGATAAGCTGTGCTAAATCTCAGTGACACTTGCAAAGCCTTGAAAATTTCCTGGAAGAATCTGCTAGTGAAGATCCTATCTCTGTCACTTACTATTGTTGCTGGCATTCCATGTAACTTGTATATGTTATCCATAAAAATTTGAACAACCTCCTGGACAGTATATGGATGACTTAGAGGTATAAAATGGGCATACTTAGTCAATCTATCAACCACTACCAAGATAACCTCCTTCCCTTTTGACCTGGGCAATGCTTCTATAAAATCCATGCTTATGTGTGACCATGCCATGTCTGGAATTTCCGAAGGATCTAGCAATCCAAGAATATGAACATGCTTAGCCTTGGTAACTTGACACACTGGGCATTCAACTATCATTGCTTCCACATCTTTCCTCATTCTTGGCCAATAGAATAGAAGTTTCAGCCTATGGTAAGTAGCTCTTACCCTTGAATGACCCCCAACAGCTGAAGAATGGCATGCTTCCATGAGTTTTTGTCTCACATTAGTTGACCTTCCAACACAAATTTTTCCCTTATATCTGATAATACCCCCAACAATGGTATATGGATTGTCTGAGCTAGTGTTAGTCTGCATTTCCTGCATTAGTGTCCCCATGTTGTTATCATTGATATAACTTGCCATGATATCTTCAATCCACTCTGGAGTTACTGTGATCATGGTCATACAAGTGACTTCACAACTCTCTTCAACATCTCTTCTAGATAAGGCATCAGCAGACTTGTTCTCCTTTCTTTTCTTGTATTCAATTGTATAATCAAACTCCAGAAGCTTAAGCAGCAATTTGTGTTGTATACCTTCTGCCAATCTTTGAGAGGTTATATATTTGAGACTTTTCTGGTTAGTCCTAATCACCAGTTGGTTTCCCAAGAAGTAGTGTCTCCACCTCTTCAGAGCTTCCAATATGGCCATGGCTTCTTTTTCATATATTGATCTAGCTCCAGCTCACACCCAAAGCTTTACTATAATAAGCCCGAGGTCTTCCTTGCTACATGATAACTGCTCCAATTCCTACACCACAAGCATCAGTCTCCAGTATAAATGGTTGATTGAAATCGGGCAAGGCTAACACTAGGCAAGAAGTCATAGTTTCCTTTAGGAGATCGAATGCTGTGTGGGGACCCTGAAATCGAACCCGTTTTAAGTCAAGTGATTACGTCGGAGACGCAACCCTTAACAAGCAACGAAAATGATTTCGAGCACCCAGATATGTGTCTCATGTTAGCCCCCAGGAATCAGCGGCTAACATGCATATATCCAAACAACATTATATCACAACATACATGATTTGAATATAACAAGATACTATTCCAGAGTTATGGAATTGAAACTAGCTCTACAGGAGCATTTTTACCCCCATTCGGCCGAACGGCCAAAATAAATTTAACAAACTACAATCAGCAGCAGAAGACATAAAATAAGCAGGAATAGAAGGTCAAGTAAACTAAAATAACCTTCCAAATGGTGTGCTATAACCCGTAGGGCAACAGATTAGGATTAAAGCCAATGTGTCTGTCGTTCTCACCTGAACAAGCGGACAATCCCGTTGAGTACAAAGTTGTACTCGCAAGTTTTACAAGCAAAAGAAATATAGTAGATGCATTCAAGTATCAAAGGAAAACTAAAATGATTCATTTTCAGCAGAAAGCAAAATTGTTCAATGAGATACTGGTATAGATTTAAATTGCCATTTTGACAAACATTTGGAAACAGTATATAATATTAAGGTACTGCAAATTCATGATCAATATTTCCAAAATTTTACCATCATGATATCATACCCAAAGTAGCTGTCCCACTCGGGTAAACTAACCATCAACACACGAACTTCCCGTTCGTGACATACTACTAGAAATCCCCGTTTTCCCTACAGTTTAAAATATTCCCTAGTAGTGGAATTGTAATCCAAAGGAAAGTATCTATCCCTAGGGTGAGGTAAAAAAAACCTAAGGAACAAAATCGTTCCCTACTATTTACATAAATTACTAAGGAAAGACTAGGGAGAGAGAAGTGAACTATACAATATCAACGCTATGGTGTCAACTTTCCCTACTCGGATGGATAAAACCGTAGAGAACATATTTTTCGTTTTTACCTCCAATTTTTTTTAGAGCCCGGCTATTTTTTTTTTTTGCTGTAGCTATTTTGTTTTAGGCGCGCTTGATTTCTTTCATTGCCTCTCTACTACTTGCGAGAACCTACCCAAATTCCCCAACAGGTTGCCGCCCACGCAGCGTCGTCTCCCCCGAGAGGTGCCGCCCCCCTCCCCTCCTCCTCCCGAGCGGTGCCGCCTCCTCCTCCCGCCCGAGCCGCCCGCCCTCCTCCTCTTTGTTTTCCTTCAAGTCGCCGTCGCCGCCGCCGCAAGACCCCTTCTTCTCCTCCGGCGGTCTGGGCCCTCCTCCTCCCCGCCTGAGGCCGCCGCCCTCCTCCTCTTTGTCCTCCTTCAAGTCGCCGTTGCCGCCTCGCTCCCCTTCTTCTCTTCCTCCCCATTTGTCGTGCTTGGCCCGACACAGCATTGCTCCCCGACGCCGCCTCAAGAGATCCCTCCGCCTCGTCCTCCTTATCCGAGCCGCCCTCTTCCCCTAAAAGCTAAACCTAGACGCATAATTCTATCCACAAGTTGTCCTCATTGTGATTTTGCTTCTTTTATGTTGAATCAATGGCCTCGCTAGTTGGAATCTTCATCGGTGCATTCATGGGGATGTCTACGAGAGCGGCATGTTTCGAGGCGTGGCGTGGGAGCGATCCATCGTGCCGTCTTCTCCATCGAGGTCTTGAATCTGATCGAAATTCAGAGATCCAGTGAATCAGGGAAATATAGCATTCTCTTTGTGGTGAGTATGAAAAAATCCAACACCTTTTTGTATGTATTGAGAAAGGTGAAAGATCATTTTGCACATACCTACTCTAGTGCACACCTCACTATGATCTCAGCTGGCATAAACATGAGATGCATGAGTGCGAAAATAAGGATTTTTGTATGGTTGGGCGATTTATTTTGGAGCTCAAAGTAATCGATATTTTTGTACATAAGTGAAAAACAAAGACAATTGATAAGCGAGTTAGGTTTTTATTTGTTACGATTTTACGTATTGGTATTTTTAGCTTGACATCATCTTTAGCCTCTTGATTGGAAGAATTGTGTGGGAGAAGGTCGGTCCAAAGATCTTTGCGATGTGCGGTCTGAGCAGTATATACATGGTTATTAAGGCATACAGGAGCTTGCTTTATGTTTTTACATGTTTTGACTAATGGCCATCAAACTTGCTTTTTTAAAGGGTTTTGGCCATTGACTCGTATATACCAAAAATCAATTGTTGAGTTGCTGAACTGTAAGGAATCCAGTATTGTTTGACATTTGTGTGGTTCTTCAGTTAGTCTAAAGTATCTTTGGCTTGCAGTTTCTTGGCATTGTGACTTGAACTTAGATGATACAGAGCAATAATCCTTCAATCGACTATGCTTCGAGAGACTAATTTGTGCAAAGTTTGTTGCCAAATATCCTTGGCATTTGAGGAGCCACTCTGTTACTCTAGATTGTCGTTTGGAATTTCATTGTCCAATTATCGATGGTCTTTTGAAAGCAAGTGTCTGATTCTTTTTCTTCCTTTTTGCGTAAATCGGGCTATGAGGTGTACTTCTTTGGAGGCACCATACAAAGATCCAACAAGAAGTTCTTGTAATATCACTAATATATAAGGCTTACCTTGTTGTAAAATATGTATTAATGCACTTCACACACCACCATTTATATATTTCTTGAATAAACCATGAAATGTTGGTACTAACAAATCAGGCCAATTCTTTTTGTTGGCATTATTTTGTAACATATTGATTATCCATAGGCGATCTGATGAAATACATACCGAAGTTCTAGGATTTAGATAGATATCGACTTGTAAACTTGTATGAGGTCACCAACAGAACAATTTCTATTGGGATCGGGGACATTTAAGTTTTACTGAAGTTGCTTTATTGAAGGATGCATCTGAACATTTTGCCCAACATGTTAGAGATATGGAATTACCCTCTTTATAATATCAACTAGCCTGGTTGATCGTGCAATTGCGTGGCTAGATACTACAATGCACATGTTTATATTTTAAAAATAGAGTTGTATTTGTTATACTACTCTAATGCCTATGATTAAAAATATAGTTGTATTTGTTATACAACTGTAATATCTATATATGATTATTCTGCATGTTATAATCCGGACCCACTAAATAAGTGATATAAATCTATCTCTTTTTCCTCCAATTGATGTGGTAATTTCTAGCATCTCGAGACTCTCGGAGCGAACATGGTGTCCTTTTAGCATTGGTTTAATTATATAATAGATAGATTCCTTGTGTTCTGTAATGTCCATTTTTAAATTTGCTTAATTGGACTAAGATCATTGTATTGCCTCATCATTAGCTATAAGCTATAGCATATCATGTCTTTGATATCCTTGGGGATTATAGGGTTGTCTTTGCCGAGAATGTGCATGGCTTTACATTAGATGATATTAAAAGATGGCAAGAGATGGGAGGAGGCTCCGCCACTATATCTGCGACTAGACATCCATGTATGTTTTTGAAAGTATTAATACATTTTGCAATTAAGACCTATTAGATACATGGTTAATCATGTTTTAATCATTGGTACTCTTTATCTTCAGTCATTATTCCATGATGACAATCTCTGTGAGCATTCTATACAAGAGGTAACACTACTTCAATAGTCACTTATGAAGATATCAGTGCTCATGATTTCTACACGTCAAATAGGTGGATATGGACACAGAGGATGCCGATGATGCCAATGACTCAGCAGTTAGCGCCGTATATAGCTCTTCTTGTACGCTAGTTGTAAATTCATAATGTTTGGTAGGGTAATGTACCATTGGTCTCTCATGGCTCAAGTGGTAGTATACCCCAACTCTGACCAGGAAACTGATAGGAGCCGCTATTCAATCGCCTTGAGTTAGTGTGATCCTTGTGACCTTAACATGTTGTGTTCTAATATAAGATACTAGCCAAAAATTAGCTGCTTGTACTGATGAAATGCTAAACTACTAATAACAGGATTTTGGATCACGACAATTTGTGAGTCTTGCCTCGGTGCTGCAAGACTGTTCCATGTCTTGTTCGCTTTTGTGTATCTACATCATACTGCCACTATATGCACTTGTATCAGCCTATCAAGTATGCAGAAGTTACTAAAAGAAATAGAAAGGCAAAATAAATTTTATGAAATTTCAATAAGAACCACAAGAGAATATATATTTTTGCTTGTTGTTGGAAGTAACTTCATTAACACTTGAAGTGATTTTAGTAGAGCTAACCGGGAGGGGTACTTATTCAGGTTATTCTGACTATACCAAAGCTTTTCCTTAAGGGTAGAAATGATTAGGCCTAATAATATGGTAACAAGCTGGCTTGGTTATCTTGAACCACTCTTTTACATTGTAGGTTTCAGCTGAACAGCCTGAACCAATATTGAAAAGTGTGATGAAAGGTTTTTTCTGAAAACGTTGTGATTGTTTTAAGTTTTGTGCAAGCTAAACTGAGGCCACTAACAGTTTACAAGCTTCTCTGCCGTCGTGGGTCATCCTGGGAGAGGGGGAAAAATGACTTTTCGTGTGGCTATAACAGGGAAAACGGTTGTATATTAATAAAATAATGCAAAGAGGGCAAAAAACGATGAAATAGACTAAGAGGGGGGCACAAAATGTATTACATCGGGAAGGGGTGTATATTCTGAAAACCCAACTAAGGGGAGGGCAAAATATCAATTCCCTCCACTAAATTTTATGCATTATGTAGTTGAAAAACATGCAACTTTTATAATAGTTGTAGAAATTGCTACACTTGAAAGATCATGTCAACATAATCATATTTTTTTTTGAATTTTTTTAATGAACTTCGAACTATTTTTGTTGTATAGGCTCATATCAGCGGTTCAGCTATTGGATAAGATTGCTCGATGAATGTTTGGAGGTTATGTTAATGCATCTGTTAGTGTTGATGGGAACTACTCTTCTCCGTTGGATGATGATCTTGCACTATTTTAATGTCAGCCATGGTCCAATTACATGTGAAAGCATACTTTTGTTGCAAGTGGTGCATGTTGCCTTCTTTTATGGAATGACCAATATGTAAGGGTTGCATTTTAATGTTTGTGAAATCTTGCTGGTCATTTGTACTTCAGTATGCATGTATGTTGTGCACTTGAGGTGCAAGCGTGGGTATTGTTTTTTTGACTTTCTGATAGTGTGATGTTTACACTTGGATATGTTGGTGGAAATATGCCTCAAATAGTGCTTGATGGTTTATTGGAAATACAAGATATTGTTATGTTTACCTTTTGCATAAACTTTGTTTTGAGTGATAATGTGAATTTAGTGTCTTTTGATTGTAACCGGGCATATAAATAAGTATTCGAATAATGTATGTACATTTAGAAAAAAAAAAATTTCAGTACCTCTAGTGTTCATGCCAAACTATCTGGGATGAATTTCGAATTAGCAATAGAAAATAATGTTTATATAAAAATGTTCCCTAGGGTATACAAGAAATAACGTAGGGAATTTGCTGGATTCTTTCCCTAGGCTAGCAGAAAGATAACATAGGGAAATAATATATCCACGTCATATGGCAATGCCATGTGGACGAGATTTCCCTACCGTTTAAAATCCTAGGGAACGATTCTTTCCCTAGGTTTTTCCAAAAAAACCGCAGGGAACGTTTTCTTTCCCCACATTCTTTTCCCTAGTAGCCGTTCCCTAGGAATGCCGCTAGGGAAACTAATTCCCTACAATTTTTTGCATGTTCCCTAGTATATTACTCACTAGGGAAAATGGAGATTTCTAGTAGTATATATCATACCAAACTCAAACATACCCTGATCCTATTTTCAACATCTAACTGTGCATGGTTTTCTACAAGCGATGTCCATGGCTGGGGACACAGCTATTCGAATAGATTTATGACTCTACAGAGTTTGTACAGCTTTACCCACACGATATGAATATCTCTCAATGTCGGCCAATGCACTCTTCCGTAGGAGTGTGGCAGAGATATCATAATGAGGCCGTTACAATGCCATGTGCTAGATATCAAACCACCCGAGGATACACACCATGAGAGATTGTCGATCGCTTGAACCACGGTTACACCTCATTGTGTAAGTAAGTCCTTGCGAAGCTACCCACAAATGCAAGTGACCCTTAAGGGTAGTCATATGCCCCCACCAGATTGACAACACAATGATAACAACAATAACAACAACAATTGTCAATCTAGTTGTGGTTTGATAGCTAACACACTACAAATTAATAAGCCAAGCATTCGCCATTAACCCAGCATGTGGTTGCACGGAAGACGTGGTTCAACACCACACAGACCGGTCCTTAATCACCCAGACGGGGCTACACAATTTCCAGAATAACCTTTCATCATCACCCTACACCCGTCCAAGTTAAAAATATAAAGAACCCAATGCTCAAAGTGTCCACAAAAACCAGATTCGAAGATCTGATTACAATCCTCAAGTTCTGACAATATATTTGATTCATCTCGACCGATGGACTAGCTCCATCAACCACTTTCGACTATAACTACTAGCATGGCTAAGCATAGTTCTAAAAATCACCAAACATCAATGGTAACTAGGTATTCAAATTTCAAAGGAAGGGGAAATGCAGCAAGGAGGACATAGCTACATCTACCCAATTGACATACATGTATTTGAATGTAAAGTAATGCATAGAATACTTAAAATCAACATAAACATTTTATTGAAATTAGTAGGGGCAACATGGTTAGGGGGAAGGATTGCTTTCCTTTGCTGATACCACTTGTTCACGCTCAGGTTAAACTCACGAATACGTCGAAATCGTCAAAAACCTAACGAAAGACAATATTGCAATAAACGCTAAATAAAGCCAAAAAATTCAAAGCATTCATAATTGCATGCTATTCACACAGTAAGCAGAGTATGATTTTTGGTGAATTTAGGTGAAATTTTTAGTTCAATTGATGTTCATTTGAATTTTCTATGAATCTTTCAAAGTTAATACCATTAATGTACAAATAATTCAAGTAGCAAAATTTTCTGGAGTTGTGGTGGAGATGAATTTTAAATGTCATAAAATATATTAAAATTCTATGAACTAAAAAATTTGAATCGGCCCATTTGGAGTTCATATGCATTTCTTATGGATTTTTTTATGTTAAAACAATTTTTAGTATAAAAACAATTCATTTCAGAGATTAATTTGGCTTCCAAAATTTTCTGGCACAGAAAAATATTTCAAAGTTATTCCATTTAAATGTAAATTAAAAATGAAAATCAACAAAATTGGTTTCACTCAATTTGGAGTTAATTTGAATTAGTTATGAATTTTCTAAGTTATTTGAATTTTTAGTGCAAAAGTAATTCATTTCGGAATTTTCAACAGAATTAAATATTTTTTATACGCGCGTTCGGCTAGCCATAGCAAATGACAAGTGGTACCTGAGGTGAAGGCTGACCTAGTCAAATGCCGTGCGGGACCCACGGGTTAGTGGCTCGGTCCATGCACACAGTGCATGGACCGTAGTCCACGCGCAGTCTACCGGTCTACGATTACTATGCAATTAAGTATTTGGGCCCACATGTCATCGGCACAAAGGGTTAAACAGGTTTTTATTAGATTTGAAATCATGTTTATTACTCGTGGGACCTACACGTCAGAAATACATTAAGAACTTGATTAAATCTTAATGACAGATTAGCACCTTAATCTGCCGGCGGCTCGACGGAGCTCCCACACGTGAGACCATGGTGAGGATGGTGATTCGGCGTAGGAGTGGTGCTCCGGGCTCGGGATTGGCTCCACCGGGTGCGGAGCAGCCTCGCGAACACGTTCGAGGTGGCACGGAGTCCAATAGTCACCAGTGGTGAGCTCGCAACGGTCGGAGGCAGAGACGAACGGGCGGCTCTCGTGGAGAAGAGGCTACGGGCGTTGAGGATGCTCGAGGAGGGTTGTGCTAAGATCTCCTTGACGCCAGGAACACGGAACACTCGAAGACGTCGACGAAGGAGGTCGGTGTCCATCGGAATGGTGACGATGATGGTTCGCCGAAGCTGAGGAAGAAAGGGGTCGCACTCCCTCAGTGTTGCTCCAAAATCAAATTAAACTTGCCATTAAGCTCAACGGAATATTGCGATCTTAATGGACAAAACGACGTAGAGGATAACCTACCGGAACGCTCGCGAGCTACAGGGCCATGGCCGCCGGAGACGAGTACGATGAAGTTGTCACCGATGATTCAGTAGACAGCGAGGGATGGGGCTGGCGGTGGAGTCGTGGACGTGAATGTGGCACCGAGGCGAGCTCTAGCCCCTGACCTTCTTCCTCGGCAGAAACAAAGAAATGGTTGGAGAGAGCGAGAAGTTGCGAGAGAAAGAGAGTGGATTAGCTCGGGGACTAGATAAGACCCAGGCAACACTTCAAAGGCGGATGAGGAAGCAGGAGGTGTCGAAGGCGACATCGTGGTGAGCATGCGCAACGCTAGCACCGCAAGGCACCGACGCGAGGAAGACGACAGGCCTGACCAGTGGGGCCCGCCCGTCAGCGGTGGAGAGGAAAGCGGTCAGGCCAGGATGCGGTCGGTTTAGAGTGGGTTGGATCGAGTTAGGACAACTGTTTCGGTCAGAATAGTTTAGTCGGGTCTGGTTGGGGTTAGGTTTGAGTTAGAGTTTTGATTTGATTTTGACCAAAAACAATAAGTTTGATTGAGCGATTAAAAATAGTAAAAAGACTTTAAATTTTTTGAAAATTTTTGTGAGTGCTCCCAGACTCAAATAGAACTAAGTAAAATTGATTGGAGGTACCGTTAATGCTCCAGTTTACAAAATTAAATCCTTTACAAATCTTCCTTAGTGATTTGGTTTGGATTTTTATGAGTTCAGTTTGACTTCCTAAAAATTTGGAAAAAATATATCAATTCATGATAAATACTCTAGTATTTGAATAAATTATTTCCAACAACTTTTATGCACACATTTTGCTGGATTCATTTAGAAACTTGAATTCAAGATAAAAGTTTTAAATTTTTGAGCAAACTATATTACAAACAACAAAAGTTTAACCTTGATCCAAAATTTTATATACATAAACATGATATGCTTAGCTAAACCAACTTAAGGATTTTGTGGACATTACAAACCTACCCCCCTTAAAAAGAATCTCGACCCCGAGATTCCGGTAGTGCGGAAATCAGTCTAGAAAGCTTCTAGACGGTTCTTTCAACTCTATCGAAATGCATCATCTGTTGTCTTGATTTCCTTCAACGATAGTGTTGAGATACCCTGACAAGATAGCATAGCCTTGCTAACACATTTTCCTTTCCATTGATTTGTTTAACCTTTCCTTTCTTGATTCGAAGGCACTTTAGACAGATGGAAAAGGTAGGGATACTCAATCTGCATTTGGTCCTCACGCTCCCAGGTTGCTTCTTCTTCCGTGTGGTTGCTTCACTGAATTTTTAGAAACTTGATAGCGCGGTTCCTTGTCTTGCGTTCCACTTCACCAAGAATACCAATCGGATGCTCCTAATAGGAAAGATCAGGTTGCAAATCAATGTTCTCATACTTGGTTGCTTTGGTTGGGACTCGAAGACACTTCTTCAGTTGAGAAACATGAAAAACATTGTGCACTTCTGAAAGTAAGGGTGGCAGCTCCAGTTGATAGGCCACTGATCCTCGTTTCGCTAGAATTTGGAATGGCCCGATATAGCGAGGTGCCAACTTGCTCTTGACGTGAAAATGATGTATTCCTTTCATCGGGGTGACCTTAAGGTAAATACAATCGTTCACCTCGAAACTCAGCTCGTGTCGACGACGGTCGGCATAACACTTTTGACGAGATTGACCCGTCCGAAGTCGCTCCTAGATCACTCGGACTTGTTCTTTAGCTTCATTTATCAAGTCCAGACCAAATAATTATCTCTCCTCGGACTTGGACCAGTTGAGAGGTGTCCTACACCTTCTCCCATAAAGCACTTCGAAAGGTGACATTTCGAGACTAGCTTGATAGCTATTGTTATAGGAGAATTCCGCGAACGACAAACATTTCTCCCATTTCTTGTCATAGGACAGCACACATGCCCCCAACATGTCCTCCAGAATTTGATTC
Source organism: Phyllostachys edulis (assembly GCA_036346405.1). Lineage (NCBI taxonomy): Eukaryota > Viridiplantae > Streptophyta > Magnoliopsida > Poales > Poaceae > Phyllostachys > Phyllostachys edulis. The sequence continues at coordinate 11,999,569 of CM070560.1, read as the reverse complement.
ACCCTCTCAATTTGGCCTTCGGTCTGCGGGTGGTAAGCGGTGCTAAAGGATAATTGAGTTCCCATAGCCTCATGGAGGCATTTCAATAAATGCAAGGTAAATTGAGTACCTCGATCTGAAACAATCCTCTTAGGCACCCCATGGAGACATACAATCCTCGAGATGTACAACTATGCCAATTTTGTTCCTAAAAAGGGGGTTTTGACGGGGAGAAAATGAGTAACTTTCGACAATCAGTCGACAATTACCCAAATAGAGTAACACCCTTTCTGCGTTTTTGGGAGTCCGGTGATGAAATCCATCCCGATTTCATCCCATTTCCACTCGAGAATAGAAAGAAGTTGAAGCATACCCGCTGGTCTTTGGTGCTTGGCTTTCACCCATTGACATATGTCACACTTGGCAACGAAACGTGCAATCTCCCGTTTCATCCGAGTCCACCACAATTTTTGCTTCAAGTCTTGATACATTTTGAGCCTCCTGGATGAATAGAGAAGGGATAATCATGGGCTTCATAAAGAATTAATCCCTTAAGCTTCGCATCATTTGGCACAACCAATCGTTTCCTGAACCATAAGACACCTTGGTTGTCTTCGGAGAAACTCGTGGCTTTGCTGGTCTTCATCTTCCCCTTAATTCTTCTCATACCCGTGTCATTTGTTTGCGCCATCATGATCTGGTCTTCCAGAGTAGGTTTCACTTCCAATGCAGTAAGAAATCCCTTGCTAACCATCTCCAAGTTGAGCCGCTGAAATTCATTGCATAGGGCCTTTGTTTTGGGACTAACCGAAATTGCGATTTTCGGCTCAAACCATCGGCAACGACATTGGCTTTCCCTGGATGATATTGGAGTCCCATATCATAGTCCTTGATCAGTTCAAGACATCTTCTTTACCTTAGATTTAGATCGGCTTGAGTGAAAATATATTTCAAGCTCTTGTGATCAGTGTAGACTTCGCAACGATTGCCGATAAGGAAATATCACCACACCTTCAGAGCATGAACCACTGCTGCAAGCTCAAGGTCATGACTGGGATAGTTCACTTCATGAGGCCTCAATTGTCTTGACGCATACGACACAACTCGGCCTTCTTGCATAAGAACGCAACCAAGTCTGTGACGGGATGCATCACAATAGATATCAAAGTTTTTGTGAATATCTGGCAGAACTAGAACTGGTGTAGTGGTCAAACAATCCTTCAACATCTGAAATCTTGCTTCATATTCGGCTGACCATTCAAACTTCTTTTCTTTCTTTAACAATTGGGTCATTAGTCTTGCTATTTTCGAGAAATTCTCGATGAATCGGCGATAATAACCTACAAGACCGAGAAAGCTGCGGATGTCGGGGACGGACTTGGGCTATCCCCAATTAAGCACATCTTGCACTTTGCTTGGATCCACAGCAACTCCTCCTTCAGATAGCACATGACCCAAAAAGATGACCTCTTTTAGCCAGAATTCACATTTGCTGAAATTTGCGTAAAGTCGGTGTTCCCGGAGGTTTTCCAACACAAACCGAATGTGTTCTTTATGCTCCCTTTCAGATTTGTAGTATATGAGGATATCTTCAATAAATATGATCACAAATTTATCCAAATACTTCATGAAAACTGAATTCATGAGACTCATGAAATAGATCGGTGCATTCGTCAACCCGAAAGACATGACGGTATACTCATACAGACCATAGCGAGTTGAGAATACTGACTTTGGAATGTCTTCAGATCTGATCCTAATCTGATGGTAGCCCAATCTCAAGTCAATCTTAGAGAATATACGGGCACCTGATAGTTGGTCAAACAAATCATCAATCTGTGGAAGCAGATACTTGTTTTTTATTGTAACCTCATTTAACGGCCGGTAGTCAACACATATCCACAAACTATGGTCCTTTTTCTTCACAAATATAGCCAGACATTCCCAAGGTGAAGAGCTCGGCCTAATGAAACCTTTGTCTTGAAGCTCCGTGAGTTGCTTCTTCAATTTAACAACTCATTTGGCGGCGTTCGGTAGGGCCGTTTTGAAATTGGAGCTGTTCCGGGCTGCAGCTCGATAACAAATTCAACTTCTCGTTCAGGTGGCATGCCTGGCAGTTCTTCAGAAAGTACATATGGGAATTCACATACCACTGGAACTTCACCCAATTCCGGCAATTCTTTGCCGCTAAGGGCTTAGAGATGTGGGTGCACCAATTTCGACACCACTTCGACTTGTAAGCCAAGAGAACTTGTGAGAATGATGGATTTGCGGGTACAATCAATTTTACCATGGTTATTGGACAGCCAATTCATCCCAATAATAATATCAAGGCTCACTGAATTTATCACAATCAGATCAGCCAAAAATTTCACCCCTTTAATCTCAATCTCAACTTCGCGACATTCGTGCATACCTCTCATTTCTGAGCCTGGCGATTGAATTACCATAGGTGCCGGCATCAAGCTGAGTGAGATATTTTGGAGTGTAGCAAAACCTCTAGACATGAAGGAATGAGAAGCCCTAGAGTTGAACAACACGGTTGCAGGAGTTGAATTGACTAGAAACATGCCCAACACGACATCGGGTGCTTCCTTTGCCTCCTCGGCAGTGACATGGTTCACATGACCACATCTAGTGTTCTGAAGAGTGACATTGGACCTCTAATCAAGGGCTACTTCAAGATCTTGGCCTTGACCAGAAATAGCTTGGTGTTCCTCTGGACAAAATTCCTCAAAATGCCCCTAAATTGTCGCAAGTGAAACAGATAACTTTCTTGCTGCAGTAGTGTCGGCTTCTTTGCTTGTTTCTAGGCTGCTCTTGCTGGATCTCACTCTGAGGTGGATGAGATACTTGCATAAGAGATCTCGGAGGTACCGAGGCTTGAAATTCAGGAGGGGCGGGCTGCCAAACACGTGATTCCTGATAACTGCGGCTTGCTGATTTTTGTGCATTCCACTTGCGTTTTCGCAACTCCACAACCGCTTGCATCCTATTCTCCACCACAATGGCCTTGTCAACCAAATTTTGGAAGTCGCGGAAGTCGTGTGCGGCGAGCTCTAGCTGCAACACTTCCGTTAACCCATTCAAGAACTGATCTTGCTTCCTTGCATCAGTGGAGACATCGTTCGGAGCGTAACGAGCCAAATGATTAAAATCGTAGAGATACTCCTTCACAGACTTCTTGTCTTGCTTCAGCGTGAGAAATTCACGCCTCTTGATGCTCACGATGGTTGTGGGAACATGCTCCACTCGGAAAGCTGACCGGAACTCGTCCCATGATGGAACGTGACCGACAGGATGCATGGCAAAAAAATTAACCCACCATGCACAAGCTGCCCTTCGAGTTGGTTAGAAGCGAAGAAGACTTTCTTGTTGTCGACACATTGAGTAATGATCAACTTCCGCTCGATGGTCCGAAGCTAATCATTGGCCTCGAGAGGCTCCTCTGAATGAGAGAACATGGGAGGTTTCGTGCTAAAAAAATCAGCAAATCGGGAGTTGTTAGAACTGACTCCTCCCGCTTCCAATTGAGCACCTTGACCACTGGCGGTGTTCTAAGCAATTAGCTATAAGATTAAGGTCTGGTCTTGCCGACTCTGTTCCATCTGGGCCAGTACTTCGGCCGCGGATGGCTGCGATGGAGGCACCTCTTCTTACCGACCCACTTGTAGAATTTGTGGATCAGGGTGCTCCGGATTGTGCCGTTGAGCATTCGGGGCTGACCATTGATGATTTGAGAACCCACGGGCTGTAAGTCCTCCATTACCTCCGACATCAAACGGGTTTTTTGACCCAACATCCTGTTGCCACACGAATCGTTAGTAACTGACAAAAAGGAACGAGGGAAAAGCATAAGGTAAGTAACTGACAGCAGGGAGTAGCTTAACCTAGCATGAATGCAATCCAAATTCACATTTATGTAACACAAAATGGGGTGCTAGAGCCTAGGTATCCAGCACAAGAAACAAATAAACCGCATTTAATTTTCCGACATAATTGCTATACATACTGCCCGTAGGCGATGCGCAACTACTTGGAACAACAGAGAGCAAATGATCACACAACCAAAATTCAGCGTCTACAAGCTAAAGAAATATAATTAGGGTGTAAACAACCTGAGAATAATCCCTACTAAATCCTAATATCACAGCAAGGCAACGTCTTCTTGTCCTATCACCATTGCTCTCACCGGCGACTACTTAACGTATCTATTGTTAGAAAAGATAGATGAGCAATGGAGAAAAGTTATTTTACACAAATCAAATAGTGAGGTGAGAATTAGATGCTAGGATGGGTAAGAAAGAAAGGAATTATATTACTTGCATTTTTGCCAAATTTTGCTAGTTTAAAATTATTCTTTGCAAACCAAAATCCTAACAACATCCATTGCTACAGCTTTAACCTACAGTTAGCATGATCTGATACCAGTGTTGTGGGGACCCCAAAATTGAACCCGTTTCAAGTCAAGTGATTACGTCGAAGACGCAACCCTTAACAAGCAACGAAAATGATTTCGATTACTCGGATATGTGTCTCATGTTAGCTCCCAAGAATCAGCGGCTAACATGCACATATCCAAACAACATTATATCACAACATACACGATTTGAATATAACAAGATACTATTCGGGAGTTAAGGAATTGAAACTAGCTCTATAGGAGCATTTTTACACCATTCGACTGAACGGCCAAAATAAATTTAACAAACTACAATCAGCAGCGAAAGACATAAAATAAACAGGAATAGAAGGTCAAGTAAACTAAAATAACCTTCCCAATGGTGTGCCATAACCCATAGGGCAATAGACTAGGATTAAAGCTGATGTGTTTGCCGTTCTCACCTGAACAAGTGGACAATCCGGTTGAGTACAAAGTTGTACTCGCAAGTCTTACAAGCAAAAAAAATACAGTAGATGCATTCAAGTATCAAAGGAAAGCTAAAATGGTTCATTTTCAGCATAAAGCAAAATTGTTCAATGAGATACTGGTATAGATTTAAATTGCTATTTTGACAAACATTTGGAAACAGTATATAATAGTAAGGTACTGCAAATTCATGATCAATATTTCCAAAATTTTACCATCATGATATCATACCCAAAGTAGCTATCCCACTCGGGTAAACTAACCATCAACACACGAACTTCCCGTTCGTGACATCATACCAAACTCAAACATACCCTGATCCTATTCCCAACATCTAACTGTGCATAGTTTCCCACAAGCGATGTCCATGACCGAGGACACGACTATTCGAATAGATTTATGACTCTACAAAGTTTGTACAGCTTTACCCACACGATATGAATATCTCTCAATGTTGGCCAATGCACTCTTCCGTAGGAGTGTGACTGAGATATCACAACGAGGCCGTTACAATGCCATGTGTTAGAGATTAAACCACCTGAGGATACACACCATGGCAGACTATCGGTCGCCTGAACCACGGTTACACCTTGTTGTGTAAGTAAATCCTTGCGAAGCTACCCGCAAACGGAAGCGACCCTTAAGGGCAGTCACATACCCCCAGTAGATTGACAACACAATGATAACAACAATAACACCAACAATTGTCAATCTAGTTGTGGTTTGATAGCTAACACACTACAAATTAATAAGCCAAGCCTTCGCCATTAACCCAGTATGTGGTTGCACGAAAGACTTGGTTCAACACCACACATACCGGTCCTTGATCACCCAAACGGGGCTACAAAATTTCCAGAATAACCTTTCACATCGCCCTACACCCGTCCAAGTTAAAAATATAAAGAACCCAATGCTCAAAGTGTCCATAAAAACCAGATTCAATGATCTGATTACAATCCTCAAGTTCTGACAATATATTTGATTCATCTCGGCCGATGGACTAGCTCTATCAACCACTTTCGACTATAACTACTAGCATGGCTAAGCATCGTTCTAAAAATCACCAAATATCCAATATAACATATAACCTTAAGCATCAATAGTAACTAGGTATTCAAATTTTGAAGGAAGGGGAAATGCAGCAAGGAGGACATAGCTACATCTACCCAATTGACATACATGTATTTGAATGTAAAGCAATGCATACAATACTTAAAATCAACATAAACATTTTATTGAAATTAGTAGGAGCAACATGGTCAAGGGAGGGATTGCTTGCCTTTGCTGATACCGCTTGTTCACCCTCAGGTTAAACTCACGAATACGTCAGAATTGTCGAAAACCTAACGAAAGACGATATTGCAATAAACGCTAAATAAAGCTGAAAAATTCAAAACAATTAGTATTGCATGCTATTCACACAGTAAGCAAAGTATGATTTTTTGGTGAATTTAGGTGAAATTTTTAGTTCAATTGAAGTTCATTTGAATTTTCTATGAATCTTTCAAAGTTAATACCATTAATGTACAAATAATTCAAGTAGCAAATTTTTCTGGAGTTGTGGTGGAGATGAATTTTACATGTCATAAAATAGATTAAAATGCTATGAACTACAAAATTTGAATCAACCCATTTGGAGTTCATATGCATTTCTTATGGATATTTGAAGTTAAAACAATTTTTAGTATAGAAACAATTCATTTCAGAGATTAATTTGGCTTCCAAAATTTTCTGGAATAGAAACATATTTCAAATTCATTACATTTAAAAGTACATTAAAAATGAAAACCAACAAAATTGGTTTCACTCTATTTGGAGTTAATTTGAATTAGTTATGAATTTTCTTAGTTACTTGAATTTGTAGTGCAAAAGTAATTCATTTCAGAATTTTGAAGAGAATTAAATACTTTTTATACGTGCGTTCAGCTAGCCACAGCGAATGACAAGTGGGACCTGAGGTGAAGGCTGACCTAGTCAACTTTGACCTAGTCAAAGGCCATGCGGGGCCCATGGGTCAGTGGCTGAGTCCATACGCATAGTGCATGAACCGTAGTCCACGCGCGGTCTACCGGTCTACGGTTACTGTGCGATTAAGTATTTGGGCCCACATATCATCTGTGAGCTACGGGGTCGTGGCCGCCGAAGACGAGGACGATGAAGTTGTCACCGACGATTTAGTGGATAGTGAGGGATGGGACTGGCCAAAATGGGCACGGCGTCGAGACTAGAGTCCGACGGTGGAGTCGCGGACGTGAATGCGGCACCGAGGCGAGCTCTAGCCCCTCGCCTTCTTCCTTGACGGAAACAAAGAAATGGTTGGAGAGAGCAAGAAGGTGTGAGAGAAAGAGAGTGGATTGGCTCGGGGACTAGATGAGACCCAGGCGACGCTTCAAAGGCGATCGAGGAAGCAAGAGGTGTCGAAGGTGACATCGTGGCGAGCATGCGCAACGCTAGCGCCACACGGCACTAACGCGAGGAAGACGACGGGCCTAGCCAGTGGGGGCCGCCCATCAGTGGTGGAGAGGAAAGCGGCACGGTGCGGTCGGGCCAGGATGCGATCGGTTTTGAGTGGGTTGGATCGAGTCACGACAACTGCTTCGGTCGGAACAGTTTAGTTGGGGTTAGGTTTGAGTTAGAGTTTTGATTTGATTTTGACAAAAAAACAATAAGTTTGACCGAGCCATTAAAAATAGTAAAAAGACTTTATAAATTTAGAAAATTTTTGTGAGTGCTCCTAGACTCAAATAGAACTAATTAAAATTGGTTGCAGGTACTGTTAATGCTGCAGTTTACAAAATTAAATCCTTTACAGATCTACCTTAGTGATTTGGTTTGGATTTTTATGAGATCAGTTTGACTTCCTAAAAATTTGGAAAAATCTATATCAATTCATGATAAATACTCTAGTATTTGAATATATTATTTCCAACAACTTTTATGAACACATTTTTCTGGATTCACTTAGAAACTTGAATTCAAGATAAAAGTTTTAAATTTCTGAGCAAACTATATTACAAACAACAAAAGTTTAACCTTCATCCAAAATTTTACATACATAAACATGATATGCTCAGCTAAACCATCTTAAGGATTTTGGGGACATTACATGCTGCTTGTTGGTCTTTTCCCCACTGGAATCCCCCTTTATTGAGTGCATCATGTAAAGGTCAGCAGATCTTGCCATAATCCTTCACAAACTATCTATAATAGCCCATGAGCCCTAGAAATCCTCTGAGCTTTGTTACACTGGTAGGAATAGGCCAATTTAATACATCTTCAATCTCCTTGGGATCAGTGGCCACTCCAGCACCTGATACAATATGTCCCAAATACTCCACATTGTTAGTGGCAAAGATGCACTTGGTCTGTTTAGCATATAGTCTGTGTTTCCGCAATATCATCAGCACCTCACACAAATACTCTATATGTGCATTCAAGGTATTGTTGTATATTAGTATGTCATCAAAGAATGCTAACACTGTTTTCCTGAGTTGTTTGGCAAATATCTCATTCATGAGTGCTTAGAAGGTGGCAGGGACGTTAGTAAGGCCAAATGGCATCACTGAATACTCATAATGACCCATATGTGTCTTGAAAGCAGTTTTGGGCACATCCTCTTCAGCCATTCTGATTTGATGATAACCAGATCTCAAGTCTAGCTTAGAGAGAACATTAGCACCATTCAACTCATCCAATAGATCTTCAATCACTGGCATTGGAAATTTGTTCTTGACAGTAATACTACTTAACTATTTATAGTCCACACATAATCTCCAGCTACCATCCTTCTTCCTCAGCAGCACTGCAGGGGATGCATATGGACTCATGATGTGCTTAATCTCCTCAGTTTCTAACATCCTGTTGATGATCTCCTCCATTGCTGTCTTCTGGTGATGTGGGACTCTATATGGCCTCAAGTTAGGGGGTTCAACTCCTTGCTTTAAATGAATTGTATGATCACAACTTCTTCTAGGAGACATCCCTTTATGCTCTTGAAAAATTTCCTTGAAATTGCTCAGTAGTGCTTCTATTTCCCTTGGATAAATCATGACTCTTCCTGATTCTTCTAATGTCAGATTCTGGATCTGAATAACACAGCCCATCACTCCCTTCTTAACCATCTTCCTTAACTTGTGAGCCTTGATGATGCATCCTTTTCTTGGGATGGTATGATCCATGAATACAACTTGCTCTCCCTTCATGGTAATGGATAGTGTTCTCTTCCTCAAGTCTAATCCAATAGGGTTGTGCTCATAGATCCAATCAGCTCCTAATATGATGTCATAACTATTGAGCTTGAGCAATTTGAATGAGTTACAAAACCTAGCATCTTGAATGACATACTGGAAGTTTTGGGTTATGGTATCTGAGATCAGCTCTCCTCCTTCTGCTACTTTCACTTTCTTGCAACTGGTTGACTTCAATGCACAACTGCTTCCAAGGGCAAAATCATAATCCATAAAAGTGTTAGTACTTCCACTGTCAACTAGAGCCAATGACCTTCTTCCTCCTATATGTGTAATCAGGGAAAATGTTGATGGGCCAATGGTTCCCCTCACCGCATGTTCTGAGATCTGCATGAGTTGTCCCTAGGTATCCTCTTGCTAAGGGCTGTCGAGTGTCGTTGTATATCCAGACTCTCTTGTTTCCCCTTTTTCTTGTTCTTCTATTTGACTATCCTCCTCTTCTACTTCTTGCAGTATATGGATGGTTTTCCCAATCTTGCATCTGTGTTGCTTACTCCAAGGTTCCTTATAGTACCAACACTTCTGATCTTTCTTTTCCATCATTGTTTGTGTGTTCTTCTCATTGATAAGTTTGTTGTTCAGCCCCTTCTGATTGTTTCCTCAATTCTAATCCATATTCTTGCTAGGAAATTTGTTCCTATTAAAGCTTCCAGAAGTATTACTCTTCTTTGCTGCAATAGCCTTCTCATAGGTCTTTTCAAGTGTGGATATCATAGGGATATGCCCATGATCTTAGGATGATGAGACAATTGGCAATGACGTTGAGGGTTTGCGGAATCACCCATTTTCGGCGTTGCTCCAGTTCTGTCAGACCTCTGGCGGTCTGACTGGCCATGGTGGCGGTCAGACCGGCCATGCCATGTGTTGGTTTTTCTGGTTTGGTGGCTGGCGGTCAGACCGGCCAGGGTGGCCGTCAGACCGGCAGTGGAGCAGTCTGACCGGCTTTGGCTGAGCGGTCAGACCGGCCACTTTATGACTTTGGATTTTGGAGCTGGGCCAAAAATAGAGGGTGTAGGCAAGTGAGAGGGTTCTTCTGCACTTGGTCCCATAATTTTTAGAGCCTCCAGTCAAAAGATCTATTCGATTTAAAATTACAGAGAGGTTCGGATTTCCAAGGATGGAATTTTGGCTAAGTCCCAATGTGGCGGTCAGACCGGCCTTTGGTTGGTGGTTAGACCGGCCAGTGGGCGGTCCGACCGCCAAGGGTGGCGGTCTGACCGGTGTTGGCTTGTTTTGCCGGCCCGCGTGGCGGCGTTTTGTGGTTGTTAGGTCAAGTTCATGGTTATCATTGCATATGTGTTGCATGATGCATGTTTTGGCTAACGTGGGTCAAGTTGTGAAGAACTTATTCCCGGAAATGGTTTCTTGGTCTATTACTGTGCAGGTTGCTTGCAGGTCTATGACGGTCAACGACGAGGTGGATCGGGACTAAGCTTGGAGAGCTGAGGTCTAGAACGATCAAAGATGTCGAGTGAGGTCAGAGGACTCAAGCGGGCCGCAGGATGGACATGGATGACCGAACGGGCAGTTCGGTGCGACTGGTTGGATCAAGCGGCGCGGGAGTCGTTGCAAGTGCTCAGTGGTGCCGGTGAGATCCGAACGGGAGAGACTTGACGACATGGAGCTGTTGATCAACCTACACATGGCGAAGCAAGCGAGTGCTTCGCGCAGATGGACTCGATCTTTTGGAGAAGGATCGAGACGGGGTATTTTGGTAATTTCACCAAATACCGCCTTGGTGACCTTTTGGCTAAACCGCGGCGCGGGTCGGCGCATGATGAAGCGGTTTAGGTCAATCGATGATGAAGATGGCGCTTTGAGATGCGTGCGTGTGTTAACCCATTGTGTGTTAGGGTTTAATGGGTGCCCTAATGGAATATACCCTAGATGCTTAGTCTCCACTATAAATATGGGTGTTGTGGGCTGCTTAAGGGTTGCTGAGTTTTGGAGAGAGCCAGCCGCAAGGGAGAGCTAGCCAAACCCAAGTGCTGCCCTATTGTGTTTTAGGGTTTTGAAAGAGAAGATGGAGAGCTAGGTTTCTAGGGTTTGGATGGAGAGTGTGTGCTCTGGAAGAGAGTTTTGTCCTCCTTGGTAGGAGTGGCTATAACCAAATCATCCATCTCCAATCAATCCAATCTGATTTCTTGAGATGAGTTTCTTTGTATTCTTCCTCTCTATTTTGTGATTTTGGGGCTTTCTTCGATTCGCGGGTTTTTGATTGGGTTCTTGCGTAGATCTAGCTTGCTATGACATGTGGGAACCTATCTAGGATCATCTAGATCATCAATCAACCACGAGCAAGTTTTTGGATCTAAGTTTCGTTTTTGCCCGGTTTTGAACCCACCTTCGTTAAAACTGAAAAAGATAGGAATTTTGGCATGGATCTCTGCAATCTTTGATTGGAATAGGTTCCTAATATCTTTAAGAAGGTGTGTCTCAAATTTCGTGGAGTTTGGCCTTACGGATCAAAAGTTAGACCGATTTGAGTTTCGGTTTTTGGGCTGTCTGTGCTGTTTGGGCTATTCATCGTCAGGCTGGCGGTCAGACCGCCAATATCAGAGGTCAGACTGCCCCATGTAGCGGTCAGACCGCCCATTTGAGAGGTCTGACCGCTAGGCAAAAAATCGACCCGCCAATTTGAGAGGTCTGACCGCCCAACTCTTTGTGATTTGAGTTTTTGGGTTATTCTGGGTGTTTTGCTTGGAGCTTTGATTTGGGTTCAATACAAGTCCTCTGCAGTACTTGAATGTTGATCTTCATAACTTCCATAGCTATTGGAGTGATATTGTGTTGAATCTAATCAAGGTAAAAAATTAGGCGTGCTCCTATTCACCCCCCTCTAGTCGCCTTTCCGGTCCTACATCAAGCCAATAGGCTTCAATCATGCCTTGAGGCTTTTGACTGCTGACATTATACTTAATATCCCCTCTTAGTCCCCAATGAAGCAACTCAACAGAAACGATTCATTCAGATATGGGTGATCTCTTTTCACCAGCTCTACACACTCCTCAAATCTGTCGATGTAGTTCAGTACTGTGGAACTGTATTGTTTGACATTTTGTAGTTGTTCGACTGCTTCATGAGCATTGGTAGTAGAGAAGCGATCATTGACCATTGCGCATAACTGAGGCCAAATGAGAATCTGCCAAGGAATTCCCATATTCTTCAGCTAAGTAGCAACCCTTCCCTGGAAATGAGCAGTAGCCAGGTTTACCCACTGGTTTTGAGGAGTTCCAGATATTCCAAAAATTCCGTACATTGCTTCAACCAGTTTAGTGCGTCATCACCTGAAAACAATGGTATCTCAAGTCTAGGTCCCTTAATGATTGCCTCAGCATAGTGTGAGTTTGGATTTGGTAGACCCATGTATTGATTTCTCTACTCATCCATCAGTAATACCCTAGGGTAGCACTGTCCCTCTACGTGACTCACCCCCAGTCCAACGGATGACTTCATATTCAGCCCTCCTATATTCTCCCTAATATACCGCTGATGAAATAGGCTAGATCCATTGCCCTTGGCATAAGTGTTCAGATGGTGTGTTGATGTGGGAATAGTGGTTCTTACTGTTGGGGGTGAAGACTAGTTGAAATTCAGACCTCCCTACCAGGGGTTCTATCTCAAAACGTATAGCTGAGCTTCTTCTAGCTAGGATTTTAGACCCAAAGCTAGTTGAGGCCTCCAGACCACCATCCATGTTAGTAGCCCTTTCTATCACATTCTTTCCCTTTTCTAGATGTGGTTCCTGAGTTTCTTCTACTCCTTCCATAAATTTTTACCCACATTTGCTTCATCATCCCTTTAATTTCAGTTACTTCTGATCTCATATTCTTGAGATATGCAATGTATGCCTTCATACTCATTATATCAGATCGTGCCTCAGCAACCTCCTCCTTTCCAGCCAAGGATTCCTGGGACTACAATCTTGTCGTGACCACCATGATAATTCCGGATCTGCGAAGTCGCTTGAAAAGGATCAGTCACTCCTTCTCCCCTAACAGATACCACTGCCGCCTACTTCCACAGAGCGAATCTGGGGATTTTACAGCAATTCCTGCCAACCCAATTCGTATCTGCAGAAGAGTTCACTGTCCAACTCAAGATCGGATCGATTTGGGGATTTTACAGCAGCCACTCGCTCCCGCCGCCAACCTTCAACGAATCCAACCTTGGTTCCAAGGATTGTTGTGCTTTGATACCAATTTGTCAGGACCCGACGAAGAATCCGACATTATTGGATGAGTTTTCGAGGTAGAAATGGGGAAGAACGAAGAGCACGGAACTAGGGTTCGACACTACTTTACTCTAAGCTATAGAACACTAGGAATATTCTTTTCGACTTACTTTCTTCCATTCCAAAGTCTCGGGTATTATAAACCCAAAGTGACATCACTTTGTAATTACATGTTCTGATTTACGAACGAAAAGCATAAAAGACAAGAGGTGATAATGAACAGTGCGTAATGGAGTTTACTGCATTCAAAATCCTCCCTTGGATCTGCATTAGCGCGCTTTCCTCTTCGCATCTGAGCCATTCAAGTCTTTAAAGTGAATACGTTGAAGCGTTCTCCTGATTGCCGACTTCATTCTGAGCCTTTTGTTCCTTCGCACTGACGGTATTGAACCTTCAGACATTTCGCTTGCAAGGAAACCTGACATTGTTGGTGGTTATCCCCCAACAAAATTAAAAAAAGTTCCTTTGAAGAACAGACATAACAAGGAAGTACAGAATAGACAATGGAATGACTTATCTTCACATCAGAAAAGCTACTTGTTCTATAAATATCAATTTCCAATGTATAATAAATCTGTCAAAACTACAAAAACTAGCACATGAACAGTTGACATTAGACCGCTAATGTACCTCTATTGTTAAAGGGTGCATGTTGTACACAGAATTGACAATGTATTCTCCTACTCCATCATTTTCATAGTTCCTGTGTGACAAATATATAGTTTCCAGGATGAAATCACCATGACTCCATTTTCCAAAAAATGGGGAAAACCGATGAAGCGCTTGGCTATGCATTTGGGTGTCTTGAACGCACAAGAGTCCTATGTGGATACATTGTAGAGCTTCGTCAAGTCAACAACTCCACACAATTGATGAGTCAACTAAATCCTTCGTCTCTCCATCTTTCCATAAGCTGCCATCAACGTGCATATTTCCTCTTAGATACATAAATGTGATACTTACACAAGCTATAAGGTTAGGAAAGTCTGCATTTAGGTGTGTAGAGCTGATCATTGAGCCACCCACAACCTCTAGAAGTAGCACTCCGAAGCTATAGACATCAGACTTGACAGAGAAGACACCTTCCAAAGCAAATTCTGGAGACATGTAATCTGTTTAAAACATTTTCCAAATAAACAATGCATATTTGTTTTAATTTCAAGCTCAAACAAAATCTTTTAGTTACTTTAAGTACAAAAACCCTCACTATGTTTCAACAACTCGGACGGTATTCACCTGTTGCTGGTTATCATGCAACAGTTCTCATGTTTTACCACACACTATTTCTCATGTCAGCACCAGTTATCACACATTAGTTTTCTCATGTCACCAGTTGGTGACTACAGAAGTTTGGGCTGTCTAGGACAATCCATCAGGGCACAATAGCAACGAATCTAGGGACGACAACTAATTTGGCATGGTGACTGGGTAGCAAAGAATTTTGGTATGCCACTAATTTGACAATGTTCTTTCACGGACAACGCACCATGGCACACTAGCTGGAGAACAATCCAGAGACAGTGAATAATTTCCCGAATTTTTTTTAAAATAATATTTTTTCCAGTTGAACTGGCGACAGGGAGTCATTTTTATAATTTTTGGGGCGGCTATTTATTTTTATAAATATCTTTTAAAAATGAGTAAATATCACTAAACCACAGGTTTTGGGGCAGTTGTATCTCAAAACCCTAGGTTTTGTAATTTGTATCAGTAAACCCCCTTCTTTCGGCAAAGGAGGACACCTAACCCTAGTTTCAACGTTTTCTCGTTGAGTTTAACGTTCCACAGCCGTAGCAATCCCGCCCAACCGCCTCCCGTCCAAACGCCTAACCTAACCGGTCCGTCCCGAGGCAGCCCGCGCCCCTGGTCCTTGAAGGCGTGAAAGGGACGGCCTCCTCGGCCAGTTCGTGCACGCGGCCAGTCTCGGCAGAGGGCACAAGGCCTAGCGACGCGGGAGGCCATTCGCGCGAGGAACACTGAGCTGATCGGAGTGAGCCAGACCGGTGATGCGAGAGGCCATTCGCGCGTTGAAGTCTTGGCCGGATTCACACGCACGGGAGACGAGGAAGGTGTGTTCTTTGTTTCTTCTACAATTTAGGGTTCTAGTTTGGACGGATTTGGTGGGAAATTTTTGGATAGGGTAATGTATGGAAAGGGGATTATTTGTGAATTTGCTTCAATCACACAGCATTTGGTAATTTAGGATTTCTGAATTCAAGTGGTTTGGTAGATGCAGTGTGGGCATTCGGTATGAGAAGGGCACATTCACAGACTAAGAATCGATTGATGTGGTCACGAATTTGTATGCACCGCATAGATTATTATGGGAAGGGCACATTCGGTGCACGCATGCAATGAAAGTATGTGGGAATTGAGGTCCATATGATTTTTTTTTCTGCTATACTGTTTGAAACGATGAACACCTGAGGCTCACTTTTTGTGTGTGTGTGTGTGTGTGTTTGATAGGATGGACGATGATTTGTTTGGTGGCTACAAGGGTAAAAGCATCGTTGAGATTGATGATGAGCAAGCTTTGGAATTGAACCTCATAGTTTTATATCAAGCAGGTTCATTTCCACAATTCACAATCCCAATCCCAATTAACCAATCAGGACAATTCACAATCTCAATTTCAATCATACATTGAGAACTAAAATACTTCCACATAATAGATGCAATCCTCGCAAAAGAAATTCAAGGAAAAAAAGATCTCATCAGGTAGGGAATATCATAAGGCAATAGCATTCAAGGAATCATGCACACATATAAAAACCTCATGCACCCTTCCATAGAATGTTAGCACTCCTGGAGGTAACACAATTCAATACAACTGATGGCATCTCAACTGACAATGCAATACCTCAATTGAATTACACACAATTTCACAAGGTTAACACTCCTGGAAAATAGATCAATTCAATTCCATAACAAAATATTGAGGGAACACAATTTCATACAATTTACTACTTGGAGGTAACACAATTCCTTAACAAAATACAAACTCAATATTGATTCATCCAATCTGTTAGCACAGATGATACGGATCAACTAGTAAACTAGCTGAGGCGTAGGATTGCCCGATCTTTCGCGGTACAAACAGCGGAGTAGTCCTTCTTCTTGTGGCTAGGGTACAACTCTCCTTGAAACCTTGCGGTGATGAAGACAACAACAGCTCCTTCGACCACGTCGCAGTATAGATAGATATCCAGATATTCAAACACTAATCAATCACAAGGACTATAACTTATCTACAACCAGTACTATTCATGTTGAGTATCGAGTGTCGTAGGACTGGTTGAAGACCTGGTCGTAGGACTGGTCCTGGGGAGGTCCCAAGGAGGTCCTGGGGAGGTCATAGAGGGAGGTCCTGGGGAGGTCCTGGAGGGAGGTCCTGGAGGGAGGTCCTGAAGACCTCCGTGGTGGTCCTGAAGACCTCCTCGGGGACTACCTGGAAGTGGTCATGAACCCTAAGGAACTGGTCATAGACCTTGTTGAAGTGGTCGTGGACCCTGTGGGGCTAGTCGTGAACCTCGCTTCCTTCTGGCTCGTCTTGCTCCTGGCTTGATCAATTTGTCCCCATGTACTCGAGCAGAACTGGTCGTAGGGATGCCCGCATCAACATATGTGAGCACAACCAAAAGCACCACTATGACACCAAGGCACCACATCGACCGTATTGTCATATTCTCCACCTTGATTGCACATTTCATCTCCACGTTGTCTAGGCGATCAACCATCTTAAGCTCTAGCTTCATCTTCGCTTCCTCAGCCTTAAGCTTGCCGTGGAGAGTCTAGTACCAGTCTGCAAGCTGCACTTCGTACTTCTTATTCCTACGATCAATGATATCCCATATCTGCTCTAAGGTCTTCTGAACTCTAGCTGGCCATTTTGCATCAACCCATTGAACAAAATCACAGTCTTCCTCTTCCTACAACCAAAGAAACAACACAAAAGCATTCAAGTAACACAAGTTGCTCACAATTAACACAATCACTCAAGTAACACTAACCTCCATTGGGCACCCTAGGAACCTTCTTCCAGTGTCTCCTCCTTCCCAAGCAACCCTCCTTTGCGGTCTCAGGCCATGGCGGCATATTAACTGTGTGCCCAACTCCTCCCCACAATAATCAGAATCCTCCATATATAGAGGAACCTTGCCGCGGAGGCCTCCAGTTCGCTCCTGCAATTTGCATCCCAATGGAACTCAAGACTGAATTTAAATCCCAAAAAAACAAGACTCCAATGCTCAAACCGAATCAACCAAAGCACTTCAATTCAGGAACAAATGCAAAATCAGTAAGAATCCCCTTCCAATACATTATCCTAGCCAAAAATTTCCCACCAAATCCATCCAATCTTGAACCCTAAATTACACAAGAAAGAAAGTACACACCTTCTGGGTACGTGCGCTCGCTTCCGCCATAGCACGGCGACCAGCAGCCCATGTCTTCGGCGCCATCTCTTGCTCCCTCACCTACGGGGACCTGGTGGTGCGGCGACTGCTGGCGGCGGGGCAAACATCCCTCTTCCCTCCAGCGTCGCCAAGCCTTACGTGCGCGCTGCCCAGATTTCGGCGTGCGAATCGGCTCCTACGTCGCCGCCCACCCTCGCTCCACTTAGCTCAGCCTTCCTCCCGCGTGGCCAGGCCTTACATGCGCATCGTCGACCTTCTGCGCGCAAGCGAAATGGGCGAGGAGGTGCATCCTTTCGTGCCTTAAGGGCCACGGGCGCACACGCAACGGGACGGTGGGGTGGAACGGCGACGGGCTGTAACGCGATGCGAATAGAACGGCGACTTTGTGCTACATAACGGGGAAACGTTGAAACTGGGGTTAGTGTAACATCCCAAACAATGGTTTGTGTTTCAAATGTAATAAAATGAGGATAAATTAAAACTTTTGATACATCATTGTTGTTATTTGAAATTTCTGGAAATTCTTTCAAAAGAATTATTGATTTCAAAACTAAATGCTTTAATTGACTAGAAGTAAAACAATTTAAAACTTTCAAATCAAATCTGGTGATCATCCTCTGGAAATATTTTTCCTAGCTCCCAGATCATCTTAGTGAACCCTCTGAGAAATTTTTATAATTTTTAGAAATTATTTGCTATTTCTTAAGGGCTAGTCAAACCTATTAGTTCCCTGGTCAAACCCTTAGACCAGCAGCTTGTGTATTTTCTAGCAAGAAATGCATTGCATGAGAAGTTCTAGAAAAATTACACACGGCTAATCTTGGAGTCAGGAACACCCAGTAAAAATTCCTGAATTTTTGGAGCTTCGGAGTTACCTCTAAAAATTCCCTATCTTCTCAGCCTTTTAGATCAAAATCAGAAATCACTATTCCTCGAACTCAGACCCGAGTCAGACCCAGACCCGAGCCAACTTGACTCGACCAAAACACCTAACCTGCACCGCACCACACCTCTTTGGGCCGTCCGATTTAAGATCAACGGCCTAGATCTCTTGTCGCACAGTGCGCTGCACCCGTTTGCGCCGCTATCGCTGACGCCGTGGACCCCACTGGTCAGCTGCGTCTTCCACCTGTGGCGCCCGCGCAGAAGCCTCGCTCCACGCGGCAGCGCCGCTCTGCCGTTCTCCGTTGATGGCGTGAATCCACCGCCCTTCCTGACCAGTCCTAGGGCTTCGCTTTCTCACGCCGTTGCTTGTCTGACCGTTGCTCCGCTATAACCCGCCCTCGTTCTCTCTTGGTTCCTCACTTTCCCTCTCGGTGGCCGAGGGAGAGGAGGCAAGCTCTTCACCTCCTCTCAGGTAAACTCCGCGCCTCTATGTCTCGTGACTTCTCCCTGCCTCGCCGCATCCATCTTCCCTGATGTGAATTCCTTCCTTGGTCTGTAGAGCCCGTAGTAAGGTGGTCGTTTCCGAAGCCGGTGGCCGCGCATAGAGCATCGCCGCCTTGCCATCTTCACTCCCGGTGAGCCTTTCTCCCTTCTAAGTGCGTCACGACGTGTGCCTGAGCACGATTAAGTTTTCCCTTCACGCGATTTTGACTTTCTTTCGCAGAAGCTCGGGAATTTTGAGCTTTCCCTTTTTTCGGCCGCAAGAGCCATTTTCTTCCCCGACGACGGCACGGTGAGTCCCGGTTCAATTCCTCGCTTGTACACCATCTGTGGACCCCTCTGATACTCCTCCTATCTCCAGTTTTGTTCCATTTTGCTCCGGTTGAGCTGCCCTCGGTGAAGCGCCGCCGCCGTCACGGTCCTTCGCCGACAGTTCTCCTCCGGCAACCTCCCCACCTCCAGGTCATCGCGGTGAGTTTCTGGAGCCCTCCTAATGTTCATGCGCACGTTAGATCACGGGAAGCATTGCTGTATTAGCATTGCCATATTTCCCGTAAGCTCTCCTCCGCTTCCCTCCGTCAGCGCAGCGTCAGTCACCTCCAACCTCACGGGTTCTCTGGTCGCGTGATAGCGCAGGAGTTCCATTTTCGTCCTTGGCCGGCGCCGACGAGCTCTCCTTCGCCAGCGAGACACCCGGCGAACTCGCGCCTGGGAATGGTTTCATTGTCGGACAGGCGACAGAACTGTAGCAAATCATTAGGAGTTAATTGCTGTCTTAAGCACGGATTTCTGTGTAGATCCGGTGTAATGTTCCGCTGGCGAGTGGGCCCTTGTATCTGGTTAAGGGATTGAGTAAGTTGTGAAGTACGCTTTCTTTTAAGAAAAACGTACTTCCTATGCGCTTAAAACCAAAACTTGTTTTTAGACGTGGGAGGCGTAGTTTGCAAAATGCGCCTTCGGCGTCACCTTCGCTGGGGCTGAGTCAAATTTGACCAGGTCAAACTTTGACCGTGACCCCACGGGTCAGTGACCGTGGCTAGGATAGGCTGGGTATGAAAAGTATTTTATGTTTATATAAAATCCTAAATGCTTTATTTGTGAATTGAAAATTGGCTAAACTTCAAAATTGCATAAGTAATTCATTTTAGCTCCAAAATTGATGATTCAAATTTTGTTAGTTTTCTTTTTAAATGTACTCAAATATAAAAATGGGTTGAACCATGTTACGGCTCCATAAAACACTTTTGGCAAAATTACTTTAGGTTTAGTAATATTGTTGCACTAAAAATTGTTTTAACTTCAAAAATGCATAAGTATTTCTCTGTAACTCCAAATTGAGTGAAATTAATTTTGTTGGATTCATATATTACTATAATTTAGTGTAGAATAGGTTTTGAGCTTGTCACTATCTCTAAAAATCTGATTCTACATATGTCGTGTGTACTACTTTCGTAACTTTGAAAAATCATAGGAAATTCATCTTAGGTCCAAATGAGGTGAATCAAATTCCATTGTTAATCTCATGTGGTGCTCTATCTACCACAAAAATTTCAAGTACACCACATTTCTGGAAATTTTTACCAAAAGAATTAATTCGGTTGAACAGTAACCGATAGCAATTTTATTGGATTTTCTTGAAACCTGATGTTCAAACTGCCATAAATTTTGCTTAAAAATTCCAAATAAATTGATTATTATTGATAAATTTATCTAAAATCATGATCTACCTTCTGTGAATTTTTCATGATTTTTGGATGAATTTGAATTTTTTGGTCTTTTCGGTATTATTCGTTCTTATTGTGCTTTCGATTCTTTCGATAGGTTTCCACGATTCTATTGTATATGAGAGTGATCCTCTGCAGCAAGAAATTTATCTCCAGCAAGGCAAGCAGTTGTTTTCATTTGATCATGTTGATCCTATTACTTTCAAAGTCTATTATCTTGTTTGCAAAGTGTATGTATGCATGCTCTATTTTGATGTTAAATTATCGACCGAGTAGTTGATCATATAGTTGCATAAACTGTAGGTAAATGTTCATCCTCTACCACTGAGCCTAGGTTTTATCCGCTGTGATTTAAAGCTCGATGGATGGGCTCTAGTCACTTTACTTGTAGTCTACGAGTTGTTGTCGCTTAGCAATGCTTAGAACGGTAGAATGGGAATCATCGCTTCGGCGGTGGTTATTATATCATCACTTTACTTATTTGGGTCAGGGTACCCATGAATGTATTGTAATTGAAAAGCTAAAACTGAAAATAAAATGTTTTAGACTTGGGCACATTGGATGATGGTGTGGTTATCGGGTGTGTGCTTGGTGCCTAAGTCAACAAGGACCGAACATCTTGTGTCACACTATCCAAGCATTTTTGCATGCTAACCACACGAGGGTATTGGGAACCCCTCTTGACTTAGTACTTTGGAAGGTGTTAATTGATGAGTCGCTGGTGGTAGTTATAGGAGAAAAATGTTCGTTATGGATGAGAGGGATGGGTTCCTTTCTAGGTTCTCCATACCCAGGAGCACCCGCAGTTGCTTCGGCTGGGCCGGTGCGTCTGACTCAACGTGTGGGTCCTTAGTGGGAGCCCGTAACGACGGTTCACTAAGGGTTAACCCCCCATACGTGCGACTCTTAATTAGTACAATCCATTGGAAAGCGTCTCGTAGGACTTAGTTGTGCCGACATACCAAAGGAAGTGTGCTAAATCATGTGGCGAAAAGGCAGTTTTATGTGCGGGTACATTGGTACACCCCTGTAGGGTTAAATCTATTCGAATAGCCTCGTCCTAGGTCATAGATACGCTTGGTTAGGTTTTTGCAAGAGTTAGACTATAACAATTTCGATAAAACTTGAAATCGAGTGGTACGAATGGGTAATTCATGCTATGTTGTGGTGGCTGTTGGGAAGTCACTTCCAGGATGTTATTTATGTTTATATATGTTGTCTCGCTGTTATTTAATCAAATAAAAACAGATTTGTCAAATTGCTTTCAATCTATTACATATTGCAAATGAAATATTGCTTTGTGCGTTAAATGAACCATATAATTTTCTCCTTTGAATCAGTTTGCATGTAGCTATGTATAGGCTTGTCACTCGTAAGACTTGCGAGTACGTTTTTGTACCCAGTTGCATTGCTTAATTGTTGCAGAGGAGGTTGACCCCCAAGGGGTTAACTATTGTGAGACCGACTTCGACTTTGTCTTCGATGACTAGCTTGGACGTTTCCAGTTGGTTGCCTTGTGGGTAATGGCAAACCGTATGGCTTTTGTTTATCTCCATCTTATGGCTTATGTTTCCGCTGCTACTTTGGTTATTTACTTGTTATTTGGCCGGTCGGCCCTACTTTTGTAATATGAACTTGTATGTCCTCTATGTTGTAAGCTTATAGACTCGGTAATGTATTGACTTATGTATGGAATGGATGCTTAATTTTTGTATGGGGTATGTGTACTGCAATTCTGGGAAGTACATATGCGCCGAGAGTCGAGATATTTGATTTGTAATGCTAGAACCAATTTGTTGGTTAAGTATTACAAGTTAAATACCCCGGGTTCTCACAGTTAGGTGTCCTCCTTTGCCGAAAGAAAGGGGTTTGCTGATACAAATTACAAAACCTAGGGTTTTGAGATACAACTGCTCCAAAATATGTGGTTTAGTGACATTTACTCTTTAAAAATATATTATTTTTTTTAAAAAAAATCCTAATTTCCCAACCTCCTTTCCTAGGTCAATCCACCATGACCCAATAGCTTTGACATCGCTTTTGCTTTCCCCTCCCCCGTGGGTTTTCTGAAGATGCAATGATCTTGGTCGGTTAAAAGATTCAGCCACATGTTGTTTGTGCAGCAATGAACGAGGACATCGTGGTGTGGGAATTCACCGGCACTCCGCGAGGACTGGCGCGTTGCGCAGGTTGACAAGATCGAATCTTACTTTCTCCGAAGGAAATTGAGAGGAAATCACTCTAGGGTTTAATTACCTGGAGAAGTACGCGATGGAGAGGTGGTTTGCGTCGACGGCAGATCGATAGGCGATGCCAACGGCGGCATCCTGGTCGGTGGCGAAATGAGCGGCCTCGCTGCTACCGAGGTGGTGGAGACGCCCGCGGCGGCGCGGCGATGGCCAAAATGGACGACGTGGGTACTGCACAACGCTGGGGCCGTCCGATCTGGCGGCGACGGTGCGGATTGGATGCTGGGAACGCCGTCGGTGGTGCGGTCAGCGCGCTGGGATCGTCTCGATCTTAATCCGACGGTCCAAAGTAATTAGAGGAAATATAGCAGTGGCACATCCAAAAATTTCTCCCAAGAAAACTGAGACGAATGCAGGGTGGCGGGGCGCGCGCGGCAGCGGCGGCGGTGGACGGCGAGCAGGCTAAGACGAGGACCGGCCGGCCGGGTGGCACGGGGGCGGCGTGAGAGTGGCGCTTGAGCTTGAAAAGGTGCGTGCTTGCTGAAATGCGAACGAAACCATGTGCTCCGTCTCGCTATACTTGTTGGGATCATGATCTGTGCTTAGGCGCTGCTTACTCTCTCCATGTGGTTCTGCGAACGTGCGTGTGGTTGCGAAGTCGCGAGGTGTTTGTGATAATGCATGGTGCAGGGGATACGTATGATATGGACTGTTGAGTGTGGGTACAAGATGTTCGTGAAAATGCCTACAAGAGAAAAATGAGTGATTTCCCCGCAAATAAAAAAAGAACAAAACTGAGTGATTTGTTTATTATTACAAATGCTTTATCCATCCTTTCTCCCTAAAAAAACGGAAATAAATTCATAGTAGCTCACTAGCTCTTCTATGCTCTCCTGAGAAACTAATTTGCACAGATGTTAAATAGTACTGTACATTGTAAGTCTAAAACATAAATAAATAAAATTTACTTATAGTTCACCTGTTGAAAGTATTTTTTTTAATCTAACTGGAACCGAGCGGTCATGAGAAAACCTGAATTTTCTAGCTTTGATTCACACTTCATGTCAGAACTTCCAAGAATGACTATTTAAAGCTTCACACACGGTTTCATTTGACAGAATTTAGTTTTTCTAGCCAATAACGCTGACTGACTTTGTACTCCCATGCTCATACTAAAAAATATGCTCCATGGTCACTTTAAGACATATTTCATGTACATATCAAGGAAATGTGCAATTTTACTAGCCTTTTATGTCAAAAATGCCAAATCAATCAAAATGAAAATTGGCCTAGAAATCTTTTTTTGAGAACGCGCAAAAGAGTTGCGTGTCATTCTCATTCCATTAAGTAGAATAAAGAACAAAGTACAATTACAAGGGGAACAGTTACAACCACCCTAGCCGAACAAAGATGAAAACCCAAAAACATTATATCGGCTTGAATTTATGATTTATCTATTTGATGGTTCATCTGACAGATATTAAATTTAAAGTGGGTATATTACCTTCGTTTAAGCATACTAAATTTTAAGTGGGTATCTTGCCTTCTTTTAGGCATCCAGAAATCTGTGTGAAAAGGGTCTTCACTAAGAACATGCAGCCTTCTCCCACTTGATATGGGAGATACTGGAGCTTGTAGCCTTCTCCCATTTCAATAAGAACATGTAGCATTCTTCCATTTGATATGGGAGCTACTGGAGCATGTAGCCTTCTCCCATTTCAATAAGAACATGTAGCATTCTCCCATTTGATATGGGAGCTACTGGAGCATGTAGCCTTCTCCCATTTCAATAAGAACATGTAGCTCTCCCATTTGATATGTGAGCTAGTGAGTGAAACAC
Source organism: Phyllostachys edulis (assembly GCA_036346405.1). Taxonomy (NCBI): domain Eukaryota; kingdom Viridiplantae; phylum Streptophyta; class Magnoliopsida; order Poales; family Poaceae; genus Phyllostachys; species Phyllostachys edulis. Next base: position 11,974,685 of record CM070560.1, on the reverse strand, counting down.
ACTATCTATATTAGAACAAACTATTTGTTCTACAAGTCAAATATCAGTTTTGAATGCGTTGTACAGTTGTGAAATATAGTCAAATGTACGAATGGGCATATGCAGAAATTAGACCGCTAGCGTCCCTCTAGCACTGTAATGCTCATGTTATTTACAGAATGCACAATATTTTCTGCTGCTCCATCTGTCTTAGAGTTCCTTTCTGCAAAATATATAGGTTGAGTTGGAGGCGGAAGTGATATATCTCCATTCTCCAGAATGGACGTGATTGATGACATGAGTGGGCGTGCATTTGGGTTGTCTTGAACACACACGAGTCCGATATGGATACATCGTAAAGCTTCATCAAGTGAACAACTTTCCACAATTGATGCGTCTATGAAATCCTTTGTGTTCCCATCCTTCCATAAACTCCATGCCTGCATCAATGATATCTTATCCCATCAAGGTGCATATTTACTATAAGTTGCAGAAAGCATTTCATAGTACTTACATAAGCTTTAAGGTTGGGAAAGTCTGCTATTAGGTGCATAGAGCTGATCTTTGAGCCACTCACAATCTCTAGAAGCAAAACTCCAAAGCTATAGACATCAGACTTCACAGAAAACACACCTTCCAAAGCATATTCAGGCGACATGTAACCGCTGTTTGAAACATTTTCGAACTAATGAATACACAACTTAATTTTAGTTCAAACACAAGAATGACATATTGAAGTTTATTCGTGTATTAAATCTCTCACTATGTTCCAACAACGCGGTTGGTATTTCCTTGTTGCTGGTTGCCACCAAATATCTTTGCCATACCAAAATCAGATATCTTGGGTCTCATTTCAGCATCCAATAGTATGTTGCTTGCTTTGAGATCCCTGTGAATTATCTTCAACCTTGAATCTTGATGAAGATAAAGAAGTCCTCTAGCTACTCCTTTGATTATCTTTAATCTTATTGGCCAATCAAGCACTGATTTTCTTGTGGCATCTGCAAGCAATAGCATCAATTGAGGGATAACATCAGTGATGCTTGCTGATTTGATTAATTACTGAAATTTGGTAAGACGTAGTCAGAACATACTGAAAAGGAAGGTGTCCAAACTTTTGTTAGGTAAGTATTCATAAATCAGTAGTTTCTCATCTCCATGGATGCAGCAACCGAGAAGTCTAACTAAGTTTCTGTGTTGCAACTTCGCAATGAGAATTACTTCATTTCTGAACTCCAGTACCCCCTGGCCAGAACCCTTACTAAGCCTTTTCACAGCAACTTCCTTACCATCTTCTAATGTTCCCTGCACAATTGCATACTTTTTAGATCAAACAAGATAGAAATACAATGATTTTGTACTATAAGAGTGATGACTTCTTGTTACCTTATAAACATTGCCGAAACCTCCATGTCCAAGCATGTTGGAGTTGGAGAAATTATTTGTTGCAAGTGTAATTTCTCGGAAGCTAATAAAAGGATACTTTAAGTTTCCATCCCCAAGTTCATCAGAAGTGCTTAAAGCTCCTGACATCAGCTTCTTCCAAATTTTCTTGTTTCTTTGTTTATCTGACATGACAAATGTCGATACAATCTCTTAACAACAATAAAAGAACACATCACATGGAATAGTGAAGTGGCCCATGCAAACATGCTTGTGGGAAATATACAATGAAAAATAGGGAACTTGTGTTCTACCTCGGCAGTTATAGACCCAAACAAGCCACACGCATATGAGTATGAGCAAACTTGACACGACCGGCAGTGCAATCTCCACTATGTTGTTCTTTCTCTTTTTATCTGCCCAAATTTAATCCATTAATAGAATCGTGATTTAAGAATTTATGATATAATTAGACTTTACAAATCAAACATTTCTTACAGGTATGAATTTACATGCACAATTATCTCGAGCAATTTATTTCTCACATGAACAATTGCATTACCAGTAATCTGACATTACGGTAGCATTTGGCACACACACAAAACTTCTTGCTTCATATTTAAACTTAAAATCCTAATATAATTTTTTTTCTGTAAATGTTGGTTTCTATCATATAGTTGACATGCTCACGTTGTTTGTACAACATAAACAGAAGGCAGAAACAACTTAAGCCAAGACATGAAGGTTTCCTTCTATGAGACTGTAAATCTTGTATGTTTACTTGGATTGGATCTGTTGTCTTTGAAGAAATGTGATAATTGTCCATTTCCAAACACATCATATGTCTGAAACATCTATAAGAAACTGTTCCCTAGGTATATGGTTCAGATGGAAGTGCTTTACATACTGTAATTTTATAAAACTTGATCTGGGCCATTGCCAACCCTTACACTTGAACATGTAACATATTCTTATTCTACACCCGCTAGATGCTAATTATTCCCCTCCAATTGAATAAACTATCGTCTTTGTAAAAAACAGGCTGTACTGATTCACAGACAACATGCCGTGCCAAACTGTTCCATCAAAACAAATACTCCAGACTCCAGATTCCAGAGCGGTCATGCTAGAAAAATAAAAACACTAACTCTTTAGTGATGAATGACAGCTTTGGTCTCTCTACTTAGTCTACTTAATCACGGGCTAAAATAGTCTATATTAGTCCATCCACGTTGAAAATCACTTTTACAATCTTTTCCCCATTACCTTCCTGCGGCCCTTGACCTACTCTCCCCCCAATCCTTCCAACATCCTGAGAAAACTCTAGCCTTTCCAACTTTACCCTCTTCTCATCCTCCCATTGCCCAATGCAGGGCAGGCACGGCAGTGGAGGCCATGTTAGCAATGTCTGGTGCAAGTACCATTGGAACAATAGCAGTGCACATGTGTCAGACATCTGATGTACATATTGGGAATCAGGAATCATGGTGCATATGTGTGTGGATTGACTGGTTAACTTATTAATTCTACACTTCTAATGGAGGTGTGCAACTGGAGATCAGGTAGGAACTAGAGTCCCAAAAAATCCTGGGAGATAACTTGAAAAGGCAGGTACTGGTATCCTCACCATATCAGTAAGATTGTTTTGTATCTCATGTTTTTGTCACTCTTTTATATATAGTATTTCACTTATATATGTATACATGTACTATTATGTTGTTGTATAACTATACTTTGCTATAAAATTGTGAACCTAGGAATTCTCTTATGGAAGTGTTCTAGTATCTCATTCCGCACTGTGATTCTGTGGAATTGTTAAGCCTTTGCTCTAAGATACACATCTTGAACTGCCATACATACAAATTTTATGTACTACATGTGTAGTACATCTGGTTGAATGGTGTAGATAAAGAATGAGTAACTGGTGTAGATTAATGGCTACGGTTGAGTGTGGAGAATTACCAGAGGCTGAGATCATTTGTTGTAGACATGTACTGCAATAGTTGTTGTATGTGAAGCATTTTCCTTGTGAGGATGGTTACTCTGAAAGGATGTGGTGTGGGCTAGTCTGTGGTTGAATCACCATTGTTCAGGGTGGTTGTATGGCCTAGTTAGGGTTGATGTGGTTCCAGTGCCTAATAAAGAACGTGTAATTGCCTAATCGGTAATTCGGTATAGGCACTTATCAAATTGCAGCGTTTCGTCAGAATGGATAATTCAGTGTTGGTAATCAACAAACAGAATTTTCACTTATTCATGACAAACTAGCGTGCCAACCACGGATCTTTTCTTACACAAGCTATGTTAAGTAAAATTTTATTTTATTTATTATTTTGTACAGAGGCTATATGGTCAATAAAGAAACCTTTTCAGAGAGAGCCTTCCGTTTAAAAACATACATGTAATACCAGAAAAAAGGTATTATGAAGTCTTCACCCTAGTACCCTACTCAAATATTTTCCCACCACTAGTTATTTAGACCTAATTCATGCTTAGCTGGACCTGCAAAAATGAGAAATATATCCACTTAGGCAGGTAGAGAAAGAGAAGCAAGAAACTATACCACTTAATCCGTTAACCCGAATATAGAGGTTTTCCCCTGCTCCAATGCGCTTCTCTATGTCAATCAAATCTCCCATCCATAATAGGCACCTTGTGTCATCCTCATTGATAGCCCTGATGCTAATGTTGGCATAAGCATATGCTGTGCAGGAGCAGTTGCTAGTGCATTCTGTTCTGCACTCGTCGAAACTTCTATTCTCGACATACAAGAACTTGTCAGGAATCTTCATGGTCGGCAAAGTTAAGAAACTATCTCCTTGGCCACATCTTAGTGTCTCCTTCCGGTGGCATCCCTGTGAAAACCTGCCAGCGGTCCAGTCTGTATTGTTGTTTGGCTCGAAACCATCAAGACACTTGCATGTTGCGATAGGCTCTGTGTTGTCACAGTAACCTAATGGACCACAATATCCATATTTATTGCACTCTTGGTTAGGTTCTGACTCCACGGCAGTCCATTCTGACATTGTGCTATTCCTAATTAGTAACTTTATCTTTCCTGAGTAGTCCATCTTCATTAGCACTGATGAGGAGACACTTGGTAGTCCAAAGGACATGTAGATCTCTTCATCGATGTGATGTAATGTAAAGTAAATAGTGGACCTGATGCTCTCCATAAATGGCCCAACAGTCAGGTAGCTTGCCCATACTGTGCTTCGCCTGTATGGTCTTGAGTCATTCCAGATAAAGCGCTGCAGAAAACTGTTGGGGTCTGCACCATAGGAGAAGTTGCCTGGGGATGGGTCTTGAGGATTCTTCCAAGAAATCAGCCGTTGTAGTGCATGTGTCTTGTGGGTGACTCTGAAATTCATGCCGGGGAGGAGTGTGTCAGTCGGGTAATCAAAGCTTTGCCATAATTTGATGCCCTCAGATGACCGAAGGATAAAATTTCCATTATCTTCAAGTGTGGCTTCTCCACTGGTGGTGTTTGGTGATGAGTTGCTGCCAGTGGTGATGTTTGTCGTCCAATGAAGGTGGCCGTTGGTATCTGACACAACAAGATTGGATCTGTTGGTCAAGGCAAGTGTTGCGGAGGAAGGATCAGTGATCGGTGTAGCACGGTTGGCAACCCACACTATGGTATCCTTGGGAATATTGTTGTACCATATACCAACATAGTAATGTTTTGCGGTGGAGTTGGACGGGGAGAAGAAGCCCAGGGCAAAAGTGCCATCATTGGAGATGAGGGTGTTGCTAGCGGAAAGTGGCTTGTTGGGAAGAAGGCGGCTGTCTGATGCACAGAAAGACAATAAACCAAATGGCCAACAGACCAACAAGAAGATCGTGTGTATGAGAAGGAAATCCATTGGTGTTCTTGCTGTACTATGCAACAAAACAAAAATGCTGCCATGGAAGTGGGATATATAAGCAAAAAAGTGGATGAGGTTGCCTTGGACAGCTGGACTCCAGGGAGTGGAAGAATTAGTCAATCATTTTGACTGTAGCGAGCATTCCACCTTTGCCTACAGGAATCATGTGGGAACTTTGGAAGGAGTCAAGTTACAACATTAGGAAATTGCTAGTTAGCATCATCATCTGGACTATGGACTAGCAATCTAGCATGTCTCAGAGAAGAGAATAGACATTGCCTCTGCATTAGTAGGTCACCTTGAAGACTTGAAGTCTGAACACAGGAAAACAAGCATTTCTCATATACTGCAAAAAATCATGGAGCCTAAAATGTGAATATAAGAAATCAGATGCATATCTACTCACTTTACCTACAAATCGAAGTGAGGATGGTTTGATCCATACTTCTAAAGGAAAACGATATGAAATTTAACAATTGGTGTGATATCCAGTAAACCACGTTAGCTTCTTGTAATCAATAGTGATTTACTTCTTTTTAGGTGTGACTCGTGGGTTTCCTTGTTTGAAGGTGCTGGTTGGTAGGGTATGTACAATGATATAGACAACTGCTGTGTATAACAACTCTTCATGTCACCTGTAGACAGAACTAAAAATAGCTCAGACAAGGGTACGGACAGCTATTGTCTTTTGTCTTTTTACTTATCTTTATAGATCACACAATCTTTTAATGCTTTCCTGGGTTCTGATGATACAGTCGGCTACAGGATTGTAGACAACATATTTCTCTCACTTTATTTTTTTTTATCCATATCGGTTTAAATTCTACGTGACAGAGACTATAGACAGCTAATGTAAACTCATTGTACATAACCGTACAACTTTAGATGGGGTGCACATATCTGAACAGAACAAGTCCCCAGGTTCCGTTTTGGTATGTTATTCTTGATGTTCATAGTGAATTTCTTTTTTTAATACATATATAAAACATTATGGGTCGTCTATTGCCAAAATAAGTGGTGCAGCAAATCCAGTGTCTTCCTTTCAGAGTTGCATCAGCTATGCTTGACCGAATGGTCGTGTGAATTATGGCTCAGATAAGTCAAAAACATCAACATATCACCTCACTCACGAGAATTTTTTTTGAATAATATTGATTTAAAAGATAGTTACAAAAATAAAGTCAGGAAAAAATACAAATATAGGTGTATGTCGTCATTTCAAATGGCGATGGACTCCTGTCGCCGTTTCAATTGGCGACAGTCATCTATTTACTACCTATCGCCGGTCCAACTGTATGTCGCTAGTTGAACTGGCGACAGACAGTGGCTATATAAACTCCAAAGAAAACAATTTTTTTTTTTGGGGGAGTCATTTTAATTCTGAAAAAAAGAGAAGAAAGCGGAGGAGAGAGTAGAAGAGACCTAGCGAAGCTCTGCCGGTTCGTAGCAGAGCAGCAGATCTGATCGTCCATTTTACAGGTAAATATTTTTTTAACTTTGTACATAAATTCGAAACTTTGTAGGTTAGCATATAAAAATAGCGACATAGAATTCAATGTATTAGATAATTTTAGTTGCATTGTTGTTTGATGTAGTACGTCATTTTAGCTGTGTACAGTACGTCATTACATAATTTTGTTAATGCTGAAAATACTTTTTAAACCAGAAAAATAGGAGGACACCTCTAAAAATAACAAGATACCTATTAAAAATCCGTAAAAATTGCAGAGTAGCTAAATATGGTATGTTAAATATGGTTTCCATTTGTGCACGGTAAATATTCTGTTAATACCGAAACTACTTTTAGAACTAGGAAAATAGCAAGACACCTCTAAAATTCTCCAAGAAATCCAGAGTAGGTTCATAAGGTATGTAGAGCTGAATTAAAATATTGTGAACTTATTTTTTTTTGTTTCTATTTGTACACGGTAAATATTTTGTAAATGCTTCGGCCCCGATGCCCACATTCCATTGTCCGCCAACAACCAAAAGACAAGTAGCAAACCAAAAAGCTATAAATGGAAATTAGAAGTAAAGAATGGATTGCCATCAGATCACAGGAAGATCCTCGAGGTTCCCAGACCGACCAAGGTTAGTCGGCACCATCCCACTTCAGTGGGTTTCATCACCCGGTAGTTATTAAAATCCGACACCCACATTATACCGACTTACCTCAACCACAGAAAATCCAATAAATAGTGCCCTTAAGGACCTTCGGCCCATGCCCAAAAACCAGCCGAACAGAGTTCACAGAGGGAGAAGGAGATAAGAGAAGGGCAAAAAGGGGAAAGGCATAGTAGGGAGAGAGGGGGAGCCTAGCTACTTTGAGTGGACTAACGTTTGTTCTTTATCTTTTCGACGCAGTTTGAGGGAAGCAGACCTCCTTCCACTAGCGAGAATGGTTAAGGTGACGTGGGACAACCAGGACTACGCGGGCGGTGGTCGTACATCTAGGCACTTTCCGTACGACCAGTGCCTCCTAACGGCGCTAGTTGATCGGTAGAGGCCAGAGATGCACACGTTTCACCTTCTGTGTGGGGAGATGGCGCCAACACTTCAGGGCGTGACCTTCCTGATCGGGTTGCCCTGCATGGGCTTCCCCCTAGCGGCATACGACATCCTGGCCACGTGGCGTGCGGAGTTCCTTGTGAGGTTCCAGGGGGTGCTACCACCCAACAGCGACTAGAGGGAGTTCAGCAACACCCACAGGCCGACGCTACAGTTGATCTATCAGTTCGACGTAAGTTTTTGTAACTCTTGTCCTTCCGCTTCTATTGGTTTGTGCAACTTGCTGATGTGTACTTGTCTTCTTGTAGCTAGAGCGTATGGTAGAGGACACATGCGAGCACACGGTAAGGAGACACTTCGAGGTCTACTTGCTGTGGCTATTCGGATGGGTGGTGTTCCTAGGGTCCTACGGCGATAGCGTCGACAAGCAGTATATCCAGCACGCACGCTAGCTGGCAGTTTGGGAGGTGGACGAGATCAAGCCCTACACCTGGGGCCTGGCGGTGTTGTGCGCGACGTATCGCGGCCTGCACAACGCTTGCCACTGAGTTTAAGACAGCTCCGTCCTCTCCGAATGCCCGCTGCTCCTTCAGTTGTGGTCCTTCGAGCGTTTTCAGATCGAACGATCATAGCTGGACCTGGGCACCTACACAGTCGCTATGTACGCCGAGGATGACGACGTGGACTGGTTGACCATGGGTACGGTGTGGTGTCGCCGACGAGTAAGTTTTCTGAGCATTTATTATTTTTCGTAATGTAATTCAATTTCTTGTGCTAAGTTTCTGTTGTTCCATTAGACAGGTCACCTTCACTCCGATCACTACGCACGCGTCCTACCCGGACTACGTTGCAATGTACGATCAGTTCACGGATGATCATATTATCTGGACACCGTACACTCCCGACAGGGGTGTACGCTCGTGCACCCCAATGCCTGTCGAGCTTTTGCACGCGAGATCACACGTACTGGTATACGAGAAGGTGCTTGGTTCACGACATCTACGTGGAAGAGTACCACGTGCACCGAGTGATGTGTCAGTTCGGTCTATGATAGGAGGTCCCAGCCCCCTGGGAACTGCTGTTGTTTGTCATCCAAAGAATGCGGCCATTGCCGTTAGACAAGACAAGGATAAAATTTCCATTATCTTCAAGTGTGGCTTCTCCACTGGTGGTGTTTGGTGATGAGTTGCTGCCAGTGGTGATGTTTGTCGTCCAAAGAAGGTGGCCATTGGTATCTGACAAACAAGATTGGGTCTGTTGGTCAAGGCAAGTGTTGCGGAGGAAGGATCAGTGATCGGTGTATCACGGTTGGCAACCCACACTATGGTATCCTTGGGAATATTGTTGTACCATATACCAACATAGTAATGTTTTTCGGTGGAGTTGGACGGGGAGAAGAAGCCCAAGGCAAAAGTGCCATCATTGGAGATGAGGGTGTTGCTAGCGGAAAGTGGCTTGTTGGGAAGAAGGCGGCTGTCTGATGCACAGAAAGGCAATAAACCAAATGGCCAACAGACCAACAAGAAGATCGTGTGTATGTGAAGGAAATCCATTGGTGTTCTTGTTGTACTATGCAACAAAACAAAAATGCTGCCATGGAAGTGGGATATATAAGCAAAAAAGTGGATGAGGTTGCCTTGGACAGCTGGACTCCAGGGAGTGGAAGAATTAGTCAAATCATTTCGACTGTAGCGAGCTTTCCACCTGTGCCTACAGGAATCATCTGGGAACCTTAGAAGGAGTCAAAGAACGACATTTCTAGGTAGTTGCTAGTCAAGGGAGTGGATGAATAGTCAAATCTAGGAAGTTGCTAGTTAGTCAAATCTAGCATGTCTCAGAGAAGAGAATAGACATTCCCTCTGCATTTAGTAGGTCGCCTTGAAGACTTGAAGTCTGGAACACAGGAAAACAAGCATTTCTCATACACTGCAGAAAATCATGGAGCCTAAAATGTGAATATAAGAAACCAGATGAATATCTACTCACTTTACCTACAAATCGAAGTGAGGATGGTTTAATCCATACTTCTAAAGGAAAACGGCATGAAAATTAACAATTGGTGTGATATCCAGTAAACCATGTTAGCTTCTTGTAATCAATAGTGATTTACTTCTTTTAGGTGACTCCTGGGTTTTCTTGTTTGAAGGTGCTGGTTGGTACAACTTTAGATGGGGTGCACATATCTGAACAGAACAAATCCCCAGGTTCCGTTTTGGTATGTTATTCTTGATGTTCATGGTGAATTTCTTTTTTTAATACATATATAAGACATTATGGGTCGTCTATTGCCAAAATAAGTGGTTCAGCAAATCCAGTGTCTTCCTTTCAGAGTTACATCAGCTATGCTTGATCGAATGGTCGTGTGAATTATGGCTCAGATAAGTCAAAAACATCCACATATTACCTCACTCACGAAGCACATTAGACCTGACTAGGTAGCTATAAGGGTTCATAAGAACACTAGACCTGACCGGGATATGCTATGGAGCAGCAGCTTCTGCCGCATTTGTTTTCCGAAGCATGGATATTCGTCTGTTTTCATTTTTCATAGAAAGTGATCCATCAATGCACGGTGGATGTTCTTGTGCCACATTCTGACATGGTAGTTTTTTTGCAGTGGCTTTGGATGGGGAGAAGGCAAGGAAGGCAAAGGTGCTACAATCATGGAGATGGCACATCGCCATAGGAGATTTACTTGCATGGGACAGCTCGATTACGGGGTCCACGTGAATAATAGACTTTGAATGGCAAAAGGAAGCAAAAATAGATAGGTGAAGATGACCGCTTCAGGTTGAAGTCCATGTGTTGTGGACGTCTTTGTGGGACAGACCTACCAGCGCCGGCGACGTACTGTTGGCAGCAGTTTGAGTTCCTTTCCGCAAAGGATGACAGCTACGGCAAGTAGAGTCCCCTTTGGCAATTAGTATCTACTCTATTATTAGCCTTAGCTTTATTAGGAAGATGTACTTCAGTTATGGATTAGTTATATTTCCTAATTCTTGTTAGGAAGGGTTCCTAATCTATAAAGGCAGCCCAGTATGATTGAGAGAAGTAATAAAGCTTTGATTCAGCAAACCCTAAGCCGATCAGAGCCTCATTGCCGCAAGGAACAAGTCCTTGCTGGCGTGAGGGCGATCTGCGCCCTATCTTCTCGCCCCAAATCCAAGCCATAACACCATGCTTTGTACCAGGCACATACCGGTGGCATGTGCAGCATGAGCTGCTGCACAGGCCCCAAAAAAATTAGGGACCCTTTTTTTCTATCCATTCTTTAATGACTACTTGCTAATCTTTGGTCTAGTAATAGTAAGAACTAATAAACAAGCAACTCTTTTATTCACTTTTTACTGAAAAACTACCACCGATTCACATCCATTTTCCCCCGCCTCCTCTCCTCTTTGTGTTTCTTTTGCTAAATATGTACTCTAAAAGTTCATTCCTACGAAAAACATGGGTCCTATCGATATTTTAAAGTTTATAAGATGACTAAATTATTTTTGTAATGCAATCGTTGCATATAGAATTTTGTTGACTATTTCAACAAATATTGCATCAGTAAAAAAGAGCTTTTATAAATTTAAGTTGTTAAAGTTATACTGCATTCTATAATGACTCAGGAAAGACTTAATAACTTGCAATTGATGTTTAATTTGGCGAAGACTAGTTATGAAGATAATTGAAGATTTTGTTTCAAATAATACTAGAAGAATGATTATTTTTCAGTTAAAAGCATTGGTACTGGTTTAGAGATTTGTTTCTTAGCTAGACGTAACCTTTTGTACCATAAGAAAAAATGTATTACAATTGTAATATCAAATAAAGAATATATTTTAGTTTTGACAGTTGACTTTTATTAAGTATATGGCCTAATTTTAAATTTGGCACAGGGTCCCCAAATATCAAGTACAACCCTGCTTTGTACCAGCTGCAAGAGATGCCATTTGAGCTGTTCAGAAATCCATGTAAACGTGACAGGCAGGATCAGACGATCAGTTCTGAGGACATTTTTGTTAAAAGTGAAGTGGCTGATGCAACTATGGTTGGCCAACACGGAGGAAGGAAAAAAACAAGAGGATGAAAGAAATAGAACAAGAAAAAACTCATGTTGTACCTTTGCAATTGCAGATGCAAACAAACCATATCAGGAAACTTGCCGCAACAGGCAATGCAGTTTCTACTATCTTGCTTTTTCTCTTGCTTCCTGCAAAAATTGAATTCCTGAAGAGAATCATGATGTCAAAACGCCAACATTTTTTCCTACCTCTGCATGTACATACCACTCTTGCTGGCTGAACAGCAGATTATACGATTATCTAAAACACCCCCTTTTCCATTCCTATTATTTTTATATCTTCATTCCATTAGCCCACCTTAGCATTCCACCTTCCACTCTTGAATTCTTTTTATTATTTAATCCTTTTTAAAAGTTATTTTAAAAATAGCATCTTCCTAACTTTATTTCCAATTCTAACCCCTTTGATCACGCCATGACTCGCGACGTAAGCAAACTGTTGGCGTGATAGGATTTAGCCCAAAAACGAATGTGTCCAAAGGGGTTGATGGCGTGACAGCATAGTTTGGTCATACCCCGGTCGGTAACGTGACAGTACAGTTTGGTCATGGCACAGGTCATAGCGTGACCAAAGGAGTCAGAATTGGAAATAAAATTAGGAAGAGACTATTTTTAAAATAATTTTAAAAAAATATTAAATAATAAAAAAGGGAATTGCTACTTAAGTTTCGACAGTTTTTTGATGAAAAAACCGTTACTTTTCTATTCGTTAGATGTGCTATAAGATTCGTATTGTTGATGTGTTGTTTTTTTATTTGTTTTTTTTTCACTCGAACAAGGCGAGGAGGATGGAGAACGCCCAGAACACCAAGTTCAAGAGGAGCTTCACGTTGCTGGCTAGGATGAGCTTGTCGACGTCCCTGTCCGTATCGGCCTCGACGGCCCCGCCGTCGCGGCGGCAAGGGATGGAGTATAGAGGACCGCACGAGGGCGGTGTCTACTCAGACCTAATGGAGACGTTCTTGGAGTAGCATGCATGATCAGATCAGTAGCGATCATATCTACAACAAGTGTACGGGTTTCGCATTTTCTTGTCCCCTCTTATTTGTTTCCTTTTTTCCAACGAGTTGTACAAGACAACTGCCTCGACCAACCAGTATGAAGTGCAAAGGCATTTTTGTAGCTCATACACCCGTACATACCTGAGAGATGACGCCGAGAACGCCGAAGGAGACCTTGGCCGCGTCCAAGTCTGGGTGGTCGGCGCTGAGCTCCCTCACCACGTAACATAACGGGTTCACCATATTGCCGTATTTTGTTGATATAATTTTATTTTTTGTCTTTGTTTTTGCTCAACATCTCAAAGTACATATGAAGAACATAACGGGTTTACAACATTACCGTATTTTGTTGGTATATAATTTTTTTCTCAACCTCTCAAAGTACATGTGAGATTGTGAATCATGTAATAGAAATATGAGTTATTAAGACTTTCAAGAATAATTACAGTGACCAAAAACAAAAATTACATAAATAATTTACTGTAATTTATGTATGATAGAGTTGTAAATAAACTTTTAAAATGTGACAGTTTTTTAATGAGAAAACATGCAAATTCTCTATAGACAGACCCAATAAAAAAAAAAGGCTATCCAGTCTTTCGTATCCTCTCTGTGGCCAATACAGAGCAGGCAGCCAGGCACAGTAGCGGATAGCTATGTAGCATTTGCATGAGGTGGCTTGTATGCTAGACAATTACGCGAAATGCAAGGTCATAACACTATAAAGGTGTTTGCATGAAACGTCATTTAGACCTATCTACATATTCATCCGATCATATTGATATTCATGGGTGTCATATTTTCATCATGGAAACATTTGCCTGCGAGGTGTTTGTGATAAGGGCCTAGAGAACAAATGATCATAGGATGCCTCAAGTGTGCACACATATGGGATGTTTGTCGAAATGCTTAGAGGAAAAGAAGCAACTCGTGTCGTGCTATAAATGCATTTTTCTGGCACTAAAATCAAATGTATAAACATTTAAGTGTACTATACAATATACATTATTTGTATTGGAGAGTCTTGTAATTGTTCGTTAGTAGGAGTCATACTCATCGACATAATATCATACCTATAGATGCCGTCGGGTAGAAATTAATATAGCCTATATATCCAGTGAGAAAGAAATGTACAGTACCTACACGTGAGCTGGCAAGCCGAAGATATAAATTCTCACCATTGTCACCAAGCTTTCCCGTGTCAATAAGCTCTCCCATCCACAGCAAGCACCAGGATGCAGGTAAAGTGGTTGAATTGTTGTAAGCATAAGCCGTGCATGAGCAGTTGCTACTGCATAATGCTGTGCACCTGTCAAAGCTTATGTTACTGGTATACAAGAACTTATCTGGCAATTTCATGCCAGGCAACGCCAAGAATATGCATCTAAAAAACTTAACATTTCACAACCTGCAGTAGAATCAACCAATTGATCGATGCGAGATAAAGGAAAATCGTCTTTTGGACAAGCTTTATTAAGATCAGTAAAGTCTACGCACATACGCCATTTGCCGTTTGACTTTCTAACCATTACAGGATTAGCCAACCATTCTGGGTGGTTGACCTATCTTATAAAGCCTGCTTTAAGTAGCTTATCCAATTCTGATTTGATAGCATCTCGTCGATCAGGGGCAAATCTCCGTAATTTTTGTTTTACGGGTACTTTGTCAGGCCGTAAAGCTAGCCTGTGCTCGATCACCTCCCTAGGGACTCCGGGCATGTCGGATGCTTGTCACGCGAAGACATCTGCGTTAGCTTGGAGGAAGGTGATGAGGGCGTCTTCCTACTTGGGGTCGGAAGTATCCCCGATGCGAACAGTCTTCGAGGGCTCCCCTGCGTCCAGAGGAACCTATTTGACCTTGTCGTTCGACTTTGGTGCAGCTTTAGGCTTCGACTTGCTGGTCGAAGGCTGACTTTCTTCTCGAGTTAGTATTTGTCCAACCATCTCGAGGGATCGACGGTCGCAGGTGTGCGCCATCTTCTTGTTACAATGAATTGTGATTACTCATTTGGGACCTAGCATCTTAATACATTGATACCCGTAATGAGTAGCCATTAGGAATTTTGCCAAAGTTGGTCGTCCGAGTATGGCGTTATATGCCGTATCGAAATCGACCACATCAAAGGAGATTTTCTCTGTCTTGAAATTACTTGGTGAACCAAATGTTAAAGGAAGAGAGACTTGGCCAATTGGTTTGGCTGAAGATCCCGGTACGATCCCATGGAAAGAGTATCGTACCGGTCTTACCTTAGTCCTGGGTACTTGCATCTCGTCCAAGGCACTCGTAAACAAGATGTTTAACGAGCTGTCACCATCAACCAAAACTCGATTGACTCGATAATTGTTGATGGTGGGTTCGACCACGATCGGATACCGACCTGGTCGAGTCAAAGGAATCGGCGATCACCCTTCTCAAAGGAGATGGTGACTTCCACCACTTCGTAATTTATTAACGAGAGGAGGATCTATGGAGTTTACCTCACGCTCGCGACTTTAAGTCGCCGCTTTGATTCGTATGCCGATGATCCTCCGTAGATGTGGTAGACGGTATGTTGCGGATCCTGGAACAGCATCTCCTCCTCGTCGTCTGAGGACTTATGACCACTTGTTTGTCCTACCTGCTCGAGAATGGGAAGTGGTCCTTTGCCGTTGTAGTAGTCTTCAAGCTTTCGTTGAAAGACCCGGCAGTTGCGAAGGTCATGTCCTTCCTTTTTATGGAAAGGACACCACCTAGGCTTATCATTTTTTCGATCGAGGCGCTTACCTTTGCCTCGGTCGGGGTGTGGCTTGGAGGTGCGTGGCACTTTATTATTTACAGCCAAAACCTCCTTGGAACCGCTGGCTTGGAGTTTTTGACCCTTCGCCTTGTTCTTGGACTTCTTTGCTTTCTTATCTTTCTTCTTACCAATGTCGTCTGGCTCTCGAGAGGTATTGTCTTCTCGATCGATTGTGTTGTTCCACTCGACCGCCTCAGAGGCAGTCGCATACCGATCAGCCATCTCAAAGAGTTCGGTGACAGTGGTAAGAGGATTTAAAGCAATATCTTCTGTTATCCTTCTACTGCGGACTCCTTGCTTGAAAGCCCTGATGACAGATGAGTCAGAAACTTCTGGAATTGAATTACGAACCTGACTAAAGCGCTTGATGAATTGGCGCAAGGTCTCGTTGTCGTTCTATCTCATCCGGTGCAAGTCGTCCTCCTTCCTAGGGCAATTGTAGGTGCCTTGGAAGTTCGCCAGTAGAAGGTCACAGAGGTGTTGCCAAGAATAGATCGACTCGAGTGGTTGGTTCAGTAACCACGATCAAGCAGACCCTTCGAGCACAGTTGGAAAGTAATTTGCCATTACATGTTCTCCTCCTCCTGCTGCTCGGACAGCTGTTGTATAAATTTGAAGGAATTCGATGGGATTTTGGGATCCATCGAACTTTTCCATGTTCACTGGTTGAAAACGAGGTGGCCAGCGAACAGCTCGGAGATCAGGCGAAAATGCCCGACATCTAGTAATAACTTCTTGGCGCCTTCTTTGCAGGAAAGAAGGGTTGATATCATCAGGCGGTCGTACTCGACGATACCAAGATAAAGTTGACTCGACTGTAATAGGTCTCGGTCCTACGAGGGGAATACTCCTCGTAGTTCATCTACTGCTGCAGGTTTCCATGCCGGAATGGTGAGCGATCACCTCTCCGAGGGGTTTGTTGATCATCAGTCGTTCGAAAGACATTTCTCCAAGTAGGAGATCGATGCGACTTACTGTTGCATCGATTTCTCCGTGGTGATATGTTTGATCGACTGGTAGCTGAAGAAGTCGTATTGCTACGACTTCCTGAATGATGTCGGCGAGGTGCTTCCAGTCTTGCCATCGTAGACCGAAGCCTTTGTGCGATCTCTTCGATGAAGAGATCGTATCCTGGCGCTTGGGCGAGTTCTCGAGTCGGATTCTCGAGCAAGTCATTAATGTGCTGGAGTTCTTGAGGTTTCAATCATGAGGTTCCTTTGATTGATATTGGATACGCCCAGGCAAATTCTTCTGGGCTGCAATCTTCTTTCGTCGAATAGCCTCAAGATCTTCCATGTCAGACTCCTGAGACTGCCTCAATGGAGTGCGAGTATGTCGAGGATTTTCTCGCTCATGAAGGTGTTGGTCCCGTCCGCCATTGGTGGTGCCCTTGCCATTGTCACGAGGAGGCGAGGCGTGATCTTCGGGAGTGTCCCTAGCTCGGTCTCTAGAAGAGTGACCTTGATCCGAGGGAAGGACGAAGACCTCCGATGATTCTCACTTGCGCCGAGGCCTCCCGCTTGAGGAGTTGTCGAGACACCATCTGGCGACTTGGAGCAATCCCTCCGTAGGGGAACTCGGGTTATAATCAGTCTCCATCCGCAGGTGTGATCTGCGGAGAGATGGTCGAATTTGCAGGAAAAGCATGCTTGATCCCGCTCTCTCTGGCATCATCCAGAGAGAGAGGATCACCAGATGCTGGTGAAGTCCTGGAATTGTGGCTTCCAGAACTTGTCTCACCAAGTCGGACCGCCTTAGGGGGACTCGGACACTTGGAGGAAAAACTCTTATCGTGTTGTGAGTCCGCCTGGGTGTAGTCCTAGTCGGATTGACCCTTATCCTTTGAGAGGGTTGATCCCTCCGTCGGACGTACTGTTGTGGGGGATAGGGATCCCTCCTCAACTCCATTAGCGGTATTGTCTCCTGGATCTGCGGGAAGATCCCCGGAGGCAGCAATACCATTGGATGAGTCAATACTCGGCTCGTAATCGAAACCGGCATCCATGTCGACGTCTGCGTAATCGGCCAAGTCAAACCAGTTCTCCTCGTTCCATTCTCCTACCATGAGTGCATGAGATTTGGGGAAAAGAGAGTATGCTAACGAGAGATTACCGGAAGATCCCCACGGTCGGTGCCAACTGTCGGTGTTTTAGAACCAATCTTACGCAAAGATTGTTTGATTCGAGGGGTCTCCTAGAATAGAATCGCGCAGAGAGATTGACACGGGTATTTTTATACAGGTTCAGGCCTTCTCTGAAGAGAATAACAACCCTACTCCTATGTGTGTGTATGGTATTGAGTATATTCTGAACAATCAGAAGAAAAACTAAGACTATTACAGATGATAGTTCTTGTCTTCCTGGTAGCCCTCGATAGCGTGTGTATACGCCTCGATTGCCCTCTCCCTTTTCCTCTCTGACTGTTGCCTTTATATAATCGTGAAGGAATAGCCATTTTCCCCTGCTGAAGAGACGCCTCATCAAATCCAAAGAATCGGCGACGTTTGCGAGAATCATCGGTAGTAACTCCTTCACACCGCTTAGCGCTACTTGTCGAGATAATGGGGTATTGCATGTTATTATTTCGTATAATAACAGCGTATATTGACTGTTTGGATTCCTTAATCAATTGGACCCACTTGCCTGTAGGTTTTATTGATCATAAGGTGGTCGTAGAAGAACTTACGATCATAAGATAGTCGTAGCAAGACTTACGACTATGAGGTAATCGTAGAATATCTTACGACTGAGTAGTGATCGTAGAAGAACTTACGACCATAAGGTAGTCGTAGCAAGACTTATGACTATGTGGATGGTCGTAGAAGAACTTACGACCACCTAGTAGGCTTCTCCCTTGTAAATTTAAGGGGTATACCCAGGGACCACGTGGCGTCATATTTATTTATAATAAAGATTATAGATAAAAGATAAAATGAGGATTATTAGATCCTCATCAACTAGAACGAGCAAGGACGCGGCCATCAGTGACGGTGGCATGGCTTGAACCTTCCGTCAAACACTTGGTGGGCGTCACTGAGATGGTGTCAGTGGTGAAGGCGTTGACAACGGGCTGAGCAGCAACGATGCGACTTGAGGCGGCGTCGAGCTCGGTGAAGGTCGGGGAAGCACTTGGGGTCGTAGCAGGAGTGAACGCTGAAGTATGCACTTTGGTGTCGCGGTCGAGACATACCATCGAACACTTGGCGGGCATATTGGCGATGGGATTGGTGTCCGCAGATGGGGTAGCAGCAGCCATGGCGTGGCCCATAGCGGTGACAGAGGTAGATGTTGGTGTAGTCACGACGGCGGTGAGACTCGAACGGATGCGACCAGTGGCTGGAAGGCAGCCTCCAACTCCGTCATCTTGTGTGCCAAGTCCATCAGATCAACCAATTGCTTCTTCGTCACTGCGAGCAGATTATCCAGCATTGCCATGCATCGTAGCTCCTCCTCCTCAGTCATGGCCGCCTCGGTGTGAGGAACCTCTGGGACCGACGACTTTGATACCAATTGTTACAAACCCAAATAGATGAACACAAAAGAACACCACTCAATATCTGTAGTACTCAAATCTATCAAGTATTTGGAGATACAATAGAGGAATTGGAAGTAGGAACTAGTGAATGGACTGGGACTCGGAGACTGGGGAGAGGAGAAGTAGCAAGGGACTGGGAATCAGAGGAACAACAATTTTGGGAAGGACGCAGAACGGAGGAGGAAGAAGCAGCCTGTTCGGTTTCTTTCTTCGATACCTCAGTTGCTCTCGCTTTGCTTCCTTTGTAGTTCCGATTCCCCATCTTAGTCTGCTGGCCCACGGCCCATAAACCAGCCCAGTCACGGTAGGAAGGCCGGTATGTGACAGGTCAGCGTGCTGGGATCGTCTCGATCTTAATCCGACGGTCCGAAGTAATTAGAGGAAATATGGCAGGGGCACATCCAAAAATTTCTCCCAAGTTAGACGAAGCTTTCCTCCTTCCCCAGGGTGGCGGGGCGCGCGCGGCAGCGGCGGCGGGCCGGCGGTGGGCGGCGAGCAGGCTAAGCCCAGGACCGGCCGGCCGGATGGCACGGCGGCGGCGTGAGAGCGGCGCTTGAGCTTGAAAAGGTGCGTGCTTGCTGAAATGCGAACGAAACCATGTGCTCCGTCTCGCTGTACTTGTTGGGATCATGATCTGTGCTTAGGCGCTGCTTACTCTTTCTCCATGTGGTTCTGCGAACGTGCGTGTGGTTGCAAAGTCGCGAGGTGTTTGTGATAATGCATGGAGCAGGGAATAGTATGATATGGACTGTTGAGTGTGGGTACAAGATGTTCGTGAAAATGCCTACAAGAGAAAAATGAGTGATTTCCCCGCAAATAAAAAAAAGAACAAAACTGAGTGATTTGTTTATTATTACAAATTCTTTATCCATCCTTTCTCCCTAAAAAAACGGAAATAAATTCATAGTAGCTCACTAGCTCTTCTATGCTCTCCTGAAACTAATTTGCACAGATATTAAATAGTATTGTACATTGTAAGTCTAAAACATAAATAAATAAACTTTACTTATAGTTCACCTGCTGAAAGTATTTTTTTTAATATAACTGTAAACGAGCGATCACGAGAAAACCTGAATTTTCTAGCTTTGATTCACACTTCATGTCTGAACTTCCAAGAATGACTATTTAATGGGCATATGCAGAAATTAGATCGCTAGCGTCCCTCTAGCACTGTAATGCTCATGTTATTTACGGAATTCACAATATTTTCTGCTGCTCCATCTGTCTTAGAGTTCCTTTCTGCAAAATATATAGGTTGAGTTGGAGGTGGAAGTGATATGTCTCCATTCTCCAGAATGGACGTGATTGATGACATGAGTGGGCGTGCATTTGGGTAGTCTTGAACACACAAGAGTCCGATATGGATACATCGTAAAGCTTCATCAAGTGAACAACTTTCCACAATTGATGCGTCTATGAAATCCTTTGTGTTACCATCCTTCCATAAACTCCATGCCTGCATCAATGATATCTTATCCCATCAAGGTGCATATTTACTATAAGTTGCAGAAAGCATTTCATAGTACTTACATAAGCTTTAAGGTTGGGAAAGTCTGCTATTAGGTGCATAGAGCTGATCTTTGAGCCACTCACAATCTCTAGAAGCAAAACTCCAAAGCTATAGACATCAGACTTCACAGAAAACACACCTTCCAAAGCATATTCAGGCGACATGTAACCACTGTTTGAAACATTTTCGAATTAATGAATACACAACTTAATTTTAGTTCAAACACAAGAATAACATATTGAAGTTTATTTGTGTATTAAATCTCTTACTATGTTCCAACAACGCGGTTGGTATTTCCTTGTTGCTGGTTGCCACCAAATATCCTTGCCATACCAAAATCAGATATCTTGGGTCTCATTTCAGCATCCAATAGTATGTTGCTTGCTTTGAGATCCCTGTGAATTATCTTCAACCTTGAATCTTGATGAAGATAAAGAAGTCCTCTAGCTACTCCTTTGATTATCTTTATTCTTATTGGCCAATCAAGCACTGATTTTCTTGTGGCATCTGCAAGCAATAGCATCAATTGAGGGATAACATCAGTCATGCTTGCTGATTTGATTAATTACTGAAATTTGGTAAGATGTAGTCAGAACATACTGAAAAGGAATGCGTCCAAACTTTTGTTAGGTAAGTATTCATAAATCAGTAGTTTCTCATCTCCATGGATGCAGCAACCGAGAAGTCTAACTAAGTTTCTGTGTTGCAACTTCGCAATGAGAATTACTTCATTTCTGAACTCCAGTACCCCCTGGCCAGAACCCTTACTAAGCCTTTTCACAGCAACTTCCTTACCATCTTCTAATGTTCCCTGTACAATTGCGTACTTTTTAGATCAAACAAGATAGAAATACAATGATTTTGTACTATAAGAGTGATGACTTCTTGTTACCTTGTAAACATTGCCGAAACCTCCGTGTCCAAGCATGTTGGAGTTCGAGAAATTATTTGTTGCAAGTGCAATTTCTCGGAAGCTAATAAAAGGATACTTCAAGTTTACATCCCCAAGTTCATCAGAAGTGCTCAAAGCTCCTGACATCAGCTTCTTCCAAATTTTCTTGTTTCTTTGTTTATCTGACATGACAAATGTCGATAGAATCTCTAAACAATAATAAAAGAACACATCACATGGAATAGTGAAGTGGCCTATGCAAACATGCTTGTGGGAAATATACAATGAAAAATAGGGAACTTGTGTTCTACCTCGGTGGTTATAGACCCAAACAAGCCACAAGCATATGAGTATGAGCAAACTTGACACGACTGGCAGTGCAATGTCCAGTATGTTGTTCTTTCTCTTTTTATCTGCCCAAATTTAATCCATTAATAGAATCGTGATTTAAGAATTTATGATATAATTAGACTTTAAAAATCAAACATTTCTTACAGGTATGAATTTACATGCACAATTATCTCGAGCAATTTATTTCTCACATGAACAATTGCATTACCAGTAATCCGACATTACGGTAGCATTTGGCACACACAGAATTTCTTGCTTGATATTTAAACTTAAAATCCTAATATACTTTTTTCTGTAAATGTTGGTTTCTATCATATAGTTGACATGCTCACGTTGTTTGTACAACATAAACAGAAGGCAGAAACAACTTAAGCCAAGACATGAAGGTTTCCTTCTATGAGACTGTAAATCTTGTATGTTGACTTGGATTGAATCTGTTGTCTTTGAAGAAATGTGCTAATTGTCCATTTCCAAAAAATATCAGATGTCTGAAACATCTAAAGAAACTGTTCCCTAGGTATATGGTTCAGATGGAAGTGCTTTACATACTGTAATTTTATAAAACTTGATCTGGACCATTGCCAACCCTTACACTTGAACATGTAACATATCCTCTTAGCACAGCATTTTTCTAACATATTCTACACCCGCTACATGCTAATTATTCCCCTCCAATTGAATAAACTATCGTCTTCATATAAAATAGGTTGTACTGATTCACAGACAACATGCTGTGCTAAACTGTTCCATCAAAACTAATGCTCAAGACTCCAGATTCCAGAGCGGTTATGCTAGAAAAAATAAAAACACTAACTCTTTAGTGATGAATGACAGCTTTGGTCTCTCTACTTAGTCTACTTATGCACAGGCTAAAATAGTCTATATTAGTCCATCCACGTTGAAAATCACTTTTACAATCTTTCCCCCATTACCTTCCTGGAGTTCTTGACCTACTCTCTCAATCCTGCCAACGTCCTGAGAAAACTCTAGCCTTACCACCTTTACCCTCTTCTCATCCTCCCATGCCCAATGCAGGGCAGGCACGGCAGTGGAGGCCATGCTAGCAATGGCTGGTGCAAGTAGCATTGGAACAATAGCAGTGCACATGTGTCAGACATCTGATGTACATATTGGGAATCAGGAATCATGGTGCATATGTGTGTGGATTGACTGGTTAACTTATTAATTCTACATTTCTAATGCTGGTGTGCTACTGGAGATCAGGTAGGAACTAGAGTCCAAAAAGATCCTGGGAGATAACTTGAAAAGGCAGGTACTGGTATCCATATCAGTAAGATTGTTTTGTATCTCATGTTTTTATCACTCTTTTTGTATATAGTATTTCACTTACACACACACACACACTATTATGTTGTTGTATAAGTATACTTTGCTATAAAATTGTGGACCTAGGAATTCTCTTATGGAATTGTTCTAGTATATCATTCCGCACTGTTATTCTGTGGAATTGTTAAGCCTTTGCTCTAAGATACACATCTTGAACTGCCATACATACAAATTTTATGTACTAAATGTGTAGTACATTTGGTTGAATGGTGTAGATAAAGAGTAAATTAGTAACTGTTGTAGATTAATGGATAGGGTTTAGTGTGGAGAGTTACCAGAGGCTGAGATCATTTTGTTGTAGACATGTACTGCAAGAGTTGTTGTATGTGATGTGGTTGCAGTGCCTAGAAAAGTTCGTGTAATTGCCTAATCGATGTAGGCACTTATCAAATTGCAGCATTTTGTCAGAATGGATAATTTAGTGTTGGTAATCAACAAACAGAATTTTCACTTGTTCTTGACAAACTAGCGTGCCAACCACGGATCTTTTCTTACACAACCACGAATAGCTGTGTAGCATTTGCATGAGGTGGCTTGTATGCTAGACAATTACACGAAATGCAAGGTCATAGAACTTTAAAGGTGTGTGCATGAAACCTCGTTTAGACCTATCTACATATTCATCCGATCATCTTGATGTTCATGGGCAAGGATCCAAAACCCGTTTCTGGTGGAAATCCCAGTCGTTGGCTGGAAATGGTAACCGACCGGTTACCAGATTTCCCGGAAAAAATCCGGACAAACTTCGCTTGAATTTGCTTAAAAACCAGCCGAAATTCAAAAATTTGAATTTGAATTTGCTAAACCGGGAAAACCGACCGGTTTTTTCGTTCCTGGTCCCCATCGGTAAGACCGGTAACCGGCCGTTTTTTTCCCCTGTTTATGTGTGAAAAACATACTATTCCCGAGTGTCCTTGGTCGACATACACTCGGGAAAGCATTCCGTTACGGTGGGTGAACCCGTTATGCGAACTATTCTCCCGAGTGTTTTGTTTTTCCCGAGTGTACGCCCGAACACTCGGGAAAGTTATTTCTCCCGAGTGTAAATCTCGGAACACTCGGAAACCAGTTTTTACCCTGACTAAACTATCCCAAGTGGTTTTTCCGGACGGCCGACCTTCGGGGATTAATTTCCCAAGTGTTTTGGGGACTTTCCCGAGTGTTTCGGGCACTCAAGAAAGCGACGGATTCTGGTAGTGAAGGGCCTAGAGAACAAATGATCATAGGATGCCTCAAGTGTGCACACATATGGGATGTTTGTCGAAATGCCTAGAGGAAAAGAAGCAACTCGTGTCGTGCTATAAATGCATTTTTTGGGCACTAAAATCAAATGTATAAACATTTAAGTGTACTATACAATATACATTATTTGTATAGGAGAGTCTTGTAATTGTTCGTTAGTAGGAGTCATACTCATCGACATAATATCGTACCTATAGATGCCGTAGGGTAGAAATTAATATAGCCTATATATCCAGTGAGAAAGAAATGTACAGTACCTACTCGTGAGCTGGCAAGCCGAAGATATAAATTCTCACCATTGTCACCAAGCTTTCCCGTGTCAATAAGCTCTCCCATCCACAGCAAGCACCGGGATGCAGGTAAAGTGGTTGAATTGTTGTAAGCATAAGCCGTGCATGAGCAGTTGCTACTGCATAATGCTGTGCACCTGTCAAAGCTTATGTTACTGGTATACAAGAACTTATCTGGCAATTTCATGCCAGGCAACGCCAAGAAATTTTCTCCACTACCATCACATTGTAGCGCCTCCTTCATCCGGCAACCATGTGAGAAGTCACCACTGACAGGTTCAAATCCATCGAGGCACTTGCAGGTACGGACGCCTGTCAGGTCGCAATAACCAAATGGTCCGCATGAGCCATAGCGGTCACAGCCATGATTAGATAACCTGTACTGTACTGCCCACGACGAGCGACTGGTGTCCCAGCTCAGGATCTGCAAATTACCGGAGTTGTCCAGCACACCATGCAAATGCAAGCCCCGTGAACTGTCCGAGGTGGTGAACGTCAAGTATGTGCCATTCTTGGTCCTTAAAAGAGCTGAGTACAGGATGAAGCTTAAGCTCCTTGGGTACTGACCGGTGACCGGTGGGCCATTTGAAATTGAGCTGCGCCAATACGGGTGGGAACCATGCCACATGAAGAGCTGCGGGTGCGCCTTGGAGTTGCCACCGAGGGAGAAGTCGCCGGTGGATGGGTCGTCAGGGCCCTTCCAAGAAATGAAGGGCTCAATGGCGATATTGTCACCACGGAGCAACCAGATTTTCATTGTGGGGAGGATGGTGTCAGTTGGATGATCAAAGCTCTGCCACACAATGGTCCCGTCGCGTAACTGAATGACAAGGTTCCCTGTGTCGAGCAGCACGGCCGCAGCTCCGACGCCTCCGGTGATGTTGTTGTCCGTCTTCCAAAGAGTGGTGCCTAGGGAATCGGACACAACTAGCTTAGACAGGTTGGTCAGGGACAGCAACGCAGATGACTGATTGGTGATGCGGCTGTTACGGTTGGCGACCCACACAACGGTGTGGTTGGGGATGTTGTTGTACCAAATGCCAACATACAACCTTGTGCTCGAGTTGATCGGGGAGAAGAAGCCAAGGGCAAAGACACCACCTTCCGAGACGACGGTGCTGCCGGGAGAGAGCGGCTTGCCGGGAACTATCCGGTCATCGTTTCCTCTACAGGTAGAAATCAAGAACAGGAAGATGGCAATGCAAAGGGAAATCGAGTCCATTAATCTTTCTTTTCTGCGCACTTGGAAATGTGAGCGAGGGCAACGCATATAAACAGCTGTAATTTCCATACCAAACACATGTTTGATATGCAGCAAATGCAGCTGTGCAGGGCCGCGTGTGGTGGGAATCCATCGGCATTCTTCGTGGACCAGAGTTTGTTCGTCAAGAGTAACGAGTGTACTAGTGTGGAGCCACTGAAATTGAACGAGGTCAAGCAAGCTCTGTAGAAGAAAAGAAGTGCTATTGATTTTTCCTCCAAAAATAAGAGGAAAGGGAAGGAAAGGGGAAGCGCTGTTGGTCAGAGGCTCAGAGCCCAGTTGGTGACCTAAAGATTCAATCGCGTGTCGAATCGAAGACTCGCAGAGAGAGAGAGAGAGAGAGCGCGCACCTGCAAGGCGGATGCGGGAGAGGTCATGGACGGCGAGGTGGTCGGCGGTGGCATTCTTGGAAGTGGGGACGGGAGAACGAATCAGGAAAAGGCGTGGGCACGGCGATGGTCCTACCGTCCGAGGACACGGCGGATATACCACCGTCCGAGGTGGTGGAGGTATCGGCGAGGCAACTGTGCTGATTGACGGCTAACGCGGTTACGTGACCGTGTATGAGTTAGTTCCAAATTTGCCGTGTAGGATGCGGATCTTCTGCTGTACGACAGATGTGTTAACCAGTGATTTCATTGTACATAAATAGTACTCATCAGTAGCACGGCAGTATTCACCTAAGCACAGTAGCAAAATCCCTGTTCGAAAATACAGTAGAAAAACACTATCAAAATTACACTGTGGCGATCAAATTTATCGATGCACACCCGATCTAACGGCTGAGAAGAGTTAAGACAGAGAACTTTGTGTGTCTCTGCCGTTGCTAGTTGCAACGACAGAGAATCCCAATCCAAAATGAGACCACCTCATGGCACCAGCTCAGTTCGATAGAAGAGTGAATCCCTAGCCTTCGCAATTATAGCCATGTGCTAGGGGTGCATGTGCGTGTGCCGTCTTCTAATCTCAAGAAAAATTATCATGCCAAATTTTGGTTGTGCGTTACTTACGGATCCGTATCCTCTGCCTTGCTTAAGCAAAGGAAGAGGTGCAAGAGGAATGGTGAAACCTTGGAGCAAAAGAAAAAAAAATTCTGGAGAAAGCACTAATATGAGTTGTCCATCTAGGATCGGGATGTGCCCTTTGGCAGAGGACGGTTCCACTTACGCTTCCCTTACATGCGGTTCCACAAGCGGTGACTTTAGCTGCTCAGAAGCTCCATCTAAGTTCATGGCAGAGGATAGCTTTTCAGGCATTGGTTTCTGCCATGAGAGGTGTGGGTGCTGGAATGAGTGCGATTTCCATGCTCATGCGTATACACCAGGAGCAGCAGCTACAGTGAGGACAAAGAAAATAACAAAATAAGTGCGGTACATTCTGATGCTGTTGTGCAAACAGTGAGACCTGCACCGAGTACAGATACAGACCAGAAGGAACAAGAAAAGCCCAAGCAAATGTCAATCTACCGGCACGTAGCTTTGTTAAAGCCTATTACATTCGAATGGGCTGGCCTGACTTTTTTTTTTCTTTTTGGTAGTACGTGCTGTGCGTACCATACTACCATTAGCTTAAAAAATCCTCTAAAAAGATATTAAAATAAAGAGATGGTAACAGAATACCAGAACGACAAAGAATTGTTCCGTTGTAGGTAGCTGTTAGAACTTAGAAATGTTGATTCATCAAAGTGAGGGACTCGGATCCTCTACGTCGGAGGTCTAAATGCAGAAGATGGATAATCCTCTACATTAGCAGCGTCTTCCAACCGTCCGATCGAAATCTAATAGTTCAGATCAAGTACTACAGTGTCTGCTGCTACAGTACATATTCTTTCGCATAATAAAATTTAGGTGTTTAACCGATTAACGATTGTAATTAGAATAATTTTAAATTGACCCAATAAACCCCGCTTTTTTTCGACCCCTAGTCCAATGCAACTACGCAGGATGATGCAATAGGAGACATTGCACGATGCATGCAAACTATGCGTGTCAATTCAGCTCTAGATCCAGTGTCTGCTGCCCAAATTTTGCGATTTTTAGGGTGACAGGTGGGTCCCTAATACAAGGCCAACGCCAAGTGTCGATCCCAGGCACCCATTCCACACTAGCTTTTGAGGTTATGCAGCTAGAGGCAGCCCGCAAAATATTAATATGTTCATTCGGTGGGAATAGGCGGCAGCCCGCATGGCCTCCTCGCTGCTCGCAGGAGTTTGATCACTAGCTAGCCTACGATAGTAATGCAGCCTGGAAATGCATTAGTAATGTGAATGTATTACGGGAGGATTAGTAATGCAGCCAGCCTCTAATCCTCTAAATCTATGCATAATTTGCTATATGTATAATCCTTTAGCAGCAATAAAAAAATCCCAAAATAATACCAAAAAATCTGGAAAAAAAAATCCAAAAAGACAGTTATTCTCAGAGCTGTTAAGATGAATAACTTAACAGGATTACATCATGTGTACCTCTGTCTTACAGAAATTAAGAATTACATCATTTGCCAAAAGAACTAATAGCTGAACTTCAGAATTTGCCATCAAATAGTTGGGTCTGAGCTTCTAAACTTGGCATCAAAGAGTTGAGAGTTGAACTTCATCTGTAAAACAATGAACTCTTACCAATGTTGTCTGCAAAGCAAAAAGAACATTAAAGATGTTTTAATGAAAATTAGATTTCAACTTGTAAGTATGGTTATAGATCATAAACTTGTACGTATGTTTTATAAACTGCAGAAAGAAGGTCAATGCATACTTGTATTTGGTCTAAAAAACTCAACATCCAGGAAACACATTTTGTAACTCTATTCAATGTTCATAAATGAGAGCTTCCAAGCCAGAAAAAGCTCTTACATCAATACCAAGACTGTCAACACCAATCAAGCTT
The DNA here is from genome assembly GCA_036346405.1 of Phyllostachys edulis. Lineage (NCBI taxonomy): Eukaryota > Viridiplantae > Streptophyta > Magnoliopsida > Poales > Poaceae > Phyllostachys > Phyllostachys edulis. The sequence goes on along the minus strand of CM070560.1, from coordinate 11,945,788 downwards.
GCCTCCTGTAAAACATATTGTACTGCAAATTTAGCGTAGTCTATAGAAGTATTAATCCAATTGGCAATATAAAGTCAGAAACAGAGACACACCTCGACAAGAAGGCCTCTTTTCCTACGACAGAGGGACACGAGAGCCATAGTACATCGATCAACGTTCTCTTTGATGCGTTCTATAATTTCAAGCGAATTTGCAACAAGATCTAGTTTCGCATCTTGAAAATCTTGTGGATCAATCATAAACCGCAAAGAATCAATGTAATTAAAGCATCGACGATGACTACCAAGCCAAGAAAACAATGCTAATAATCTCCCATTTCCCCTTTAAAAGGAATGCATGGATCAAACTTTACTTCACTTCAATCATGTGTATATTCTAAACCAATATCGACATAATATATTGGGTGGAAGAGGGAAGGCCTTACCTGCTTCCCATAGATGGAAAAACAGCTCAATTGCCATTATATCTAGCTTGTAGATTATTGAATCAGTGCTACTTCCCACATCATTGAAGGCAAATCTCTCTTTATCAAATATTCACTTACCATTAGTCACAGAAAAAACTGAAGTTGATGATTACCTGAAGGGGATTACCTGAAGTAATAAATTAAAGGCGATCATACGAAATTATAAATTAAAGGAGATCATCACCATCCCGAATATCACTTGTTGTGTTGTCATTAGTGTCTAAAAACATTGAAAACGAATCAATATGCAATTACACTAAAAAAAGTATTTAGCATAACATAATCTAGAATTTTTAGTAGAGAGAAGAGTACATGTACTATCTGCTCTTATGCAATCTTGGAGACAAATAAGAGCTTCAACAGTCTCACTGATCAGTACTGTTGTTGTGCATGCAGTGAGCTTCTACAAGTTTCGTACCAACATATATAGGCTCAAAATCACTCTAGATATCTGATTTAAGTTTGTGTATTCTAGTTCTACCCGAAGATCCTAAATCATTAGCATGGAAATATGTATTACGATAAGATCAAGTATAATGTTAATGGGACAATATGAATGTATAAACTCCTGATCAATTATAATTTCTGACATTTATTTTTATAAACATATATGACAAACTAATAGCAAGCAGACCGAAAACTTACCATGCCCAATATCACTTCTTGTTTCTCAAGAGCAGGAGACAATGTAGATGGGGACCTTGCTCGTGGGTATGATGGGGACCTACTTTGTGAAGCAAATGGGGACCTCGCCTGAAGAAGGATGGAGACAACAAATTTTGGAGACATCATGAGCCTTATCCTCGAGACCTCACCATTGTCACTATCAGAACTTAATCGCTTGTGGCGGGGGCTTTTGCCGCTTCATCATAGGGGCTTTCCTTTCGCCCCGACAAATTACTCAAGAAACTCCCACTTCTTGGCTAGCTCCTAGCCCTCCTCTTGAGCCTCCATAGATAACACTGCAGAAGTGGCACAAAATCTCGGCCATGACTACTACTAAATTAATGAAAAGTTAAATATACCCGCTTGGAATAAACGATCACAAAACCAATAGGCATAATAATTAAGTTAAAATCAGTAGTTGGTTTCTGGCCGCTGATATCATCGATTTGCTAATTTACAGGAGCGCTTGCGGCTTTTTGCTTAACTGCAAAGAATCATTAGAACTGTTGGAATTATTGGACGGAGTGCTAAAATCTAATTGGCCGGTACCATCTGAATGTAAGTCGAAAAACTTAGCAAGAAACACCATTTTACCTTTCAATTAATCATTAAAATGTTAATGTTCATTCCTCGTACACGTGCCATGATCTTGACAAAAGATTTACAAAGGCCATTAGAGATTAGTAGATCACCGTAATGCATACAAGTTTTTTCTCGTTAAACTCGTGATTTATGTCCAAATTGGTTTGGAATAAACGATCACAAGTCACAACTAATCGCTTACTTGGTCTCGTAATTCAGACTAACCGTGGTTGTCATGCCATGCGTAAAAGAAATCAATTGGTTTTACCAAAGCATCGATGTCTAATCAACTGCTTCGCTTTCACCATGCTTCAACTAACCAAATGTACTTTTCTACAACACTTATGCGCTCAGGTTGCTAGAAAATCAAGTGCAAGGGGAAATTTTACACAAAACAACCAGATCATAGAAATAGAGGCATGATATCACTCAACATTTCATATCAAAGTCCAACTAGAGGTCAACTTTTGGATTGAAAGGAAAGGTATAGTAACTTTAACCAACTAGTCTCAAATCATAAAAATCCTTTTCTACCGATGCCACAGCAGAAATGAATCTACCATGAGGAAATGGAAATCCTAAAACCTAATTAGAACCACTTGTTTCGATTTGACTGACAACCAACGATATATGCTAACACAAAACCTGAACAAGTTTAGACGACCTAGCTAAATTGAGAATTCTGAATCAGGCAGCTATCAGAACTACAGAGTGTTAAATTGTAGGGCCAAGAACATGCCAAGAACAGGGTCGGAGTAGCCAAGAAACGCACCTAGATGGTTGCAGCGACGATGGGGGCGACGCTGGAGAAGATGGTTGCGCTGAAGATGGGGGCGACGGTGGAGGAGATGGCTACACCGAAGATGGGGGCAAAGGTGGTGGAGGCGGCCACTCCGACGATGGACCGATGGAGTGATGGCGTAGGCGGCGACCGCTCCGACGATGGACCGAAGATGGGGGCAAAGGCGGAGGAGGCGACTGTCGAAGAGGGCGAAGGCGGAGGAGGCGGCCACCCCGACGATGGACTGACACTACTACAGAAAAGGCTTTCACAGACGGTTCAAAAACGTCATCAAAGACGGTTTCGTGAGCCGTCTGAGTTTATGGGTCAGTGATGACATGAGGTCATCACGCACGGTTTTGAACCGCTCGTGATGCATACTTGCCGCAGCACGGTTTGTGGTTCAAACCGCTCATGAGTAATATCACAGACGATTTCATCCACAAACCGCTCAGGATAAGTCATATCACGCACGGTTTCACCACAAACCGTCTCGTGATAAGTACATATCACTGATGTGCCTGTGATGACTTCTCAAACCGCTCAGTGATGCTTGTTCCATTAAATCGGCATCATATATATATATATATATATATATATATATATATATATATATATATATATATATATATATATATATATGGGGGGATCGTCACTTCATGAGAAGGATGAGGCATCGAAGTGAGCCCACAAGTTTGATGACATCAATTACAGATTGGACGTCGTTATGTTCCGAAGTGGCACTAGTGGCACCATGTTTAACAAACTAACCATTCTTGAGCATGTAATCGTTTAAACTCAACAAGAACACCAAGCAACCATTCTCATATTTCAAAAGAATTCTCAACTTGTTGCTTGGTGTTCTTGTTGGCTTTAAAGACAATTACATGCTCAAGAATTGTTAGTTGTCGATAGATGATGCCACTTCCCAGTCGGAGAAGTTGCACATCAACGCCACTTTCTAAACATAGCGACGCCCAATCCGTAATTGGATGTCCCGACGCCTCCTTGCATCCATACTTTTAAACTTACAGGCTCAATGAGGTTACCCGTGATACTATCTCATCCTTCTCATGTCATGGACTACCCTCCTAAAGTGGTCAGACTATATATATATATATATATATATATATATATATATATATATATATATATATATATATATATATATATATGATGCCGGTTTTAATGGCACAAGGTACCACCGCTGGAGACTTTATAGAGAAGAGATTATGAATGGAATGGTAGGACGACTGCACGCAAGAGGTAGGAGAACTTGATGACCGATATGAACAAGGGGACTATTAATATGAACTAATTATCAATTCAATTTCAAAGATAAGACTATTGACATCATTACATCACAGAGCAAGAGGACTATTAATATGAACTAATTATCAATTCAATTTCAAAGATAAGACTATTAACATCATTACATCACAGAGCAAGGGACTATTAATATGAACTAATTATCAATTCAATTTCAAAGATAAGACTATTGACAAGATTACATCACAGAGCAAGGGACTATTAATATGAACTAATTATCATTGAGCGCTTCATCAAGAAGAGAACAAGACCAAGGGTGTCCAAACCCACCACACCAAGAGTAGCCCTCAAGATCCATCGCAGAGCACTAGCTAGCCATTTTCATCACAAAGCAAGAGGGTAGAGACAGAGAGGGAGTAAGGTAGGGTGATACCTTAGTACAACAAGAACCACGGTGGCGACTCCCACCACCAAAGACAACCTCATCCATTTCCTTTACCTTGCATAAATCACACAAACATCAAGACACAACTTAAGGCTCAAGCATAAAAATCAAACTCAACAAAAGACATTAAGCTAACAGCTGATCTAGAGGAGAATAGAGGGAGGATAGGGAAAGCGAAGACCGGCCAGGGCCCTAGCGGGGTGCAACGGGGTCGGGCGGCGACGGCGACGAGGTCGGCAATGCAAGGCCGAGGTGGGAGGAACGGAGTTAGGCGGGCGCAAAACCTAGCGGAGCCGGGAGTGACGAGAGTTTGGGCGTCACCGAAGTTGTGGCATTAACGGTGACGCCGCAAAAGACACTCTTATCGCATGAGTGTCTTTTGCAAAGGTCATCAGATGCCACAACCATCGGCGACGGAAGAATGGCGGCATTAGCAACGACGGGAGGAACGGACGAGAGTAAGGTCACGAGGAGTGACGAGTTAGAGCGCGAAACCCTAGCGGCCACGGCTAGCTCCTACTTATAAAGAGATTTATCACGCACGGTTCTATTATGGAACCGCTCGGTGATAATTATCTAAATGGTTCCATAATAGAACCGTCTGTGATATGGGATATATCATGCACGGTTCCATAATGGAACCGCTCGTGAAATGGTTTTTCTCAAGTATATTTATCTTGTATATACACTTACATGACATGAAGAAATTACATGTTTATATTAAAAAAGCGTAAACCTATAATTAAACAAGGTTTTTCTAGTGGCAGAGGTAGGTCGCTATCTCCATCTGCAATACTTCATAGGCGACGGTGTTAGCATCGGACGGTTCTCGATCATCACGAACGGCTCTAAATGCGCCCACCTGACACGCTTGCTCGAAAGTGTCTCCCAAGACCTCAAACTGTTGAACTAAGAAGAATTGAGCCCATAGGCTCTCTTCCTTGCTTGAGGGTCTCTACCGTCGACTTTGGCCGTCGCCGCCTCGATTACACATTAATCCAAGTGACGAAGCCTCTTGGAGACGTGCAACGTCATTTTGGAAAATAAAAGGAGGAAAATGACGTAGAGTATCTTCGAAGAGAATGGGGGCTACTCTTTATTTATATGAACTGGGTTTACAAGACTTGACTAGGGACTATCTCCAATTACACTGAAGGTACTGAATACTACTGCTTTGGCTTCGTGGTTGCCTTCGTTGTTTGTCGTTGTCCCTCGTTTTCTCGTGACTTCACCATTAAATAACTCCCGGGACGGCAGCTACATTCTCGGAGAAGACGCTCGGCGAAACGCTATAACGGTTGGAGGTTCAAGGTAGTTAACAATGTGCTAAGTGCCTTGCGGTTAACTATTTGTGAGACATTTAACCGCAAGGTGATTTATCGCCGAGTCTTGTATGTCATCGTAGTTATGGGATGTTTAGCACGGTTCCATTCATCATACTGCTATTGGTACTGCTCATAATATTTCCAGCGTACCACCGGTCGAACCTAGTCCACCAGATACCCATCGTAACCTCTCGAAATACTTACGACCAATTGGGTCGCTAGTTTTATGGGCTACGCACCATGGAGACGATGGTCTTTCTATGTATTTAAATTAATACATAGAGGTTTTAATCCTCATCGCCTAGCCCCGAACTTTAAATGAACAGTCGTGTGAACGCCTTCCCCGATGAATTCATATCGGGCACTCACCAATTAATGTCGTGACATCCGAGGCGATTTTGTGTTCATTTTAAAGTTGAGAACTTGCCTTGGGAACCAAAGAATTTCTTCGTCGCTGGGCAAAAGAAGCTTTTTGCCGCTCGGACTTTTATGGATAAACTCCGATCAGAATTGAAAGACCCGAGGCTATAAAATCCCCATCGCTAGACTTTTTGGATTCCTTATGCTTCCAGATCCCTTTTTCGATCTCTTTCATCCGCATAAAAATCTTCGCCCTTCCTTTTCTTGTTCTTCCGACCACAAAATCTCCTCGCGGGTCTCGCTCATCCTCAAGGATTTTCATCATGTCTGAGCAAATCACAAAGTGGTTGCCGTCGGAGTTGAGCAAGAAAAGCTTGAAGCTTTGGAGAAGATCGAATGCTTCCTGACAAGAATTTGATCGATGGAGATCAGCTTTTGGAGAGCATTTCCCAAGTCGCAAGATGAGGAAAATTCTGTTTTCTCGCCTACATCGAATGTGGGCCGAGATTGCTTGCAGACACAAATTCCTTCTCCGTGTTCTTGAATTCTATGGAGTGGAATTAGTGAATTTAGCCCCAAACTCCATCGCCAACATCAAGATCTTCACATATTTGTGTGAAGCATACCGGATTGCCTCCAAGTTTGAGGCTCTTCGTATTTTTATCGAATGGTGATGGGGAGATCTACGGAGACTCCTGTGAATGTACATTGCGCCTTCACGACGGAAAGCCGATGAGTACATTCATATGTACTCAAAATCCTCGTGGTCGCTATGGAAGAAAAACTGGTTCTATATGACGATTCTGAGGGACGACGACCTTATTTCACGAATGAGAGCAACGGAAAATCCCAAATGGAGAAAGACCGTGGAGAAGACAGAGTGGTCGAGGCGATGGGTGGATGCCATCTACGACTCCACGAGTCAAGGGCTTGACCTCTTAGCATGTGGTGAGGATTTCACCAAACGTCAAATAAGCCCATTAAAGCGGACTCACTCCCCGATCCGTCCATTGGTCGTGATGAAGCTATCTCAGAGGTGGTAAGTCTTTGAGATAACTCCAACTAGTATTTTCATTGATTAATGTATTACCTTAAAGCATGTTCTTGTCTTATTTTCTCTTCTTTTGAAGTTCTTTCCTCCGAGGAAGTTAGAGAAAGGATCAGGCTGATCTGCATAGGAGAGCCTGGAGAAAAGGCTGGATTTCCTGAGATCTTGGCCATAGTCTCTGTTGAAGAGAGAATAACAAGGCTTAAGGTAACAAATCTTTTATCATGCATATATATATATATATATATATTCTCCGATCGGGTTTTTTGATCATGCTATGTTTTTCTAGCTGGTCGGGTTGTGAATTGCACACACTGGTGAGGATAAACATCCCATCGTTGTTCCAACCGACTCGTGCCCAGATGCACTGGAAGAGGATGGATTTCGAGGTAATGTAACATTTCAAAAGAGATATACATATAGTTTAGATAAAAGATTTCATCACTTAACCAAATTCATTTGTTGGTTTAGGTGGAGAAGGTCAAGGCCACCAAAGACGCGACCACGGAGGTTGTTAACCCCTGATCGGGTCATTATCCACTGCATAGCTTGTTGCCGAACAACCGATATGGAGGCATGTCAAACTACTCCGTCCGACCAGTCATCAAGGACGTTGCTTTTGACGAGATGATCGAAAACATCGTGATCTCGATATTCATTGGATAATACAACAGATTTGGTTAATCCTGCGGTTTAGAACCCAGAGGGTCAAGAAAAGAAAAGGAAGGAGACAGTGCAGATTTTACTCGCCGCGTTTCAAAGTTAAATCCCTGAATTAACTAGGTACGCCCAAATGAAAGTGGTCGATAAGAACATACCTTTAATAATTTCTTTGATTTGATGCATCTCTCCTTCTCTTTTTAACTTCCCTTATTTGCTTGGTATAGGTCCTCTGGAGTTCGGTTGTTTCCCACTGTGTTCCTTCGAGGACCCAATACCAAGAGGTCCATGAGCGAGACCACTTCCCAGAAAAAGTTCCGAGGAAAAGGTGGTCGGAAAAGCCCCGAGCGGCGCCAAGGCCATGATTGAGTTGGATCCATTAGTGGTCCTAACTCCTTGCGGAGGTAGATGCCCCTAAAGGCCCTCAACAGTTCCGACCATTGTTGGTAACTCTCTCAACTCGACAAGTTCCTTTTCGCCCCGATTCATTGAGGATAAAGAGCTTGACGAGGCGTGGGGAAAGATATCGGACCATCAAATCAAAATGCATCCCGACTCCATTTTTGGTGGATACAATGATTTGGCAATCCGTAAGTTTCTACGACCGGCCATAATCTCCTAAAAAGTCTTTTAGACAGATTAAAGAGGAAAATGCTATTTGAACAAAGATATGGTCGAGAACTTTCTTTGTGGTCGGAGGATCGACCAATGGATTAAAGATTTGGAGCAAAAACACTCAATTAGAAAGTAAGAATTTTTCCTTAGCCTTTTTTCTTTCTCCAATGCTTCGTCCTTTGTTAATTATTCTCCTTATCGTATTTGATAGATTTGGAGAAAATAAAAAAGAGATCTTGGCCGAGAGAGGCAAGATCGCCTCGCTTGAAGAAAAAATCAAAGCTAAGGACCTTCGATCGCCGAGGCTACGATCAAGAAGGAAAATCTTAACAAAAGAATTGAAGGTAATAGGTCGAGACTTGACTTATTATTTTCCGCCAATTATTTTTTGCTTATCACCCATTTTACTCTTGCAAAGCAAAAACAAATTTTGGTCGAGTAGAGAAAACTCAAATTTGAGCAAGACAAGGAGGCGACTCTCATTCAAAGTCTAGATGAAAAGACTATATTTTTAACAAGATGATTTTTGATATGAGATCGATCAAACCCGCCTACCTTAAGAGATCTAGTAGAGAAAATGAACTATTTTGGTCAACTTCTAGAGGATCTTAACAACTCGCTCAAGACTACTCTAAGAACTATGCCTGTGCCATGAAAACAAAGCGTTGTTAGTGGAGTTAGTTTTGCTTTGGCAAAACCGAAAGCTTCCGACCCTCTATTGATTTCCAAGCCGTCGAAGATGACTTCAACTGCCCTCCTGAGGAGGCAACCAAGTTCATGGAAGAACTCAAGCCACTTGGAGATAAAGTAGTAGAGGAAATGGAAATCGGATCTCCATCAAGCAGTAATTAGTCTGGGAATATTTCTAGAGTAGATTCCTCGCAAAAAGGGTGTAAAAATATTGAATATGTGTAAGACTTACCTTTTATGTCAGTTAACAATGCCTTTGTTTTATCCTGTTTGACAATTTTATAAATTCTCACATATCTCCTAGCCCTCGACTGCTTTATAGTAGAAGAACATTACTATGCAAGCAGGTAGCCAAGAAAGAGAATAAAAAGTTGAAACCATAATTTTGAAGGTATGTACCGATATGAAGTCAAAACCGATCGCACTCAACATTAGAAAATCATTGTGGTGGAACCGACTTATGACTTCGCTTAGTTAGAGATCCTTGTTTGCCATGATCAAATACCAAGCAAAAAGTTATATATGGTTGGATAAAAGACCTTGTATTATACATAAAGAGAAATGCAAAATGAATGCAAAGAAATATTATAAGTGAACTTTGTTCATATCTATTATCCTAAAGTCCGGTCGAAAGGAATGCTTTAGATCTGAATTCATATATCATATTTCATAAACGTGTTCAGACTCTCTATCCGACCGTAGCGAGGATCGAAGAAAAGGACCGCCGCTAGGAAGCTCCTTCCAGCAGCGTGACCACGCGAAAAAGGAGAGACTTTGACTAGGAGGCTTTCCGTGTCCCGACCAAGAACTGAGATATGAGCGTAATGTAATCTTGAAATAGTGAAATATAACCTCCAAAATCTTTAAGCATATCGCTCAAGATGGAAAGTTATTTGTACAATGCTCTGATTACTCATATATTTCTTGAAGAAAAGAATGTTGTCGTGCGTGGTAAAATGCTCACGTCTAGGACAAATCTGACGCATCGACTTAGAAATCGTTGCAGAGAGTAATAGAGATCCTTTAGAAAGGATATTAGAGAGAAAAATTGTCTTCTAACCAGCTTTAAATTGACAACCATATACGACCAAATTTATAGGTATATATATAAGCAATGTTACTTATTATTATTTGTAGAAAGTAAATGAATTTATTGAAATTGAAAGAAATGAAAGCAATAATTAAACATAGAACTTACGCAATTGATCAATGTTCCAAGAACTTGACAAAATTTGCCCATCGACAAAGCCAACAGACGGAACACGGCCTGTAACTTCGACCACAGCAGTAAGGACCTTCCCATTTGGGGAAAGTTTATTGCGATTTGTTCGGCTCAATTTTTTCGAGAACGGATCACCTACAAAGAAGGTCGCGAGGTTGCACCTTACGACTATGGTACCTTCGCATGGCTTGTTGGTAGACCGCCGATCGCATAAGGGCTTGGTTTCGCTGTTCTTCAAGGAAATTGACGTCGCCGAGTCTTCGCTCATTCTCGATCGCGTTTGCTAAAGCGATCAATTCAAGCAGAGCTAATTTTTTGAGTTCGAGGAAGCATGGCTTCACCCGTAAACCAAAAAGAATGGTGTTTCACCGGCCGCGACGATCGGGTCGTGGGTTCGAACGCCCATAATACGACGGAGTTCTTGAACCCAAGCTCGACCGCTTGATTAATCGGTCGAATACTCGGCGCTTGATCCCTTGCATAATGATACCATTAGCTCGCTTAATCGCCTCTGTTCGTGGATGAGCAATGTATAAAATGAACTTTTACACCAAGTTCATCATGTAATTTTGAAATTGATTTGCTAGTGAATAGGCGCCATTATCTCGTGATTATACGACTAGGTACACCAAATCGCAGTGATCACATTTTTCATTAGGAATCTCTTAGCGGCCTCGCTTGTTATTTTAACAACCGGCTCGGCCTCGATCCATTTTGTAAACGTGTCAATCATGACGAAAAGGAATTGAAGCCCCGGTGCTCTGGGGAAAGGTCCCGTAATGTCTAGTCCCTGTGTTGCAAAAGGCCAAGAGAGAGGAATTGTTTGTAAGGCTTGTGCTTACCGATGTACTAGTCTCTGCTATGAAACCGACATTGTACGCGACTTCGCCACAAGTTCTTTTGCATCATGAAGGCGGTTGGCCAAGAGTATCCTTGCTCAAGGCTTTACCGACCGTAGTTTTGTAGGAATGATGTGCTCCATGCACTCCTTCATGGATTTCGTTAGCAACTTAATGTCATCCGCTTGAGATATGCATCTCATCAACACTCCATGAGATCCTCGCTTGTACAAGGTACGCTCAATTAGAGTGTATGATTTGGCTTTTCGTGCTATACGATCGCCTCTACATCATCTTCCTAATTATGTCATGTCAAGATAATTGTGATCGATGTCATCCAATCTCTACCTTGATCGTGGCGCCAACCGTCAACGACTGTGGAGCATCCATGTCCTTTTGATCGGTTTGTTCGACCAGTAAAGAATCATGTACGTTCTCGGAAGGCTCGACTACCGAGGGTGAATCGAGTTGCTCGAGAAAAACTCGGGCGGACGCGGCTGACCTTGTGGAGGCCATCCGCGCTAACCGGTTCCGCCAGAAAGTTTTCCTTTCTAGGAATATGTTGGATCCGAAACCAAGAAGTGCTTTTCGAGTTTTCGATTCCGCGAGATAAGATGACATATTCGTACTTGAGCATTGATACTTTTTCCTATTTGATTCGCTACTAGTTGAGAATCGCTTTCACTAGCAATCATGTAATCCCGAGCTTAACGAGTCGTCAAGTCCCGCCAAGAACCTTCATATTCTCGCCATATTATTTGTGGCAGAAAATTTAATCGGATGGCGATTTGATGTGTTCGCCAAGAGGGATATCAGATCACTCAATTCCCGACCCTTTTAACATCAAAGAACCGTCAAAGTACATTGTCCACTCGTGGTGCTCATAGACGGGCCCTTGGGTGGGTTCAGGTTTGTCCATTCAAGAATGAATTTCGCCATCGCTCGATTTTATCGCTGTCGTGAAATGAAATGGAGGTCGAACGCCTCTAGCTCAACCGCCCATTTTGCTATTCGTCCCGATGATTCCTGTTTTCAAGGACTTGACCAAGGATATCCTGTTGGTACGACCACTTTGTGGGCTCGAAAGTAATGCCTTAGCTTCCTTGAAGACATAAGGAGACCATAGAGCAACTTTTGTACTGTGGGTACCTTTCCTTTGGTCCATGTAAGACCTCGCCACGTAATAAATCGGTCGTTGAATATTATCTCTTTCACGACCAAGACACCGCCATCTTGTTTGTGGAGTTCTCGCCACATACATTAGCAAAGTGTTTCTCCGATCTCTGAGAGACTAAAATCGGGGCACTTGTAAGGTACTTTTTCAGTTCTTCAAAGACATCGTTTTGCTCTCTAGTCCATTCAAAACTCCCATGTTTCCGGAGAAGCTTAAAGAAAGGTAACCATTTTTCTCCTAACCTTGCTATGAAACGACTTAGCGCCATACATCGGTTAGTTTTGGACTTCCTCTTGGTGGTCGGAGGTCGATCCGTCGATGGTCGCTATCTTTATTGGATTCGCCGATACCTCTAGCCGAGACTAGGAAACCAAGCAATTTTCCAGCGAGTAAACTCCAACACACACTTTTAGGATTGAATTTTGAGGTTATGCCTTCTCAAAGTTGTTGAAAGTTTCTTGTAAGTCGAGATGTGATTGTTAGCGTTGGTGGTCTTTCTGACCGCATCATCAACGTAAGCTTCTAAATTCGACCTATTCATGACTAAAGGTTTTTGCATTAACCTTTGAAAAGTTGCACCGTTTTTGGAGACCGAACGACATCTTAACATAACAATAAGTGCTATATGGAGTGATGAAGGAAGTTTTCTTCATCCTTTTTACACATACTAACTGTGGTACCACGAATACGATCTAAAAAACTTAGTAATTCGCACCCAGAGGTAGAATCTACTAGCTGATCAATGCGTGGAAGGGGAAAATCGTCCTTCGGACAAGCTTTATTAAGATCTGTAAAGTCAATACACATTCGCCATTTCCCATTATTCTTTTTAACCATTACAGATTAGCAAGCCACCGAGGGTGGTTGACTTCACGAATGAATCCAAATTTTGATGAGCTTGTCAATCTTTGATTGATTGCCTCCTTCCGATCAGTGCAAAACGCCGCAGCTTCGCTTGATCGGTTTTTATCGCCGAGAGCTAGCCTGCGGCTCGATCACCTCCGGGGACTCTCGGCATATCGGACGCCCGCCAGCGAATACGCCCCGATTTGCTCGGAGGAAGGAGACGAGCGACTTTTCCTATTTAGGATCGAGCCTTGCTCCGACCAGAATCTTGCGAGCAGGTGGGCCAGGATCTTCTGGTCCAGGTAACGACTTGGCGCTGTCCGGAGAAGTGCCTTTGTCGAGGTATACCTCTTTTGTCTGGTTGGAGGGTTTTGGTGTCATCTTCGGTCTTGTGTACTTGGCCTGCATGGCAGATGAATTAGCCTCTCTGGTCGGGAGTTCATCGACCAGTTCTAAGGATTTTCGATCACATGCATAAGCCATTTTACGATCACCCCGAATAGTGATGACACCTTTAGGCCCTGGCATTTTCAAACTTTGATAATCGTAATGCGTGGCTATCAAGAATTTTGCTAACGCCGGTCGACCAAGAATTCCGTTGTATGCGGATTCAAAGTTTACTACATCAAACGAAATTTTTTCCGTTCGGAAGTTATCCGCCTTCCTAACGAACCGGTAAGGAAACTTGTCCTATCGGCTTAGCGGTGGAGCCAGGAACTATGCCGTGAAAAACATATTTCACTGGTTTCACCTTTGACGTGGGGACCTGCATTTCTTCTAAAGCTCCCGAAAATAATATATTCAAAGAACTACCTCCATCTACCAAGACTCGATTAACCCTACAATTATTAATGGTTGGTTCAACAACAATAGGAACCTACCGTCGAGTCGAAGGAATGGGGCAATCATCTTTTTCAAGGAAATTGCAATGTCCGACCACTTCGATGGCTTGATAGCGTTCGGGATTCGACGAGGTTGATCTCCGCCCACGGCCTTCGATGACGCTTGGATTCGTATGAAGAAGATCCTCCAAAAATCATGTTGATCGTGTGTTGGGGATCCGGTACTCCATCTCTTCGCCGCCATCCTTGTCCTTTTGGAGCTCGCTTCCCGGGTTCGGTATTGCGGAAATGGTCCATCACCGCATAATAATCTTCCAATTTTTTTGCCAAACTCGACAAAGCGAGATCATGCCCTCGTTTGGTGAAGTGGACACCACTTCTTCTTTTTCCGATCCTTCGCCTGAGTTTCATTTTGCCCCGACCGGTGTAGTCCTTTTGCCCTTCATGAATTTATCCGGAACAGCTAGGACCTTCTTGTCGCTTCGGATCTGTGGTTCTTCTTTTTCTTGAGAGATTTCTTGTTCTTTTCTCTCGATTTGTCCAGCCGGGTTGAGGAATCTTGTCTTTCCGATCAATGGCTTCGCACCACTCGATTGCTTCGCTGGCGGTGGCATACTTGTCGGCCATATCAAAAAGCTCAACGGTTGTCCTTGGGGGGTGAATTGATATATCCTCCGTAAACCGTCGATTCCTCAGACCTGTTTTGAAGGCCTGAATAACAGAAGATTCTGCGACCTCGGGAATAGAGTTGCGAACTTGGCTAAACCTCTTGATGTATTGACGTAGAGTCTCATCAGAGCCTTGCCGAATTCGGTGGAGATCATCCTCCTTTCCAGGGCGATCGTACATACCCTGAAAATTCGCAATCAGAAGGTCGACCGGTTGGTTCAACAACCACGACCGGGCAGATCCTTCGAGCACGGTGGGTAAATAGTTGGCCATCACATTCTCGCCGCCCAAAGCAGCCTCTCGATGGCGGTGGTATAGATTTGGAGAAATTCCAACGGATTTTGAGTTCCGTTAAACTTGTCCAAATTGGCGGTCGGAACGGTTAGGCCAACGCATGCCTTGAAGCCCCGCAGAGAAAGCCCTACAACTCGTGATTGATTCATGACGCCTTCTCCGAAGGTGCCGGATTATGTCGGCCGGAGACCGGTTCCTAAGGTTGGAACGCTGGAACTCCGGTGTGCCAATCCGGTCGTGGATATTGGTATGATGTCTACGCACCGCTTATTTGATTGAGACGATGTCAAGATCGTCCGGTCCGAAGCGATGGTTCTTCTCGACGTGATGGGGAGTGGCTTCGTGAAATAACCTTCTCCCTCATGACTCCTTGGTCGGAATCGCCGAGAAAGCCTTGGCATCGATTGCTCCCGAGTATGACTATGCTTGTCCCCTACCGAGGAGGAACGCCGAGATGAGGTCATAGTTTGACTCCTGAAACCCTTTGTTCTCGATATGCCTCAAGACGTCGCATGGTCTGGCTGTGGAGAATTTTGATACCGCCTACAAGCCGCACAAAACTCAGAGTTTCGCTAAAGCATGATCGTAATTATTTAATATATCTTGAGCAGCGTTGCAAGTTTTGTAGCTATAGAAGGTCTCGAGAGGTTCAGACGGTAGTAGGTGCACGCAAACCTGAACCCTCACCCGACCCTCGGATTTGATCGCCTATCAACTATTCTGGGTGGGCGGTGCTGTGAATTAGTTGATGGACGCCGATCGGTTCCTTGGCCTCCTAGATTGGTGCTTGACGGCCCGGATCATCTCTAATAACACGTGATGGCGTGGTAGAGAGTGTAGGACCGCAAGGCATCTTGATTCTCATCTCCGATCGCGTTGACCTCGTGCCTCCAAAGATTGATCTTCCGATGAGCTTCCATCGTAACTAATGGAGAGCTTATCGTGGCTTCGCGAAGTTTCCACGACGGAGAGCGGTCGGAGATGAGCACCTCGAGGTTTCTCACCGATTCGCGATCACGATCGTGATGTCGAAGCGTGATTATCCCCACGTGGTTTATGACCAGCGGAGGCTTCATCGACACCGTTACCAGATGTCGGTTGACTCCTGGAATCGCCAGAAGTTGTAGGAGAGTATCTTTCAGCCATAATTTCATCGAGGGTATAGAGATTCTCGAGTGAAGGTGCTGAAATTTCTTCACCTGTTTTGCCGGTCGGGAAGGCCGGGCTTGAAGAGATCCCCTGACATTCCGAACTGATTGCGCCACTGGTAACGGTGGCGCATCCTCGCCCATCCAACTAATCTCGCTATAAATCGGCGATATGCGAGCCGCGGAGGAGGAAGATGAGGATGATTCGCCATTTTCCTCCATGGCACGTAATGCATCCTTCCATGTCGAGGTCGGCGTAGTCCGCCAAGTCGAAAAAATTCTCCTCGCCCCAAACTCCGCATACTCGCATTGGCGATTGCCGAATTTGGGTGAGGATTTGTACGAAACAAAAAGTTTCTTCAAAAACTTACGCCTTCTTCCCCACGGACGGCGCTAACCGTCGACGATCAAATCGCCGATCTTATGAAAATAAAAGGAGGAAAATGACGAGAGTATCTTCAAGAGAATGAAATTGCTCTTTATTTATATGAACTGGGTTTACAAGACTTGACTAGGGACTATCTCCAATTACATCTGAATGTCTTCAATACTACCGCTTCGCTTCGTGTTGCCTTCATTGTTGTTTGTCGTTGTCCCCCGTCTTCTGCGCTTCACCATTAAATAACTCCCGAAGGGACGGCAGTTACCCCTGGAGAAGACGTCTCTGATGAAACGTTACAACTGGTTGGAGGTTCAAGGTAGTTAGCAATGTGCTAAGTGCCTTGCGGTTAAGTATTTGTGAGACATTTAACCGCAAGGTGATTTATCGTCAGAGTCTTATATGTCATCGTAAGTTATGGGATGTTTAGCACGTGTTCCATTCATCATACGGTTATTGGTACCTGTTCATAATATTTCCGAAAGCGACCACCGGTGAACCTAGTCCGACTAGGATACCCATCGTAACCTCTCGAAATGCTTACGACCCGATGGGGGTCGCTAGTTTTATGGGTTACGCACCATGGAGACGATGGTCTTTCTATGTATTTAAATTAATACATAGAGGTTTTAATCCTCGTCAGAGGACTACGCCGATGACGCTGATAAACTCGCCGAAAGTGGGAGATCACCGGAAGACACGGCGGAGGAGGATGTCAAAACAATGGAAGGTGGCCGCCACCGCCTCGGCAAATTCTCCACGGCAGAGGAGTGAAGACACATTGATCAAACAATGTTCTTCCGCGAAGACGGTCCAACTTACACCGAGAGAGGTGCTCAAATGCAGGCGCCAGAAGGCCATCAATGCCGTGACAAGGAAGAGGCGACCATTTACATTTTTTATAAGTATGTGGGGATGATCATCTTGGATGGCGGATGATCCTTTTATAAAACAAGGAATAAATTCGAGCGTGAGGCGAAGAGACGATCGGGAGCCGGGCGATCGATGCGATGAAGAGACGATCGGGAGCCGGCGGATGGCGGCGAATAGACGACGCCGGCGATGAAGAAACTCACCGTGGAGTCAGAGCGATATTATCACGAGCGGTTATTGTTAAGAACCGCTCAGGATACTAATTAATATCCTGAGCGGTTCTTGTTCGTAACCGCTCGTGCTTCACGACGGTTGTGTTTTAAAACCGCTCGTGATATTACCTCTTCACGAGCGGTTTTAGCATACCCGAGAGTACAAACGGTCTCTAAACCAAAACCGCTCGTGATTGAATGTAATACCGACGGTTTTGGTCAACCGTCTGTGATGAGGCGTCCAGTATTAGCCTTTTTGTAGTAGTGCGATGGGGTGAAGGCGTAGGCGGCGGCCGCTCCGACGATGGACCGAAGATGGGGGCGAAGGCGGAGGAGGCGGCCGCCCAGACGATGGACCAATGGGGTGAAGGCGTAGGTGGCGACCGCTCCGACGATGGATCGAAGATGGGGGCGAAGGCGAAGGAGGCAGCCGCCCTGACGTCATCTAGGGTTGAGGCATGAGGCGAGGGGTGAGGTCACGAGGAGGATTCTTTGGCGAAGCTTATGACGTGGTTGACCCAATGAACAGCGGCCGGTGAAATTTTCTTCTTGACGGGTCAAGGGCTGATTTTAGTGGGCCAATTTTGTGGGGCGGCCTGGGTAACATCGCTGTTAGTTATGAGCACTTGGAACATGGCTTGCTAGTTGCTCTATGACTAGATTTTTTTTCACCTCCATGGATCAGATGCCTGGTAAGGCCAAGTCTAGTTAGACCTGCAGCATGCACAGGGGATAGACACTGCGTGCATGCTGGTGATGCGATCGAGTGAGTGTGAGATGCTCCTAGCTAGCTCGCTAGTGCGTTCATGGATTGATTGTCAGCAATACGCTCTACAGGCAACTATAGAGATGATTGCGTAGTTTTTATGTTTATA
Organism: Phyllostachys edulis; assembly: GCA_036346405.1. Lineage (NCBI taxonomy): Eukaryota > Viridiplantae > Streptophyta > Magnoliopsida > Poales > Poaceae > Phyllostachys > Phyllostachys edulis. The sequence goes on along the minus strand of CM070560.1, from coordinate 11,927,508 downwards.
AATATTTGAATGATATGTTGTTTCATCCTTTGAATAAAATATCATTTATATTGATTGACAAGTATGTGATTTGTCCGTGAAACTCTATTTATGTTTATGATGTCGTTCTAAACATCTCTGATCTTACGTCATTAGGTGCGACACTTATGATATATGGATCAACGTATGTATTAATTGATGATCACGTTTTACGTATCATGGATATGAGATATCAAATCAATAATAGTACCCGTGGGTGTTGTCAGTGAGAACACCCAACCTTCTCTTGAGCAGTTCCTGAGCCTTTTCTTCCATGGTGAGCCTACTTGCACCTTTACAGGCTAGGCGTGCACTGTGGTGTAGGCTCAACCCCTTCTTCTTGGCTCCTATCACCGTAATTGGTCTCCTCTTGTAATAGCGCAACAGGGGGGAACGAGCTCTTTGGTGACCTCTAAAATGAACTGAGCCAACTTGAAGCTATGTGGCTCTGGTAGGCTAGCCCCGAGAGGAGACTGGATGATGCTGTTGTCGATGGACTGGACCCCCACAGCTTGGACAGGAGTGGACTCAATTGGTGGCAGGAGCAACATTGACTTGGGCAGGCAGGGGCGGAGGCACCACCGGCGTCTTGCAGGGCGCTGCAAGACTGCCATCTGCTGGCGCCTGGTAACCCCTCGCTCCATCGACGGCGACGGCGGGCGAGGTGGCGAGGGGGGCTGGGCGAGGCGATGAGCGCGTGGGAGGACGGAGGACTGAGCCACCGAGCCGCCCAGCAGCCTAGCCGAGGGCGAGGCGGCAGCGGCGGCCACCGAGGCGAGGCCGAGGCGGCCGAGAGGAGGCGGGCGACCGGCGAGCAACCGAGACTCGAGAGGCCGAGAGTGCCACGGCCGGAGGCCGAGGCGGCAGGCCTCAGACGAGCAAGAAGTGGCGGTCGGGTCTGAGGTAGGAGAGGCCGAGGCGGCAGACCGAGCAACAGGGAGGCGCCTGGAGGCTGGCCACGGCCAAGAGGAAGGCGACGGAGGCCGGAGGAGGCGGGCCGGGCCATGAAGCTGCCTGGGAGTGGTGGCGCCATCTGGTCTTGGCAGAAGAGATGGGGAAAGGGTGTGTCTTTGCATTGCCACCCCACCAAGAACGAAATAGGTTGAGCACCCCCTCTATTTCTGTCCTGCGTTCGCCACTGTGGGCAGGGACCTTGGGCTACAAAGAGACCAGCTCTAATGTGGCAGCAGCAGCAGCATGCTGGGTAATAGCAGGCGTAGGTGGAAGCAACAACACTTGGTGAAGGCCCGAGGTAGGGATCTCCGGGCCTGTCAGCTTGTCGGTCTGGAGCTGTGGGCGATCAGCGAGGTGGTTGGGCCCTTCAGTTGAAGCTGCTCTCCCTCCTCCTGGTTCCGGCGTGGCGTGGAGCCCCTCGGGCGCTTGAAGTGCACGTGTGGTCAGCGCCTCGACAATGGCCACCGGACCGGAGGAGAGTAGGGTGTTGTTGGGAGAGACCACCTCTTGGGGCTAGGGTGATGCTGCCTAGGGTGAGCCTCCAGGGTCTGTCGGATTGACCACAGAGGTGCTGAACGCTTGGTCTAAGGTGTCCTTCAGAGTGGATGGGGCGGTGAGGTGGCCCGCTGCTTCCAGAAAGGTCGACCAGGTTGGCATAGGCGTCATGGCTGACAAGGTTCCTGGAACTTGGCCTAGTCTATCAGCAGCAGCTAACGTGGCCCTAATGTAGTCCTCTGCTTTGCGCAACCAATCGGTTCGCGCATCCTCGAAGGAGGGGGGAGGTTGCATGGAGGTCTGAGAAGGGGTTTTGTTGAAGACTTCGTGTAGTGCTTCACACAGGCAGTTTGCATAGGACGTGAAAAGTTCCTGAAGGGTTCAGTCGACGATTGACTTGACTTGCTCCAGCGACGATTTGGGGGGGCGAACTAGGCTGGACCAAGCACTGAAGCGCTGGGAAGAGGAGCTGGTCCCCCGGGACAACCCTCCTGAACTGTCCGAGGTGGTGAACGTCAAGTATGTGCCATTCTTGGTCATTAAAAGAGATAAGTACAGGATGAAGCTTAAGCTCCTTGGGTACTGACCGGTGACCAGTGGGCCATTCCAAACTGAGCTGCGCCAATACGGGTGGGAACCATGCCACATGAAGAGCTGCGGGTGCGCCTTGGAGTTGCTACCGAGGGAGAAGTCGCCGGTGGATGGGTCGTCAGGGCCCTTCCAAGAAATGAAGGGCTCAATGGCGATATTGTCACCACGGAGCAACCAGAGATTCATTGTGGGGAGGATGGTATCAGTTGGATGATCAAAGCTCTGCCACACAATGGCCCCGTCGCGTAACTGAATGACAAGGTTCCCTGTGTCGAGCAGCACGGCCGCAGCTCCGGCGCCTCCGGTGAGGTTGTCCGTCTTCCAAAGAGTGGTGCCTAGGGAATCGGACACAACTAGCTCAGACAGGTTGGTCAGGGACAGCAACGCAGACGACTGATTGGTGATGGGGCTGTTACGGTTGGCGACCCACACAACGGTGTGGTTGGGGATGTTGTTGTACCAAATGCCAACATACAACCTTGTGCTCGAGTTGATCGGGGAGAAGAAGCCAAGGGCAAAGACACCACCTTCCGAGACGACGGTGCTGCCGGGAGAGAGCGGCTTGCCGGGAACTATCCGGTCATCGTTTCCGCTACAGGTAGAAATCAAGAACAGGAAGATGGCAATGCAAAGGGAAATCGAGTCCATTAATCTTTCTTTTCTGCGCACTTGGAAATGTGAGCGAGGGCAACGCATATAAACAGTTGTAATTTCCATACCAAACACATGTTTGATATGCAGCAAATGCAGCTGTGCAGGGCCGCGTGTGGTGGGAATCCATCGGCATTCGGCGTGGACCAGAGTTTGTTCGTCAAGAGTAACGAGTGTACTAGTGTGGAGCCACTGAAATTGAACGAGGTCAAGCAAGCTCTGTAGACTCGCGGGGAGAGAGAGAGAGAGCACCTGCAAGGCGGATGCGGGAGAGGTCATGGACGGCGAGGTGGTCGGCGGTGGCATTCTTGGAAGTGGGGAGAACGAATCAGGAAAAGGCATGGGCACGGCGGTGGTCCTACCGGGAACGAGGACACGGCGGATATACCACCGTCCAAGGTGGTGGAGGTATCGGCGAGGCAACTGTGCTGGTTGACGGCTAACGCGGTTACGTGACCGCGTCTGATTTAGTTCCAAATTTGCCGATAATTACCGTTTAACCAGTGATTTCATTGTACATAAACAGTGCTCACCAGTAGCGTGGCAGCATTCACTAGAGCACAGTAGCAAAATCTCTGTTCAAAAACAGTGTAGAAAAACACTATCAAAATTACCCTGTTGCGATCAAACTTATCGATCCACACTCGATCTAACGGCTGAGGGGAGTTAAGGCAGAAAACATTGTACGTCTCTGCTGTTGCTAGTTATAACGACAGATGATCCCAATCCAGAATGAGACCACCTCACCTCATGGCACCAGCTCGGTTCGATAGAAGAGTGAATCCCTAGCCTTCGCAATTATAGCCATGTGCTAGGGGTGCAAGTGCGTGTGCCGTCTTCTAATCTCAAGAAAAATTATCATGCCAAATTTTGGTTCTGCGTTACTTACGGATCCGTATCCTCTGCCTTGCTTAAGCAAAGGAAGAGGTGCAAGAGGAATGGTGAGTTCTCATGAAATTTGATCAGTGGTGACTTCTCACAAGCGGTTCCACAACTCCTCGTCAACATTGCTACGGGCTGCTGGAGATGCCATTTTAGCTGCTCAGAAGCTCCATCTAAGTTCATGGCAGAGGATAGTTTATCAGGCATTGATTTCTGCCATGAGAGGTGTGGGTGCTGGAATGAGTGCGATTTCCATGCTCATGCGTATACACCAGGAGCAGCAGCTACAGTGAGGACAAAGAAAATAACAAAATAAGTGCTGTACATTCTGATGCTGTTGTGCAAACAGTGAGACCTGCACCGAGTACAGATACAGACCAGAAGGAACAAGAAAAGCCCAAGCAAATGTCAATCTACCGGCACGTAGCTTTGTTAAAGCCCATTACATTCGAATGGGCTGGCCTGACTTTTTTTTTCTTTTTGGTAGTACGTGCTGTGCGTACCATACTACCATTAGCTTAAAAAATCCTCTAAAAAGATATTAAAATAAAGAGATGGTAACAGAATACCAGAACGACAAAGAATTGTTCCGTTGTAGGTAGCTGTTAGAACTTAGAAATGTTGATTCATCAAAGTGAGGGACTCGGATCCTCTACGTTGGAGGATAGAGGTCTAAATGCAGAGGATGGATAGTCCTCTACATTAGTAGCGTCTCTCAACCGTTCGATTGAAGTTTAATGGTTCAAATCAAGTACTATAATGGCTGCTTCTACAGTTCACACGACAGACTTTAAGTGTTTAATCAATTAACAAGTATAATTAGAATAATTTTAAATGTTCCAACGAGCCCATTAAGATGCTTTTTTTCAACGCAACTACGCAGGTTGATGCAATAGGAGACACTGTACGATGCATGCAAACTATACGTGTCAATTCAGCTCTAGATCCAGTGTCTGCTCTTGTTGCCGCCCAACTTTTGCGATTTTTAGGGTGACAGGTGGGTCCCTAATACAAGGCCAACGCCAAGCGTCGATCCCAGAGATTTTCCAGTGGCAACGGCTGTGGTCCACAAGAGTACAACTGCAGGCAGCTGCTGGAGCTGACACACGACAACAAATGCAGGCAGCTGCTGGAGCTGGGAGCCCAGGCAAAATCGCTGTTAGTTATAAGCACTAGAGACGTGGCTTGCTATCTGCTCTAAGACCAGATTTTGTTCACCTCCATGGATAAGATGCCTGGTAAGGCCAGGTTTTGTTAGACCTGCAGCATGCACACGGGATAGACACAGCGTGCACGCTGGTGATGCGATCGAGTGAGTGAGATGCTCCTAGCTAGCTCGCTAGTGCGTTCATGGATCGATTGTCAGCGATACGTCCTAGAACAACTATAGAGATGATTGCGTAGTTTTTATGTTTATAAACTTTTGTATGATATGTTGTTTCGTCCCTTGAATAAAATATTATTTATATTGATTAGCAAGTATGTAATTTGTCCGTGAAACACTCTATTTATGTTTATGATAACGTTCTAAACATCTATGATCTTACGTCATTAGGTGGGGGGCACTTATGATCTATGGATCAACAGATGTATTGACTGATGATCGCTTTTCACGGATCATGGATATGAGATATCAAATCAATAATGTAAACATATGTTGTAGAACATAGTGTTGGATTGACCCACCTTGAGACACTGTGAGAATTGTTATATTATTAAGTGTCATTAGTTGGTCTCATACTAAATCTAAGAAATACGTAATGAGAAATGATCATATGTACCCCTATTAAATGGCATACCACTACCATTTAACCTCTTTCAAAATATTTAAGTAGGGGTAGAAAGAGGAAAACTTGCAATAACTACATTCTATGATTAGGGGGGTGTCTAATCTTCTCGACGTAGAATCAAGATAACTCGAGTAGCTTCACGAATATATGAAATGAATACGCTGCCAATGCAATAACCTGCAACACATAAACTCGCCCAACCACACACTTTGATGTTAAATATCCACGAGACCACCAAATGAATGCAATGCTCCTCTAATCCGCAAGGACTAGCAAGAACAATAGTGAAGAACACCCAATTCCTCTCTCTAGTTTTCGGTTGCAACGGCAAACCCTAGGAGAAGAACAAATGCTGAAAGCAATCTTTTATTTCTTGAATAAGCGTGGTCTAAGGTTCATGAGGGCGTGGCACACAAATATATAGGAGTTCCCCTCCCGTTGGTTTCCGCCAAAACAAGGCCAAGAGTTGTATTCGGTCATCGGACCGAATTGAGCTCTCAAATGCACACGACTCGAACTTTAACTGTCCTGACTAAAAAACTATGAAGATAATTCTAAAAATTACATGGGTTTCGGGCCCCAAAGTATTGGCACGTAGGCCCATGAAGAATCCTCCTCAAAATCCTTTTTTAATTCGGGATTTTAGGTGGACTTGGATCCGAATTCAAATACTGAAATTTAGAAATCTAGAAGTGGGATGATTTCATAGTGCATTGGATTTCGGATTTGGACTTGGATGTCAATGCAAATTGCTTCTCTTGGTCCGAAATTGACTTAGGCTCAACTTCCTGGGCCATGTACTCATCCATGGCCACGTATAAGCCCTCCATGCACCCCTCATTCCACTTTAGGCTAGCCTCTTTTGTCAATGATCGGGTCGCCGATCTTACAAAATAAACAGAGAAAAATGGAAAGAGTTCTTAGAAGAGAATGGGATTGCTCTTTATTGCTATGAACTGGATCCTTTACAGGAGGTGCCCTCAACAAGGTAGTGGACTAATCCTAATTACACTGAGTGTAATGCTTGCTATGCTATTAAATCAAGCTTGAAACATGGATCTAATGCTAATTGTCCTGCTTCAATCTGATGCCCTTGTTCCTCCGTGCACCATCTTTAAATAACCATCGAAGATGTGGCAGTTGTTCCTGGAGAAGGTGCCTGTTGAAAGTGACGCGTCCGGTTAGAGGGTTGATTACAGTTAGTGAAACAGTAACTGATCGTCAGTTGGTGTCTGTGAGACATTAAACCGTATAGTGGTTGCTGTCAGTGTCTTAGGTCCATGAAACGTCATGTGACATGGAGCAATTATGACATGTGTTCCATTCATCACACAGTAAGGAATATACTTGGAGTTTAATCCAGATGTCAGTTCATTGCTTCTACGAGCGGTCATTTGGCCGAGGATTGAGTACAGGACTTCATCTAACCAGGATACCCATTATGTAACCTCTAGAATCCTTACGACCACAAAGGTTGTTAGCCCTAGGGGTTACGACCACAAAAACATATGGTCTTTTATTATGTATTAAAGAAATACATAGAGGTTTTAATCATCGTTAGCTAGCCCCCGAACTTTAAGTGAATTGGTCGTGTGAACGCTTCTCCGCTGAAGTTGTATCGGACAGACTCTCATTTAATGCCGGGACGAACGAGGTGGTCTGTATTCACTTTAAAGTTAAGAAACTACCTTGGGAACCGAAGAGTCTTTCTGTCCGTTGGACTTTGGTAACTCCCCGATGCAGTTAAAGAACCGCGGATATAAAATCCCCATTGTGCTCGGCTTTAGAGTTTTTACACTCCTAGATTTCCTTCAATCCCTCTTCATCTTCTTGTGAAGAATCTCTTTCAGCCTCCTTTGCCCTTCTCGCCCAAAATTTTCTCCGACCACTGTTCTTAAACCTAAGCATGTCTGACTCAATCACCAAATGGTTGGTTTCATACCTGAGTGGGAAGAGGCTCAAGACTCTGGAAGAGGTTGGGATGCTTCCTAACAAAGATCTGATCAAATAGAGATATGTGGCCGGGGAGCATTTCTCGAGCAAAGAGGATGGAGAAATCCCTGTTTTTCTTGCCTACGTTGAGTGCGAATTCAGATACCAGTGCATCCATTTCTTCCGAGAGTCTTGGAGTATTACGGAGTTGAGTTGGTGAATCTGGCCCCCAATTCTATTACCAATCTCAGTATATTTATCTACCTCTGTGAGGCATACCTGAGGATCAAGCCAAATCTGAAGATCTTCAGGTATTTTTATAAGATGGCGAGGTCAAGGAAGTCGGCGGCCGGTTCTGGGGAGTGCTCGCTGTGACTCCATGACGAGAAGGCGAATGAGGACATCCGGATGTTCTCAAAGTTCTCGTGGTCGTCATAGAAGAAGAGCTGGTTCTACATGACAGTCACGAAAGAGGACGGCCTCTACTTCGCCGGCAAGGTGGCAAGCGAGAACCTTAACTGGCAGTCAACCGTGAAGGAGGGAAGGGTCGGAAGATGCGTTGAAGCAATCCAAGACCTCAGCACCAAGGGTTTGACCGCTTAGCACGTGGTTAGGGATTTCTCCATAGGCAGGATTAGTCCCTTGAGGCTCCGGTCGCGTCCTTTGCTCTGGTACGTCAGTCGTGACAAGGCGACCAAGGATACTAGGGAAGGTAAGTCGTGATATTTTTTTTCGACCAGTATGGTTTATTCAGTTGTTTTATTTCCTAACCTTAGGACCTATTTGTTCTCTTGAAGCCCTTTCTTCTGATGAGATCAGGGAACGGATCAAAATGATCTGCGTCGGGGAGCCTAATGCCAAGGCTACTTTTCCCGACATTTTGGCGATCGTCTCTGAAGAAGAGAGACTGAGGAGACTCAAGGTAGATAACAACTTTATCTTCATCTTTTATATATTCTCCGATCTTTATACGATTCTGCTCTGATATGTAGGCAATCGGGTTGAGGAAGAAAGAGTCTGAGGAGGGCTCTGATCCAACCGTTGTTCCGACCGACTCCTGCTCGAAGACCACGCAAGAGGATGTTCCTCTGGAGGTGAAAAAGAGCACATGAATGGAGTATATACTTTAGATGGAAGACTTTATCACCTAATTAAATTGGATTTGTGATTTAGGTGGAAACGAGAACGAACCCGTAGTGCGGAGCTGCAGGGGTCGTAAGCCCCAAGACGGTCGTTTACGACCTAACAGTTGCTACCAAAGCAACTGTTTCGAAGGCTAACGAAGACACCATCTCCGACCAACTGGTCAAGGATCTCGACCGACTGGTCGAGAAAGTTACCTCCGACCATTGGTCGGGGGATGTCATGGGTACGACCAACCCTACTGGTTCAAAGTCGATAAAATCAGTCGAGAAGAAAAGGAAGGCCAACGATCCAGCGTGTTTTAGGCTAAAAACCAAGAAGACTAGGTATGTATATATGAAAAGAAACTTATGAAAATACATTCCTTTTTTTTGTCTCTCGTATGCTAAAATTTTGATTCTCTTTTCTTCTGTTTTTATAGATCTTCTGGTGTTTCAGTCACCTCCAACCAGAGCACTCCTCAAGAGAATGTTCTTGAGGAAAAGGAGGTTGAGCTAGCCCCCGAGCAAGTGGCAGTGCCAACGCTTACTCAAAAACCTGCGGTGGCTCCATCTCCACCTAAAGAGGCGAAGGTTCCATAAAGGTCCCAGCAGGTTTTGATCATTGCTGGGGTCTTCCAGGGAATTTCTCCGAAGGCCCCTCACCCTACCGGGTTCCGCCATTGCCCTCGAATTTTCTACGATGAAGAACTCGACGAGGCTTGGGAGAATATATCAAACCGTCAAGCGGAGACGAGTCTTGATATTATTTTTACCGAATACAATGATGTAGTCATCCGAGTAAGTATCCACGACCACTTTTATAGTCTTTCCCTTAAAAGTTATTAAAAAAAACTTATAGAGTTTGCTATTTTTGTAGCATATGGTGGAGAACTTTGCTGTGGTTAGAGGACTGACCCAGCGAATAAAATTCTTGGAGAAGAAAAATTCTGAATTAGAAAGTAAGTATATTTTCTCGAATTCTCTCTTTTCTTGTTTATTTTGATCCTCTTTTGCTAATTAACTTCTCCCCTTATCATATTCGATAGATTCAGAGAAGATTAAAAGGAGGTTATGGCTAAGGAAGCCATAATAACCAAGCTTAAATCAGAATGCCAAGTCAAAAACCAGTCGATCGAATACTTGATGACCAGGAACAAGGAAATTATCGAAACTTGTGAGAAGAAATCTCAAGGTAACTGGTTGTAAAAACCTAACCAGATTACTATACGCTTAAGTTTACTTTTTTAACTTTGATCTAATCATGCAGAGCAAACTTAGAAGTTAGAAAAAGCTCTTGAGTTCGAGCAAGGCAAAGAGGCAGCCCTCGTGCAAAGCCTTGACGAAAAAAATCAATGCCCTCAACAAAATGATCTTCGATATGGGATCGGGATCAAGTCTGCCTACCTTAAAAGATCCAATGGAGAAGATGAACTATCTTGGTCAACTTCTGGAAGATCTCAAGGGCCTGCTCGCAACCACTCGGAGCAACCACGTATAGACCATGAAGGATGTTGTTGCTAACGGAGTCAGCTTTGCTTTGGCAAAGCTGAAAGCTTCCGACCCCTCCATTCATCTCCAAGCTATTGAGGAGGACTTCAACTGCTCAAGGGAAGAAGCAACCAAGTTATTAGAGGAAACTTTGCCTATCGGAAACAAGGTTGCTGAAAAGATGGAGGTCGGATCTCCGTCGCGTAGCTACTAGTCTTAATGGTTCCGAGAAGTAAATGGTTGTAGTATAAGAATGATGGATGTAAAAACTTACCTTTTTATCATCAATAAAGTCTTTATTGTATTTCTTTATTTTGCTAAATACTCATATATTTTCTAGCCCCCGACTGCTTTATAGTAGAAGATGTTTACTAAAAAGCAGTAAGCCAAGAATAAGAGTAAAAATCACAACCACTGTATATAAAGTATGTGCTGATTATGTGACAAAACTGATCGTAGTAATACTAGAAAGTCAGTTGATGTCGAAACCAGTGTATGACTTCGACTAGTTGCAGATCTGGTTGTCATAATCGAAATACCAAACAATACATTGTATGGTCGGAAGATAAGATTTGCCTTGATAATAAAAAAAATTGTGCAAGGATGTATGCAATAAATGATAAGTGCTTATGTTTATACATAATATCCAACCTGGTCATGAAGGTTGCTAAGAACTGAAGACGTTAAAAACACTTCACGAAACGTTCTCATGCTCAAGTCGGACTGGCAGCAAAGATCGTAGGAAAAGGACCGTCGTTAGGAAACTCCTTCCAGTGGGGCAGGACCACATGCAGAGAGGAGAGATTTCGACTAGGAAGCTTTCCATGTCCCGACCAGTAGCCAAACGAGAGTAGAACAGAATATTGAAGTGAATAAATGTAGCCTCTGAAATCTAAAACATGTAAATCACTATATGTAGTTGTTTGTGTTTTGCTCCGTTTACTCGTATGTTTCTTTGATAAAAGAGTGTGGTCGCGCGTGAGAACCAGTGACGTAATAGTCACGACTAGGACCCTTAAGGCGTTTGACTTATATGTCTAAGCCAGAGAGTATTTAAAAGGATATCGGAGAGAATTTGGTCTTCTCCGACCAGTTAGACAACAATAGTGTGCAACCAGATTATGGGTACAGTCATATAAGCAATATCACTCATCGAAGAAAGTAAAGAAATGATAAATCCTTATTAAAAATAGAAAAATGTAAAATATATTTATATAAAGAACTTACACAATTGATCAATGTTCTAAGAGTTTGACAAAACATGCTTGCCTGACATAGCTAGCCGTATCGAATCAGGTCTGGTGACTTCGACCACAGTGTATGGACCTTCCTATTTGAGAGAAAGTTTGTTGCGATTAGCTTGGCTCTGAATTTTTTTGAGAACCAGATCTCCTACAGCTAGGCTGCGAGGTTGCACCTTACAACTGTGATACCTTCGCATAGCTTCTTGGTAAATCGTCGATTGTATTAGAGCTTGGTTTCATCGTTCCTCAAGAACATTGGTATCGTCGAGTCGTCGTTCTTCTTGATCGTTTTCATTAAAACAATCAGTTCAAGCAGAACCTATTTTTAGTTTTGGAGGAAGCATGGCTTCAGCACCGTAAACGAGGAAAAATGGTGTTTGGCCGGTCGCACGACTGGTCGTGGTTCGAACGGCCCATAACATAGAAGGAAGTTCTTGAACCCAAGCTCCTGACCGTTTTGTTGACTAGTTGAACACTCGGTGTTTCACCCCTTGCATTATGATGTCATTGGCTCTCTCGACTACTCTGTTGCTCTACGGATGAGCGAAAATAGCAAAATGCATCTTGAAACCAAGTTCCTCACAGAATTCCTAAAAATTTTGGCTAAAGAACTGGACACCGTTATCTGTGATTATATGACTAGGTACACCAAATTGTGTGATCATATTTTTTGTGAGGAACCTCTTAGCAGCTTCAGTTGTTGTTTTGACAACTGGCTTGGCATCTATCCATTTTGTGAACATGTCAATCACGACGAAAAGGAATTTGAAGTCCCTGGGTGCTCTTGGAAAAGGACCCAGAATATCTAGTCCCCAAGTTGCAAAAAGTCAAGAAAGAGGTATGGTTGCAAAGCTTGTGCCGGCTGATGTACTTGTCGACTATGAAATTAACATTATACGCACTTCGTCATGAGCTCTTTTGCATTATGAAGGGCAGTTGGCCAGTAGTATCATTGCCTGAAGGCTTTACCGACCAATGTTCTGTAGGAATGATGTGCTCCACAGACTCCTTGTAAAACCTAAATTTTTTTTCAGTTTTGGTTAAAAATAAAATTTAATTATTTTCCTTGAGTTTTCTGAATTTTCTGAAATTTTAAAAGCATTTCCCTATTTATGTTAAAGCCAAACTAAATTATCTACAAAAATTAAATACTAATTTTGAGTTGGAAGTATTTTAATTAGGTCCGGGATATCTCAGGGAATTTATGTGAATTTTCCCATTATTTTTGGACTCCATTAGCTATTTTCTAAAACCCTAAAGAAATTATTTCAATTTCAGAAAATGTTGAACCAAGAGAAAATCAGAAGATGCTTTTGGGCCAAAACCTTTCGGCCCATTTCGCCGAAACCTTTCGACCCATTTCTATTTTTCCCGCACCTCAGCCCAGGCCCATGGCCTTTTCCCTGCGCTGGCCCGTGTCGTCTCTCCTTCTCCTGCTCTTCTTCCCCGAGCGCATCGCCGCTCCGGCTACGCCACGCCCTCTCTCTCCTGCACACCACGTCTCCGGCCGCCGTGCCACCTAGCCTCTTCTCCGCTTGCCACCTAGCCCTCCCGCTAGCCACACGTCCCCGCACCACCCTACTCCGCCTGCTCGTACGCCGCAACCCGCACGTGCCCCGCTCTCCATCGAGCACATCGCTCGGCACAGCCCACACCGCTCGCCCATGCCGCCTCCTAGCGTCCACTCCGCCGCCATCTATTTAAGCCGGCCAACCCTTCACCTTCACCTCCTTTCCTCGCCCCTCCTCCGCTTTTTCCTTTCTTCTCTTGGGAGCTACGAGCTTCCACCTCTTTCTTTCGGCTCGGCCCGCGCCCGCCCCGCCCCACCTCCACCTCCGGTCACCCTTTGGCCACGCCAACCACGTCTCCAAGTGCGCTTCTTCCCCCTCTCTCCATCCCCCTCACTCTCTTCGCCCCTATTACCCTACCCTCGCCGCTTTTGGCCATCGAAGTCCTGCGACCGGACCTCCATTCTCCAACGATTGTGCTGCCCTCGTTGGTCCACCGCCACCCCCGTCGCCACCCTCGGCACCGCACCTCCACGATCTACCCCGCGCCTCCCTCCTCCTCATCGGAGCTCCACCGGAATCAACGCGCCGCCTTCACCCGTGCTTCACCGCCGCTCATCGCCTCGCCGCTGGTCTCCCTCGTGCGCCTCGCCGCCAAAACAGGGAGCACCTGGTTCGCCAAACCTCCCTCCCCACCTTGCGACCCTCGCCAGAGGCTAGGCCACCGCCGTTCGCCGGCACCTCTTGAGCCCCGAGCGTCGCCACGTTGGGCACTGACATGGCACGCACACGTCAGTGCCACGTCCACGCCAGCTCAACCACCCTGCCCACATGGCCGCCTGCGTGTACGCACGCGTGGCAGTAGCCACTGTGCTACACACCCGGTCCACCGTGGACCGACGCAAAATTGTGGACCCAGTCCATGGACATGGATCCCACATGTCAGAGGCACAAACCCATTCGCTGACGTCAGCATGATGCATTAAAAGGATTTTCTTCAGAAAAATAAATCTAGAAAATCCGGAAAATTCCCTTTTCTTCATTTCATGTGATTTTCAACTTCTGAGAGCCCGTTCTCCTCCGTACAAGCTCCGATTTCAGTGATTTAAATTTCTAAATTCATATAAAATTAAGATATACCCATCTATACTAAAATTATTCAATTTGGAGTTCATTTGAATTCATTTGAGTATTATTTGAATTTAGCTCGTTTTCGCGTGTAGATTTCGACGACTCTAGGAAAACTGATCGTTTTGAAGAGTTAGATCCTCAAGCTTACGAGCAAGGCAAGTTACATCTTTTGATCATATTTGATCCCAGTATTTCAAAAAATTTAAATTCTATTTTAAATTATTATTGCATGCGTATTTCTATTCAATGTAATTTAAATACCTATTTTTAAATTATAGTTATGCTTAAATCATTTGCACTGCCAATCTTGACATTGAAATAAACCTACCTTGACACCTTAGATGAAAATCTAGTGGATACAATAGTATGAGCTAGAACATATTGAAAAACTTTATGCTTAGTCTTGCTTAGACCAAAAATATTGAATTTGGTGAATTTAGCCAAATGTTCAAATATGATTTAATTGAACCTATGGTATTGTTTTAGCATAGGACCTTTGCAAATGATTTTTGAAAAGTAAAACAAAATGAAAATTGGTTTGTACTTGGGCGAAATGGATTTTTAGTGGGTACTTGTTTATGCACGTGCTCAACCGGGTATGGTTGAGGCCCATGAGTTTTATTGGAAAGTCGCCCAAGTCAATTAAGGACAGGTCTTCGAGCCACATCTTGCTAAGCACCATCGTACTACCACATGTCATGTATGGGCGGGACTTGGCTAAATAATTTATAACATTTCACCGTGGTTGTGCCATCCAGTTATGTGGGTTTCATTATGACCTACTTTTATATATTCCCACATGGCGCAAGAGGGGGCTTAATCTGGCGGATGGTTCAATCCAAAGGAAGCAAAACCTTAGCGAGGTAGGACTACAGTGGAATGACGCATTGTAAAGGTCTTGTCACGTGCTCTAGACTGCTTAACTAAGGTAGTGAGCGGTGTTATCGACGGATGACAAACAAACTAGAGAAGTCATGTCTTGTGGGTAAAGCTGTACAACCTCTGCAGAGTGTAAAACTATTCGAATAGCTGTATCCCCGGTCAAGGACATGCTAGCAAATCCACTCAAAGTTAGACTTTGATTTTGTTTTCAAAAGACTTTACCAAATGATTTATTTAAATGGGAAATTGGGCAGGTAGCCATGTGATAGGAGGGTATCCTTCACCACTCTTGTGTGAATGTTATCTGACTATAAAACTTGAGATTTAAAAATGAATTTTAGTTATGGAATATCTGATTTGAAACTTAGTACAAGTATTTAAAGAAAACATCGCTTTATGCAAAATCAACCATATAAGCCATCCTTTGTTATCCCTTCATGCATTATAATCTGTTATTGGGTGTAACTTCCGAAGTATATTCATTTGTACTCACCTCGCTTAATAAATTGTTGATCAGGAGAGGACTACTATGAGGAGAATGAGAACGTGGACAACTAGGCTACGCCCCCAGACGATTGCCTGTGGTGAATCGTGTGGTCTACCATACTACTTTTGCTTCCGTTGTATCTTACTTTTGGACTTATGCTCCTTTTGTAATAAACTTGCACTTTTGTGAATACATCGCACATTATGGTTATGTTACCACCTTTTGTCTAAACTGTGTACTCTAGCTACTGATCATGGGACTAGAGTGGAATACATAGAGGATCCGGGATCCTTCGCTCCTGGGTCCGACACTCCTGCATGAATGTTGGTTAGCAACTTAATGACATCCATTTGAGATATGTATCTTATCAACACTCCGTGAGATCCCTGTTTATAAAGGGTACTTTCGATCAAAGTGTATGATTTGGCTTTTCGAGCTATATGATCAGCCTCTACATCATACATCATCTTCAGGAATAATGCCAAGCTGAAGATAATTGTAGATCGGTGTCATTTAATCTCTACTAGGATCGTGCTTGACGACCTCTTGTGGAGCATCCATGTTCTTGGGATTGATGTGTACGACCTCCAATGGAACATCTATGTCCTTGGAATGCTCGACTACCGAGGGTGAATCAAGTTGCTCGAGAAAAACTTCAGGCGGGACAAGTGACCTTGTGGAGGCCATCCGTGCCAACTGGTCTGCCGGAAAATTTTCCTTTCTAGGAATATGTTGGATCTGGAAATCGAAGAAGTGATTTTCGAGTTTTCGCACTTCCGCCAAATGAGATGACATCTTGGTACTTGAGCATTGATACTTTTTCCTGACTTGATTCGCTACTAGTTGAGAATCGTCGTTCACTAGTAATCTGCGAATCCTAACCGCTCTAGCTGCTCGGAGTCCTGCCAGTAAACCATCGTATTCTGCCACATTATTTGTAGTAGGAAAGTTTAGCTAAATGGCATATTTGATGTGTTCTCCAGCACAGGATATTAAGACAACTCCAGCCCCTGAGCCTTTGAGCATGAAGAAACCATCAAAGTACATTATCCACTCGTCGTGGTGTTCGTACTCGGCCCCTTGGGTGGGTTCAGGGTTTGTCCATTTAGAAATGAATTCTGCTATTGCCTAGGACTGGATTGCTATTCGTGAGATGAAATGAAGGTCGAACCCACCAAGCTCGACCGCCCATTTTGCTATTCGTCCTGATAATTCTCTATTGCCGAGAACTTGACCAAAGGGATATCTAGTTGGTACGACCACTTTGTGGGTCTAAAAGTAATGCCTTATTTTCTTTGAAGCCATAAGGAGACCGCAGAGCAACTTTTGTACTTGTGGATATCGTTCCTTTGGTCCATGTAAGACTTCACATACGTGATATACCGGCTGTTGAACGTTTTCACGTTCTACGACCAGTACACCACTAATTGTTTGTGGTGTTGCAGTCACGTAAATCAGCAATGTTTCTCCCGATCTTGTAAAAACTAAGATCAGGGTACTTGTAAGGTACTTTTTAAGCTCTTCAAATGCATCGTTTGCCTCTTCAATCCACTCGAAACTTCCGTATTTCTGAAGAAGTTTGAAGAAAGGAAGTCATTTCTCACCTAACCGTGCTAAGAAATGACTTAGCGCTACAATATAACTGGTTAGTTTTTGGACTTCCTTTTTTGTGGTCGGAGGGCACATCTAATCAATGGCCATAATCTTTGCTGGGTTTGCTTCAATCCCTCTAGTTGAAACTAGGAATCCAAAAAGTTTTCCCCAAAAAACTCTGAACACACACTTCTCTAGATTTAACTTAAGGTTATGCCTTCTTGAGTTATTGAAAGTCTCGTATGGGTCGAAAATGTGGTCGCCAGTGTTGATACTTTTCACAACCAAGTCATCAACGTAGGCTTCCAGATTTTGACCTATATGAGGATTAAATATTTTTTGCATCAACCTTTGAAAAGTCGTACCAGCATTTTTGAGCCCAAATGACATCTTAACATAGTAGTAAGTGTCATATGGTGTGATGAAGGAAGTTTTCTCTTTATCATCTTTACTCATATTGATCTGGTGGTACCCTGAATACGTATCCAAAAAACTTAACAACTCACGTCCGGAAGTAGAGTCTACAAGTTGATCAATGCGTGGAAGGGGAAAGTCATCCTTCGGACAAGCTTTATTAAGGTCTGTGAAGTCAATACACATTCTCCATTTTCCATTACTTTTTCTAACCATTACAGGGTTGGCGAGCCACCCTGGATGGTCGACTTCACGAATGAATCCAGCCTCAAGAAGCTTGTCGATCTCCGACTAGATTGTCTCCTTCTAATCAGGTGCGAAGCGCCTTAGCTTCTGCTAGACCGGTTTTTTGTCAGGCTGGAGAGCTAGCCTGTGCTTGATCATCTCCCTGTGGACTCTGGGCATGTCGGACGTCTGCTAGGCGAATACGTACTGGTTTGCTCGGAGGAAAGAGACGAGCGACTCTTCCTATTTGGGGTCAAGTCTTGCCCCGACCAGCACTTTTTGGGTAGACACATTAGCATTTCCTAACCCAGACGGTGTGTTGGCGCTTTCCAAGAGAGCGCCTTTGTCGAGTAGTACCTACTTGGTTTGGTTGGAAGGCTTTGGAGCCATCTTTGGCCTCGAGTGCTTGACTTGCATGGTAGGCGGATTAGTTTCCCTGGTTGGAAGCTCATCGACTAGTTCTAAGGATTTCCGATCAAATGCATAAACCATTTTTCGATCTCCTCGAACTGTGATGACTCCTTTTGGTCCTAGAATTTTTAAGCTATGATAACTGTGATGTGTGACTATAAGGAATTTTGCCAATGCCGGATGACCAAGGATTCCATTGTATGTGGTTTCAAAATACACCACATCAAATGAAATCTTTTTTGTTCGGAAGTTGTCAGGCCTTCCGAAAATGACCGGTAGGAACAGTTATCCTATCGGTTTTGCGGTAGAACTAGGAACTATGCTATGAAAGACATATTTCATAGGTTTTACCTTTGACCTAGGAATCTGTGTCTCTTCCAATGCTCCCGTAAACAAAATATTTAAAGAGTTACCTACATCTTTTAAGACTCGATTAACTTTACAATTGTTAATAGTAGGTTCAACTACGATAGGGAACATACCTAGTCGAGTCGACGGGATGGGGCAGTCTTCTTTGCTGAAGGAGATAGTTGTCTCCGACAACCTAGATGACTTGATGCCGATCGGAGACTCGGTGAGGTTCACTTCCCGTTCCATAGCTTTCAAATGGCGTCTTGAGTTGTACAAAGAAGATCCTCTGAAAATCATATCCACAGTGTGATGCGGCTCCTGGTACTCCATCTCTTCATCGCCATCTTTATCCTTCTTGGAGCTTGGTTCTCCAAGTTCCGTTACGGAAGGGAAGGGGCCTTTACCAGAGTAGTAGTCCTCTAGTTTCTTTTGCTAGGCTCGGCAAGTGCGCAGATCATGCCTTGCTACCTGGTAAAGTGGACACCACTTCTTGTTCTTCTTATAGTCGTTGGTCGACACTTTTGCGTTGTTCCGACCAGAAAAGTCCTTCTTGCCCTTGGTAAATTTTTCTGGAATCGCAAGGACTTCTTTGTCATTGGTCTTGCGATTCTTCTTATTCTTGAGAGACTTCTTGCTTCTCCAGGCCTAGTTGGAGATTTTTATCTTTTCGATCAATAGCTTCACACCATTCGACCGCTTCACTAGCGGCCGCATACTTGTCTGTCATGTCGAAAAGTTCGACGGTTGCAATATCGTCTGTAAAACGGCGATTCCTCAACCCTGCTTTAAAGCTTGGATGACAAAAGACTCTACGATCTCTGGGATAAAGTTTCGAACCTGACTAAATCTCTTGATATACTGTCGAAGAGTTTCATTGGTTTTCTGCTTCATCCGATGAAGATCATCCTCCTTCCCGGGACGGTCGTACGTCCCTTGAAAGTTGACGATCAGAGCATCGCAGAGCAGCTCCCAAGTGTAGATAGATCTGACTGGTAGGTTGAGCAAACACGACCGGGTAGACCATTCAAGGACCGTGGGTAAGTAATTTGCCATCATGTTGTCATTACCACCAGCAGCTTTGATTGCGGTAGTATATATTTTAAGAAATTCTAATGGGTTCTGAGTCCCATTAAACTTCTCTATGTTGGCTGGTCGGAACCTATCCGGCCAACGAACAGCTTAGAGCCCTGCTGAAAACGCTCGATAGCCCATAATGGAGTCATGGCGCCTTCTCTTAAAAGGAGCCAAATTATAGTCAGTTGGGGACCGGTTCCTAAGGTTTGCATACCTTGTATCCAGTGTCCCGATCCGATCGTGGACGTTAGCGTTACGTCTTTGATTGCCTGCTTGGTTCAGGCGATGCCGAAGGTCATCGGAACCAAGCGATCGTTCCTCTTGACGAGGAGGAGGAGTGGCTTCTAGGAAGAACCATCTTCCCTCGTGATTCCCTGGTCAGAAACTACGAGGGGGTCTTGGTATCGTTCCGTCCTCCGAGCGACCATGATTCCCTCTGCTGAGATAGGAGCGCTAGGCGAGGTCATCGTATGACTTTCCGAGTTCCTTTGCTCTCGGTACATTTCCGTACGCTGCATAGTCTGTTAGAGGATCTTCGACACCTGCCCTACAAGTTCGACATAGCTTGGAGTTCCTGCTAGAGCAGGATTTGGATTATTCAGAATGTCGCTAACTCGTTGCAAATTTTGAATCATTACCGAATGTCCTGGAGGATTTCCTCTAGCGGTGGGTGTTCGATGGCTCGAATTTTCCCTTACCTTTCGGCTTGTTCTGCTTGACCAGTCACGCGTTGTGAGGTAGGAATAGGTGAATTAACTGATCGACATCCAACAGCTCGTTTGCCTTCGCCAATTGGTGCTTGAGCGCCCGTACCATTTCCACCAACAAGTGGTGGTGGGACAAACTGTGGGGAACTGTGCACGACATCTTGATCAGTATCTTCGGTTGCGTGAACCTTGTAACTCCAGCAGCATTCCTCCGATGAGCTCCCATCGTAACTAAGGGAGAGCCTTCCAGTGCTTCAACAAAGAGCCTCCATGACGGGGAGCGGTCGGAGATTACCACCTTGGGTGGGCTTCGTGGTGGATTCAGCTTGATCCGGCGGATTGCAAACCGCATGCTAAGTTTTATCATTCCCACTTGGCCTATGATCAATGGTAACTTCATTGACACCCTCACCAGATGTCAGTTGGTCCCCGAAATACGTAGGAGTCGTTGGCGAATACTGGTCACCCATGACCGTATCGAGAGTACATTGACCATCTGATTGCAGTGTCGGGGTTTCATCGCCAATCTTGCTGGTAGGAGCGACCGGGCTTGTAGAGGTGTTCGGACGTTCCGAACTGGTCAAAATGACTGAATCCTCTGGGAGCGCCACTGATGGTAGTGGTGAATCCTCCTCCATCCAGTCGACCCCGCTGACCTCAGGGGGTGGCGATCCGACAGAGGAGGATGATGACGATATCCTGTTTTCTTTCATGGCACAGATGCATGCGTCCATGTCGAGGTTAGAGTAGTCCGCTAGATCAAACCAGTTTTCCTTATACCGCGTCCCTGCCATGTTCGCATGAGTGGCGATGGAGCGAAAAGAGTGAATGAGGCATGCTCGAGCGAAGTGGTGTCCAAGAACTCAATGCCTTCTACCCCACGGACAGCGCCAGCTGCCAACGATCAGGTCGTCGATATTACGAAATAAACAGAGAAAAATGGCAAAGAGTTCTTGGGAGAGAATGTGATTGCTCTTTATTACTATGAACTGAATTCTTTACAGGGGTACCCTTGACAAGGCAGTGGACTAATCTTAATTACACTAAGCGTAATGCTTGCTATACTATTGAATCAGGCTTGAAACATTGTTCTAATGCTAATTTCCGTGCTTCAATCTGATGCCCTTGTTCCTCCATGCTCCATCTTTAAATAATTATTGAAGATGTGGCAGTTGTTCCTGGAGAAGGCGTCTGTTGGAAGTGACGCGTCTGGTCGGAGGGTCGGTTACAGTTAGTAAAACAGTAACTGATCGTCAATTGGTGTATGTGAGACACTAAATTGTATGGTTCTTGTTGTCAGTGTCTTAGGTCCATGAAACGTTGCGTGGCATGGAGAAATTATGATATGTGTTCTATTCATCACACGGTAAGGAATATACTTAAATTTTAATCTAGATGCCAGTTCATTGCTTCTACGAGCAATCATCTAGTCGGGGATTGGGTACAAGGCCTCATCTGATCAGGGTACCCATTATGTAACATCTGGAATCCTTACGACCACAGAGGTCATTAGCCTTAGGGGGTTACGACCACGAAGACATATAGTCTTTTATTATGTATTAAAGAAATACATAGAGGTTTTAATCCTCGTCACCTTCTCTTCTCTTAGGCCAGCCTCCTTCTCTTCCTGCTGGCCCACACTATTTTTAGGACGTCCATAATATCTACACTCACATAAGCAAAGCCGTAGCAAAATATAATTATGAATATTAAGTTTAGCTTTAACATTGTGATAGTATTTGGAATCTCGATGTGTATGTATGTATGCCATTGAGGTAGGGCAATCCTCATCACTCTAGATTCTCTCAATGGACAAATATAGCTAAACAGAGGGAGTATTTGATCTAGATTAGTCACATATAGTTGATATTAGTAGTAGATTGGATCTATTGTTGTTCTGGTATGGTAATCTAGATCAGTTCATATGGATGGATTGGTTTAGGCACTGGTTGATGAGATCAATCGGCTTTGGCGATAGTAGATGGGTTCGCGAGAGGTATGAGTTGATAGCACCGCATGATTAGTTGCGCTTGTTCACGATTGCATTGCACAATACCCCTACCAGACAGGATTCCGCCATCGGGGTAAACCACTATGCACAGCTGTATGGAGCCAACAGATCGGTTTTTGTGGGTTGCTATTCTTTTCGGAAACCATATGTGTTGATTAATGTGATTGATAAATGGAAAAACGTGCTGATCAGATTGGTTTGGAATTGGGTTAATGTGATTAATCCAATTCATGCCCCGGAATTTTTTTCCAAGGACGCTGCCCCTTCGAGCCCTGCCTGCTAACTGGCTAGCGGGACCATCGTGCTAGGTAATCGTTGGCACGTTATATAGTATTATGTGTTCATATCGCCCGATAGAATTGGATTATACGCATAACTCTTTTTGTAGGGATTGATGTGAATAATATAGCTCATTGTGTATGTGATGCATGTATGAATTTTTCATGGCCTGCGTGGCATGCTGAATTATAGCCACGTGGCTACATATTATTGTATAACAATTTGTGTGCCGATATGTGATGCTTGATATTCTCGTATGTAATTCATTACTAGCTATTAGGAGTAATATCTTAGTAGATGAATATGGCGACCTCAAGCATGATGTCTCGGTGGACAGGAAGCGTGGTGATGGAAATTGCCATGTTAAGGCTATACTATCTCACAGATTAATGTGATTATCTGTGAATGTTTATCTATGTTCCTGTTATGCTATTGTTCATGTTTTTGTCATTAGATACTTTTGACATGACATAATAGTATCCCTCAAGAAAAATTAAGTAAAACTCGATGCCTTTCCAATTCCCGTACCCATCATAGTTTAGATTGTTAATTGGTAGGTCTATCAAAGTAGGATGCCATTAACTATCTTAATAAGATATGGTAGGTGTTGGACATTCACATGCATAGTGTTGGTTTAACTTAACAAGGCTATCAAAAAAGTTTTAGGCCTTGGGGCATACTGTTAGTAGCCAGGACATATTGATAGCACCAAACAAACAAGAGTCATATGAGATATGATTAGCTAGGAGTTGCTTACCTACGTTGCTAGGTCTCTAGCAGTTATGCCAAAGCTCATTAGGACTTAGTGAAATGTGGATCTTGAACCCACTATATGTAGTTAGAGGGAAACTTGATTTAAAACATATAGTGGAAGTATCTTTTGTTAAATTATTTAATAGAAGATTTTGTATAAACATAGTGCTGAATTTTTTCATATACATATTTTATGTTATAGATCATGGCACGTAGTAGTTCCTTCGCACCCACTTTTAACTTGCAACCTATTCTTGAGAAAGAAAAACTGAATGAAACAAACTTCATTGATTGGTTTCGCAATATGAGAATTGTTCACAAACAACAAAAGAATGAATATGTTTTAGAGGGTCCTTATCCCAATGAACCAAATAGAGATGCTACTCGTGCTGAAAAAAGAATACTTATGAGAAGCATTGCAATAACATAGTTGATATACATGAGCTCTGAGCTTCAAAAGCAATATGAGACCATGGATTCCTACAATATGATTGTGGGTCTGAAAGACATGTTTCAAGACGAGACAAGGGCAGAGAGGTAGAATACCTCCAAGACATTATTTTCTTACCGACTGTCAAAAAGTAGCCTAGTCAGTTCTTATGTGATCAAAATTATTGGCCACATTGAGAACTTAGAAAAATCTTGGTTTTCCCCTTAGACAAGAGTTGCTACTGATGTGATTCTCCCATCGCTCCCCTGCAAGCTTTGAGTTAGACATCTTGAATTTTCATATGAATGGAATGGAGAAGTTATTGATCGAGTTGCATGGCATGCTTAAGAGTGTCGAGGAGAGCATAAAAAAGAGCTCTCATCATGCGATGATGGTTCAAAAGACTACTACCTTCAAGAAGAATGGTAAGTGTTGGGCAAGGGAAAGGGAACAAGCAAAACTCAAGATGAGATCACAAGTCTCAAGACCAAGCTCAAGAAGCTCAAGCTATGCCCTAAGCCTGACACTAAATGCTACCATTGTCATAAGACTATGCATTGGAAGATGAATTGTAAGAAGTACTTGAAATAGCTAAAAAAGAATAAGGGAAGTAAGACTTCTAGTTCAGGTATAAATGTTATAGAAATTAATTTGGCTACTTCTCCTACGTGTTCTTGGGTAATTGATACCGGATCAGTTGCTCATATTTGCAATTCGATGTAGGGGCTGATAAGGAGTAGAAGTTTGGCGAGAGGTAAGGTTGATCTTCGTGTGGGCAATGGAGCAAGAGTTGCTATGTTGGTTGTTAGCACTTTACCATTATCTTTACCTTCATGATTAGTTTTGGAATTAAATAATTGTTATTATGTTCCTACCTTAAGAAAAAATATTATTTATGCTTTATGTTTAGGAGTAGAAGGTTATGACTTCAGAATAAAGAACAATTATTGTTCAATTTATTTCAATGATATGTTTTGTGACCATGATCCACGGTGAATGGATTATATGTTTTGAATCTTGAAGATGTGCATGTTTATAATATTAATGTTAAGAGGCTTCGACCTAATGGTTTGAATCTCACTTTTATTTGGCATTGTCATCTAGGTCATATAAATGAGAAGTGCATGATGAAGCTCTATAAAGATGGTTTTCTAAATTCATTTGATTTTGAATTATTTGATACATGTGAATCTTGTTTACTTCGCAAAATGACAAAGGCGCCTTTCACAGGTATAATTGAGAGGGCAAACAACTTATTGGCCCCTGTACATACGGCTTAACGACCAAAGGTGGTTTTCAATACTTCATAACATTTACTAATGACTGTAGTAGATGTGGTTACATCTACTTAATGAGGCATAAGTATTAATCCTTTGAAATGTTCAAGGAATTTCATAATGAGGTACAGAATCAACTTGGCAGGACAATTAAATTTCTACGATTAGATCATAGAGGTGAATATTTGAGCCATGAGTTTGGTGATCATCTAAAGAAATGTGAAATTGTTCCACAACTAACTCTGCCAAGAACGCCTCGATGGAATGGTGTGTCTGAATGACAAAACTGGACATTGTTGGATATGGTTCGGTCAATGATGAGCCAATCTGATCTTCCATTGTACTTCTGGGGATACGCTCTATAAACAGCCGATGTCATATTAAATAGGGTTACATCAAAAGCAGTAGAGAATACATCATATGAGATATGGACTGGGAAGTGCCTGGATTGTGTTTTCTCAAAATATGGGGTTGTGATGCATATGTAAAGCGTTTGCCGTTTGATAAGCTCATGCCCAAGTCATATAAATACTTCTTTGTGGGGTATCCTAAGGAAACTAAAGGGTATTACTTTTGTAAGTGGGATAAAAACAAAGTGTTTGTTGCCTGAAGTGGTGTTTTTTTTGGAGAAAGGGTTTCTTTCAAAAGGAGTTAGTGAGAGCAAGGTGCAGCTCGAAGAAATTTGAGAAATACTTGAAAATGTTTCTGCTTCTACTGAACCTCTACAAGTGAACAAAATGTTGTAGAATCTGTAGAAGAGGCATAAGCCCCACGTAAATTTGAAAGGCCACATAAATTGCCTATAAGGTACATGCATGTCATTTTATTATTAGATAATGATGAGCCTAAGACTTATGAGGAAGCGATGATGGACCTAGACTCTAAGAAATGGCTTAGAGCCATGAGATCCAAGATAGAATCTATGTATGAGAATCAAGTTTGGAACTTGGTTGATTCACCTGATGGCGTTAAAACCATTGAGTGCAAGTGGATTTTTAAGAAAAAGATAGATATGGATGTAAATGTTCACATTCATAAAGTACGATTGGTGGAAAAACGTTTCAAACAAATTTAAAGTGTTGACTATGATGGGACCTTCTCGTCGTCATTGCTCAAGTCTATCTAGATCATTCTAGCTATTGCTACATATTTCGATTATGAGATATGATAAATGGATGTCAAAATGGCTTTCCCAAATGGAAACCTAAGTGAGGATGTGTACATGACGCAGCATGAAGGTTTTGTCGATCCACAGAAAACTAGGAAGATATGCAAACTTCAGAAATCCATTTATGGATGGAAGCAATCATCTCGGAGTTAGAATATTCATTTTGATGAAGAGTCAAAGGGTTTGGCTTCATCAAGAATGAATAAGAATATTGTGTTTATAAAAAGGTTAGTGGGAGCGCACATGTTTTTCTGATCTTATTTGTGGATGGCATATTGTTGATTGGTAATGATATTCCTATGCTTGAATCTGTTAAAGCTTTGTTAAGAAATAGTTTCTCTATAAAAGACTGTGGATATCATGGGGATATGTGTATGATCTTAGGATGATGATACAATTGGCAATGGAATTTGTGGTTTGTCGATTGAAGCGTTTTCGGCAAAGAATCTGTTTCGCTAAAGTTCTTTGGCGGTCGACAAAGATTTTGGGGTCGACCGCCAAGGCTTAAGCAAATTTCTGGCTAAGTCCTGTAGGCGGTCGACCGCCGTAACGGCTATTCAATCGATTTTGACTTGATTCGTCGAGTTGTTTGGTGATGCTTGTTGGGTTAGCTTAAGGGCATGGGCCTCAGTGCGTATATGTTACATGTTGCATGTTTCACTAACGTGGGTCAAGTTGTGAAGAACTTGTTCCTGATTCGATTTGCTTGTCTATTGGTGTGCGTGTTGCTTGGAGGTCAACGACGGTCAACGGCGAGGAGGATCAGACTAAGCTTGGAGAGCCGAGGTCCGTAATCCATCAAGGATGCCAGTGAGGTCAATGGACTCAAGCGTGGCGCAGAATGGACAAAATGACCGAATCAGGCGCTCAAAGGCAACTAGTTGATCAAGCGGTGCGGGCTCTGCAAGTGCCATGGAGGTTCTGGTGAGATCTGGACGGGAGAGACTTGCCGACACGATGAGAGCCGCTGGATTAACTACACGTGGCGAAGCATGGATGTGTTTCGCTCAGTTCGGATTCGGTCTTCGAAAAAGATCGAGAAGGGGTATTTTGGTAATTTCACCAAATACCGCCTTTGTGACCTTGGGCTAAACCACGGCGCAAGACAGTGTGTAACACCCTGATTTTTAGGGCCTTTTTGAAAATTTTCAAAATCAAAAGAACCATTTGGTTTTGATGCGAATTCCAAGCTTAACCTGAAGTTTTCAGAATTTGAAGTATTGAAATGACTAAACTAAATTTCAACTAACCAAAAGCTTGATTCTCTTGGTATTGCTCTAGCTCTCTGGAGCTATTTTTCCTTCTCTTGTCAGTACTTCTTCTCGTCTATCCCACTTGGACATTCTTTTATGTCCAGACTATCCCTCTTGTTTGACCTCTGCTGTGGTCATCTCCTTCTTGTCTTTTCTGCCCTTTCCTCTCCCCGAAACCTCTCTCTATTGAGACCTTTTGTCTAGTTCACCTCTTTGGTCCGCACCACCTTTGGGTCGGGACCTCTCTTAATCTCTTTTGTAGTTTAGACCTCCTTTGAGGTTCAGCTTTTTGTAGCTAGACCTCCTCCGAGGTCTAGATCATCCTTGTGGCTTTAAACCACTTTTCTTTTTATTTGGGTACTCTCTTCAGATCAGATCCTCTCTGTGTCCAGACCTTCCCTTTGGTTTGGACCGCTTTGGATCTCTTTGTTGGTTTGAATCTCTTTGGTTCAGACCTCCTTCCTGTGTTCAGACTTTTTCTAAGTCTAGACTTCCCGGATGATTAGACCCTTTTGTATGCCCAAACCTCCTTACCACTTGGACCCCACCTATGGTGCGGATCTCTTCTTTGTCTTGGTCTATTTGATGTTTGTATCTCTTTTTGATCATAGACCTCATTCTTTGTTTGGGTATACTCTTATGCTAAACCTCCCCTCAAGTCTTTTGCTCGAGTCTCCCTCTTGCTCACTGGAACGCCCAGTAATTAACTTGAACCCACTCGTGTCCAATTAGACCTTCTTTGCATTTGATTGAACCACCTTTGTGCTCAAATTGGACCTCCCTTGGCCCAGATTTTCTTCTCTGGCTTAGACCCCCTCAGGGTCTAGGTCTCCTCTCATAACCACTTTAGTTCCTTTATGCTCTTGTGAACCTCTCGGTGATCACTTGGACTCTGTCGCCTCGATCCTTGTAAACCTTCTCATTGAAAAGTCCTCCTAGTACAATCTGTATTACCGCCCAACTCATGGTATTACCATTTTCTAGGACCTTCTTCTCATTTATCAGGACCTTCTCATCCTTTAGACCTCCCGGTCTACGGGACCTTTTAGTCCTTTGGAGATCCTAGCCAATAAGACCTCCTTCTTGTTCTTTCGGACCTCCTGTCCATGAGACCTCCCTCTTGTGTGTCCTTTGGACCTCCCCATGCCTTGATCTTAATCGTAAAGCTCTCTTGATTTCATCCCAGCCGTTGAGACCTCCCCTGAGTTGATCTCACTCGCTAAGGACCTCCTCCTTGTTTAGTTGGATCTTTCCATGTCCTTCAGGACCTCTTCGTGTTCTCTAGGACCTCCCCCTCTGTCTGGATCCCAACCGCCTGCCTCTCTTAGTAAATCTCAACAACAGACCTCCCCATGTCCGAACCTTCCTGTTGAGTTTTGGACCTTCTTTAGGTTCAAACTTTCCTATGGTGTTCAGACCCTTATGGTCTGGACCTCCCTTTTGTGTTTAGACCCTTGTGGTTTAAACCTCATTATTTTTGCACCTCATGTCCTTAGACCTCCTTGTGGCCTCTAGGACCTTGTGTCCTCAAAACCTCCTTATGGTTAGGACCTTCCCTTTGACCCGGTTGTTTCTAAGTTTGACTGGACCCACTTGCCAGTCTTATCCATTCTCATTTCCTCCGCCACGTTAATACCTTGGGCATTTAATGCATGTCATGTCACATTAAATACATCCATATACGTGGCGTTTTACTCTGAATTGGGTCACCTAGCTGTACTCTGACATCCTTATTTGTTCCTTCCCATAGCAACATACATTGTCCTTCCTCGTACCTTTTACCCAGGGTGGTAGTGACACCTGCCCTGCCACTCACCTACCTTTGACCCATTTCTATACTTATCCTTGGTACGCATGCTTCTAGTTTTCTTCACCCACTTTGACTATAATCAGTCCAGGGGACTCTGCCATATTATCTTCTTCACATTCATCATCTTGGCTCTCGCTCGTGGCTCCTGTGGAAGACCTTGTTGCCCACGACCTCCCTCCATCCACTGCTCCTTCCTCGTCCTGGTAAGTCCTTTGGAAATCTACTCCACTCTTAATTCTTGCCACTGTATTGAGTTGGTTGTGTCCTTCTCAGGACCTCCCCTTGTGGGCTCCTTTTGGATGTCTATGGCAGTGAGATGTAGCGATGATGAAAGAAGATTCATTCCTTGAAGCTCCAGAAAGTAGTTGCACTCACCCATCATCCTCATCTCAAAATCCTTCGTCTCCAAGAAGTGATAGCCAGCATAAAGGCACAAATGAAGAAGAACCAACAGCTTGAGGTGATAACACTTGTTGGATCACATGGTCTTCTTCTCAGCTGAAAAGTCTACACAAAAGAGACAAAGAAAGTCTATGCCTTGGTACTCGGGTTAGTGAGACATTATCTAAAGAAACAAAGACTCAAGACACATGACTAGCAAGGATAGCAAAAGATGATCCAAAGCTCATAACAACAGATAATCAACAACTAAGAGCATGAGCATGAAGATAAACAAACAATTACAGCACATGCTATCCAAGACATGACAAAGCTCAAACTATCCTTAATCAACAATAAGGCATAGGAGCAAGCAAACAAGCACATAGCATATCACACATCATATGTACAAATATAAATAAAGCATGCTAGTGAAAGTTATGGCAAGACTCATGCATCCACAATTAACAAGAAGCACAATAACCATGTTAACATAAGGCATGTTATAGAACAAGACATGGATAAAGAATGCTAACATGGATATCAAGTGAACAAGTGGATACATAAGACAAAAATCAACATGAGCAAGATAATAAGGGTACAAGACAGCACAAGCTCATGATGACAAAACCAAGCTCATACACCCATGAAAATAAAGAGCAACAATAAGATATATGGATATACAAGCAAGGTAAAGGAAAAGGCATGATGAAAGGATATCAAAGAAGTAACACATGCCAATATGGTACAAGAGAGCACAAAGCAAGTACAACATGCCAAGTATGAGTAATCAGGAAGGTAAATACATGAAGGTAAAAGATTGCTCACCAACCATGTGAAAGCACCAATCATGAAAGCACATGCCTCTTGGAGGCCATTATTGAGGTGGAGAACCATCAAGTGACCCGATCATGTGATGAAGCAAAAGATCGGAATCTTTAAGTCCGTGTTCTCCAACCCGTGTTCTTGGTACCTACACATGAGAAAGGCAAGGTGTCCGAGTCTTGGGTCCCAAAGGGTTAGAGAGCGAATACTTGGGAACCCAAACCTTGGACACACCACCACCAGAGGCAGTCGAAACATTATGTGAGTTAGTATGATGCAAATGATGGTCCATGCAAGAAGATCCAACATCAACCTTGAAGGCATGCCGCGAGTGGACACCTCGATGAGGAAAACGAGGTCCATCTCTAGGAAAGCGGCGATGTCCTTGCTTGAAAGCACCAAGATGAGAACCAACAGAAGCATCAAAAGAACTCACACAAGCTCGCCGTGGGTGTGTACCTCGATGAGCAAAACGAGGTCCACCTCTGGGAAAACGGCGAAAATCCTGCCTCAGGGCAGCTCGTGGACCAAAACCAAAACTATGCAAACCATGTCCACGGTGCTGTCCGACACCACTAGAAAAGGTGTCAAAGAAGCCATCAATAAAGCGAGTCCTCTTGCTAGGCTCTTTAGTGTGCATGTCATAAGAAAGACTATGCCCACTAGGAGACTTAGAAGCATGAACTCGACGCAAATATTTTGCACGCCGAAAGCAGAAATCCACACGATGTCCATTCTTCCCACAAAATGAGCAATGGTGTAAAGATCTCCTAGGAGACACGGTCCAAGAGGACAAAGCACCATTATGGCTCAAAGAAGAAGTCCTGGAAGAACTAACATCATGACTCGTCCTTGTATCGACACTAGACACACACATGCATGAAAAAGACTATGTGTGTTCCTAGAGGTACGACGACGCACTCGACGCTCATATTTCATACGGCGAAAGCAAAACTCAAGAGTGTGTCCATCTTTCTTACAAAAGGTGCAACGGTACTTCCTTTTTGAAGATGTAGTACCATTTGAAGAAGAAATACCCTTGTCCTTTGAAATCCTTTGGACAACACAAGAAGAGTTCGAAAAAGTCGAACTCACCAAAGAAGAGCTGTCTAAAGCGATGGCACAAAAGCCAACATCAAGTGACTCACGTTTAGCACAAAAAGACTTCATCTCCGAATGCAAAGAGGCAAAAGAAATCTTGAGAACATCAATCTCGGAGTGAAGGCAAATACAAGAGTCACATGACTTGGCGCCATATCATCGCCAAGAAAGACTCAACCTCGCTCTTCAAAGAAATGCAAGATGTGCAAGAAATTAATGATGCTTTCAATTAAGCATGTAGTTCAAAGCATCAATTTCAGTTTCTAGACAAGCACAATTCTTGCAAGAGACTAAACCATCCTTAAGCAATTTTTCATGTTCTAAGCACATACTACAAGGCCTAGCTTTGATATCAATAATTTCAGCCCTAGCATTCTCTAATTGCTCAGGTGAAAGGTATTAGTCAATTTCAACTTCTCAAAATCAGCAAGTATGCCTACACAAGATTCACAATCATTTCTAGCCATTGATCTAAGATTGCATATTTCTAACTTAGCATTATCAAGCTCATGATGTAAGGCAATACAAGACTCACATGGCATAGAAGCATTTAATTTCAATATTTCATTTTCAGATTTTAGGCATGCAAGAGAATTATTCAAGTTCTCCGTGTCTACAAGCAATGAATCATAAGCATTCATGGAGGTTTTCAATTTGGAGAGCTCATGAGACAGATCACCCTTTTCTCTTTTTAGCACTTTCATTTTCTTCCTAAGAGCATGCAATTTGTATTCATATGAAATCAAGCCATCAATGAGTTTTTCTTTGCTCACCTTGCTTAGCTTGATTAGGGGATCGTCCTCGGAGGAGTCATCATGATCATCCTCGAAATGCTCTTCATCATTCTCATCCTCAATCGCGCGCACATATGCCATCGGGCTTCTTCTCCTGCTCTAAAAGTGACTCATCCCTGAAACTAGGACAATCAAAACAAAAGGATTTGCCACAGATATTACAGGAGAAATCCTTATCAATCGACATTATTCTTATCACACGTTCAAACTTCTTGTTATGATGGACATTGGCAAAAGAACCATAACAAGATGCAAAGAAACGCTCACAAGTCCTCATATTTGTCGCCATGCTCAAAGATCAGTTAAGATCACAAAAGAGCAAACTTGGGTCTGATACCACTTGTAGGACCGGAAAGGCGACTAGAGGGGGGGTGAATAGGAGAACCTAATATTTTTCACTTTGAATGGATTCAACTCGCAAATCACTCCACTAGCTATGAGAGCTATGAAGATGAATGCTTAAGCATAGTGGAGGTCTTGTGTTGAACCCTCTCCTAACCCCCAAAGAGCAAAGAAGAAAAATCAAGAAGGTTTGCGTAAAATTCAGAATCGGTACTACCACAAAGTAAAGAAAGGTACTACAAGATCGAGGTACTACCGCAGTAAATGAAAGGTACTACCAAGACCGAGGTACTACCGCAGTAAATGAAAGGTACTACCAAGACCGAGGTACTACCACAGTGTAAAGAAAGGTACTACCAAGACCGAGGTACTACCGCAGTAAATGAAAGGTACTACCGATTATCCCGACGATGAATGTAACAAAATCAAGAATGATCCTACAACCAGTACTACATGTGTTAAGTGAGGTATTACCGCATAGCGGTACTACCGGCTAATAACTTGCGGTACTACCGATTGTCCTGGAGGATGAACCCGACAGCAGAAAAACCAAATCTAAAATTGGCACAACTTTTGATCTACAAGGGCAAACTCCGCGAAACTTGAAACACAACTTCTCTAAGATATTAGGAACCTATTCCAATCAAGGATTGTAGAGATCTATGCCAAGGTTCCTACCTCTTTCAGTTTTGAGTGAAGTCTTCCGAAGCGTACAAAACCGAAAATCGAGATTCAAGAGATTTGGAACTTGCTCGTGGGTGGATGATCAACAATATGATCTCAGATATATACCCACTTGTCACAGCAAGCCAAAGCACAGCAGAAAACTCACAGATCTAAGAAAGCCCCAAAACAACAAATAAACAATAAGAACACAAAGGACTGATCTTGAGCAATCTGGTTGGATTGATTGAGATAGATGGAAGATTGTTGTTTATAGCCACTCCAATCTAGGAGGACAAAGCTCAACTCGTGAGCACTCACTCTCAATCCAAACCCTAGAACCTAGCTCTCCCCTCTTTTCTCCTCAAAACCCTAAAACCAAAATAGGGCACAACAAATGGGGTTGGCTTTGGCGGCTCCTCTCAAATGGCAAGAAGACTCCAGTGATCACACCCTCTATTTATATGGAGACTAGCATCTAGGAATATTCCATTAGGGCACCCATTAAACCCTAACACACAACGGGTTAACACACGACGCATATCAAAGCGCCGTCTTCATCATCGATTGACCTAAACCGCTTCATCATCGCCGACCAAGACCGCGTTTAGCCAAAGGTCACCAAGGCGGTATTTGGTGAAATTACCAAAATACCCCTTCTCGATCCTTCTCCAAAAGACCGAGTCCACAGATCGTGAAGCAATCCCATGCTTCGCCACGTAGGTTGATCAACGGCTCCATGTCATCAAGTCTCTCCGTCCGGATTCCCCAAAGACCATAGCACTTGCACCGACTGTGCCGCTTGATCCAACCGATCGACCGAATCGCCTGCTCGGTCACCCTTGTCCATCTCGCCCGCTTGAGTCCTTCGACCACCGGCATCCTTGATCGTTTACGACCTCGGCTCTCCAAGCTTAGTCCCGATCCACCTCGCCGCTGACCGTCATAGACACGCAAGCAACCTGCAAAGAATAGACCAAGAAACCATTTCCGGAACAAGTTCTTCACAACTTGACCCACGTTAGCTGTAACATGCATCATGCAACACATATGCATCGATGAACATGAACTTGACCTAACCCAAAATCAATTTTCCAATTGAAACAACATTCACTCAATTATTCCAAAAGCGGTACTACCGCACACATTCCCCAGATACCGCAGTGCGGTCATACCGCCAAAGCACTACGGTCATACCGCACTCGAGAAATCCCAAAACTCCAAACACAACTCCTCCGAAAATCCATATCGCACACACGCGGTCATTCCGCCATGCGTACTACGGCACCAAAGCCCAGATTACCGCTCCAGAGAAAATCCACACTCCAAAGACAACTTCTCTCGAAAATCGCGAATCGCCATTAACCTTGCGGTACAACTGCTCGCGGTACTACCGCCACTTCCCAGCCAGTACTACCGCTCCACTTAAACGCCAAAAGCCTCGTAACAAAGCCCTTTCATTTGGTCATCCGATCTCGACGGACACCACAAGAAAACCAACGCGTTAAGGACTCAAGCAGTAATATCAAGACTCACAAGCGGTCATATCAAGACACCAGTAGTACCGCAGCTTCAAAGCCAGTACTACCGATTATTTAACACTTGTTGAAAACTCCAGCCAACAAACTCTCAAAGCAATTGCCAATTGTCTCATCACCTAAGATCATGAGCATGTCCACATGACATCCACAATGTCCTCATGACATCCACAGTCTATTATAACCTACTGTTCCCACTGGTGCAAGAGGGGGCTTTCTGCCGGATTGCGATCTATAGGAAGGTGAAACCTTAGCCAGGAAAGGCTGTGGTGGAGCAATGCATTGTAAAGGCCTTGTCATGAACTCTAGACCTCTTACCTTAGGGCAAGGAGAGGTGGCATTCACAAGATGCCAAACAAACTAGAGGAATCATGTCATGTGGGTAAAGTGTACGACCTCTGCAGAGTTAAATCTATTCGAATAGCCGTGTCCGCGGTCATGGACGTGCTGGCAAAGGCTACTCAGAGTTAGATGTTGGTTTTGGGTTTTTCAGAAATGTTTACTAAAACTGTTTTGGGATTGCTATCCTATGGTTGGGCGGGGAGCCTTGTGACAGGAGGATATCCTTCACCACTTGTGATGAATGAATATCCAACTGAAAACAGATTTACTAAATGGATTTTATTTACTATATGATGCTTTGGAACTTAGTACTGGTAATTGGAAATAAACATGGCTTTATGCAAATTAACCATAATAAGCCTTCCATTGTGATATCCATTTATGCATGTCATTTTGTTATCTCGACGGTGTAACTTATGTAGCACGGTTGTTGTGCTCACTCTTGCTTGATGTCAGTTTTTAGCGTGTTATGGAAGCTTTGGGTGACGCCTCAGGACCAAGTGGTCCTGATCGACTAGGATTGCGCCCTCCAACCGGTTGCCTGTGGTGTATCGGGTGGCCCATGTGTTTATTTTTACTATGTTTTGCCTACTGGCTTGTAAGCTCTCTTGTAAACAACTCCTTTGGTTATTAATAAAGCTTGTGTTGTTGCTATGTTATCATCTTTGTTGTTCTTTGTGAAGAGCTAGCCATGATCCTTGGGACTAGCTCAGTTCACATAGAGGACCTTGGAGAGAACCCAGACCTCCCCAACCACCCTCAGGTTTGTGCGTGTGTGGTTCTGGGGTGGTCTCAGTCCTCCACGACCTCCTCTGGTGGGTCGCAGGAGGGTCCTGAGATGACCTCAAACCTCCACGCCTTCCCCTGGTCTGGCCGTGGGAGATCTTTGGGGGTGCTCCTCGGCTCCTAAGACCTCCTCGGGCTTGTTCTCTTGGACTTCCAGGAGGTCCTGCTGGACCTCCTGGGAGGTCTTGGTGGAGTGTCCGAGAGGTCCTTTCTAAACCTCCTGGGAGGTCCTGATGGACTTTCCAGGAGTTCTTGGAGGACCTCTCGGGTGCCCTAGGGTTGGGTCGTTACACGGTGTGTGGAGGAGCGGTTTAGGTCAAGGAGAAGTTGAAGACGGCGCTTTAAAATACGTGCGTATGTGACCCGTTTGTGTTGGGCCTTAACGGGAGCCCATTAGGGTTAACTCTCTAGAAGCTAGGCCTCCATATAAATAGGGGGTGGCTGTTGTGATACAGCTACCAAGCACTTCATTTGTAAACCCTAGTTTGGTTTTAGGGTATTAGAGAAAGAGGAGAGGGTTAGGGCTCTAGGGAGACGAGTTGAGTTGTGTGCTCATGGATTGAGCTTTGTTCTCCATGGATGGAGTGGCTATAAACCCTCTCAACCTCAGATCAATCTTGTAGGACCGGAAACAGGCGACTAGAGGGGGGGTGAATAGGAGCACCTAATCTTTTTCACAAAGAATGGATTCAACTCGCAAATCACTCCAATAGCTATGAGAGCTATGAAGATGAATGCTTAACAAGTGGAAGTCTTGTGTTGAACCCTCTCCTAATCCCCAAAGAGCAAACAAACAAAACCGAGGAAGAGTGCAAAATCGGGAAAAGCAGTATTACCTCCGTTGTATGTGCGGTACTATCATCAGAAGCTTATCGAAGCGGTACTACCGATATTCCTGAGAAGAAGTGCTGCAAAATCAGGACAATCGGAACTACCACAGGGTAACTAGTGGTACTACCTTTAATAGGTACTACCACAGAGCACAGAGAGGTACTACCTCAGTATAAAGAAAGGTACTACCGCACTGAGGTACTACCGTAGGCAAATAAAAGGTACTACCGCACTGAGGTACTACCGCAGGCAAGTAAAAGGTACTACCAATTGTCCTGGAGTTCGTCCCGACAGCTGAAAAACCAAGATGAAAAAAGGCACAACTTTTGATCTACAAGGGCAAACTCTGCGAAACTTGAAACACAACTTCTCTAAGATATTAGAAACCTATTCCAATCAAAGATCGCAGAGATCCATGTCAAGGTTCCTGCCTTTTTCAGTTTGAGAGAAGTATGTTCAAGAACTGTGCCAAATCTGAAAACTGAGATTCAGATGATTTGATACTTGCTCGTGGGTGGAAGATCGACAAGATGGTCTCAGATGTATACCCACTTGTCACAGCAAGCCAAAGCACAACAAGAACATAGAAGAAATCTCACAGATCTAAGAAAGCCCCAAAAACAACAAATAAACAACAAGAACACAAAGGACTGATCTTGAGCAATCTGGTTGGATTGATTGGGATAGATGAATGATTATTGATTACAGCCACTCCTACCAAGGAGGACAAAGCTCTCTTCCAGAGCACACACTCTCAATCCAACTCTAGAACCCTAGCTCTCCATCTCTCTTCTCAAAACCCTAAGCAAAATAGGGCACACCTCAACGGGTTCGGCTGGCTCTCTCCAGGCTTCCAGCAGCAAACAACAGCAGCCACCAACCCCTATTTATATGGAGGCTAGGCATCTAGGGTATATTCCATTAGGGCACCCATTAAACCCTAACACACAATGGGTTAACACAACTCACGCATCTCAAAGCGTCGTCTTCATTGTCGATTGATCTAAAACCACTTCACCATGCGCCGACCCACGCCGCGGTTTAGTCAAAAGGTCACCAAGATGGTATTTGGTAAAATTACCAAAATACCCCTTCTCGATCATTTCCAAAAGACCGAGTCCAATCCTGTTGAAGCAATCGCCTGCTTCGCCACGTGTAGGTTGATCAACGGCCCATGTCGCCAAGTCTCCCGTCCGGATCCCACCGCACCATTGAGCACTTGCAACGACTCGCGCCGCTTGATCCAAACGGTTCAATCGCCCGTCCGGCCATCCATGTCCATTCGCACCCCGCTTGAGTCCTCGACCACCCGCATCCTTGATCGTTTCGACCTCGCTCTCCAAGCTTAGTCCCGATCCTCCTCGCCACGACCGTCATAGACACGCAAGCCACCTGACAAAGAATAGACCAACAAACTGCTTCCGGAACAAGTTCTTCACAACTTGACCCACGTTAGCCAAAACATGCATCATGCAACACATATGCACTGATGAACATGAACTTGACCTAACCCAAAATCAATTTTCCAATTGAAACAACATTAAGCTCAATTCATTCCAAAAGCGGTACTACCGCCACATATTCCCCAGATTCAGCCAGGTGGTCATACTCATCAAGCAATCATGCGGTCCTACCGAACTGGAGAAACCCAAAATCTCCAAAACACCTCCTCTCGAAAATCCATACCGCACACATGCGGTCATTCCGCCATACGGCAGACTACCAAGCAACCAAAGCACTGGCCGTATTCACTCCTCAAGAAAACCAGAGCTCCAAAGACACCTTCTCTGGAATTTCCATACCGTCATGTCACAAACGGTTCTACCGAGACGCAGATTATCGCCACTTCCCAAGCGGTACTACCGCTTCCACTTGAACGCACAAAAGGCCTCAAACTAATGGGCCGTCCGATTCCAATCGGACGCCACAAGAAAACCAACGCGCCAAGGACTCACGGAATATCAAGACTCACAAGCGGTCATAGACACCCAGTAGTACCGTAGCTTCAAAGCCGGTACTACCGATTTACCTGACACTTGCTGAAAACTCCATATTTCAACAAACTCTCAAAGCAATTGCCAATTGTCTCATCACCTAAGATCATGAGCATGTCCACATGACATCCACAATGTCCTCATGACATCCACAAATCTATAGATGATTCCCAAAGATGAGTCTCTTTTGCGTTCTTGCTCTATATTTGAGATTTTGGAGGTTTCTTTGATCTAGTGCTTTTTGGTTGGTTTCGTGCTATCTTCCACCTTGCTGTGACATGTGGGAACTTATCTAAGATTACCTAGATCATCAATCTCCCACGAGCAAGTGTTGGATCAAGTTTTTTGTTTTGCTCGTTTTTATACCCTCCTTTGGTAAAACTGAAAAAGATCAAAACTTTGACGTGGATCTACTCAATCGCTGCTTGGAATAGGTTCCAAATATCCTTAGGAAGGTGTGTTCCAAATTTGGTCAAGTTTGGCCGTGTAGATCAAAAGTTTGATCGATTTTCGTTTTGGATCCCGAGCCGTTCGTGACTGCTTCGTCGTGGTCGATCGACTGCTTATAATGCCGGTCAAACCGCCTGTCGGTCTGACCGAATTTTTGCCGGCGGTCTAACCGATTTCCAGGTTAGGGTTTGGTTCTTTTCTTTGGGGATTTTGGTTCGAGTTCAACACAAGTCTTCTGCTGTTGATCCTCATAGCTCTCATAGCTATTGGGATGAATCTGGTGTTGAATCTGAACGAGGTGAAAATTAGGCGAGCTCCTATTCACCCCCCCCTCTAGTCGCCTTCCGGTCCTACAAAGACTTAGGAGATGCAGCATATATTTTGGGCATAAGGATCTATAAGGATTAGATCTAAGATGCTAATTGGATTAAGCCAAAATACGTACATTGACAAGGTGTTGAAATAGTTCAACATGAAGGATTCTAAGAAGGGTTTCTTGCCTGTATCACATGGCATCAGTCTTAGCAATAGTCAGTATCCTTCAACACCTAATGAGCGAGACATAATGAGTAAAATTTCATATGATTTTGGTATTCGATCTATCATGTATGCCATGCTTTGTACATGCCCAGATATGTTGTATGCTCTAAGTGTTACGAGCAAATATCAATCAGATATAGGTAAAGGCCATTGGATAGCAGTTAAGAACATCTTGAAGTATTTGAGAAGGACTAAGGATGCGTTCCTTGTTTATGGAGGTGAGGAAGAGTTTGTTGTAAATGGTTACATCGATGCTAGTTTCCAAACCAATAAATATGATTTTCAATCGCAGTCTGGGTTTGTGTTTTGCCTTAATGGAGGAGCAGCGAGCTAGAAAAGTTCTAAGCAAGGGACGGTTGTTGATTCTACAACAAAGACTGAGTATATTGCTGCTTCCAAAGCCACGAAGAAAGCGATTTGGATAAGGAAGTTTATTTTTGAACTGGGTGTAGTTTCTAGTGCTTCTAGTCCGATGGATCTCTATTGTGATAATAATGAAGCCATTGCACAAGCTAAAGAGCCTAGATCGCATTGAAAGGCCAAACACATACTTCGGCGATATCACATTATTTGTGATATTATTGAAAGAGGTGATATAAAGATATACAAAGTGCACACAAATTTGAATATTGCTAATCCATTGACAAAGCTTCTCCCACAACCCTAAGCATCAGCCGCATACAAGAGCTATGAGTATTAGACGTTTGCATGATTGACTCTAGTGCAAGTTGGGGATTGTTAGTGATATGCCCTAGAAGCAATCATAGAGATGATTGTATCGCTTCTATGTTTATGAACTTTTGAATAATATGTTATTTCGTCTCTTGAATGAAATATCATTTATATTGATTAGAAATTTATGTGACTTGTTCGTGAAACTCTCTATTTATGTTTATGATATCATTCTAAACATCCTTGGTCTTATGTCATTATATGAGACACTTATGATTTATGGATCAATACATGTATTGATTGATGATCATATTTCACGGATCATAGATATGAGATATCAAATCAATAATATGAACATATGTTAGAGAACATAGTGTCGGATTGACCCGACTTGAGACACTACGAGAACTATCATTTTATTAAGTGACATTAGTTGGTCTCATACATAGTGTGTGTAGGATTCTTAGACCTGAGGTCGTCGTGATTTCCTACATGTGTAATAGTTTATTTAGGGGTTATCAAATGCTACTCCGTAAATGGGTAGTCATAAATGTAGCTTTCGGGTTTACTATGAAACATACGGAGGAATGTGAGCAATCAATATGGAATTTGTCCCTCATCTTTAACGGAAGAGATATCTTTAGGCCCCTCGATGTGGTTGGATTAAGAAAGCGTATGGTTATGCCAAATATGGTTGAGGAGTCAACTACAACTAAGTAATCCACTACAAGATCGAGTGAAGGATCGAACTATCATAAGATGACACACATCATGCCTTGGGTTCAATCTGGTTTCGTGAGGCAAAGGGATCAACATATGAACTCTATAAAGGTTCGTCCAATATAATCTTTATGTGTATTCGAGAGTTGCTATGTCCTGCTAGGAACTGCTACAGACTCGGCTGATTACGCATGAACCTACAGGATCACACACTTAATGGGTTAAAACAAACTAGTTCAGATTGGATCCATTAGAGGCTTAAATTAGGCTATAACTCGTACGTGGTTAAGAGTTATAATGGGTTTCTAACGTAGGAATCCGTTAAGGACTCTTTATAAGGGGAGACGTAGGGGGCTTTTGCGATGACATTGCATCATCCACCGAAACCCTAGTCGTCGTCTCCCCGAAGACCCTGTCGTGCGTGCTGGTGCTAGCACACTGATGCACAACGTTCCACCTCTGGACGTGTGGATATACGTAAGGAACGTGAGGGGCTGCTGGAGGAGATGATTGGTGGCCAAGGACGTTGGACCATCAATTACTTCCACTACATCAACACGTGCGACGTTGGACCGGGCACTGCGCGTCTAATGATAACGATCTATTACCTCTTACTCATATAGCTTATTGATTTACGCGGTAGAAATTTTTACTACATGCTAATATAGTCTACTCGTATCCCAGCATCAACCAACCCTGCAATGGCAGCTTCCTGCCTTCGCCCGTGTCCATCACGTTCGCCCGTGTCTCTCGTATGCCCATCCCTATTTTTCTCTTATTCATGACACGC
Source organism: Phyllostachys edulis (assembly GCA_036346405.1). Taxonomy (NCBI): domain Eukaryota; kingdom Viridiplantae; phylum Streptophyta; class Magnoliopsida; order Poales; family Poaceae; genus Phyllostachys; species Phyllostachys edulis. The sequence goes on along the minus strand of CM070560.1, from coordinate 11,885,809 downwards.
GCGCGCACACACGGGTCTTCTTGACCTACAACCCTGTTTTGAACTGGAATATGAATTTTGCAGTGGTCAGCGTGATTTCCATAAACAAAAATGCGAAATAATTCCTGGTTCCAGACAAGTGCCTCCGCCAGGGCATAGGGCCAGGGGGAGGGTACGACGCGTTTATAATTTCGCGATCGGGCAATCTGATCGCACACGATCAACCGTTCCGATCAAGGCGACGATAAAGGAAACAAAGACCTCGTTTTCTACCTGTCTGTCCTCCACCCAGAGGGATGAGGCGGTGAGGCACTACTAATCCATTTCATAGGTGGTACCAAAAGAGTGGAGTGGATTTGAAGGTAGAATCGGATGATCCAGCGCTCTTCCCGAGCCGCTGGACAGGATCATCATCGAGGACGGGACAAGAAGTACAAGGCCGAGCGAGACCGAATGAGTTTCAGAAGAAGAGAAAAGTCGAAGCATATCAGCACGCAGGCAGCTGGAGTGATCGATATGGCGGTGTCAGCAGTGACCCTTTGGTGACTTGTGGAGCACATATGCGCTTTTTCTAGGTGGTGAATCTTTTTCCTGCCTGCTCTTGCGGGCGGGCCCACCGTGCGGCGCGGAAAGCAATGAGGCCCATGCCGCCTTCACGTGGCCTCCCTGCCCACCCCCATCACTCCTCTCCAGCCACAAGCTCGCCTCGCCTCTCGATCCCTCCTCTGCTCTTCGCCCTTCCTCTCCTACGAGTATCTCGCTTCACTCGCTGTGTGGCCACCGGTGCTTCTCTCTTTATTTTTCTTCGGCGTCGCTGTCGTTGGAGACCGCGTGAAGATTTATCTACGCATTTGCTTCGTTAATCTACAAGTATATATCTCCACGGGCGTCCTATAGAAAAATAGTATGGTATTTCTAGAGCACGTACTCTCGCTTTTTATATACTCTTTCATTTCTTATATACCACTTAAATCGTATGATATTCTTACTTTATCTATTCGAAGATACTCTAATAACGATTATACGATATCTTAAAGTGAGTTCTATAAAAATATTATTAAAGTCCACTTTTATAGCAATATTTATGTATATATTTTTTATATATGAAAAGGGTATATAGCAAAAGAACAAAGAACTCCAATGAAAAATTTTCAATCAATTCGCATTGGAGTATCTTATAGTTAATATTTAAGTATACTGAAAATGATAAAGTATAATATGTGTGTTTAAGTGTTAATTGAAATTGAAAGTGCATACTCCTAAAAGTACGAACACGGACGTGTGTATGTGTGTGTATATATGTAAAGTCTGTTAATTACTCCCTTTAGTTCATAAAAAATAAGTCGTTATGGACATCAACACAGTCCCCAAAATGCTACTTTGATCACTAATTACTATTATAATTATTTGTGAAACCTAACAAAATTATAATATTATGAAAGCACTTTGTGAGACAAATCTATAAATATGATTTGTATATATGTAATCTAAATATTTAAAAAGATATCGATAAAGAGAGTTTTTAAAGTTTGTCCGTACGTACTTTACAATGACTTGTTTTTTGTAATCGGAGAGAGTAATTGATTAATTGACCGGATGCGTTAATCTGGATGATCCAGACGAATACCTTTCCGGCTTAGATAGAAGTGCGAGTGAATAGATCTGCATGTAGCTACCCCGATCACTAGCCAAGTAGCCAGTCGGTGGCAGTTACTTGGGCAGTTGGGCGGGGAACAGGTGAGAACGGAGCGCACGAAAGCGAGAGAGAAAACCAAGCAAGCCGAAAGAGGGAGAGAGCCGGGTGGGTGGGGCCCACGGGCAGCGAGCCAGCGCCGCGATTCCCTCGGGGAGCGGTCACGTGGGCCGCGGACCCCACGCGATCCTCCATCCACAGCCACCTGCCGTGTCCCTTCCCTCCCTCGCGCCTCCCCAGCCACGAGTCCCCCCGGAGCCCCCGCGCTGCCGTCCGATCGTGATCCGCCGGTGCCCCCTTCCGCCGCGATGTGATCGCCTCGCCCCCGCCAACGTGTGGCCACCAGCGACCGCGAATATTCCTAGCTGCTAGCAGAAGAAAACCCAACGCCAGCCGCGAAGGATTGAATGTAGGTCGGTACGTGTACTAGCACCAACTGGGACTGAATTTACTGAAAAGCAAAGTATATCCGTTTTTGTCCCTGTATATACGTCGTTCTAAAATATGTGCGGTCAACTTTTCGATTTTAATATATGTTTTACATATGTAAAGAAAAAATTATATGGATCGACCGCATGCTTGGAATTACCGAACTAATAGAGTAGAAATTAACGATCAAAATAGTACTTTGGACGACGTACTAATGCTCAAAACGGCCTACATTTTAGTGACCAGGAGTAAGCTACCGCCAAGCTACTCCTAAGGTCATTAGTACCATAATGCTGACGTGGCAATTGCACCCGGTTTAGGCCCACTTATTTCCTCCATGTTACGTCTCACTAGTCTACTAAATGACGATGGTTGACGAGTACTAGTGTGTAGAGCTGGGAGTTAGGACGGACTATTTCAAACCGGCATAAGGCCCGATCGACACTACGACGGTTCAAATATGGTATGGCACATCATGTGATGAAATGTGCTAGCACTAAGATGAAGAGGCGAAATGGTCAGCTCTGTGGACATGGCACGATGGTGACGCACTACCAAGAATCTAGATCCACAATTATATGTTAATGGAGTATTTTGGTTATTAATGACAAATCTATTTGTGAGACTAACACTTCTTTTGTTATACATATTGTTTAGTCTTATTTGGATATAAAGGTGAAAATCAAAGAGGTATACATCTTGTTGCATTTATCGGATCCAAAATATAGGTTGAACTCCACCAAAAGTCTAACTTGAATATGTGCATATGTTCCTATTACACAATTTGTGTATGCACACATTTAGAGAGATTTCACTCTATGTTTTGTGGTTTCATTAGTATTGATCTATATTCCTTTTCCACATGTATTAAGGATTTTTACTTTGAAACATATCATATGAGTATATCATAACTTGTATAGTTCATATATACTCATATAACCTTGAGTATATAAAACTTGTGTAGTTCACATATACTCATATTTATCTACATTCAATTATGTGAATTGAAGTGATTATCATCAATTACCAAAGAGGAAAAGATTGTGGTATCTTGTCCCACCATTACGAGTTAATGGTATATCGTGGTAATTAATGATAATCATATTGTGGAACTAAATTTTTTTCATAAATTGGATGAATAGATTTTGTTCCATAGTGATGAAGACTTTGGATGATATCATGAGTTGATAGTCATCGAGTCAAGAGCTTGGAGTAAATGATGCATCATGTGTTGATGCATATCAAGACTCGGAATGAAGGATGTCATCATGTGTTGATGAGCATCAAGTCAAGATCCCGAAGCAAAGGAACTCATCATATGTTGATGAGCATTCAAGTCAAGAACCCGAATTTGAAGTGAAGATGTGTGTCATCAAGCTTCAAGAGGATGTGGAAGGCAAATGTATGACTAGCTAGAGTTAAGGATATGTTCCTAGTCTTTTACCGGTCTTAGTGTTTGGTTAGAGACCGGATTGCTAGTATAGGTTGCCGTATTATTAAGAGGGGTATTGATTAGTAAAATGAGTTAGTCATGTGTTGATAGCTCATTGTGCTTGCTCTAGCTCTCGTGAGCATGTTGCCTATATTTGCGAATGTGTTTTGCAAATAGTTGAGGCTCATGCATAATATTTGTACCATGTGACTTTAGTTTGTGAATGTGTTTTGCAAATGGTTTAAGTCCATGTACCTTATTCCTTGTGGCATTGATTCTAAAAGTTTGCAAATATGTTTTGTAACTTGTTGAGAATCTTGCTTTTGATCCTTTGTTTGCATCACTAATCAATTGACAAATGTGTTTTGTAATTGAGTTTGTTTTGGATGCAAACCGCTGCTTTCTCAGGAAAATCGGTAGTATAGGCGTGTTGTCTGCGATACTACCACTCAGCGGTACGACCGGCTCGTGGTGCGGTACTACCGCAACTCGGTCGGACCGATTTCTTGTTGGCGGTTCATTTAAAACAGAGACACCGTTTTGGTTCGGTCCCTATAGGATCAAGGATAACCGACTAGAGGGGGGTGAATAGGAGGTTTTTAATCTTTTTCCCGATTTAACAATTTTATCCAATTATTAACTTAGTCTAAACACAATATAATTCTAGTTAAGCAATTTACCACAATAGACAAGTTAGAAATATAAATGCGGAAATGTAAAGACTAGAAATAACCACAATGACACAAGGAAGTTTTTCTCGTGGTATCGAAGACTTGCCAGGTCTTCACTAATCCACGTTGAGAAAGCTTGATCAACTCAAGCCGGCTCCACTAATTAAGCCTTCCTCGATCACTAGTGGTAGCTCTTCTCCTCTCCTGATAGGCGAGCTCCAACCTTCACAAAAGTCCCGCCTTCTCACAATCTCCTTTGAGAAGATCACCGAACCAAACTCCAAGCCGCCTAGAGACGACAATCTCCAAGAGTAATAGAGCAAGAATTCTTCACTTGAAAGCGCCTAATGCCAAAATGATCAAACTCAATAAATACTCTTGGAAAAACCTCAACTACCTTTGCAAATGGAAATGAATGCTCTCAAAGAGTAGGAAACAATGCAAAGGGCTCAAGAGATGTTAAATGAGGCTCAACACCTTTCTAGTTGCAATGGGTGAGATATTTATAGCCTCCACCCATCGCAGACTAGCCGCTGGACACGAAATTCCAAAATTTCAGAAGCGGTCGCATCGCAGCACTGTGCGGTCATCCGGCCTCACCAGAATCTGCCGATCAGAACGCATTAAATGCACTAAAAATAGCCGTTCTGGGGTCCGGCCAGACCGCAGTGAACGTCTTGGTTAGTCCGCCTACGTAAAAACGGAAATCGCTTTTAGAGACTCACCGAAAATGTTGACCGATTGAAGGACCGGAGGCGGTCACCAAGACTTATACCGTGGCCACCCTACCGCAAATTTCAACCGAAAACCTTCTTCAAAAAGTTGACCGCGCCCAAGACCGGGGTGTGGTCGGTCCGCCAATGGCCGCGGTTAGTCCTACCAGAGGAAATCAAGCAAAATCAAAATCGCACCTCACCGAAAATGCCGACCGTGGTTTTGGTCCCAAGACTGGTCACCCTACTGACTAACGCTTGGCCATCCGGCCTCCAAGGAATTCAAGAATTTAAATTGAGGCCAAGCCAAAACAAATCCAAGATTAAACCAAATAAGATTTGAGCAATTGTGGCATCATTCACTTTCAAGGTACTCAATTCTTGAACCCTCTTTATAGTACTACTGTCTAGCCTATAACCCGGTCTTCCAACCAATTCATCTAAGACTGGTAAAATAAAAAGATCCTAGACTATTTTACCTTGTCTTTGAGCCAAATGATCTTCATGTAATCCTTTCGCGTGCAATTCCCGGTTATCAAGAGCACCAATGGGATTTAACCTTGTACATACTCAATAAACACGTTAATCCCATATTAACATATTATCATTAATTACCAAAACAATTTTTTTAGGGGCCTAGATGCTTTCAGTGCCTCACCTTGGAAATGGTAGTTCTGGGCTTTACTTGGCAGTACGACCGCAATGCGGTATGACCGCATGTTTAGCGGAACTACCGCTCCTCGGTTGTTCCGTTTTCTAGATGGCGGTATGTAAAATCTAGAGAAGCGACTTTTCGGCCTGAGTTGGAAATCCTGCGAACGGTAGTACCGATCCGTTGTGCGGTATGACCGGCCCAAGCGGTAGTACCGTGCCAATTTCCAATGGCTAGTTCAGAGCTTCTGATATAGCCGTTACTGTGTGTCAGTAGTGGTGCGGTTGTGAACACCATGAGGATATGCTCATGATCCTAGGTGATGATACAATTGGCAATTTGGTTGAAGGTTTGTTGGAATTCATGTTTGTCGAAAGTTTCAAAGAAACCGTCAGATAATCGGTAGTCTTGGCGTGTTAATCATGGTAATACCGCCATGGAATGACCGGCTTTAGTAGAGCGGTGCTACGGAGGTCTTGTGAGAGCGTGATTTTTCGGTATCGGTAGTACCGGCTTGAAGCCACGTATTACCGCTGCGTTAAGACGACCGCTTGTTGTTAAGTGGTATGGAAAACCGAATCTAATGCAAAATGGTCTTGGATTTCCTTGTGGAGCGGTATGACCGCATCTTGCTTTTACGGTAATACCGCACTTCTAAGATGACCGTTGTTTTGCGGTATGCAAATTCCAGATGAGTGGTTTTTAGAGAGTTTTCGATTTCACCGAGTAGCAAGACGATCGTTAGCTAGGGCGCAGATCGATCATAGATCTTAGTAGTACCAACCATAACATGGCGGTAGTACCGCTTTTGTGTGAATGTTATTTCATTTTGAGTTGGGATATGTCATATCCATATTTGTTAATGCTTATATGTTGCATATTGCATGTTTTGAGCTAACGTGGGTCAAGTTGTGAAGAACTTGTTTCCGGAGATGATTTCTTGGTCTATTGCTGTGCGCAGTGGCTTGCAGGTCAACAACGGTCAACGGCGAGGAGGATCGACTAAGCTTGGAGAGCTAAGGTCCGAACGATCATGGATGCCGAGCGAGGTCAAGTGACTTAAGCATAGCGCAGAATGGACGAGGTTGATCGAATCGGTAGTTCGATGTGTTGGTTGGATCAAGCGGCGGGTTTGCAGCAAGTGCCTTGGTGGTTCCGGTGGGATCCAGACGGAGAGACTTGCCGACATGATGAGAGCCGCTGATCAACCTACACGTATGAGCAAAGCGATTGTTTCGACAGATTGGACTCGGTCCATGGAGAAGGATCGAGAAGGGTATTTTGGTAATTTCACCAACACGCTTTGGTGACCTAATGCCAACCCGGCGCAAGACGGTGTCAAGAAGTGGATTAGGTCAAGAAAAGTGAAGATGGCGCTTTGAGATGCGTGCAGTGTGACCTGCTTGTATTGGGCCTTAACGGGGCCCATTAGAGTTTGTCTTCTAGAAGCCCTAGGCCTTATATAAATAGGAAGGGTGTTGTTCACAGCAATTTCAAGGTCTTCATTGGTAAACCCTAGTTTGGTTTTAGGGTTTTAGAGAAAGAGGAGAGGCTTAGGGCTCTAGAGAGATGTGTTGAGTTGTGTGCTCATGGATTGAGTTTTGTCCTCCTTGAGGAGTGGTCAGAATCAAAGAACCAACATCATAAATCAATCTATGGATGATTCCTCAAGTTGAGTTCTCTTTGTGTTCTTTCTCCATACTTGGTGATTTTGAGTCCTTTCTTGATCCCGTGGTTTTTGATTGGTTTCTTTTCCTTTTTACCTTCTTTGTGATGTGTTGGAATACATCTACGATCATCTAGATCATCAATCTCCTACGAGCAAGTTTCGGATCAAGTTTTTCATTTTTGCTCATTTTTGAACCCTCCTTCGGTAAATTGGAAAAAGATCAAAACTTTGACGTAGATCTAGACGATCGTTGCTTGGAATAGGTTCCTGACATCATTAGGAAGATGTTTCAAATCTGGTGGAGTTTGGCCAAGCGGATCAAAAGTTACGTTGATTTTTGTTTTTTTTTCATTGCATCGCTCATTCGCCCGATTTTATCTGTTCATGCGACGACCGATCGCTTATCCGGTTCATCAAGACTGCTCATCAGTGATTTTTGTGTTTTTGGTTGTTTCTTTTGGGGATTTGAAGGGGATTCAATACAAGACTTCCGCTACGCTTATATATATTGATCTCCATAGTTCTCATAGCTATTGGAGTCAATATCATGTTTGAATCCGATCAAAAAGTTTAAAAATAGATAGTGCTCCTATTCACCCCCCCTCTAGTCGCCTTTCCGGTCCTACAGCGGTAGTACCGCGACTTGGTTAGCGGTAGTACCACTCGTGCTGATTTTTCAGCAGACTTTGTCCCAACGGCTAGTTTTTGTATTTGGGCTATAAGTACCCACCTTGGCTAGTTGTGGGAGAGTTTCTATTGAGCTAGTGCAAGCCCTCTCATCTCTTTTGTGCATGTGTTGCACTTAGTGGGCTTGGAGAGCAAACCCTAAGTGCATGTGTTGTCTTAGGTAGTGGATTGTGTATCCATTGAGCTAAGACGTACACTTGATTAGTTCAAGTGAGAATCTTAGACTTGTTACTCTTGGTGTTTGCCGACACCTAGATAGCGTGGAGGCGTCGTGGTCCGGTGATCTTCTCAAAGAAACTTGTGAGAAGGCCCGACGGTTGTGAGTGGTTTGGTGCTCGCCATCTCCGGAGTCGAGGAAAGAGCAACCCTAGTGGAGCGAGGTGTTGGTTCGATTTAGAACTGGTTCAAGTGGTTGGACTTACCTCGGAGGTGTTGGCTTAATTTGTGAAGTCAATCCAATTGGTTTGGGCTTACCTCAACGTAGATTAGGGGAGACCGGCAAGTCTCCGAACACCACGGTAAAATATCATCATGTCATTGTGGTTTGCATTCTTGTGCTTTACTATATTACAATTTATATTTATAGAATTTAATTGCTTGCTTGTATTTGTATGATTGCTAGTTTATCAATAGTTTCTGTTTGTTGGCGCACTTAGTAAAAACTAGTTGATTTAGGTTTTAATTGTGCAAAACCATTTTAATATTAGCTTCCGTATTAGAAATCAGTTTTAGCCAAAGAAGTTTTCTTAAAACCGCCTATTCACCCCCTCTAGTCGGCCTCCTCGATCTTACAACGGCACAACACGGACGATGGGGCCATGCTTGCCACTGGCACCCAAGCAAAGACGGTGGCACGGTGACGACACGCCAGCCTGGCCAAGGCCACGACCTTCGCATGGCCAGACGGAGAAGGGGAGGTAGGGAGGCCGAGGGAGTCGTCTTGCCACGGGTGGGGAGAGGGAGAAGGCGGAGGCACGGCGCCCTCCCACTGTCCCACAACATGATGCCTTCCAGCCCACGTGGTGGGCGACCCTCCTACATCGGCGGCGACATGGCGGGAGAGCGCAAGGACGAGCACGATGGTGTTGGTGAGGATGAAAATCAAATCAAGCGGTGGTGGAGGATGAGGGATGCGGCAAGGCGGACAACAGAGGAGGTCGCAGCGGGGGGGGGGGGGGGAGGAGGGAGAGGAGGACTTCCAGGGCCAAGAACTCCATCGCGCGCACGACGCCCACGTGAGGCAGAGCAGCACCACCGCGGCTCCCGCCTTGGCTCCCACGTCGCCGCCTCCTCCGCCGTGTCTCCTTGCTTCCCGCCTCCCGCACCGCTCGGCCATGTGGTGGGCAGTGGGTAATCAATGGAGATGGGCCTGGCCGCTGGGGACTGGGGTCATGACTCATGGGTCCAACTGTCCAAGTAGATACATCACTACATCAACCTATGACCTATCTAATTGGGACAGAACAACTTGTATGTGAAAGCTGATTTTTTTTCTATAGCCATTTGGTCCGGACAAAAGATTCCATGCATGCGCTTAGAATATGACTAAGGGGAGTGGCCGAGAGGGAGTGGGTCAGTGCCTTAGTGGGTTCAACCGAAAGCCGATTAGATAGAATAGAGAAGTGCCTGAGACAGAGAGAGGGAATCAGGGAAAAGAGAGAGGAAAGTTAGAGGGAGTGACCGGTGTACGGGTACATGCATGGTTGTTTGGTTTTCGCTCAAATCAAGCTTGCATAGTTTCATGCATGCGGACAATAGTCATTAGCAACGTTCGGGAGGTGCAGACAACGGTCATTAGCAACGTTCGGGACCGACGTTTGGGAGCAACGGTCTTCTTCCTAATGGATGGCTATAAAATCAACTCATTTTCTCATTTCTTCACCATCCATCCACTCTCAGCTCTCCTCATTTCTTCAACATACATCTACTCTCCCTATTTATTCACCATCCATCCATCCATCCATTATGCTACCAAGGAGTCGGAGCACCAAGGAGCTCCCGAGCGGTATGCTACCGAGGAGTCGTAGCACAAAAAGGGCAGCAGGGCAACTTAGTGTAAGCTCCCACCGCCGCTCCCCTGGTCTTCCTCCGACCGACTCCTGTTGATGCTCGTGAACTCTCACCAAGCATGGGAAACTACGGTATGGATGACCGTCATATGGACAGTATGTAGGGCTACGAGGAGTACCAAGGCAGTCCAGAGCCAATGGGGACACTAGAGTTCTCTCCCCCGTCCATGGACGATAACATTGGCGGGTCTAGACGAAGGGCGAATTGCTGGAAGCACATGACCTGGAGCCAGGAAATCAAAGACGGCTAAACGGTAGATATCACAACTTATAATTATTGCAAAACTAAATTAATCGTCAGACAAATTGTAGGATGTGGCACTTGAACCGGCACTACAAAGCATGTTTGCGTAAGATCGGGGCGCAGAGCCGAGGGGGAGGAGTACAAACATAGCTAAACTTCAAGGCCGATGACTCTACAGGGACAGGACACTTGAACCGGCACTACAAAGCATGCTTACGCAAGATCGAGGCGCAGAGCTGAGGGGGAGGAGTACAAATGCAGCTAAACTTTGAGGCCAATTGCTGTAAAAGCTTCCACACCATGTTATATTAACTAGGAGGATAAGCACAAGACTACGCCTCAGACGCTACCTGACTACTAGTAGAGTGGATTGAAGAACCTCAACGTAATTTCAAAAATATAGGGTTCTTTTTGCAAAAATGGAGTGAAACCCTGACGTTGTTTTGGGAAGCACGAGAACTTTTCGCAAAAAACCAACATAGAGGACTTTGATGTGATTTTGGAAACAAAAGAGGTTTTCCACAAAAAAAAATTGTTGTGACAGTGACGACATGATTTTGAAAACAACAGGAGTTTTTCACAAAAAAACCCTAACACGAAGGATCTCGACGTGATTTAAAAAATACAGAGACATTGTCGAAAAAGGCTGATATGGAGATCCCACTCGGCAGAGGAATACTTCGGCTATTATAGAAAGAGAATATGTATTCTCATAGAATATATAAAAAACATACGACCGTAGAAAATAGATGGAAACCGCGGTAGCTTCCGAGTCGGTGTCCACAATTAACTTCCAGAAAATCCAGTCAGGATGGATCGAACACATCGTAGAAAAAGATTGCATTATATAATTTGACATGGAAGCGGACGGCACATGCATGGAAGCTGGTAATAAATTAACTAGAACTACAAAATAATATTTGAAATGCTATGTGCACTAAGACCAAGTTCGTGCGGGAAAAATCATCACAAGTAGTAACATCGCTGCTGTTGTAGGGCTAGTTAAGTTGAATGTTTACTTTATGTCACATTTGTGCTAAAATTTAGCGCATCATACATTTAGCTTGAGACAGAAAAATCGTTTGCCGTAACTACCACTACTTAATTATATAGGGGTAATGAGTTCAAAAGAAGAAGAAAAGAAACTAGATAGGCTAGCTGCACATACAAGGAATTTTTTTTTTAAAAAAAGGATAAGGCAGAAGAGCTGCGAATGAAATTTATTAAGGATTGAGGATTTCGCTTCAGAATTTTTAATATGTAATTTAGATTAATTAAGGATGACCCAAGAGGATTGACATGTCATCCTGTAATTTAGATTTTATTTAGAGGATGACATGTCATCCTGACCACACGTCATCTCTCAAGAGCAGAATCCTAGATATCAGAGCTGCAAAATTAATTATTCCATTTATTAAGTAAGAATAAGTAACAATGTATTTTTTAAAAATAAAAATAAGGGAAAAGAGAAAAAATAAGAACAAAAGGCCTATCCTCCTAGGATGAGTTGCGCGGAAGATGTGTTGCACTTGCATCTAACCTTGTTGACGCTTCGTCCTTTATCTTTACACGGAATAAATATGGTGTATTAGCAACAAGCTAGATGAGTTAACATCAGCCGCATAAAAAAATTGCATTATATAATTTGACACCGAAGCGGACTGCACATGCATGGAAGCTCGTAATAAATTTAATAGAACTACAAAATAATATTGGAAATGCTATGTGCACCAAGGCCAAGTTCACCCTTGGGAAAAACATCACAAGTAGTATCATCACTGTCGTATGGCTGGAGGTTTACTTGATGTCACATTTATGGTAAAATTTAGCACACCGTACATTTAACTTGAGATGAAAAAATTGTTTGTCGTGACTACCACTATTTATATAGGGGCAATGAGACCAAAGGAAGAAGAAAAGAAACTAGATAGGCTAGCTGCACATACAAGGAATTAAAAAATTAAACGATAAGGCAGAAGGGCTGCCTAGGAAATTTGTTAAGTAGGTATGAGTAACAGTGTATTTTAAAAAAAGAAAAATAAGGGAAAAAGGGGAAAAAAGGACAAAAGACATATCCTCCAAGGATGAGTTTGCGCGGGAGATGTGCTGCGTTTGCAAATAACTTAGTTGGCGTTTCGTCCTTTATATTTATACGGAATAAATATGTTGTATTAGCAACAAGTCAGATGAGTTAACTTCAGTCGTAGAACATTAAACTTGTCGAACGTGAGTGCGGCAAAGCATGACAAGCCGAAGTAGACGCTAAACTAGATATGTTTGGTTTGGAGCCTATGGAAGTAAAATTCTGGTAGCGCTGATCAGATTTAGTCTCCGTTTGATTCGATGTTGAAATTTTGATAAGATTCCATCCACATTAGCTCCTAGTTTATTTTCGTAGTCAAATTTTGCCAAAAATCTGGTTTAACTTTCATATGTAATTCTGTCCGAAACTGAACACGGCCCTACGTATATACTCCTCCACCGCTAAGTAAGAATAGCGTGGCGTGGCGAGGTACGTGTAGCAGCGGTATATGAGAATTAGTAGCACAAGCGGATTAGAGAGGTAGGCGGGGACACAGGGAGGCGGTATTGGGATTCCAAGAGAAACGAAAATATCTGGGGGAGACGCAGGCCAGGGGTGAGAGGTGGAGCCGGGGGGAAGGAGGAGTACGCGGTGGCAGGATGGATCGGGCGCTCCACGTGTCCCGCTCCCACGTCAGCGTCTCCCGCTTGTGGCCCTCGTCGCTCCCCCCTCTCTCTCCTCTTTCTTCCCTAGTTTATTCCCCACCACCCAATTGATCCTCCTCCCTTACGCCTTGTTTCCTTCGCTCTAATTGCTTTTCTTTCGAAACCATTTAGAGTAAGAAAGCTTTCTTCTTCTTCTCCCTACGGCATGTATTTATACGGTCTCTGTAAGGAAAAAAAAAGGAAAAATAAAAGGCATACCGCCCATTTGACATCACATCACATCAACTATTCGGGCCGGAGCAGCACAAATATCTAAATAGGTGCGGATATAGGCTAAACGTGATCCAAAGGAAGATTAGGGTTGGGAAAAGAAGAGCCAGGAAAAGGAGAGCCAAGAAAAGGAGAGCTAATAAACCATGGGGTGTACACCTGGAGGCTTGAGCGCCAGTAGTGTGAGTGAAGCGCATCCGCAGAGGATCCTCGGCTGGAGGCTCAAAACCTCTCGAAAGAATTAATAGTACAAACCCAGCAAACACCAGCCTCACATATGCTCACCATACACAAACACAAGAGAAAAGAAAGACTCTCTCTCTTCTCTCTCTGCGCACATCTCTAGTCTCTCTCTACATATCGAGGCAAGGAAAGGAAAAGAAAAGAAATTGCCAACAGAAACCAATCGGAAAAGAGGGGAGAAAGTCTTGTGACGACGAGGCGAGAGATAGCCAAGAACGAGCCAGCGATCATGTCGGCGGCGGCGGCGGGGGAGGGGAAGGAGAAGGGCACCGGCGCGTGCGAGCTCTGCGGCGCGGCGGCGCGGGTGTACTGCGGCGCCGACGAGGCCATGCTCTGCTGGAGCTGCGACGCGCGGGTGCACGGCGCCAACTTCCTCGTCGCGCGCCACGCGCGCGCGTTGCTCTGCCGCGGGTGCGCTCAGCCCACGCCCTGGCGCGCCGCGGGCCGCGCCTGGGGCCCACGGCGTCCTCTGCGAGCGCTGCGTCCGGCGCGGCGGCGGGCACGGCCTCGGCGGCGTGGGCGCTGGAGGTGATGACGAGATGGCCGGCGAGGACGAGGAGGAGGAGGACGACGAGGAGGTGGTCGTGGAGGAGGAGGACGACGACGAGGACGATGAGGAGGAAGGGGAGGGGGAGAACCAGGTCGTGCCGTGGGCGGAGGAGGGGGAGGCCACCCCGCCTCCCGTCGCGAGCTCCACGTCGAGCAGCAGCCGCGAGGCCGCCGCCAACAGCGCGAATGCCGCCGTGTGCGCAAAGGTGCCGCCTTTACCTCGCTCCCTCCCCCTGTTTCTTGATATGGTTTCTACGCCATTCTACCGCTCCTAAACTTGGAAAGTTGCATCCTTTTCGTCAAATTGGGACTCCTCCCTCACAATTATGGCAGAAAGATCGATCCTTTCTTGCAATTTCGAAGGAAAAGATCATGTTCTTGTTAAAAGTTTGATGCGAACGTTGCGTCTGATGCAAATGCCGATGTGTCTCTTTCAGGAGGACGTGCCGTGCTCGACGTCCCAGCCGATCTTGTGCCACTACGCGTCGTCAGCTCGCCACGGCGGCCGGAGCGACGAGGCCACCTCCTCCCGGAACGGCGGCCGCTTCCTCGCCTCCCGGCACAGGAAGAGATCGCCCTCGGATTTCCTCAGCTCGGGGTCGGCGCGGTCCGGGAGCGGTACGCCGGGGAGGAATTGCTCCAATGCGGCCATTGGTCGAAATGAGTGAGTTTGCAAACCTGTTGTTCTGAAGAATTCTTTAGCATGTGTTCTATGAACACTAAGAACTGCAAGTACCATTGTACAAAATCGAGAAATTTCAACTTTTGAACAATGGTGCAATAATACGTCTTCGCAAGCATGATGTGAAAGTATCAAATAACAATAATTGTTATATTAGTGCGTGAATAACTAAGTAGCAACACCGGGGAAGGAGAACAGTATGGGAGGTGAGTGAACTGATGTAGAAGTTTGAGTGAAAGGTTGATTACAACTTCTAGGTGTACTGTCATGAAGTTTCTTCTGCTGAAAAGCGATGGCTACATCATAAGGAGATGGCTTTGCTTGCCTTGTCGAACGCCATCATATGATGCTTGGAGTGCTCCTGCAACCCCACTAGTGTTTATTGTTGATGTATAGCAAAACTAGCTTTTAGGTTCTAAAAACATTACATTTCTTCCTTTTCTTCATCTAATTTGAGTCTAGTGACATGTACATGGCGGGTGAGCCTGTAAGGTGCTTATGTCGAATGACATAAATCCATCTTTAAGTTTTAGTGTGTAGTTTTTGAACCTTGAAGTTTTCGCATGTATCTGTAGTGACTTATGTTATAATTGGTAGTTTTTGAAGGTTGGAAGATTTATGTTCTCCTTTTGCTGAATTTTTTTTCGAGCAGCCTAGATCAATGCTCTTTCATTTGCAAAGTAGCTGATGATACCCTTTTTGTTATGCAGCTTTTCCTGAGGCAACTTGAAACGATGGTGTAGATGCTGATGCTAACTACATTAGAAGGTCACTTTTAGTGTATCCAAGCATTGGGGAGATGTGGATCGCTGCAAGATCAAGCTTCCACTGAAGCATACATCCTTTCTGTCGTCAACTTGCAAACTCGATTTATCGGGCAGCCGTCCCAGAACATGATAGTATTCGTAATTGCGACTGCTTGCTGGAGCTTGTATATGCCCCCCCACTACTTTCTTGTGTTTAATTCCTTTCTCCTTTTTGTTTGTGGATGAGGCGTGTTGGCTAACTTAAGAAATGATATATGTTGGCATTTGCAGTGACATTCTTCCATGGTATCACTGTCTGAATGCTTCCTTTGTGCCTTATGCTTAGTTTGTAGCTTGTTCACAATGTTGGATGAGATTTGGTGAACTATGTGAATGCGTTGGCTGTTCGCTGTTGAATATATATAGTACTCCTCTCATAGTTAAGGGAGCTGGAGTAAGAACTGTGAATAAATTGGTTGCCAGCCTTGCAGACTGCAATTTGGACAAAATGCCCTCTGTTACATGGATCTTGAATTCTTGATAGGCTTTGTGGGCTTAGGATGTGATAACTGTATGTATACTTATGTGGTAATATCAGTGTTCTTATATGGAAAATCCAGCTTGGTAGGAAAATTTGGAGAAGTAACATCATTTGAAAACTTGCAAAGTTTGAGCGCATCAGGTCAGTGAAAGCAACACACATATTTTTAATAATGTGCTAACTCTCTTTTACCTTCTCGAGGGCATCAAACTCTTCAGCCTGATCTTTTGATCCCCAAGTCATTATCAACACCACTCACCACAAGAAAACACAGGAAAAGAAAGATGCATGCATGCTTGCTTTGTGGTGTGAAAGTTGCAGCGAACTGAAGCGTCCCATTGGCGTTTAGTACGGGAAACATCATGCATGCCACATGCTGGTGATCTGCCGTTTGCTTGGAGATGATACACTTGCACAATAAGTTAATCAAGTCTTGAGTCAATAGGGGCTCTGGATCATGCAAAGGGAAGAGAGCGAAGCCCCTCCTTTGACTTCATTTCATTTTAAAAGACCGTTAAGCTAGTACAGGGGATGCTTCATCATCACAAGCTATACCATCCTAAAGATATGTCTAGAGGGGGAACCCGATGCCAATCTCTTCTCTTAAGTGAATGACAGAGTTCTCGTCCCTGTTTCAAAAATAAATAAAAAATGATATGTCTACAAGTTCTACCTATATTTCCTTGTTTCGAGAGACTTTATGCGAGTTCTCCCCGGTGCAAGGTTTTAAATAGCGGGTAGCGGAAGCGTAGCGGTGGACTATTTTTATAGTGGATAGCGTATATTGGAGATATAGCGGGTGCTACATGCTCAAATATGATATATTAAAAATATAAAGATACTTAATCTTAAACTACAAAGTCTCAGATATAATTTGCATAAAATATCCAAAATATCAAATCCCACATATCTATATCTAAGATAAACATCAAAATCATAAAAGCCATATAGTGTTTTGTTAATCAATCTTCATCCTCTGACGAAAAAAAGGAAATCAACATCCCCTTCATTCCTTCTTTTGTGTCCACGTGGATAATCTGTGCTTGATGCTTGTTTTCTCTTTCTCCTTTGATAACATAGGCTTGCTAAGAGATGTAATGTTATTAACTATCACAACTGGGATTTGTGAGAATATGAAGGCTAATTAATTGGATTAGGTGGAAATATGGAAGCCCAACCAATGGAATGGCCAATGTTAATGGATATTACCAAATCAAGAGGCACACCCCTACGTCAGAGGTAGTTTGAACGTTCTTGGGCAGTAGCAGTAGCGCTAATATAGCTTATAGCGGATAGCGCGTGTATCGGTATGATATATCGGTGATATTGTACTAAACCACAACAACTGATATATAGTGCTTGGGGTACCTCGACCGCTATAGCGTGATATTTAAAACAATGCTCTGGTGTCATTTGATAAAAATAAGGATTCGCTTTCAAACCGTCCGATCCAGACGGTTTGCTTGATCATGTGGTTGTAAGAAGTAAGCACCGAGTCCTCGCGAAAATGGGATTCTTTTTCATGTACCCAATTGTCATCACATAGCGGCCAACCGTCGGAGGACGCGTTGAAGGGAAGGGAGGAAGAAAGCTGGATGGACGATGGCCATGGAATGGAGAGGAGGGAATCATTGTCACAAACACCTTTGCTGGTAGGAAGGACAGAGTACTCCTGGCTAGGGGAAGTGGTCCATAAGCGACAGTATCACTCACCAATCTGAAGAGATCTTTGCAGAAGCAAGCAAGCAAGGGCAGGCCACTAGATATACACGACATACTTTGTTCGTCTGAAATAAGGCACCTGCACGACAGAGTTGCTTGATTCCCCTCTCCAACCTAGGAGGCCACAAAAGAGGCATATTCATGACAGTTACTTGCTTGGTTCCCTTTATTTATATATTTTTTAGAAAAAAATAAAGGCAGGAGCTCTGCGGATTCATTCCTTCATTTTTATTCCCGTTGTTTGAAGTCATGTTAGGTCATCAAGTGTGGTCGTGAAAATTTCCAGGTGGATATGCCTAGCGGTGTGATCTGTAGGTTGAGCCATAAGATGATTGCACTAGTCAGTTGATCCCACCGTCTGAAAAAAGAATAACGGGTGGATATGGATTTGGGTGTCTTAAGGAGGTTTGAGCCTCTGAGTAGTGCTTCCATCATTCCATGTATCACCCCCTAATACAAGTTGCACAAGTCTTAAAGCAAAGGAAGGGGCAAATAATCATCATCCACTGATTCATGCTTCAATACTTGTGCAACTTTGAAATAGTGATACATAGAAGCACCTCCCAAAGTACTACATATTTAGGGTCGATTAGGCCGAGCAAGTCCAAGCCTTATTTCTTGCCATTTGTGTGTCCCTTTTTTTTGTGAATAAAATACCTTCTTAATTGAGAGGTATACTTCAATGATGGCCGCTACACCACTATGCTTGCCTCTATGATCTACTCATAAATAAGGGCATGTTTGGTTGGGTACCACACCTTACCAAACCTAACCCTGCTAAAGTGTGGCATGCCACACTTCTTGTGGATAAGCCACCACAACTTAGGCATATTTTGGCAAGAAAACTGAGTGTACGACAATTTGACCGTATGGCTAAGAAAGTGTGGTGTGTCACAACCATGGCAAAGAACCAAACACATACCATAAAAAATCAAGCTCGGCTAACTCGAGCGTGGCAAACTGTGGCACCAAACCAAACAAGCCCTTACAAAGAAATGAGACATATCTAGCGCAAACTTTTGTTTAGGTATTGTGAAAACCATCATCGGCGTCGACCCTCTGAATGATATCAGATGGATGGATGGATCATACTTCAGGGGACCTGAGGGTCAGATGAGGGATAATTTTCTATAAGCACTACGAGTAGTGCTTTAGCCAATAATAGCCTGGTTGGCTCGAGCGAGGTCACGCCGACGAAAGTGGGACATGATCAGGTTCTTAGGCCGGGCCAGATCAATATTATCGTAGAAGCCCTATGCCGGGTCAGGTCCAGCTGATCTGATTAGGCCATGCCAATCGGGCCTACTCTTCCACCGCTTTACTCCAATTCCTGTGCTTCTCGTTGCACTTTCGACCTGGGTATTCTTTCCTGAGGCACCTGAATTTCCATTTGATTGATCATTGGCACATATCCAAACATTACAGCTTTATTTAGTAACGCGGTGGTTTTTGAAAAGCACTTATTTTATGGGAATTGTTATATAACTTCCGACAGTTTTTTGAACCCAAAATGTCACTTTTCTGTTCGTTAGATGGCTATAAGATTAGTGTTGTTGATGTGTTGAATTTTCATTCGTTCGACATGCTTTGAGATTTGTATTTTTTTCCATCTGATGAATTGTGTCCGAATTTATTATGATTTTTTTATTCGGAACATAACGGGTTCACCACATTGCCGTATTTTGTTGGTATATAATTTTTTTTTGTCTTTGTTTTTGCTCAACCTCTCAAAGTACATGTGAAGAATATAACGGGTTCACCACATTGCCGTATTTTGTTGGTATATAATTCTTTTTGGTCCTTATTTTTGCTCAACCTCTCAAAGTACATGCAAGATTTTGAATCATGTGATGTAAATATGAGTTATTAAAACTTTCAAGAATAATTACAGTGATCAAGAACCAAAATTACATAAATAATTTACTGTAATTTATATATAATGGAGTTGCAAATAAACTTTCAGAATGTGATAGTTTTTTAGGGAGAAAATAGTAGAATTGTGTGTAGATAGACACTTATTTTATTCCAACTTTTATAAACCACGTCAGTCGAGAGCACCTTATTTTGGAGTAATAACAGATTAATCCTACCACAATTAGTAAAGATTTCTAGAACTAACTAGATTCCACGGCACAGCAACCGCAAACTGGCCAAGCTTAATAATGGCTTATATGGTAAGACGAAAGACATGGAAGAAGACTAGCTAATACACGACGACATGGGTATTCTTCAATCTTCATTGCCCAATGCGCACACGCACCTGAAGAAAAACAGAAAGAGGGACAGGTATATGAGATCCTACTGTTAAGAGTAATATCTCTATCTGTATAGCCCATAAGGCCCATAGCCCATTTGGCCTTGTATAACTCTCTCTCTCCAGTGTATATCTCTCCAGCTCTCTCTAGCTCTCCTCAGTGTATATCTCTTCGGTGGTTGTATACACAAACGGTGTGTTCAGTTGTTGTTACATGGTATCAGAGCTGTCATCGAGCCGCCGCCGTTGTGCCTACCCCGAACCGGCCGTCGCCCCCGCGCTCTTCCTCCCCGAATCCCGCCACGGCCGCCGGTCGGTCCCTTTCCGTGTCGGTGCGCCCCGGCCGGCCCTCTCCACATCGTCGCACCCCGGCCGCCTCTCTGTGTCAGGAGCCTGGAGTTGGGGTTCACCATTCCCAGGAGCCCGAGGTTGGGGTTCGCCGTCGACATGCTTGAGCCGCTGGTGAAGCTACAGTGCCCCAAGTACGAGTTCGAGAGGTGGGATTGGGATTACTTCGCATGGCTTCACGACTGTCTCTACGGTAAGCAACCTCCCCTGCTCTCGTCGCTTTGCCGCTGCCGCCGCTCGATCGGGAGCCGCTCGCCATCGCTTCCTGCTAGTGAGCTTTGCCTGCTACTCCTTGCCCCTGCCTCCGCCCGACTCCAGCTAGTCTGGGAGCTGTTGTGCTCGACTTGGTAGGGGCAGCGGAGACTAGAAGGCAAATAGAGTTGCAGAAAGAGTTGCTGCGTGGTTTAGGGCTTTGCTTCCCATCTTCGTTGCCATCGTTGAGAGGAGCCCGGCCCCTGCCACCTTCGCCTTCTGCCATCGTCTTCTCTGCTGTGGTGGCCTTCCTCTGTTGTTCTCTACTGCTATGGCAAAAGATAGCTCCCTCTTGGCCACTGACATCAAGCTAGATGGCTCCAACTACAGGGAATGGGCTTTCTCGGCCATGACAGTTGTGAGGGTAGTTGGTCTTGAGGATCACTTGAACGATGATCCTCCCGATTCAAAGGCTGATGATGCCACCAAGAAGGCTTGGAAAAAGGCTGATGCTAAGGTGATTGGAGTTCTAGTTCTGAGTGTTGTTCCTTCACTTCGCATGAGCCTTGAGCATCACCACTTCGCCAAAGAGATATGGACATATTTTGAGCAACGATATCTTCAGCCTAGTGGAGCACTTTGTTTCTCCTTGTTGCAAAGCTTGCACAATCTTCAGCAGCAGGACATATCCATAGAGGAGTACTATAGAGCCATCACTCGCATCACCAGTTAGCTTGTCTCTATGACTCCAAAGAGACACTCTAGATGTGAGTCTTGTATGGCTAAAGAAAAGCATGAGCAACAGACCTTCATGTTTCAGTTTGTGATGAGCCTTAGGCAAGAGTTTGAGTACAGTCGTACCTAAGTACTTAGCTGCCCAACTCTTCCTACCTTGGATGATGCACTTGCTCGTCTAATTGCTAAGGAGACATGTCTTCGCTCCCTTGTCACAACTACTGCATCAATGACTCACACCAGTGCTCTTGCCTCTCAGCACCGAGGTTCTTCCTCAAGAGATGTAGTAGGTTCCTATTACAAGAAGTCTAGACATACACCTGATCGTTGCTTTGCCCTTCACCCTGAGATGTTGGCTGAGTACCGTAAGAGGTTTCCCTTGCAGCAGCATCGTGGATCTACTAGGAGGTCCTCCACCACTGCAGTCCTTACACTACAAGAATTCTGCTAAACTATGACAAAATTTCTATGACAACTAGGTAAATCGTCATTATCGGCCCATATTCTATGACTATTTTCGGCAGCAGCGTATACAGAGCATCCCGGGGCTAGGACCCTATTTGTAGTTGTCACATCCCCAATTAAATAAAAAGAATTACTGTACATCTAATGATAATCTCAAGTTAATAAAGCTAATTACTATGCATCTCATTAGCATGCATCATGGTTTCTAACATTTACATTATATATTGCACTTGGAAAATCAGAAAAGAGATTGAACTTATATTGTAAATGGAACCTCAAAAGAAAAACCAAAACAAATGCTACTGAAGTTTCTTGAAATAATTTACTCAAATACTATATTAATTATCATGAATTAATATAATTTTTCCTAAAATTTTGGAACATGTTTAAACCCTATTAAAATTCAAACCTAATCTCATGACCTAGCTTAAGTTTGAATTTATAATATACAGAATATATCATGAACAGTATGATATTATAATTTTATAGACACTAGACCTTCCCAGGAACCTAGGTGATTTATTTCACAATTTTAGGAATTTTATTTCTATTTTTAGCACCTTGGTCAAACTGGAGGATCAAATTTAAAACTCGGTCAAACCCTTTAACCCAAACCGACCGACATCGTTCAAAGGGCTCGAGGCCGACGCAGCCACCCGGCTCGACCCAACCACCTAAAGTGCACCTCGCATGCACGCGTTGGATCAAAGACCGACGCCCAGATTGTCGCACCCTTCAATGACTAAAACCTCACCTTATATCGTGGCCGCCGATCCCGATCAAATGGCGTTCGTTGAGCCACGCCGCCCGTGGCCCTTCCGCGCTTTTGAGTCGCTGCTGTCTCGGTCCCACTGCCGGACCGTCGTCTCCAACGGCAAGGCCTTCATGCAGAGCTCTCTCGCGCCACGCGCCGCGAATCCTTCCCAAGATCAAACCCGCCACACCACCGCCTAACCCGCCAATCGAGGGCGTTCTCCTCAGTGCACCGCACTCAATTCCTCACCTCTCTGTCCTTAACCTCCCTTGCACCCTTCCTTCTCCTCACTTCTCCTCTGTTGGTGAGGAGAGGGAAGCAAGTCGAGCTAATCCCTCGGGTAAGTTTTCCTCGCGTGGTTCGCCTCAACTTCATACTCGATGCCTTACCCATTTTAGCTAACTAGAGCTCCTTCGATGCCGTGTAGCTTCGGGTTTATCTTCAAGCTCTCGGTGAGCTCCAGAGCGCGCACTGAGGCCGCCTTCGTGCGAGCATAGTCTCTGGTGAGCTCCTCTCGATTTCTTCCGCGTCACTTTATGCCTTAGGGCCTAACTAACCTTTCCCCTCAATAAATTTCTTGAATGCCTGGCAGGATGTTGGTAATTTGAAGTTTCCCCTTTTGTCGGCCGAAGAACCCTATTTCCTCTCCAACGCTAGTAGGGTAAGCTTTGGCTCGATTCCCTGCTTGTGTACCTTATTTGGATCATACTTGAGCTCCCTTGACCACCCACTGCTTCTCTGTTTGTCTTGTTAGCTTTCCCGTCGTTCAAGATCGTCGCCGTTATCTTCTTCTCCAAGACCGCCCCGCTCCGCCGCCCTAACGCTTCGAGCACTCTTCGCACTTAGGTAACTCCTTATTAGTCCTTTAGACCTCTAAGACCCGCTTGGCGCGCCGCGGAGCTCCTCTTAAGTTGTTGTCGTTTTAGCCGCCTAGATCGTCGCCGCTTAACGCCGGCTAGTCCGCAGACGGGCAAGACCGCTTGCCGTGAGTGCTCCTCCGGCGCAAGAACACTATTGCGCACCGCTGCGTTATCGCATCGCCATGCGGGTCGGAACGCCGGCGAGATCCGCAAAAGCGGCGTCTGCCGTTGTTTTTCCGACCGCATAGATGTCATTAGGGAGTTAATGCAGATGATTAACCTTTAATGAGGATCTTTGTCGGGAAAACGTGGTTAGAACGTGTTAAGTAAACCTGCAGTGTATGACATGTGGGCCCACGAATTAAAACATACCGTTTCAGACGCGTATAACTGGGAGCATTTCTGACCGTTGGATGTGCGATCGACGGCTCTTGTTCGATGGGCCGTTCGGACCACTTCTTCGGCCGCGATTGGTGACCGTTGGATTCAAATCCAACGGCCACGTGCGAATCTGTGAAACACACGCTACCACACCATGCGGTGGGCGGCGCGGCAGCCCCTTGTCGTGATGAGGGCTAGCCCACGCAGTGAGAAAAGTATTAAAAGATTTAGAAAATCGGGAATGATTTATTTACACAATCGAAAAATATGTATAACTTCAAAAATCCGTAACTAATTCATAATAACTCGAAAAACAAGAAACCAATTTTGGTAGGTTCATTTTAAGTGAACTCATTTATAAAATTGGTTTCACACACATCACTGCCTCAGAAAATGTATATGATGGCAGATAATCCAAAACCCCAAATTATTTGTATATTAATAAATGTTGTTAACTTTAAAAATGCATAACAATTACATCTTACCTCCAAAATGAATGAAACCACTTCGGTAATTTTCATTTTTAATGAACTTATTATTAAAATTGGTTTCAAACTTGTCTCTGTAGCAGAGAGTATTATTGTGAAATTGATCCATTAAAACTATTATTTTTATAAAAGGAAATGCCGATAACTTTAGAAATTCATAACTAAATCATGAAAACTCCAATTGAGGCAAACTCAACTAATTTAGTCTTGTCTTAATATTATAAATTTATCCATATAATCCTTATACCTCTACTGCTCTACAAATTTTGACCCCATAATTAAATTAATTAAAGAGGGCATATTGAAAGCTGAAATTCAAATCGTTATAACTCTCACATGCTAAACCCAAATGGAAAAATTCTTTCACCTAAATTCATCTAAAATCATGGTTTATCTACTGTAGGAAAATCATGCATTTTTGAGTATTTTGAATTTTTGGATTTTTCTCGATGTTTATTCTAAGATTGTATTTATATAGATACCGAGCCTATTGATATTGACTTATACGCTACTGAGGAAGAGCAACTGAATTACCAGCAAGGCAAGCATCATTTGAACTTTATTTTGCATCATATTTGATCCCGTTTTGTTAAGTTAGTGCAATGACAATTGCTTGCATGCTATTTTTGATAATATCGCTATTTTTGTGATGAATAGTTAGATACAACCTATTATCTTGTCATTGTGGTTATCCATGAATTATTCCAGTACTGAAATGCTTAAGATAGGATTGTGTGAATTATATTATGTTCGGGTTTGCTTAGCCATGCAAGTCTAGAACGGTAGGTGATTGTCGGAATAACTTGACAATTATGGGATACACACAACTTTTAATTTATACTTTTGTTTCAGATCTTCAGTATCTGTTTTATGAGTTAAATTTTGTCAATTTAAATGAGCTTTTGGTCTGGACAAGTGGTTGGTTAGTGATGGTGCCTTTGTGCACGAGACTTGGGTAAGTGGTTGACTTGTGCGACAATTAAGGACCGAACTTTGGTAACATCTTTGATTCAAGTAAAATTGCTATCACACGCGGTGTATGGGCGCCGTATGGTTAAGTAGGGGGAAGCTTTTGTTGTGTTAGGTCCCTCGGTTGTGGAAATTATAAAGGCATGGGATCGTGAAATCCCATGTTTTTCCTTATGGGCCGATAGGGCATATAGACCGTGACGTCTTATGTTGCCTAGGAGCCCAGGGTTTTGCGGGACTTAGCCCAATAGGATCTTCTTGCTAAAAATGACCATATCTTGATTTATCTTACCGCATACCATAGGAAGTATGCTATATTCGGAGGCATCTGGAGGCTTACGGGCTAATTAAGTCGTGTGGGTAAAGTAGTACACCCCTGCAGGGTATAAATCTATTCGAATAGCCGTGTCCACGGTTATGGACAACACTTGAGTTACATGGTTGCTATTGTTAGACTTGGAATTAAAATTGTGGTTATAACTTGGTGTTGTCATGAATGGGATGTTCATGCTTGTTGTTGTATCAAAGTGGGAAGCCACTTTGGTATTTGTATGATTCATTTGTCATTCAATTGATTACTTATTCACATGCTTTACTTCTACTTCAAATCTGATTTCTAAATGGCACTTGAAAAACTAGTATGTGTAGGTGGTTACTTGTTGCGTTTCTTTTGCAAAACTAAGCCAATATGAGCCATCCTTTGGAATAACCTCTAGCATGACTAATTTTAATTGTGTAAGACTTGCAGTACCTTTGTACTCAACCCGTTGCTACAATTTCAGGTGAGGAAGTGTATGAGCCTGTTGAGCTTGTTAGCCGATTTTGGCGACGCTAATGAGTAATGCTAGCATTTAACTCCGATCGGTTGCCGATGGGTTATGGGGCATACCATGCTGGACCTTTTGGTTTATTTACTTGCTTCCGCTGCTACTTAAGACTTTTATTTGAATTTGGCCGGTCGGCCGCTTGTAATAGATGTAAACTTTAACTATTACGTCGTATGTCTTTTGAACTATCTATGTATGTTGTTGTATGGATGTGATCAACGTTGTATGAGAGTATGAGCATATTGGTCGCTGATCTTGGGAGCCAATATGATTGCATACTGCTGTTCGTGGCTTCCTATTTAACTCACTAAGTGTAGTGCTTGGCTTGTTGGAGAACCGACAATCATGTAGTGTTTGCACGGAAGCAGCGCGCATGATCGCCGGGGCTCTAGTTTGTAGTTAAGCCTTTCACTAAGATTGAGTTAAGTTGGAATCCATTTACTTGAGGCCCTAGAGTTATGTCCTTAAGACCATGTTTAATCTCGGTCTTACGGAGATAACCCGGGGGTCCTCACAGTAGTGACGAAAAATGTTAAAATCGTCACTAACTCCCAAACCTCAAATTGTCATAAACAGGGCGTTTGGCATTGTGACACCATTACTTTGTCATAGTTACACAGGTGACAATCTCATATCGTCATAATCCTCTTGGAGCTTTTTTTGGATAAAGTTACACAGTGACAAGCTGGTTTGTTACCACTGTGGACGCACAGAAGTGGGACCCACATGTCAGGAAGTGGTGCAAAATGTAATGTGGCACGCGCAAATAAAAACCGGCTCGCAGGCTTCGAACCGAGGACCTGTTGCATCGCAAGCTGCTGCAACACCACTGCACCATCGAGAGGAATTCGTTGGAATCGTATGTGAATATCTAGATAAGCTATTACATGCGAGGCAGAGACTTACAAAGAAAAACCAGTAGCACTGTGGTGGCCACTATGTTTGAACAGCTGAGCAAAGGGGACGGCTGTGACTCCCACCGACGACGGCTGCGACTCCCGCCGGCGACGGCTCCGCCTCCCGTCGGCGAGGGCTGCTCGTCCCATGCTCGTTGCGCCACTGCCACAGCTCCGTGGCACGGCCACAGCTGCTACGGCGGTCGGCTACCACACAGGCCGACACCCAGATCTGGCCAGATATAGGCCATTCTCAATTGTAGTCTTCAATTAAAGGTAAGGATGCCCTCCATTCTCCTTTTGTTGCTTCTTAGTGGCTCGAGTTTGGTTGAATAATAGTGCTATTGTAGATTTTGTGCGTTTTTAGCTGGTCCATGGTTTAACTTGAGTATATGCCATTGAATTACCAATTTGAGAGTTTAGAATACACTTAATTTTACAAGCCGTTCGGTCATTGCAAAATATTTATATTTTGTGAAGTTGAACAGTATGAAGATGTGAACAACATGGACAATAATTTTGATTAAGGTTTACTTGTTTGAATGGCTAATAGATGGGCAATAATTTTGATTAATTTGTACTTGTTTGAATGTCTGATAGATGGACAGATCTTGGATTAAATCCGCATAGCTTTAGCACTGCACATATCAATGGGGTGAAAGAGTTCATGCAATTTGTTAGTGCCCGATTTGATGAGAATGCTGAAATACTTTGCCCATGTCGTGTATGTTTGAATCGGGCTCATAGACCTCAAGGAGTTGTGGAGGATCACATATATATTCATGGGATGTCAAGCACATACAATAGGTGGATCCATCATGGAGAACCATTGGATGATGGAATTCATGAAAATGCACCGCATGAGAATGAACCATTCGATACTATGGAACATGATGTTGAAGAGGATGTTGGTTTGAACGAGGACGACGACGATGATGATAGAATTCCAGATATGGTAGAGGAGTTATACACAGTTGAAGAACAAGGTGGACGAAATTCAATGTTTGGAAGTGTAATAGCAGAGTTGCAATGCCAGCTTTATCCTGGATGTGCTCATTTTTTAAGATTTACATTTGTTGTGAAGTTACTTCATATCAAGTCATTCTATTGAATTAGTAATGTTGCATTCACTGCATTGCTGAAGCTGTTGTCTTCAGCGTTATCAGCTTGCTTTCTTCCCACATCTTACAATGAAGGAAAGAACTTTATCCGTGCATTACGACTTGGATATGATTCAATCCATGTTTGTAAGAATAATTGTCTCTTGTTTCGAAAGGAGTATGCCAACAATGATGAGTGCCCAGTATGTGGTGAATCTAGATGGAAAGATGCAGAAGGAAGGAAGCAGATTCCTGTGAAGGTATTATGGCATTTTCGATTGATTCCAAGACTGAAGAGGATGTTTGCTTCCAAAAATATAGTGGAGGAGGCACAATGGCACAAGTTGAAGCGGCAACCTGTGGACAATGAACTCAGCCATCCTGCTGATGGTGAGGCATGGAAAGACTTTGACAGAAAATATGGGTGGTTTGCAAAAGATGCAAGGAACATGAGACTTGGCCTTGCTACAGATGGTTTTAATCCATTTGGCAACATGAGCTCCTCCTATAGCAAGTGGCCAGTATTTGTTGTGCCTTACAATGGGCCACCCTAGGCATGTATGGAACAGTCCAACTTCATGATGGCCCTATTAATCCCAGGTCCAAAATGTCCAGGAAAGGATCTTGATGTGTTCTAGGAGCCTCTCATCGAAGAGTTGTTGGACCTTTGGAAGGGTGTCCGTACTTATGATGCATGTAGTGCTAGTATGTTTGATCTACATGCTGCAATTTTATGGTGCATTCATGATTATCCAGCATTATGCACCTTGTCAGGACGAACCACAAAAGGTTATTATGCATGTGTGCGTTGTGACAAAGATCCTTGCTCAAAGAAATTAAGGCACAAGATATGTTACATTGGTCATCGTTGTTTCCTTCCAAGGGATCATTCGTGGAGAAAAATGAAAGAATTTAATGGTGAGAAAGAAACCCGTGCGAAGCCTTAGGAACTTAGTACAGAAGAACTGCTATAGCAACTAGACAATGTAAGAGATGTTAGACCAGGAAAGCATCCGCAAAGCGGTAATAAGAGAAAGTGGCAAGCCGATGGTCAAGTTTACACTCGAAGAGTTTGTTTGTTTGACTTGCCATATTGGTCGAGTCTGAAGTTGCGACATAATCTTGATGTAATGCACATTGAAAAAAAAATATATGTGACAACTTGCTTGGTACATTTCTCAACATTGATGGGAAGACAAAGGACACAGTCAGTGCTAGGCTAGATTTGGAAGACATGGGTATAAGATCTTTTTTACACTTGCAGTATGAAGGAGATTCATATAGTATCCATAAAGCCTCGTATGAAATGGAAAAAAAAAGACCAAAAGTGTAATTTTTTTGAATTTATAAGATAGGTGAAATTTCCAGATGGATATGCTTCTAACTTAGCAAAATGTATTAGTGCGGATGGATGCAAGGTGCTAGGATTAAAAACTCATGATTGTCATATTCTTATACAAAGAATTTTACTTGCTGCCCTACGAGGAATCATGAGTAAGGAGATATATGAAGCAGTTGCTGAATTGGAAATTTTTTTTCAACAGTTATGTTGCAAAACTCTAAAGCTAGATGTTCTACATAAATTGAAAGTTCAAATCCCAAACATTTTGTGCAAGCTTGAGAAAATTTTTCCACCAGCTTTCTTTGATGTTATGGTGCACTTGGCTGTTCATTTACCTGATGAAGCAATCCTAAGAGGCCCAGTGCAATATGGTTGGATGTACCCAGTGGAAAGAAGGCTATGTACATTGAAGTGTTTTGTGAGGAATAGGGCTAGACCTGAAGGATCCATTGCAGAAGCATATGTTGCTAATGAGTGTTTAACTTTTGCTCGTGGTACTTGAATGATGTGGAGACACGATTCAATCAAGAGGCGTGAATAGAGAGCGTGTTGACTTAAAAGAAGGTGACCTCTCTGTTTTTCAGCATGGTGTTGATTTAATTGGAGCCTCGAGGATGACATATCTTGAAGGTGATTATGACAAGATGGTTTGGTATGTGCTCAACAATTGTCCTGAGGTTCAGCCATTTATGGAGTATGTGATCCCTTCTAACACTTTTGACTTTTGTTTTAGATATAATATATTATTTATCTCTAATTTCTGAAGCCACTATGCAGGTTATGCAGACAAGAGTTAGAGAAAGAAGGTAGTCATGATGTGGAAAAAAGGCTAGAGCATGAATTTGCCACATGGTTTAAAAAGCATGTGAGTTTTCTTTGCAATTTTGGATGGAACTCTGATTAGTATAGGTTATCATCATGCTGACCTTTTTGTTGTCCAGATGGCAAGACTGCGTTATGTGGAAGGAGTAGAGGTCAGTGATGACCTATATTCATTAGCATGCCAACCAGATATGCGAGTGAGATTATATTCAGCATGTATTGTTGATGGTGTTTGATATCACACGATTGACCGTGAAAAAAATAGAAAGACTCAGAATAGTAGAGTCATGGTTCATGGTACACATAATGGTGAGTATATTGATTTTTATGGTTGTCTGCAAGACATTATCGAGTTGCAGTATAACTCAAGCCAAGATGTCCGTCGAACAGTTGTTTTATTTCATTGTGGCTGGTATGATCTTGATGGCAAGAAGATGATGGATATTTCAAAAGCATCAACACTGCAAGTTACTGGTACAAAGGAGATCCTTTTATTCTAGTCGCATAATCAACAAAGGCATTTTACTTTCAGGACACAAAGTTTGGTGGAGACTGGAGAGTTGTTCAAAAGTTTGAGCATAGGCATTTGTGGAGTGTCACCGAAGTAGAAACTGAGAAGGAACTTACATACCAAGATGATGGCTATACACAATGTTCAGTACAAGAAAATGAACCTATTTCTGAAAATTTACATGCTGATGATGGTGTGTGTCATACTGTCCCTGCTAGTGTCGTTGAAAATACTTGCAACGAAGTGGATGATGTCAATTGCTAGTCTGATGAAGACGACGAAACTTACATGTAGTACTGTAGTGATAATGAAGATCGCAAAATTCCTGAGATAGATAGCGATGAGGAGTACTTTGTGATCTGTTAGTTTGGTGTAATGTGGACATAGATATGAGGAGTAGTTTGTGATTTGTTAGTTTGGTGTAATGTGGACATAGATATGTAAGATTGATGTTAATTTGGCACTTTGTTGTATTTTCTGATGTTAATTTGGCTTGTGTAAGATTCATCTTATTTATGGCTTGTGTAAGATTCATCTTATTTATGGCTTTAGACTATCTGATGTTAATCTGTAACCTGTGTGTGTGCAAGTCTGAAACCTGAAACTTGTAGCATGATGCCTAGAGAGGGTGTATTAAAACCATTGCAGATTTCAGAATTTCAGATAACATTTCATCCATACTTTACATAAGACTATATGTTACACATTACAGATTGCCAGGAGAGTGGCCAAACTGCACCTTACATTACAGAAGGCAAATTCAGTTGCCAATCCTGCCAATACAAATTCCTACCAGCAAGCAAAAAAAGTGCAACAACAAGCATTTTGAACTTTTCATCTGCAACAATAGATTTCCTGATTGACTTGTTGA
Source organism: Phyllostachys edulis (assembly GCA_036346405.1). Lineage (NCBI taxonomy): Eukaryota > Viridiplantae > Streptophyta > Magnoliopsida > Poales > Poaceae > Phyllostachys > Phyllostachys edulis. The sequence continues at coordinate 11,854,315 of CM070560.1, read as the reverse complement.
TCTGATCCAATGAGGTATTCATCACAGCTAGATGATCCAATACATTTTGGTCGACTTGGAAAATGACTTCCTTCCCACTGCTCAACTTCACAGTACAATCCTCCCTTCTCTCCTGTTCCACAAGAACCATCCCACTCAAATGCCTCATGTACTGCTCTCTCCACATGAAAGTGTCAGACTCCGAATACATCTAGACCAAACAAAAGCAGCCAGTTTCATCATCACAATTCATCAAGTGCTACCGCCCGGCAATACAAAAAACCAATAAAATCACAAGAAAAGGGAGTTTCTTACACCGTCGTTTCTAGGGCATATGTAGTACTCTCTTCCTCTATTCTTTGAAATCCTAGAGACGGCCCAGATCATCTTCGCGTGGCACTTGAGGCATGGCACGAGAGGTAGGCCACCGCTAGGCGCTGTCGCTGTTGCGGAACACTTGGAGTACGCCTCCGCGCGATCCTTCTTCTTCTCCATGGCTCTCAAGGGCAGCGATGCTTTAGGTCGCCGGTTTCGGGGAATGGAGGGCCAACCCTAGAATCGATTTGGGGGAGGGGAGCACTGGTGGGAACGCGAAGGAGTTGCACGGACCACAACGTGAGGCGGCGAGCCTAGACGAGCGACACTGCCACGCTCGCCTCGGGCGATTTGGGGAGCGAGAGTAGAGTGGAAGGGGGGAAGAAACGCAAAAGACCAACGCGGGCGACACCAACGATGAAGAAGATGACCATGGTGCAGCGAGGTGGTTGAGCCAGATCAAATGGCGAATCGAGTCACACTCGGGTCCGAGTCGGAACAGTGCTTAGCTCAGGCAGTCCGAACGACATCGGTGATGTGAGCCGTGCGATCAGCAACAGATGGTCCAGATGCGTTGGGCCGTTCGGACCGTCCGAACGGCACCGGTGATGCGAGCCGTGCGATTAGCAATGGATGGTCTAGATGCGTTGGGCCGTTCGGACCGTCCGAACGGCTCTAGCAATGTGAGTCGTGCGATCAGCATTGAATGGTTCGCACGAAAAGGCGCTGTGAGACGGTGCGATCAAACCATAATACGGTTTGGGTTCAGATTAGGTTTAGTTTGGCCGAAATACCAAAATGTTTGACCGACCAATTTAAAATAGAAGAAAATTTTGAAAAATAATGAAAATTTTTGTGGGGTTCTGAGAATCAAATAGGACTTAGGAAAATTAGTTTTGAGCACTATTCAAGCTAACATCTGGGCATAAGACTATATGCATTATGACAACAAATGACAATACAATGTTGACTGGGCATATGTCCATGGGACAATTGTCAAAATGCCACATTTTACTTCTGCCTGAAGTAAAATGCCATTATGTTTGACGCGATTGCCGATTTGCTACATGTTATTTTCCCACTTCGTTAATTTGCCCTTTCGGAGTATTTTATTCATATTTCGGTTTGAAGTATCCTAGCCCACAACAATGAAACTACAAGCCCCTCTCTTGGAAATGCTCATTAGACAAGAAGGAATTTCTGTGCATTTTCCTATAATTTTTGGGCTTTATTTACTATTTTCTATAAATGCTTTTCTTTTTCTGGTATTTTATTTAATCAAAAACCGATTTTAACCTTCCTATTCACCTTAAGAGTAATTTGCAAAAATTTAAAAGCAGAAATTAAGCTGAAAATATTTTTATTAAGTGCCAAATAATTCAAGGAATTTCTGTGCATTTTTCTATAATTTTTGGGCTTCATTTACTATTTTCTATAAATGCTTTTCTTTTTCTGGTATTTTATTTAATCAAAAACTGATTTTAACCTATCGTTTTCCCCGGTCCGAATGTTCAAATCATTGTGGATCGTCCGATCGAATTTCAATGGCTAGATCATGCTAACCCGTTCGGACGGTCCGAACGTTCAAATCATTGCGGACCATCCGATCGAATTTCAACGGCTAGATCGTGCTGCCCCATTTGGACGGTCCGAACATTCAAATCGGTTTGTACCGTCCGATCAAGATCGGACGGCCCCGTTTACGTGCTCCATCCTCGCCCGCACCTTCCAATCGTTGCGAGCCATGCGATTAGCAACGGACGGTCCAGATGCGTTGGGCCGTTCGGACCGTCCGAACAGGTCAGCACGATCTAGCCATTGAATAGGAAGGTTAAAATTGGTTTTTGATTAAATAAAATACCAGAAAAAGAAAAGTATTTATAGAAAATAGTAAATAAAGCCCAAAAATTATAGAAAATCGCACAAAATTCTTGAATTATTTGGGACTTAATAAAAATATTTTCAACTTAACTTTTGCTTTTAAATTTTTGCAAATTACTCTTAAGGTGAATAGGAAGGTTAAAATCGGTTTTTGATTAAATAAAATACCAGAAAAATAAAAGTATTTATAGAAAATAGTAAATAAAGCCCAAAAATTATCGAAAAATGCACATAAATTCCTTGAATTATTTGAGACTTAATAAAAATATTTTCAGCTTAACTTTTTTCTTTGAATTTTTTGCAAATTACTCTTAAGGTGAATAGGAAGCTTAAAATCGGTTTTTGATTAAATAAAATACCAGAAAAAGAAAAGTATTTATAGAAGATAGTAAATAAAGCCCAAAAATTATAGAAAATGCACAGAAATTCCTTGAATTATCTGGGACTTAATAAAAATATTTTCAGCTTAACTTTTGCTTTTAAATTTTTGCAAATTACTCTTAGGGTGAATAGGAAGGTTAAAATCGGTTTTTGATTAAAAAAATACCAGAAAAAGAAAAGCATTTATAGAAAATAGTAAATAAAGCCCAAAAATTATAGAAAAATGCACAGAAAATTATAGAAAACGGGCAATGTGAGCCATGCGATCGGCATCGAACGGTTTGCATGAAAAGGCGCGGTGAGACGGTGCGATCGGACCATAATACGGTTTGGGTTCAGATTAGGTTTAGTTTGACCGAAATACCAAAATGAGTTTGAACGAATGTCTATGAGGAAATGTGTCTCCCACCTTAATTTGAGGGTCATTTCTATCATACACAGCCTGTGGTGCAAAGCAAGCATCCATTGTGGCATTGTCATCTGGAACTGAGAGAGGTTCATGGTCTTGTACATCCACATCTGCTTCATCATCATGGTGCACAGCCTCCTGCTTTGGGACCTCTGTTGTTGCCTCATTGTCTGCCTCATTGTCTTCAGGGTCATCCTAGTGCACAGGGAAGTACCTCCACTCATCCACCCAAATAGGGTCATCCTCATTAGGGTCTCTGTCGGTCGCTTCTTCCAACCAAGATGTCAGATTGCATCAAAGGGTGTTCTATAGGTAGTTGTAAAGGGTGTTTTCATTCACCGCCTCGACTCTCATACACTTCGAATCACCGCCACTAGTGCTCATCATGTGGAAAATGCCTCTCACTCACTTCGGACTATCTCTCACCGCCGCTCTGTCATGTGGAAAGAGGCTCACTCACTCCTCGACTCTCTCACATCGCCATCGCCAGACTGGCTATGCGGAAGTTGCTCTCATTCACTCCCTGGCTCTGATTCACTACCTGACTCTCATTCACTACCTGACTCTCATTGACTTTACACTTGCCGACTGACATGAATAGCTTCACTTCCTTCTTCGCACTATTCTTAATGAAAACCTCCATTAGAAGTGCATCACTGGCCGCTCTAACCAAGGTAGACTCCCTCCCAATATACCAAAATATTGCCTCCTCATCACTTCCCCAAGAGTAGTACGGCTCCACAAACCTCAACAAATCCACATGTGAGATCTCATAAGATCCCATATCCAATCTCAAAATTTTGCCATTTTTGTACTCTTTTCTGCCATCCTTGCATGTAAGGTAAGATTGGACGCAAAGTTCTACACTATATATTGTCTTTGGATCCTCCTTGCAATAGTTAAAAAATGAAATTTTACGCTGTTCAAAATTGAGACTCACATTCGGCTATCACTGCTGTCACATTCCACGGCCACACTGACATGTCTGCTCTCACATTTGGCACAAATCCATACAGCCCCAAATCCATTGAGACTAATATGCATACAACAAAAAAGGAAGGCAATAAAACATATTCTTTGCTTACCCATGAGCAATTCCAGACGGATCCATGCCTCCTCAATCCTCCCACTACATGCTCTACACTGCGCAAGAAAGTAGGGCTAGATTTACTGCTGCAAATGCAAACTAAAACACCAAATTGGTGGATGGAGGTAGGAGATCTCACTTGCGGGAACTCCAGCACGTTGCCGCGCTTCCTTCCTAAGGCGGGCGTTCACGGGAGGAGGGCGCTGCCTGAGGCGGTCCGACGAATGTGAGAAGGGGAGGAAGAGGAGCGAGTCACGCAGGGAGGTGAGTGCGAACAAGGACGAATGGGGATTCACTAAACCTAATTTCTTCGGGGCAATTTGGAGATTTCACATGCTTGGTAACGGCGAAGCCAGTGCAGCTCACGGGAGTGGCATTGGGCTGAACGTAGTGAGGCGTTGATGGTATTAAAATGAACCAGTACATTTCAATGGTATTAAAATGAACCTCCGTTTTCAGTGTGGTACCAAACCAATTTTGCCATTAGAATTTGAAAGAGAAGCCAGGTACAACAAGCTAAGGTATATATATAGATATCCTTCATATATACCGGTACAAATGACTAGATTGCAACGGTCTTGCATAGCATATATATGAACATGGATCTCTGTGTTCTATGTTTCGAAAAGTAATTATGATGGTTTCATTGACTGTAGAAGAGAATTTGCATAAAAGTTTAGATGAGTGCTATATGACATTTAGGTCATTACCTTTTTCTGTATATTAAAATGAATTCATTCATAAGTTTATACGAATTTTAGCATCACATATCGTATTAAATTACTTTGAAAAATATTATTCACGAGTTTCATAATTCACTAACTTAATTTTTAGTGAAATATATTGGGCACTGGGGCAAAATCGCGAATCGCACTCCACAATCCCGGCCAAATTTTCAAGTAGCGCCACAACCCACCCCGCCACCACCCAATTTTTTGTGAAATGTCTATTTTGTCCAAACAGTCATCGGACCTCCCCACCCGGGTGGAGGGTATTTTCAGAACATCACGCAGGCGGGGCGCAGACCCTTCATATTCCTAGCCAATCCTCCTCAAATCCTCTCCCCAAATCCCTCTCCCCAAACCCTAGTTGATCCATCCCCACCCCAAATCCCTCCTCCAAAGAAGACGATGGCACTCGGTGGGGCGACGGCAAGGGCTGGGCGACGGCAACGACAAGGGAAAGGGCGACAGTGACATCCATCTCCCTTCATCCATGCCGAGGCGGAAGGTGCTAGTGAGAAAAAAGAAGGTGGCCAGTAAGTTCCATCTCCCTTCATCCGGTCGGTGAGGGGTTCGCGTTGATAGGCCAGACCGGCGGAGGTGGGTGATGCCGGGGCGGGGGAGCACATCCACGGCCCCGACAGAGGCACGTTAGGGAGCCGAGGTTAGGGTGGCGAGGGCAGCAGCGATGGACCCGACTGCCTCGCATGCTAAAGTTCTTGTAAATTTGTTACTTCCATTGGGTGTTGCATGCTAGAGTTCCATAGTAATCTTGTCGCAATTTAATTAGCTGCATACTAATAACTTTGTAGTATCAAAATTCCAATCTTACGCTTATTTTCTTACTCATGTAAAGAAGCACCACTTACCGAATATGACAAAAAGAGGGCTCAAAATCTGATGAGGAACCATCAAGTGTTGCAAGGACTTGGCATCACCGCATTAGCATCAATTTTACAAATACACGTAGACAAAGAAGGGTAGTAGTCGCGAAGACTTTGGATCTGAGTATGACCCTCAAGAGAACAAGGATGAGGACACTGAACAAGAGGAACTCGATAAGGTGCTCATTCTTGTTCCGTGCCTCTCTCTGTTGTGTTGGGGGTTTGGGGGGGCTTGGAGAGGTCGCCATGTGGTGCCCTTGCACTGTTGCAATGTTATTTATCATATATTCAGTTTGTAGTTTGATTAATGTGCTACTAATTCTTCTTGTATTCTGCCAATGAGGCCTGGTAGGTTTCTCAGAAGAGATCTACACAGAGGGAAAACAATTTTGCTAGGATGCCTCCAGGAGGGACTGTACCACCAAAGAGGGTGCTGGCACCTGATGATCAATTCCAACCTGCTAGATGCACTAGGCGTAAGACAAGAGAGTCCGTGATTAACTCAAGAAGTTTCCTTGGTACGAAGTTCGATCTAAAAGAATGTGCCACTCAAACCCTCCTATCGCCACACATGATTCTTTCGTACCTACCCAATCTGAGGAGCACAGTCAAATGGACTGTGATGAAGGCAAGTGATTGTGCACAACCCTTTAAGAAATGAAGATATGCTTTACACTAACTTTATGAAATTTATACTTTCAGATGCACCAGATGTCAGTCAACAATCAAATAAGAGGAGAAGAAACAAGGGCAGAGATCTTGATAGGATATCAAGAGCATTAAGCTATAAGATTCCAATCCAAATTTCCGAAGGGAACAAACGGCCCGAGGCACCTATGCAAGCTGCAAAGCTTGCATCAGAGGGTCGGATCATACTAAGTCAGCATATACCAGTCCTTCCACATTGGAAAGAGTACAAGAATGATCAGTCTCACCTTATGGACTACATTGGAAAAGTTGCAGTAAGTATATCAATTCTTGGCCAAAAGTGAAATCCCTTTCTATTTTCCTTGTTTTGTTGTTTTTCGTTGTATTCACATGTCTCTTGTGTAATGTGTATGCTCTTTGTTAGGGTCAGTTTACCATGGACACCAACTCAAAGGCAGTCACATCTATATGTGCTGATTTGCTCAAGTGTGGACAACGACAGATGAGGTACAGGCTTAAAAGGCGCTACTTTGATGGTGTACCAGCAATCAAGTGAGAACCACTAGCCCGCTGAAGCAAATGACCGATGAGCAATGGAGAGTGCTGGTGCAGATGTGGTCCAACCTAAAGCACATGGTATGAAAGTAATTGGTTCATTTACTTAGTTATCTGTTACTTGGTGTGTTTTACACTAATCATTTTCTCAGAGGAGCTGCTAGAGAAAAACAAACTGAATCGTGAGAAAGTCCAGCCAAAGAATGACCACTGCTCCTCCTACATTGCACACTATTATGTTGTTGTAAGTACTTAGAGAAATTATGTTCTTATAGATTTGTTATGAAACACTTCCATACCATGTTGGAAGTTTACAATTTGCAATGATTTGAACATTTCAGAAGCAAGAGAAATATAAAGGTGTAGAGCCCACTGCAATTGACCTCTTCAAAGAGTGCCATAATAGCAAGAAACTTGGTTTTAGTGAGCCAGTGAAGAAAGCAATTGTTAGTCACCACTTGTTCATTTCTTTTGTACATAAGTATACTATAAATAATAACACTTTTCACGTGTAATCCATCTATTGCTAGGCTGATATGGAAGCCATCGTGGCTCAACTGGTGGAAGATGTACAAGAATCAAAGTCTCCTACTGCAGTTGTTTCTGAAGTGCTCGGTGAGTCAACCAAATTCCTTGAACATGTGGGCCTTGAAACACCCTCACAGAAAAGCTCAAGATGATGCGTTTCTTTGCGTGTGGAAGAGCTTAAAGCTGAACTTCACATTGAAAAGCAAGGAGCATCCCAACTTTGAGACCAACTTGAAGCTTAGTAGCAAGACTTGGATGCCTTGAAGAAGAAGGCAGAAGAATCCAAAGCAGTTAGGGAGAAGAGCTTAGAAGATATTGGCTTTTTGAAGGATAAGATTGCAGATACTGATGCCCTCCTTCGTCGTTTGTTGAACTGCAATCAGGGTCAGGTGAACCCTACTCCCTAAATTGATGTAGTTTGTGGTTTGATGGCATTGCGATCTGGGATACTCTTATTTTGTGAACTGTGTTGGAGTTGGGAGTTGTGATGGTTGATGTGAACTTGACATGACATGAACTTATTGTCTATCCTTGTACTGTTTTTGTCTGTATGGATGTGCTGGGCCAAACACAACGGTTTGGTCTGTACGTGTGAAATTGAAAAATTAGTTTGTGAATTGTCAAAGGGCTTGGCCTAGATAAAACTAGGCCAAAATGGTTTTAGTCCAACAATATATTGCGCCTACAAATTGACTCAGCGGACTAGGCAATTGAAATGGGCTACACCCAAAAATATTTGGGCCTGCAATTTGGACTAACCTAAAATAAGTTGGGCCTATAAAATGGCCTACGACCACAAATTGACTCAGCAGACGATGGAATCAAAATGGGCCTTGTAGAAATTATGACGAAAATTTACATGGGCCTAACTCACATTATGACTCAGAGACATCGTCACAAACCAATGTACCACGCCGATCCCACGGTCCGACTAGGCTACTTAATGACAATAAGAATCTGACGTGGCGGCATCATAAAATTCGCGACGACAATGGTGTTGTCACTAAGTCTGTGACGATTTTGCTACTTTCATCACAAAAACCAATCAGTGACGCACTATAGGTGACGATCGATTTTTCGTCATGGGAGCATCACAGATCCCATACTATGACAAAAAAAACACAGATCCGTGACGAATTCTGATTGTCACCGTTCAATAGATTTCTTGTAGTGTTGAGTTAGGGCCTTCAGCGAAGAGTGCCTCAGTTTCAGCTGCCTCCTAGTATGCTTTCGGTGCTATTCAGCCTTGGGTACTTGATTCAGGGGCTTCTTTTCATGTGACCTCTAACTGCTCTAAGCTTGTGTCCTACCAATCAGTGAAGGACAGTCCATCTGTTCAAACAGCTGATGGTACACCTTGTTCTGTTACACATTAGGGTTCTCTTTCCACATCTAAGTTTTCTGTTCCTGCTATTTCTTTTGTTCCACAACTGTCCATGAATTTTATGTCTGTTGGTCAGCTGGCTTATATGAATTATTTCAGAATTTTTTTTATTAATTAATCTCTTTTTTAATTTTATTTTAAAGTTAACCCCCGACGCACTTTATTTCTAATTTTGACCCCTTTGGTCACGCCACCACTCGTGGCGTGACAAAACAATATTGTCACGCTATAGGATAAGTTCGCTAAATAGCACTTTTTGTCACGCCACTGGTCGTGGCGTGATGAAACAACACTGTCACTCCACGGGTGGTGGCGTGACAAGAGCTTGCCCAGATACGGGCTGGCGTGATAGCGTTGTTTTATCATGCCATGGATGGTGGCATGACCAAAGGGGTCAGAATTGGAAATAAAGTGCGCCGGGGGTTAACTTTATAATAAAATTTTAAAAAGGATTAATTAATAAAAAAAGTTCATTATTTCATTGGTTTTGATGACATCTCTTGTTATGTGCAGGATCGTCAGAGTAAAAGGGTGACTGGTACTGGCCGTCGTAGAGGATCTATGAGCCTCTATGTTCTTGACACTTTACACCTTCCAGCTTCCGTGTTAGCTGCCACTTCTCCAATTCCACTTCAGTGTCCTCTTTTGCCTAATGGCATCATTGCTTAGGCCATCTATGTGGTTCTCGTTTGTCCACTTTAGCTCATCAGGGTGTTTTGGGTCATGTAACTGTAGATGCTGGTTTTCATTGTAAAGGTTGTAAGCTAGGCAAACAAATACAGTTTCCATACCCTTCCAGCACTACTTGTTCTAGTCATCCTTTTGATTTAGTTCACTCTAATGTATGGGGTCCTTCTCTTTTTGTTTCGAAGGGTGGTCACAAACACTATGCTATATTTGTTGATGATTACTCTCGATATACTTGGGTCTATTTCATGAAGCATCATTCTCAATTGATCTATATATCAGGCTTTTGTTCGCATGGTTCATACACAATTTTCTAGTGCTATTTGTGTTTTCCATTTTGACTCAAGAGAGGAGTACCTATCCACAGCCTTTTGTGAGTTTCTTTCTTCTGAAGGTGCTCTTCCTCAACTTTCATGTATAGATGCTCATGCTCATAATGGTGTTGCTGAGCGTAAGCATCATCATATTATTGAGTGTTGTAGGGGCAGGCCACTGCTCCCCACGACCCGGCGAATACAATAGGAGACCCTCAAGGGGGCCCAAAGGCCGCATGAGGAGCCCCCAAAAGGGGGCCCGGAGGCTGCAGAAGGAGCCCTCAGGGGAGCCCGGGGGCCGCAGAAGGGCCTTCGGAGGAGGTTCGGAGGCCTCGAGGGATTCCCCCCCGGTGGGCACCCGGTGGCCCCAGAAGATTACCTCGTGGACACCAAGGGTATTCGGGGCCCCCTCTGCCCGGAACCGCCCCGTAGGAGGCGAAGAGAGGAGAAGACACCTGGACCAGGCGCACCGGCTGGGTAAGCTAGGTCCAAGAAAGGCCACCATGGACCGGAGGCTAGCATAGGGGTAGAAAAAAGACCCTGCAGTCCCTATGGGCAGTACCTTCCTAGGGGTAGAACAATAATCACATGTATCACGCTGGAAGGCTATAAATAGCTCTCCCTTATGTAAGAAAGGCATGCTTTTTAAGGCATTTAATACATACACACTTCTCCTGGCACCGGTCCCTTCAGTCACTCTCAGATACCAGGGGTCCCCTTTTTTCTACTATCTAGTCCTTCTTGCTACAACAATTGGCGTCGTCTGTGGGAACGGCAGGAAAGCTCCGAAGCACTAGCATGGCTCCTCAGAAGAGGGCCAAGTCTAAGGTCTCAACAGCTGAAGTAGTCGCGGCAGCCGTGACCCCCAGCACCCTGAGGGCCAAGTGAAGTAGGACCTCCGCGGTAGCGGTGCCTCCCGCCCAGGCCGCGAAGGAGGAGGCAAATAACTCCACGCACGGGGATATTATCGGAAGCGACACCTGGCCCGTCGAGGCATCCCTCCCAGAGAGCCACCAAGTGGGCCTACCGCCTAGGGCAGGAGTAAGCCAAGGGTCATACGAAACCCTACAACGAGAACTGGCAGACCTTCGTCGGGAGATGACGGACCTCCGACATCCACCGGAGATGGCCTCGCATTTCTACTCCCGCCTTATGACCACTGCAGGCGAGGCCGCTTTTCGGCTCGGCAATCGAACCTCCCCGCCGCCGGGGGACCCTAACTCCCCATTGAGCATCGGGCTGGAGACGGCCCGTTGGCCACAAGGCTTAAGATGCCAGAGATCACGCCTTCGAGGGGTGCACAGACCCTTCAGAATTCCTCCGGGTGTACGAGACCACTATCGAGGTGGCCAGAGGAGATGACACTATGAAGGCAAAGAGCGTCACCCTCGCCCTCAAGAGCGTGGCGCTAACATGGTTCTTCACCACCCCCTGCTCTATATATGCGTGGGAGCAGCTGCGGGACCTCGTTCGCAATAATTTCCAGGGAAACTACATAGAGCCGAAGGACGCGGGGCACCTGTTCACAGTAAAGTAGGCCCAAGCGAATCCCTCCGCGGCTTCTTCAAGAAATTCACGGAGGTGAAATGTCAAGTGAAGGGTGTCAACGAAACAACCATTATAAACGTAGCCACATGCGGGCTCCAGAAGGGCTCCCTGTTGGAGAGACTGGCTCGCAAGCCCTTCCACACGGTGATAGAGCTCTTCGACAAGATGGAAGAGTACGCCCGGGCAGAGGAATATAGTACTCGGAGAGGCGCAGCTCCTGCTTCCCCAACATCCACCCTGGACGCGCCACCCGCGAAAGAAGGACCCGCTGCCGCCATGGCGGGGGCACCCGCCAAGCCGCAGGCCAACAACTACCGATAAAAGGGCAGGAACGTCTATCACGTAGATGGTGGCCCACCCCCCGAGGAGGGAAGGCGCGAAGGCCGCGGCCGAGGATGCAAGCGAAACGACGGCCGTCAGCCCAACAACCATGCCAGTGCCGGAAGCCCTTCACCATTTTGTGATCTCCACGGCGACGGGTCACACATGACCAGAGAGTGTCGCACCATTGCGGCCATATGAGACTACATGAACCGCGACCGATAGCCGGCCGAGCGTGATGATGGAGGAGGGGGGCAGCAACCAACTGCCTGCCCCACCACCGAGACCCCGCATAGAAGGGGACTGGGAGCGCCAGCAAAGGATCATAAACATGATCGTCGAAGGATTCTTGCTCGGCATGCCCTTAAAAGACAACATTGCGCGTACGCCCAACAGATTCACCACCTCGTATCATACCCTGTATCCAGCACACCTCACTACACTAAGATACCAAACTCTTTTGACCCCGAGGATGCCCGGGGTGTGTATTTGCCACACCAAGACCCCCTCGTCATCTCCGCCAACATTGCAGATTTCGAGGTTAGGCGCATACTCATCGACAGAGGGAGTTCGGTGGACCTCCTATTCACGAACGCCTTCAACAAGATGATGATCTTCCGAGATCGCCTGTCACCCTAGGCATACCCCTAATAGGCTTCGTGGGAAGGCCCGTGACAACCCTAGGCCAGATTGACCTGGCCGTCACATTCAGTGATGACTTTGCATCCCGAACCGAGGTCGTCACGTTTAACGTTGTTCAAATACCCTACCAATACAATGCCATCCTCAGTCGAGCCACGCTCAACACCTTCGGCGCCATAGCCCACCACAATTACCTATGCATGAAGACTCCCTTACTAGAGGGCATAGTCACAGTGCGAGGGGACCAAGACCTCGCAAGGCAGACAGAGCGGCCCGACACGTCCACACCGTCGGGGCGGACACGAGGGACCAAATATGCCCACCCTCAGCAAAATGGGCGCCGAAGCCCAAACCAGAGGGACAACTCCAGAGAGTCCCCCTGCAGGAGGCTTCCCCAGAGCAAACGGTGGCCCTCGGAGCAGAGCTCCCAGCGGAAGCTTGCGAAGCCATCCTCAAAGTACTCCGCAACAATGCGGACGTCTTCGCGTGGGGACCAGAAGACATCCCCGGGGTAGCTCAGAGGACCATCGAACATCACCTGGCGGTCTGAACCAATGCACCCCCGAAGAAATAGAAGCTGCGGCGCATGTCGACGTAGTGACTGGAAGTAGCGAAGAAAGAGATTGCCAAGTTACTCAAGGCGGGGTCATCCGGGAGATCAAACACTCTAAATGGCTGGCCAACCCCGTGTTGGTACAAAAAAACGTCGGTAAATGGCACATGTGCATCGACTTCACAGCACCTCAAAGAAGGCATCCCCGGCGATGACTTTCCGCTGTCTCAAGATCGACCACCGTGGACACCACCTCGGGATGTGAACTCATGAGTTTCCTAGATGCCTACTCCAGGTATCATCAGATATTCATGGCCAAGGAGGATGAGCCGAAGACTGCCTTCATCACCCCCATCGGCACCTATTGCTTCACCTGCATGTCCTTCGGACTAAAGAATGCGGGTGCCACTTTCACCCGGCTCATCACGAAGGTGTTGGTAGACCAGCTCGACCGTAATGTCAAAGCTTACGTCGATGACATAGTGGTGAAAAGCAAGTTTGCAAGCTCCCATACAGAGGACTTACAAGAAACCTTCGTCAACCTCTAGGCGGAGGGGATCAAGCTCAACCCAAAAAGTGAGCTTTTGGGGTCAAGGCGGGTAAGCTCCTGGGATTCTTCGTATTCGAGAGGGGCATTGAAGGCAACCTTGAGAAAATCAGGGCCATCCAGGAGATCGAGCCCCCCCCTCCCCCAGCAGCTCTCGGGAGGTACAAAGGCTGACGGGGCGGCTCACAGCACTTAGGTGTTTTCTATCCCGCTCCGCGGAGCGGGCCTTGCCCTTCTTCAAGACTCTCCGAGGGACGGAGCCGTTCCGCTAGATGGACGACTGTCAGAAAGCATTCCAAGAGCTCAAACAATATCTTGCCTAATTACCAAGCCTAACCAGCCCGAAGCAAGAAGCATCCCTCTTACTATACCTCGCCGCCTCCTCGTCGGCGGTGAGCGCGGTCCTCATCTAAGACAATAATGGACAACGCCCAGTGTACTATGTCTCAGAGGCCCTCCAAGGGGCCACGATTCAGTACATAGAATTGGAAAAGCCAGCGTATGCCCTACTCATGACCTCGCGCAAACTCCGGCATTATTTCTTGGCGCACACCATCATAGTCCCAGCGTCTTACCCGCTAGCGTTAATGCTGCGGAACAAAGATGCCTCGGGGCGAATAGGCAAATGGGTGGCCGAGCTGGCGCCCTTCGACATCACCTTCATGGCACGGATAGCCATCAAATCACAAGCCTTAGCAGACTTCGTGGCCGAGTGGACCTCACGCACCGAAGACGAGAAACAAACCAAAATCGAGGCCCCGTGGACAATGTACACCGATGGATCTTGGTGCTGTTCGAGGAGCCATGACGGCCATTTCGGCCGCTCGATGGGCGGTTGTTCCCATCACGCCGCTCGCCTCGACTTCTCGATGACAAATAACGCATCGGAATATGAGGCATTGTTGTTGGGCCTCCGCAAAGCAAAGGCGCTGGGAGCAAAGTGTGTGATCATCAAAAGCAGCTTCTGCCTTGTGGGAGGCCACTTCGATGGGTCGTTTACGACAAGAGGCCCCGAAATGGCCAGTTACCTACCTGCGGTGTGAACAGCATTAACACACTTTCTCGGCATCACCATCCAAGCAATACCCATGGGCGACGACGAGGCAGTAGATAAGCTATCGAAAGTGGCTAGTTCTGGCCAATGCCCCACCCGAAGTCTTCTATGAGATACTAAGCGCACCTTCAGCTGCACAAGGGGCTGCACCCAAAGCACAAGGGGTTGCACACTCAGTGCTCCTTATTGCCAAAGTGATCGGGCGAGATATCATCGCTCAAGTACTCGTGAGGTGAAGAGAGCCCAAGACGCAATGAATAAGGCGCCCGCATATAGGGCCAGAAATTACCACATGATCGGCGGGGAGCTCTGTAAGGGGGCGTTTGCGCCCCCTTCCTACGGTGCGTGTATCAAAAAGAGGGCCAGTCCCTCCTAAAGGACATCCACGAGGGACTCTGCGGCGCGCACCAAGTGCCCCGTGGCCTCATAGGAAAAGCCTTCCGCCAAGGGTTCTACCGCCAACGCCTCGGGATGCAAGATCTCATTCAACATCGCCAAGGGTGCCGGTGGGCGGGCCACCAAGATACAAAGCACCTCGGCCCCGCTGCATCCCTTGCCTCCTGTCTGGCCCTTCACACGATGGGGGCTAGATATCATCGGACCTTACCCAGCGGCCAAGAGCAGCCTCTGCTTCGCATTCGTCGCCATCTAATATTTCTCTAGATAGGTCAAAGCTAAGCTAGTCGCCAAAATCATGGACGCAGCAGCACAATGGTTCGTGTGGAAGAACATAATTTGCCGGTATGGGGTACTACACGACATCATCACCGACAACGACACCTAGTTCGACTCAACGGCATTCTGAGCATTTTGGCAAAACCTGGGTGTAACAATATGCTTCACATCCGTCGGACACCTCGAGTCCAATGGGTAAGTCGAGCGGGCCAATGGCAGCTTACTAGAGGGCCTGAAAAAACACCTCGTAGGCCTCCCAAAGGGACTCTGGCCCGACGAGCTCCACAAAGCCCTATGAGCACTCCACACATCAGCAACAAGGGCTACGTGCTTCTCTTCGTTGAAGCTCCTCTTCGACGATGAAGCCATGACCCCGGGGGATTTCACGGCCAAGTCCCTTCGAGCAACGGCCGAAGCCGACCCGGTAGGGCGGGAGATCTCCCTCGACCTCCTTGAAGAACACCGCATACAGGCCATATCAACCATATCCAGGGCGGGAGATCTCCCTCGACCTCCTTGAAGAACACCGCGTACAGGCCATATCAACCATATCCAAGTACAGCGAAGGCATCGCACGGGCATAAAACTGAAAAGCCAAGATAAGCCCCTTGGCACCAGGCGACATGGTTTTCAAGCGAGCCGCAAATCCCGCGACCATGGGCAAGCCGGAGTCAAAATGGGAAGGGCCGTACACTATCACCCACAAAGCACGCCAGCCGGTTCCTTCTACATCACAACGCTAGAGGGACATCAATTGCACCACACATGGAACGCAATGAGCCTCCGCAGGTTCTATCCTTAAGGCTTTGTGCAAACAGGCTGCGCCCGGGAAATCGCCCCATCGCCCCATCGCCCTTATACGACGTGGGCATGTACAAAAAATGTACCTTGGCATTTTGCCCTAGTTCAATGAAAAACCAGCAGTAGGCCACAAAGACACCGAGCATGGCCTTCAGTCCTAGTGCACACCGATGCCCTCTATAGACATGAGTGTATAAACAAAGACACCACGCATGGCCTTCGGCCCCGGTACACACCGATGCCCTCCGCAGGCATGAGTGTATAAAAAAAGACACCGCGTATGGCCTTCAACCCCAGTGCACACCGATGCCCTTCGCAGGCATGAGTGTATAAACAAAGACACCGCACATATCCTTTGGCCTCGGTGCACGCCGATGCCCTCCGCAGGCATGAGTTTATAAATAAAGACGCCGCGCATAGCCTTCGGCCCTAGTGCACACCGATGCCCTCTGCATGCATGAGTGTATAAACAAAGACACCGCGCATGGCCTTTGGCCCCGGTGCCTACCGATGCCCTCCGCAGGCATGAGTGTATAAACAAAGACACCACGCATGGCCTTCGGCCCTGGTGTCCACCGATGCCCTCCGCAAGCATGAGTGTATAAACAAAGATACCACGCATGGCCTTCGGCCCTAGTGCCCACTGATGCCCTCCGCATGCATGAGTGTATAAAAAAGACAATGTGCATGGCCTTTGGCCCTAGTGCACACCGATGCCCTCCACAGGCATGAGTGTATAAACAAAGACACTGCGCATGGTATTCGGCCCCGGTGAACACCGATGCCCTACACAGGCATGAGCGTATAAATAGACACCTCACATGACCTTCGACCTCGGTGCACACCGATGCCCTTGGTCCTAGGACCAAAGCGCTCCAGGGGAGACGGCATCGATCTTCGCCTCCTCATAAAAAAATAGGGGGAGGCGCGAGGCTTCGCCCCCTCCCCCCGCAAAAAAGTTAGGGCTCCTCAGAGCCCTATCTAAAAAAGTATGGGGGACGGCGCGAGGCTTTGCCCTCTCCTCTCGCAAAAAAAGTTAGGGCTTTCTGGAGCCCTGTCTAAAAAAAATAGGGGGCGCGAGGCTTCGCCCCCCCCCACACACACAAAAAGTCAGGGCTCTGAGCCCTATCTAAAAAAGTATGAGGGATGGCGCGAGGTTTCGCCCCCCCCCTGGCAAAAAGTTAGGGCTCCCCGAAACCCTATCTAAAGAAGTATGGGGGATGGCATGAGGCTCCATCGCAGTTAGGGCCTCGAGCCATATATAAAAAGTATGGGGACGGCGAGGCTTCGCCTCCCTCACAAAGTTAGAGCTCCCCGGAGCCCTATCTAAAAAAGTATGGAGGACGACACGAGGCTTCGCCCCCCTCCTAGCAAAAAAGTTAGTATGGGGGACGGCGTGAGGCTTTGCCCTTGCAAAAAGAAGGAAGCCAAAACAAGCAAACAATTATACATTGTTCATCACAACCTCATACACAACATACAAGGGCCAAGCAGCGTGGTCCGTACAATAATAAAAAAACGTTACAAATACACTCAGCCCCGCAGCATACGGGACACAACATGATGACATCAAGCATCTACAGGCCCAAAATCCCATGGCTCTCGTGTGCAGTACCCATTTAAGCAGCTCCTCGTAAAAAAACGGTTACACATCTCAACCTCGCTACACAACCACACCCAGTACAACATACAACACACGGCGCGGTCGTGGCACAACTACGGGATGAAGTCCCACACCTCTGTGCACATCAACCACTCTAGCAGATCCTCGTCGGAGGGCCCTGTCGCCATAAATTTAAGGTACTCCCCCTCCGTGCCCCAATCACACAAGGACCCAGGGGAAACTCCCAAGAAGTCCCTCGCTGTCGGATCCGCACCTCTGCCACACTGAAACGACAACCCCGTAAAGCCCAGATCTCCTCGGCGCTTGCCGCTTACACCCGAGAAAGCCATAATTCCTCCATGGAGCCACCCGAATTCGCTTTCTTCCACCGCTGCCACTTAGCGCCATGATACACTACACCCCGGTAGCACACCTGCAGGGGCCAGACGGACAAGAGACTGCGCTTGTCCTTCGACCCCCGCGTGGGGGCCATAGACTTAGTCTCTCGCCCTTTGGGGGGTTAGGGCCCCCGCCGAGCGGGGCATTTAAACAGGCGTCATTCGCCCTGCGTAGGTCGCTAAGGATAGGTATAAATAACCAAAGCCAGGAACACAAGCATCATTCGAAAGTCTCATTTTCATTAAAAAACAGTGGTCATTACATAAAAAGGGGGCCAACCTCTATAAAAGCCGCTCCAATACGCAACAGACAAAAGTAGAGCGGGCACAACTACAAGTAGACTAAAGACCCTAGATTTCTAACAGCAGTAATCTATAAAAGTTTGAACTACTTCGGGCAAGTGGGGGGGGGGTCACACATTATCTTTGTGGGTGGACCCCCGCTTGTCGGACTTTGGGTCCTTTGCCAAAGTTCTGTAGGGGCCTTCCCTTTGCTCTGGGCCTAGGGTCGCTCGAATGACTCCATCGCGAGCCTCATGGTCACTGCACGCCTGTAAGTCCTACTACAAGACTTTGCTAACCCTCCGCGTCTGATGCTACACGGTGGCAACCTCCTCGATAGTTGCCACTACAACAGACCGGGCAGCGAGGGCATCCATATGAGTGCACCTCACCTTGTCAAGAGAGGCAAAGGTCGTCGACCAAGCAACCTTCGCGCAATGATCACCGTACGCGCGAGCCGCGGGCAGGCACACTTCCTCTGCATGCCAGAGATGCTCCAAGGTTATGTCCATCTCTGCCAGCTGGTGACACCTCGGGGGAGGTACGACACCGAGCTCCGCCACAGCTCCCTCGAGAGCCTCCGTTGCCCCCTAGGCGGAATGACCAACGGCGTTTGACAGCTCTCGCTCCGCTTGGATCTCCTCCTCAAGAGCTGCCCGGACGCCCCGCAGAGTCTGCACATCACCGTGAAGGGCGGTGCACTCTGCTTCCAGGCCCGCCACCCGGTCCTCCAAGGTCTCCACCCTCTCAGCAAGGGAGTCACGTTCGACACTTAGGGCCCCGCTCCGGGCATGCTCCGCATCAACCCTCTTCTGAATCTCGGCGAAGCCTTGAGGAATGCCATCGTCAATGGCCCACGATAGCATCAAGGTCTACATGGGCAACAGAACGTCAAGACAAAAGGGAGAAGATGAAAAGCAGAGATACCGGGGAAAACCAACCTTTACGGCATTTGCCTCGACACTTCGGAACATGTCCTTCAGCGACGTCTTTCGAAAGAGTTCCTGGAGAAGGGACAGGGCAGCAAAGTCAACAACCGCCCCCACAAACACCGGTAGTGCCCTCGCTGACCTTAAAGTCGACGCGACACAGAGGAACCAGGTCCACCGCCCCCATAGCAGCTAGGACGGACACTAGCGATGGAGCCGCCTCGGAACCCATCGAAGCGGAGCCACCGCCACCCGCCTTGCCACCTCCATCGCTCACCACTGCACCACCAACAAAAGTCAGATCGACACTCCCTAACAATAAAATGACAAAACAAGATGTGTACCAACGGGCGACCGCGGGGTAGCGGGGGCATCCCCGATGACTTTGGTGCCTGTAACATCCCAAATGTATATATGGGTGTGTGTTTCAAATGTAAGAAAATGTGTAGAAATTAAAACTTTTCTCACATCTTGAAACTCTTGAACTTTTCTACAATTCTTGTCAAGAGTGTGGTATTCAAAAACACAAATCTCTTGTTGACTAAAGTCAAACCCATATTCCACTTTGTCACAAATCTTGTACCAACCTTAGGAAATGTTTTTCCTTGGTTCTAGGGGGTGATGGGTGACTCCTCTGAATTATTTCATAATTTTTGGAAATTATTTGATAAATTTTGGAGGTTGGTCAAACTAATTTTCCAATTGGTCAAACCCTAGAACAGCCTTGATGAATTTATGGAGAAAAATACAGTGCATAAAAACCTCTGGAAATTTTATGTAAGGTTAATCCTAGAGTGAGGAAGCTCCAGTTAAAAATTTGGATTTTTGGAGTTAGTTTGCTACCTCTAAAAATTCCTCCAACCTCAGCCTTCAAATTTAAATTCAAATCTGACACTGTTCCTTGGGTCCGAGCCACTTTCCAAGTGGGTCGAACCCAACCAACTCCCCCGGCTCAGCCGAGCCCTTCCTCCCGTGCGAGGTCGTGCGCCGTTGGATCCAAATCAATGGCCACGACCTCCACCACAGCCAACCACGGCCCAGCTCTGTAGTGTTCCTCCCCATGAGGTCGGTTCGTTGATCCAAATCAACGGCCACGACCTCCCATCTCATCTCGTCGCCGCCAGATCAGATCTCGCGCCACGACCTCCCTCTCTCGTCATGCGCACTGCACTCCCACCTCGATGTTGTGTCTTTGTTGGATCAAAATCCAACCGCCACGACCTCTCTCTCGTCAGGCGCACCAACCCGACCTCCCTCCTTGCGCCGCCACGATCAAGGTCCCACGGCCACGATTCCTCGGTGTCGTGCGCTTGCAATGCCACGACCTCCTCCATGTTGTGCACCCTTGATGTAAATCCAATGGCCACGACCTCCCATTATCAAAGCAGCGCCGCTGATTCAAATCCAACCGCCACGACCTCCCCATTTTTTTCGTGTCGTCGCGCAACCGCCATTTACCTCCTATCAGCAGCGCCGCTGATCAAAATCCAACCACCACAACCTCCCACCTCTATCCATAGCCGCTGATTGAAATCCAACCGCCATGACCTTCTCGCCGCGCGCAACCGCCACGACCTCCTATCTTCGCAGCGCCGTTGGATCAAAATCCAACCGCCACGACCTCCCTTCTATGCAGCGCCATTGATCAAAATCCAATAGCCACGACCTTCCTTTGCGCCGGTGCAACGCCCACGACCTCCCTTCGTGGTGTGCCGTTGATCAAGATACCACACACCACGACTTCCTCGATGTTGTGCGCCTTGATGTAAATCTAAAGGCCACGACCTCCCATATCTTGTCGCTGTCACATGAAGCTGCAAGACCTCCCCACCTGCTCGCGCCATTGATGCAAATCCAACGGCCATGACCTCCTATCCCCTTCAGGCGCGACCTCCTTTCGCTTTCAAGAATCGCGGCGATGGAGATCCAAAGTGCGACCTCCCCACTCGAGAGCTTCTGGTCGCGACCTCCCCCTTCCCCTTTAGACCTCCCAAATCAGATCCAAGGGTCACGACCTCCCAACCTTTCTTATCGAACAGTTGACCTCAAATTTGTTCTTCTCCTTCCGGGCACACAGGCGCCTATGGCAGAGGAAGGGCAGGCCTTGTCACCTCCCAACACTTTTGTTGCCAAAGATTAAATGCGGTCACCTTTCCGCCCCCAAAGTTGTGCGCAGACCTGCCCCCATCCCCTCCACGTCCTTGTCCGAGCCATGGACCGAGCCATGGGCTAAGCTCACCATGGAGCTTAACCCTGGCCTCTGCTCCCCGGCTATAAAAGGTCCTCCAGCACCTCCTTGGCTTCCTTTAAACACTTCCCCACTTGCTCTCGGCTTGTTGAGCTCAAATCGTCCAAGAGCTCCTCGGCCGCCATTGTTGAGCTTGGAGCTCCTCGGTGGCAACAAGGTCCCAGTGGCTATCCTCTCCCTCTCTTTGCTTCAATTTGAGCCTCTCCCCTCTGTGGTCAAAACCCTAACTTAATTGGTTTGGACATTTTTCAGAGGCGGCCTAAATTGGAGTTTTTCCCTTTTCGGCTGTGGAGCACAATCTTCCCCTTCGCCGCCGGTAAGGACCTCCCTCTTTCAATTCCGTGCTCTGAGAGCACCTCCCAGCTTTATGGATTGCATCTTGATGACCCGGTGCGGTTAATTATGCCCAGGTCCTCCTCTCCTCGTTGTCCTCCTCGGCGCCCGCAAGTTCCTCCATCGCCAGAGCTCCCCGGTCCTCCTCGGTCCCTCCGCGACCTCTAGGTACCTCCTGGTAGTCCCCTAGTTGTTTGGCACCTGCTGGAATAACCGCTGCGGAGCTCTATTTCCATTTTTCTTTTGGTCGGTGCATCACCGCTCCTTCGGCCACGGGCTCGTCCACCACCGCAGTGTGGGTGGTACTAGCAGGCAAGATCGCTATTGCGCACCCGTACCTGGCACCCATTCGCACCACCGTGCCGTAGATCACCGGCGGTGAGGAGATCCTTGCCGCCGGGTGTGTTGTCGGACGAAACCGACAACTGTAGAGATGTCCCTGAGCTGTCCAGCTTTAGATCTGCGGGCGAGATCTCGCGGGGCCGTGCGCGTGCGCTATGTCACGTTGGTTGAGAGCCGTCCATCTCGTGATCAACGGTCACGACCTCCACCTCCTTCGCACGCGGGGTTTCCAAACGCGCCGCGCGCGATCCAACTCGGGCCGTTGGATTCAAGATCAACGACCCATGTTCGTTGGACCTGTGCGGGCGCGAACGCGCGGTGCCGCAGGACTTGAGCCGTTGGATCCGAGATCCACGGCCCACGTTCGTCGATCTCGCGAGGGCGCGTGCGCGTTTTCCCTGTGGACTTGGGCCGTCCGATCCAGGATCAACGGCCCAGGTTCGTCCACGTCGTTCTGATTTTAGGAATTTTCCGATGGAATTATTTGTAAACTGAAAAAGGTAATAAACTTTAAAAATGCATAACTCTTTTGAGTTGATTCAAATTTTGGTAGCTCTGGTTTGAACTGAGCTTTAATCTAAAAATGGTTGTGTGCTCAGTTCGGCTCCAGAAAATGGATTTGCAAATTGGTTTAGAAATAGACTTTTAATGTTGCTCCAAAATTTGCAATTAACTTGTAAAATGCATAAGTAATTCTCTATAGATCATTTTTGAGTGAATCCAACTTTGTTGGCTTCCTCTGTTAGTGTGCTAAATGGTAGAATAGGATTTAGGCATGTCACTATTTTCCAAAGCATTGTGGGTGCATGTTTCTTGTGCTCTTTTGCATGTCTTTGAAAAATCATAAAACATGCATCCTAGCTCCAAATGAGGTGAACTCAATTGTGTTATTCATCTCATGAGGTGCTTGTTTTACCATAAAATCCCAGGTGTAGCACCTCTGTGGAAAATTGTGCTAGGGAATTTAATTCGGATGAACAGTAACCGATTTGAATTTTCCAGCAATTTTCAGGCTGAGCAGAATTGTTTTGGCCATAACTTTTGCAATGAGAATCCAAATCAATTGGTTCATATTGATAAATTCTTTAAAAATCATGCTCTTGCTTCTGTAAAAATTTTAGAGCATTTGGGGAAAGTTTGCTGTAGAGTCCTTTTGATTTTCCTCGTTCTTATCGGTTCTTTTTCGCTTTTTCGATTGGTGCCGACAAGTGTGTTGATCCCGTGAGTGATCCTTTGCAGCATAGTGAACAGCCCCAGCAAGGCAAGTAGTTTGATCATATCCATTTTGTCCCATTACTTTAAAGTCTAATATATTGTTTAACTTGTATGTATGCATTGCTATTTTGCTGTTAAATGATATTGTTTAGTGATCCTATAGATGCATATTCTGTAGGTAAATGTTCATTCTCTACTACTAATCCTAGGATTATCTTGCTGTGATGTTGAGTTCGATGGATGGACTCTTATCACTTAGTAGTTTGCGTTGACAATGCTTAGAAATGCTTAGATAACGGTAGAAATGGGCGGTTGTCGACATTATGTCGATGACCTTGATCACACAAAAATTATTATTCCATTATGTCCAGCACTTGTGCTTTGTTACTTTGTAAACAAATAAACTAAAAATGAAAACAAAATTGTTTCATGACTTGGGCACAATGGATGTTGGTGTGATATGTTGGGTGTGAATGGAATGGTGCCTAGGTCCCCAAGGACCGAGTTACTTGTATCACTAAGCCAAGCGCTTTTGTGCTAACCACACGAGGGTATTGGGAACCCTCTTGGCTAAGTACTTTGGGAGGTGTTAATTGTGGGTCGCAGGTGGTTAAAACTGTTTTTATAAGGGAAAGAGCACCCGCAGTTGCTTAGGCTGGGCCGGTGTCTCCTACCTTTCGGGTTGTCGTGACTCTTAATTAGCATCATTCATTGGAAATGCCTCGTAGGACTTAGCCGTGCCGGCATACCAAAGGAAGTGTGCTAAATAGCTTGGCTAAAAGGCGGCCCGATGTGTGGGTACATTGGTACACCTCGCAGGTTAAAACTATTCAATAGCCTCGCCCTAGGTTATGGACATGCTTGGTAAGGTCGCAAGAACTAGACTAAACATTTAATTAAAACTTGACATGGGTGGTATGAATGGGTAATTCATACTATTGTTGTGGTGACTAATGGATTAGTCACTTCCAGGATTGTTGTTGTTATCTATCTATTGTTATTATGTTGTTGTCTCGTTGTTATTTGCAAATTATAAATGAATTGCAAAACTGCTTTGAATCTATTTAAATATTGCAAATGAAAACTTGCTTTATGCTAAAATGAGCCTAAAGCCTTCCACTTAAATAAAGCTTGCATGTAGCATATGTATAGGTATGTTACCTTTACACGTCAGTCTTGTGAGTATATTTTTGTACTCATTTGCTTTGCTTAATAAATTTGTTGCAGAGGAGGTAGAGCCCCAAGGGCCCTACTTTTGTGATATGTGCGGTGGTTGGGACGACTAGCTTGGCGGCCCAGTCGGTTGCCTTGTGGGCTAAAGGCAAACCATGTGGCCTTCTTTTGTTTATCGCCATCTTATGGCTTTTGCTTCCGCCGTGTTTATCTTTCTTAGTTGTTATTTGGCCAGTCAGCCCCTTTTGTAATAACTCTCCATATTATGTATGTCTT
The DNA here is from genome assembly GCA_036346405.1 of Phyllostachys edulis. Lineage (NCBI taxonomy): Eukaryota > Viridiplantae > Streptophyta > Magnoliopsida > Poales > Poaceae > Phyllostachys > Phyllostachys edulis. The sequence goes on along the minus strand of CM070560.1, from coordinate 11,829,601 downwards.
TTATTTAATCTAGTTCGTGCTTTGGTTCTATGTCTTGAATGGAATTGATGCATGATTTTATAAAGGGGTGTGTATACTGCATTTCTGGAAAGTATACATATCTCGAAGACGCGGGTTATTTTGTTTGTGATGCTAGGGTCAATGGATGACTAAGCATTACAAGCTAAATAAGCCGGGGTCCTCACAGTGCCCCCTCCATAAATGTGCAACGGGGTGTCGTTGCTGGAGGACTCCTCAATAGCAAGGTGCGTTACACCGAATGTGCCTATCGCCTTGTTTACCTCCAATATAGTACGCTCGATGTCCTCCGCTTCGCAGACCTCCACGGGAAACAAACAGGCTCATCGCATTTAAGAGTCATTGGATGTCGCGGTCGGACCTGGGATTACCCCAAATCCTCTGTGCATAATTGAGCTAGTCCCAAGATCAGTGGCTAGCTCACACAGTAAACAAATATGGTAACAACCATCAACGCAAACTTATTATTAAACAACAGAGTTGATTACAAGAACGGCTTATGGGCTGACAAAACCAAACACAGCGGAAGACAAAAGCAAGTAGACCACACAATTCGCCACAGGCAATCGTCTGGAGGGCGTAGCCTAGTCGTCCTAGTCCTCAAGCTCCTCATAGACCTCTTCTTCTGCTCAATTATTCAATTAAGCAGAGTGAGCACAACAACCGTACTCGCAAGTCACACCTGTCAAGTAACAGATTGAATGCATGCAAGGATATCTCAAAGGAAAGCTTATAGAGTTTATTTGCATAAAGCCATGTTTCTTTCCAAATACTTGTAATAAGTTCCAAAGCAGTTATACAATAACTAAAATTCATTTTCTAAATCTTAGTTTTATAGTTGGATAACATTCATCAACAAGTGGTGAAGGATACCCTCCTATCATAGGGCTACCCGCCCAAAACCAATTTGGATAGACATCCAAAACCATTTCATAAAGTCTTTTGAAAACAAAACCAAAATCTAACTTGGAGCAGCTTTGCTAGCATGTCCATGACCGTGGACACGGCTATTCAATAGTTTTACACTCAGAGGTGTATGCTTTTGCCCACACGACACGACTTCTCTAGTTTGTTTGGCATCCGTCGATACCACCGCTCACTACCATAGGTAAGCGGTCTAGAGCACGTGACAAGGCCTTTACAGAGCGCCATTCCACCGCAGTCCTCCCTCGCTAAGGTTTCGCCCCCTTTGGACTAACCATCCACCGGGTTCAAGCTCCCTCTTGCGCCATGTGGGAATACATAAAAGTAGGTCATCAAGACACCCACACAACCGTATGGACCGACCACGGTGAAATGTTGCAAATTAATTAGCCAGGTTCTTCCCATTCAGAACATGTGGTAGTACGGTAGGGCGTAGCAAAATACACTCGAAGACCGGTCCTTAACTGACTTGGTGACTTCCAACAGAACCCTGGGCCTCGATCATAGAAATGAATCGATCCCGTGCATGAACATGCGCCCTTCCAAACAACCAATTCGCCTAAGTCCAAACCAATTTTCCTTTTGCTTTGCTTTTCAAAAACATTTGCAAAGTTCCACGACAACCCAATGTCATGGTTAAAATATTTTGACAACATTGGTCTTTGGCAGAAAATTCCCCAAATCAAGATTTTTGGGTCTAAACTTTGACTAAGCATAGAGTTTTGAAACATGTGCTAGTTCATACTAATGTACCAACTAGCTCTTTACTATGGTGACAAGGGGTGGTTGAATCAATAATCAAGTTTGGGTGTACAAAGGAGTTAGGAATAACTATAAAGTTAAAATAGGGATTTAAATTACTTAAATTTAAATAAGCATGCAATAATAATTTGAAACAGAACTTAAATAATTTGAGATACTGGGATTCAATATGATCAAGGGTGTAACTTGCCTTACTTGAAAGCTTGAGGGTCTACTTCTTCGGAGTACTTGGGCTCTCCGGAGTCGTCGAAATCTACATGTGAGAACAAAGCAAATTCAAATAAAGACCAAATAAAGTCCAAATGAACTCCAAAACAAACCAAACTAGAACCAACATTAAGGTACTGAATTAGATGAATTAGAAACCGGCTCTCTGGAGGAGGCTTGACTCGTCGGGAGGAGTCCAATGGGTCGGTTGGAGGTCCAACAACCTGGTTGAAAGAGGTTCGACTGGTCAGGAGGAGGTCAAACGACCTGGTCGAAAGAGGTTCGACTGGTCGGGAGGTGGTCCAACTGAGAGGGTGGTCGAGGGTCCTGAGGAGGTCAAGGGAGGTCCTGAGAAAATCCTAAGGAGGAGGTCCTAAGGAGGTCAAGGGAAGTCCTGAGGAGGAGGTCAAGGGAGGTCCAGAGGAGATCCTGAGGAGGAGGTCCTGAGGAGGTCCTAAGGAGGTCAAGGGAGGTCCTGACAAGATCCTGAGGAGGAGGTCCTGAGGAGATCAAGGGAGGTCCTGAGGAGGTCAACGGAGGTCCGGAGGAGATCCTGAGGAGGAGGTCCTGAGGAGGTCAAAGGATGTCCTGAGGAGATCCTTTGGAGGAGGTCCTGAGGAGGTCAAGGGAGGTTCGAAGGAGATCCTGAAGGTCATGAGGAGGTCAAGGGGGGTCCTGAGGAGATCTTGAGGTCCTGAGGAGGTCAAGGGAGGTCCTGAGGAGAATACGACTACTCAACGTGGTAGCACGAAGAATACAAAAGGGATACGACTACTCAACGTAGTCGTACAAAGAATAGAAAAGGGATATGACTACTCAACGTGGTCTTACGAACAAGGGAAGAGAACAGGACACGGAGAAACTCACCAGGGCCGAGAGAGAGAAGGGGAGGGAGTCAAGGATCGGCGAGCGGCGGTCGAAGACGGCGCAAGGCGCCAAGTGAATCCTTCTGCAAATGAGGTGGTTGAAGACAAGCAGCTCCGGCCTGTAGTGGCGAAACTCGAAGCACAGAGGAATTGGGCGAGAGCAAGAGAGTTGGGTGCAAAAAAAGGCGATGAAAGAGGGCTGCCCAGGCTTTTATAACCAGGGGAGACGGGGAGAGTCGCTGAAAGACTCGGAGGCGCACGCGTTCAAGGGTAGGTGAAGGAGGGGATGGGGGCAGGTAGGGGAGGAGACAAGAGGGGAATGGTACTGCAAAAGCGATAGCATTTAATGCGACACAACGACATTTAATGTGTGAAGACTTTTGCATCAGTAGTGACGCGGCGGGAGAAAAAAGAAGGTGAGCATGGTTGACAGGTGGAGCTAGTCAAAACTTGGGAGGGTGGTCCAACCAAAGGGGGTGGTCGTGACCAAAAGAGAGGTCGTGACCAAAGAGGAGGTCGTGACCAAAGAGGTGGTCGTGACCGGTCTCTAGGACCACCCGGAGGTCTTCCAGGGACCAACCGGAGGTCTCCCAGGACCATCCGGAGGTCTTGGACTGAGAGGGAGGTCCAGATGAGAGGGAGGTTTGGACTGAGGGGGAGGTCCAAACGAGAGGGAGGTCTGGACAAGAAAGAGCTGGGCCGAGGGGAACGGAACGAACAGAGAAATAGAATTTCAACACCAGAGAACTCCAACAAACTCAAAATAAACCAAACTTTTGGATTAATTGAAGTTTGATTTAGTCATTTAAATCACTTTTAATTCCAAAATCTCAAGTTAAGCTTTAGAACTTCAACAAAACCAAATGGTTATTTTTATTTTGAAAATTTTCAAAAAGGCCTGAAAATCAGGATGTTACACTGGACCTAGAGCACTTCGCCCGCTCCGGGGAGCCCTCTGCTACCCTCTTAGTTGGCTACTCCATCATGTCCTCCGCACTACGAGAAGGGCCGACGGTGTCACGAGGGCAAGCGACGCCTAGGTCGCCACAATCGCCCTCGCACTTCGACCTCAGCATGCGAAGCGTGTTTTTTTCCTCAGATCTAGGTCCGAAGGCCAAAAGACAAACCGATGCGGCGTATGTGCGATTCAAGTGCACCTCCCTCACAACCAAATGATGCTTCGTATACTCTTCACCCGTGTAAGGGCCCAAGAGCAGCTCCGCGACGCGCGCTGCTTCGGCGACTGGCGTGACTACCAGAACATAACCATGTTCTGATTAGTTTAAAGCATCGCGCAAAATAGGGCAGGAAGTGAGAGAAAAGGAAAACCATACATTCGTGCCCCTCCATAGTAAGGACCGGGAACCCGAACTTTGGAGCCTCGAGCTCCACCCTCCACTCCTTGGCCAAAGACCAGATCCCGAAGGCACAGAACTCCTCCACCAGATCCCACGTGGAGAGTCACTTTGCCGTATCCAGTAGGAGATGGAGGAGGGCCTCCTCACTGGAGGTAAGGACAATCTCGGGAGTGGCGGTAAGCTGTATCAGCCCACCCCGAGATTGGAGACCATCCTTTGTTGGACAAGTATAGTAAAACCACCTCAGTGTCTAATTCGTGTCCCAACGGTTGCGTGCTGCCGGGGCAGGGACATACATTTGGCACCATGCATTGGGCTAAAAATTTACACTACCAAAGTTAAGTGTCTCGCCTGTGCTTTTCTTTTTCTTCGACTGGCAGCGCTCGTCGTGAAGATAGGCGAACAGGCGTCCCTCGTCGCTGGCCCTGGCTGATCTCAGCATCCACTCGAAGACCCCCAGCTTTACGATGGAGTTCGGTGTCAATTGCGCCAACTCCACCCCGTAAAGTCGAAGGACCACGGAGACAAGTTCGATGCAGGGAATCCGAAGGCCGCATCGAGGAAAGCAACAAACACCATCGCCTAGTCCAAACGGGGCGCGGGCACCGTCTCCGACCCAGGAGCACGGACCTTCGCTAGGCTCTCTAGCTTGCCCTCATCCACGAGGGTCTAAAGAACAAGGTCCGTCATGTTGGACCTCCCCATATCACTCGTGTACAAGGACTCACCCCTACCCTCCTTGCTCCACTTCATCATACCCGAAGCCCCCAGCACAAACTTTTACAACTCGCTAGCGCTGCAAAGAGAGAAGGCTGGGAGGTTCAGCGAGCAACCAGAATAAAACCATGATAAGAGCGGGGGAGGGGGGATGACCCCTTATTTACATCCACCAGGGACACAAGCTGACAAAATAGGGGGGAACCGAAGAGCCATAGACCAATACCAGTGTGACATGCAGCAGCCATAAGGCTACCCCACCAACACCATTATGGTGCACAACCCCCACCCATTGTGCACGCCCCCCAAAAGGGGCACCATCAATGCTGACTGGTGTGCCACACCCGAGCAGACGCCAACGCCATCAACTAAACTACAACACACGTCCCCCAAGGACAACTCCGAGACCAACCCCCCACTGCACCAAGACTTGTTCAAACAAGCTTCGCCGGGCTGAAGGAGACGGTGTGCCTAGACCCTCCGGGAGAAAGACGCGGTTTCAGCCATGACGAAGTAGGACATCGATTGCGAGGGGCTTGTCATAGGGGTAGCTCACCGGTGCCCACGACCCGGCGAGCACGATAGGGCCCCTCAAGGGGGCCCAGAGGCCACATGAGGAGCCCCCAAAAGGGGCCCGAGGTCAGAAGGGGCCCCGAAAGGGGTCCGAAGGCTACAGGGGGCCCCGAAGGTTGTAGAAGGGGGCTCGGAGGCTGCAAATGGAGCCCTCTGGGGTGCCCGGGCACCGCAGGAGGGCCTTCGGAGGAGGTCCGGAGGCCCCAAGGATTCTCTCAGGGGGCCACCCAAGGGCCCTGTGCAGGTTACCTTGTGGACACCAAGGGTATTCGGGCCCTCACGCCCGGAGCCGCCCCGCAGGAGGCGAAGAGAGGAGAAGACACCTGGACTAGACGCACCGGCTGGGTAAGCCAGGTCCAAGAAAGCCCACCATGGACCGGAGGCTACGCATAGGGGTAGGAAAAAGACCATGCAGTCCCTATGCAGGCAGTACCTTCCTAGGGGTAGAACAGTAATCTCACGTATCCCGCCAGAAGGCTATAATAGCTCTCTCCCTCATGTAAGAAAGGCAAGCTTTTCGAGGCATTTAATACATACACTTCTCCTGGCACCGGTCTCTTCTCTGAGGACCCTTCGGTCACTCTCAGATACCAGGGGTCCTTTTTTTCTACTGTCTAGTCTTTCTTGCTACGACATTGAGACAACCCGTACTCTCATGATTTCCTCTTTTATTCCTGCTCATTTCTGGGGTGAAGATGTTTCAACACCTGTCTATCTCATTAATCTCCAGCCTTCCTCTCGTCTTCAAGGCAAGTGCTCTAGTGAGATTTTGTTTGGTTCTCCTCCCAAGTATGACAATCTTTGTGTTTTTGGCTGTACTGGCTATGTTCTCTTAGCACCTCGTGAGCATACCAAATTGACTACTTAGTATGTTGAATGCATTTTTCTTGGGTACAATCTTGAGCACAAGGGTTATCGTTGTTTTGATCCTTCTGCTCGTTGCATTCAGTTTTCTTGAGATGTCACCTTTGCTGAGGATCAACCTTTCTTCTATTCTTTTTCCACTCAATCATCATCCTCAACTTCCTTAGAGTCTACCTCATTTATTTCTCTTCCACCTATCTTTTCTCCAGATGAGTCAGTTTTTGACTTGCCATCATCATCTCTGACGCCAGAGTCACCTTCATAGGCTCCTTCCTCTCCCTCACCAGCTCAACCTTCAGATACACTTCCTTTCCATTATAATCGTCGTCCTAGAGTTTCATATGATCATGAGCTTCCTATTCCTTCGACTTCTGCTCCTCCGGCAAGTACTAATGATCCCTGCACTGATGACTCCTCTCAGACATCGAGGTATGCTCTTCGTGATCGTTCTTCCATTAAGATTACATACAAATATGGTTTTTGTGCAAGAGCAGCTCATGAGCCTAGTACTTATCAGGAGGCAGTTCTATTGGACCGAAAAGGCGACTAGAGTGGGGTGAATAGGAGCACTATCAATTTTTCGCTTTGATCCGATTCAAACATGATATTGACTCCAATAGCTATGAGAACTATGAAGATCAATATATATAAGCATAGCGGAAGACTTGTACTTAATCCCTTCAAATCCCCAAAAGAAACGTAATTAAAAACACAAAATCAGCCTTATGAACAAAGGCCGATGAACAAGAACGGCCGAACCGATGAACAAAGTGGCGGTTGTACCGCAGTCCCGTCGAACCGATGAACAAAGGTCGGTCGTTCAAGATGAACAAGAAAATCAAAGCGAATGAACAAGAATGTACCAAAACGAAAAACAAAAATCGACGAACTTTTGATCCGCTGGCCAAACTCCACCAAATTTGAAACACATCTTCCTAATGATGTCGAACCTATTCCAAGCAACGATCGAGAAGATCCACGCCAAAGTTTTGATCTTTTGCACTTTATCAAGGAGGGTTCAAAACCGAGGCAAAACGTAAAACTTGATCCAAAACTTGCTCGTGGGTGGATGATGATCAAGATGACCTTAGATGGGTTCCCACATATCCCCAGCAAGCAAGATCAAGAAGAAAACCAAGCAAAAACTCACGGATCAAAGAAAGACCTCAAATCACCAAATAGAGAGAAAGAAAGCAAATGAACTCATCTTTGAGAGAACTTTTTTGGATTGATTTGATAAGGTATTGGTTTACAACCACTCCATCAAGGAGGACAAAGACTCAATACATGAGCACGAATCAAATCCAACTCTCTAGAACCCTAACCTCCACTAATCCTCTCCCTAAGCAAACTAGGGTTTCAAACACAATGAAAGGGTTGAGGTGGTTGTCCAAAGACACCCCCTATTTATAGCGGAGGCTTAGACCTTCTAGAAGAGTAACCCTAATGGGCTCCTGCTAAGGCCCAAAACAAACGGGTCACACGACGACGCATCTCAAAGCGCCGTTTTCACTTTTCTTGACCTAATCCACTTCTTGACGCACCGACTTGCGCGCTGGGTTGGCATTAGGTCACCAAGGCGATTTGGTTAAATTACCAAAATACCCTTCTCGATCTTTTGCAAAGACCGAGTCCCATCTTCGTGAAGCACCTCCCATGCTTCGCCACGTAGGTTGATCCAGCTGCTCTTCATGTCGGCAAGTCTCTCCCATCCGCCCCACCGAAACCACCATGGCACTTGCACCGACCCCCACGCCGCTGATCGAACTCCGCCGCACCGAATCGCCTGTTTCGGTCACCTTTGTCCGTTTTGCGCCATGCTTGACTCCATTGACTCACCCGCATCCTCGATCGTTTCGACCTCGCTTCCAAGCTTAGTCCCGATCATCCTCGCTGCTGACCGCTATTGACCTCCAAGCAACTCGCACATCAATAGACAAAGAAATCGAATCCGGAACAAGTTCTTCACAACTTGACCCACGTTAGTCAAAACATGCATCATGCAACACATATGCCATGAAACCCATGAACTTGACCTAACCCAACAACAAAACCAAGTTAACCAAACTTAGAACCAAAACCCAGACAACCGCCAGTTAACTCCAGATAATCAAGATCATGGTCGTATCGCCATATATACCATGGCCGTATCGCTTCCTCAAGGAAATCCAAAACTTCCCAAAACATCTTCGAAAACCATACCGCTTTCAAACGGTTCAACTGCCGATGATGCGGTACAACCGCTTCTACACGCCGGTTCTATTCAAGATCGCGGTCGCATCATGACTTACACGCCCATTTAATCGATTGTCCCGACATTTGTCGAAAACGCTGCTTCGACAAACCGAGAACGACATTGCCAATTGTAACATCATCCTAAGATCTCGTGCATATCCCCATGATATCCACAATCTCCCCTTGATGAACACATTGGCAATTTCCCACAAATGCAAATTTTGAGGTTTGAAAAGTAAAAACTCTGCTGCTATCAAAGGCACAACTTGATCCAAATGCAAGAAAAGCAAGGAAATGACCAAGTTGGCTCCTGAATAGTATCAAGAAGTGAGATACGGCAAAAGAAAGCGAAAAAGCTTCATTTACCGTAAACGAGTCAAAATCTCACTTAAGGTCCATATGAAAGAACAATTGTTCGATATGACCTTTGATCATTGTGAGGATCAAGAATTGCAATTCAAGTTCAGTATAGCAATAAAACCATAAGAATGCAAATAAGAAACTCCCTCACTATGATCCTCGAATTTCAAATTTTCTCCAAGTAGCTCCCCTTTTTCAAACAACTTCTCCCTTTAACACAACATTTTGAAATATCTTTCCCCTTGACAATGGAGTCATCAAGGAATCACGCCTTCCTCTCGCCCAGAGATGACAAATGCGTAATGAGGAAAAGCATAAGAAGGAGTATGCATGAAATGCAATGGAGTGGCTTCAATTTTTGTATTTTTCAATTGTTGAGTACAAGAAGCTTTGGAGATTACCCAAAAGAACAAGCTAGCATTTCTAAAGTTGCACAAACAACATATCAAGCCTAACAAATGCTAGCAAGATCATGATAAGACATATATAACAAAGCTAAGCAAGAAGGCTCAATATAAAGCAATGAATTTTAGCATTTTAAGCAAAGCTTCAAATCTAGCAAGTTCGTCAACAGGGATCCTAAAATGATAGTGGCCATGTCAAAATGTCAAAGTTAGATCCAAAAGCTAACAGTGATCATATTAAGAGACAAATAGGTCCTGAATTGAATCATTTTGCTCAAATTTCTCAAAAGCCCATTTTTCAACTGCTTTTCATTTGCAATGAATATTGAAGTTGACTAATGGTCTAACTTAGTGACAAGATCCCGGACTAGGAGCCATCCACAAACTCATCCTAAGCTTCACCAAAAGTTGACAATTTGTATTTTTAGCATTGTGCTAGATCTCAAGCCTCACTACGACCATCCCAAGCAACAAAAGCTTAAGAGAGTGGTCTAGGTCATCCAAAACTCCCCCGAGTTCATGCCTAGTGCAATGACAAGCGCCTCATGAGAAAGAATTGGTGAGACTGGATCTTTCAGCACAAAAGAGATCATTTTTTATTTTGCACAAGAGCAGCTTTTAGATTCTCAAGAACACAAGAAGCTCAAGTAATGATCAAAGCTAGATTCAAGAGCTAACAAAGCAATTTTGACAGGCCAATGTCATAAAAGGAGCACTAATTAAGAACTAGCTAAACAATTCACAAATTGCTAATTTCTTAGTTCGTTGTTTTTCAAGTTCTAGCTCATACAAAGAAAGACTTAGCTACACATGTGAAAGCATGATAATTCTAGCAAGTCAAAGAACTAGACATGGCATTGAGCAAGAATTTGAAACACTAAAGCTCCAAAGGGTAATAAGCAAAGCTTCATCAATTTTAAAAGATAAGGTAAAAGCTTATATTACAATGCATCTTTTGGATTTTTCATATGAATGCAATATGATACAATGAGATGCAAGAAAACTCAAAAAAGCCTAAAAGATCAAAAAGATCAACAAGTTCAAAAAGAAAATCAAGAAAAGATCAAATGAACAAGGAAAGATCAGAAAAGATCCAACTCCCCCTCAAACCAACCCATAGGGATAAATTACCCCTAACTCACTCCTCAAGGTGGCAAACCTTGTTGGGTCTAAAGGCTTGGTGAGGATATCAGCTAACTGAGCCTCAGACTCCACAAAATGTAGCACAATATCACCCTTCTCAACGTGGTCTCTAAGGAAGTGATAGCTAATGTCTATGTGCTTGGTCCTAGAATGTTGCAATCGGTTTTAGCAATGTTAATAGCGAAGTGTTGTCACGAAGAGAGGAACACTAGCAAAAGTTAACCCAAAATCCTTAAGAGTGGAGACCATCCACAAAATCGACTACAAAGAACTAGCGCTAGCCTACATATTCACCTTCAAGAAGGATTGTGCAATGTAAGACCGCTTCCTAGAAGACCAAGAGACAAGAGAAGTGCCTAAGAAATGACATGTGCCGATGTGTTTTCCTATCTAGCCTATGTACCGCAAAATCGAATCAAAACCCCGAATGGACAAATAAGAAGAACAAGAATACCAAATGCCATATCAAGGGTAGAGTGTAACACCGAAAATGCGCTTAACGGCTTGGCGATGTGAAGTCCCTCGGACGCTCAAACTCGCAGCAGAGGCATCACAAGTGGATGTCCGGCCTTGAGGCCGCCAGCATGTAGGGAGCCGATCATGTCAGGTACTCGCTGATCCACGGCTTTCCTTCCTCATCCGATCCAAAACAATGATGTCGCCATGGGAGTGGCGATCGGCTTGCAATCACCCATCTCAAAACGCTTGAGCAAATCCTTGGTGTACTTCGCTTGATGGATGAAGATCCTTCCTTGCATCGCTTGATTTGTAGCCCCGTAAAGTAGTTGAGCTCTCCCATCATACTCATCTCAATTTCGACATGGTCTCGTAAAACCGAAACAAGAGCATGAGAGGAACCACCAAAGATAATATCATCTACATAAATCAACAAGCAGAAGTCATTGCTATGCCTAAGAATGAAAAGAGTCTTATCAACCTTTCCCATTTCAAAATCATTCTAAGCAAGAAGGTCTTAAGTCTATCATACTGTGCTCTAGGGCTTGCTTAAGACCATACAAGGCTTTGATAACTTGTAAACACGATCGTGGTGCTTGGGATCCTCAAAGCCGGGGTTGCCTAACATACACTTCCTCCTCTATAAAACCATTCGAAAGGCACTTAACATCCATTTGATGCAACCTAAAACCTTTAGATGCAAAGAATGCAAGCAAGATGCTAATGGCTTCTAATCTAGCAACAGAGCGAAGGTCTCATCAAAATCTAACCCTCAACTCCGCTAAAACCCCGAGCTACCAATCTAGCCTTGTTTCTAACCACGTAACCATCCTCATTTTGTTTATTTTTGAACACCCAACGGGTTCCTATAACATTATGACCACTAGGAGGATCTACAAGGTTCCAAACTTTATTTCTTTCAAAATTCTCTAACTCCTCATGCATGGCATTGACCCAACTAGCATCGATAAAGCATGTGATATATCTTTGGGTTCAAAAGAAGCTACAAATGCAGAGTGAGAGAAAAGACTGGATCATGATACCGGAGCGAGTGACTCGCCATGGAGATTACCAATCATCCGATCCGGAGGGTGTTGCTTCGAATGTGCAAAGGAGCGCTGGGAGATAGCATCTCCTCAACCTCCGCAGTATCGCCGATGAAGAAGTCGCAGCAGAGCCTCAATTGGAGGTGAAGCAACAGAAGGTGTTCTCGAGCTTGGGCATTTTGCACAGAACATCAAAAAAAGTGAAGGAGCAAAATCAAGTTCATCCTCATCTTCTTCAACAAAATGCTCTCGTCACACCGTGAGTCACCAAACATCTGATCTAGCCTGTGGCTAGTCTCATCAAAAGTAACATTGCATGTCTCCGGACAATGTTAGTTTCAACATTAAAACCCGAAAACCTCGAATGAGCAGATAACCCGTAAATAAACCATCACAAGTCCTTGATTCAAATTTATCTAGGTTCCCTGCCTTGAGAATAAAACACTTCGATCCAAAGACTCGAAGTGAGAGATGAGGGTTTTCGCCAAAACGAAGCTCATATGAAGTCTTGCCCAAAGACGGTCTCAAAAAGACACGGTTTGAAATATGGCAAGTCAGAGCAATAGCTTCGCCCAAAACCTCCTGTGCTATACTCATCCAAAGATCGTTCTAGCCATCTCAACTAGAGTCCCGTTTTTCCTTTCCACAACGCCATTTTGTTGAGGGACGGTGGAGAAGAGAATCGATGCTCAATATCAAGGCCAAGACAAAAGAGGCAAAGAAGCATTCTTGAACTCCGTACATTGTCATCATGGATCGCTTCTCAAGGCACCGTGAAGTTCAAGCCAAACGAAGAACAAGGTCATGAAAATGATCAAAAGCCTCATCCTTCAAGCAAGAAAGAACACCCAAGAGTATCTCAAAAATCATCGACTATGACAAGAATGTACCAATTGCCACCGATCGATCGAACCCTAGCAGACCAACAAGATCCATATGAAGTAACCGTCCCGGTCCGTCACCATGACCATAGTCAATGATGGGTGTGAGGCGGCAACTTGCTTGCTATGCCTACTGGCGCACATACAAAGATCCTTGACACTTTGAGTTTAGGCAAACCTCTCATGAGATCAAGGCCGCTAACTCGTGTCGATGATCAAAACCAATGTGCCCCAAACGCCGGTGCCAGAGCCAGACATCGAAGAAGATGCAATCAAACACTTAAGAGATCCCAAGTTTATCTCTAAAAGTCACCCAAAAATTCTACCAACTCTAGAAATCCCAAAACGAGCTCACCAAAAGAATCAAGCACACGACGTGCATTCTTCTTAAAACGAGTCTCATAGCCATCATCGAGAAGTCAGGAGACGTAAAGGAGATTGTACCTTAGCTTAGACACAAGCGACGCCCTTGAGAATGAACTTGTCGCTCACCCTAATCATTCCAGCTTCCTTCAATGCGCCTTGTGTATCATCTCCAAAGGTGATGAAGGCATCACCGTTGATCGCGTGAAGGAGGTGAACCATCTTGAGTCTCCTATCATGTGGCGTGAACACCTGAGTCGATTTAACCATGTGTTCTTCCCCTTCCGCCAATCTCAAAAATCAAGGAACAAAGAGCGATGTGTCTCAACATCAAGTTAGTTAAAAGCGACTTGGGAACCCAAGATCGAGACACTCGCTCATGAGTAGTATGCAAAGCAGATGTGCTATCCTTGACTTTATTAGCGCTTCTATTTTGAGCAATGGTAACCAAAACATGAGATGCATCCTGCCTAGGAACATGGTGATGAGCATGTGCAACAAATCCTAGGTCGGGTTCTTCTTTTGTACGTGACCATGTCTCATAAAAGCTCTAGGTTGATTAGATGACATTCTAGCAATATTTTTCTTAGCATTCTTCAACCCACGCCAATGTAATCTCAACCAAATGTCCACTCTTCTTGCAATAGGTGCAATGGTATTTTGTACCATCGAGAAGCACCTTTTGGCTTAAAAGAAGGTTGGACAAACCCCGCAGATTTAAAAAACAGTTTTTGCGGTGTTGGGTTTTAAATTCAACTAAGCCATTTTCCAAGACCCTAATGACATTAGGTTTGGACATGTCCTGGGCAGAGTTGTATCCTAAACCTTGCTTCTTAAAAGGAGTTTTAGATTTATCTAGAATCATGTTTAACTGTTTTTCACCATTAGAGAATCTTTCTAAAGTATCCTTGAGATATGCATTCTCTTTTTCAATATTAGCACATGATTCACAAGTCTTGCCCTTAATGGCTCTAGCATGTTTCTCCTTAAGATGAGCAACTTCAAGCTTATAGGCTGCACAAGAGGCACAAGATGTAGAATCAATTGAATCCTGCTTGGCAAACTTAGCTCTAATCGCTTCTAGAATATCCTTAACTTCATGTTCGCGCTTCTAAGCGTAAAGAGCAAAAGCTAGATTTCACATTACCGTAAGCATCCAACTTGCTAGAATCTAAGCATTTTTCACATGGAGCAGATTTAACATCAATTAGCTCTCGCCTAGCATTTTCAAGTTGATGCAAAGCAATATCATGAGCAGATTGCGCTTAGATAGCTTCGAGTGCAAAGCATGGCAGATGAACATTCATCAACATCTAGACTCTTAGCATTCACAATATCTAATGTCAAATTCTCGACTTGTGATTCTAGATCCTTGTTCCTAGCCATGGTGAACTTTAAAGCCTTATCCTCGACTAAGCAATTGCTCATACATGTTATCGCATCTAGCGGAAAGGACATCATAGGATGGAAGTACCTCATCGTTGTCATCGACGCCGACGAGTCGGCCATGAAGCACATGCCTGAAGTCCTTGGCCTTCCCTTTCTTGTCTTGAGGATCTCCTCCTCCTTGTCCTCCTCGCCTCCCGAGTCCACATCGCCATGGATTGATCTCCAAAAGCGGTAAGGACCCGGTGAGCGCCTTTCATGAGCTTGGCAAAGATCATACTTGGACTTGCCCCTTGAGGCTTCTTCCAGTGCAAGCTTCTCAATCTTGTGGTTGCTCTTACCCTTCACTTTGGGGGCTTGGTCTTGATGTGATATAGCTCTCACACTCATAGCATGTCACAGGCCACCTCTTCTCGCTTCGACATTGTTATATGCCCGCAGGACTTTCTTGGCTAAAAGAGCTAAATCACCTCAGAAGACTCTCAAACTCTTCTTCTTGAATAGCGATAAACACGCAAGAGAAAAACCGTAAGAAGACTCAAGAACCATCGAGTCCCTTGAAAGGATCAGCCACCAAAGCCATGTTATCCTTCTAGGATTACCGCCTCTTGATCTCATGAGTTTTTAGCTTGCTATAAAGCAGCTCCAAAGTGAGATTAGAGAGATCGACGTTCTCCTCTATGGCGCTTGCCTTCATCTCCCACTCCTTGGTGTTGATTGCACCCAAGAGGTGGGTGGCATTCTCGATTGAGAGTACTCAATGTCAACAAATTTTCATCCGATTAATCACCTTGTTAAAGCGAGTAAAGACGCCATCGATGCTCTCACCAGACGATCTCGAATTTGTTGTACTCTCGCTTGTAGACATTCTCGACGACTTGCTTGATCCGGGACGATCCTCATGGTAAGTTTCGAGGGTGTGCTAAATCTCATGTGCGGTCGCAAGATTGCAAATCCTATCGCATTTTGCCTACCAAGCCCAAAGATATAGAAGGTTCTTTGCCTTGTTGTTGTTAGCCAAGAGGGTCGCTAGCTTTGCCAGAGTAACTTCGGCAAAACGAGCGGGATCGAACAACCTCCCATATAGCTTGTCCTTCGCTCAAGGAAGACTCGCATGCATTCTTCCAATAGGCATAGTCGAGCCCATCGAAGACATGCGCTTGGTCGAGTACTTATCCATCGCCAGTTCAAAGGACCTGCTAAGATCAAGATTGAACTAACCGGCTCGATACCACTTGTTGGACCGAAAAGGCTACTCAGAGGGGGTGAATAGGAGCACTATCAATTTTTCGCTTTGATCCGATTCAACATGATATTGACTCCAATAGCTATGAGAACTATGAAGATCAATATATATAAGCATAGCGGAAGACTTGTACTTAATCCCCTTCAAATCCCCAAAAGAAACGATTAAAAACACAAAAATCAGCCTTATGAACAAGGTCGATGAACAAGAACGGCCGAACCGGATGAACAAGGGCGGTTGTACCGCAGTCCGGTCGAACCGATGAACAAAGGTTTCGGCCGTTCAAGATGAACAAGAAAATCAAAGCGAATGAACAAGAAATGCCGAAAAACGAAAACAAAAATCGACGAACTTTTGATCCCTGCCCAAACTCCACCAAATTTGAAACACATCTTCCTAATGATGTCAGAACCTATTCCAAGCAACGATCGAGAAGATCCACGCCAAAGTTTTGATCTTTTGCAATTTATCAAGGAGGGTTCAAAACCGAGCAAAAACGTAAAACTTGATCCAAAACTTGCTCGTGGGTGGATGATGATCAAGATGACCTTAGATGGGTTCCTACATATCCCAGCAAGCAAGATCAAGAAGAAAACCAAGCAAAAACTCACGGATCAAAGAAAGACCTCAAATCACCAATAGAGAGAAAGAAAGCAAATGAACTCATCTTTGAGAGAACTTTTTTGGATTGATTTGATAAGGTATTGGTTTACGTACCACTCCATCAAGGAGGACAAAGACTCAATACATGAGCACTAAATCAAATCCAACTCTCTAGAACCCTAACCTCCACTAATCCTCTCCCTAAGCAAACTAGGGTTTCAAACACAATGAAAGGGTTGAGGTGGTCTGCCCAAAGACACCCCTATTTATAGTGGAGGCTTAGACCTTCTAGAAGAGTAACCCTAATGGGCTCCCCGCTAAGGCCCAAAACAAACGGGTCACACACGCACGCATCTCAAAGCGCCGTTTTCACTTTTCTTGACCTAATCCACTTCTTGACGCACCGACTTGCGCCAAGGGTTGGCATTAGGTCACCAAGGCGTATTTGGTAAATTACCAAAATACCCTTCTCGATCTTTTTGCAAAGACCGAGTCCCATCTTCGTGAAGCACCTCCCATGCTTCGCCACGCAGGTTGATCCATGCTTCTTCATGTCGGCAAGTCTCCCATCCGCCCCACCAAACCACCATGGCACTTGCACCGACCTCACGCCGCTTGATCGAACTCCGTCAGACCGAATCGCCTGCTCGGTCACCTTTGTCCGCCTTTGCGCCATGCTTGACTCCATTGACCTCACCCGCATCCTCGATCGCTCGACCTCACTTCCAAGCTTAGTCCCGATCATCTCGCGCTGACCGCATTGACCTCCAAGCAACCTCGCACATCAATAGACAAAGAAATCGAACCGAACAAGTTCTTCACAACTTGACCCACGTTAGTCAAAACATGCATCATGCAACACATATGCCATGAAACCCATGAACTTGACCTAACCCAACAACAAAACTCCAAGTTAACCGAACTTAGAACCAAAACCGTGATAACCGCCAGTTAACTCCCAGATAATCAAGATCACCGGGTCGTAGCATCATTTATATACCGCGGCCGCATCGCCTCAAGGAAATCCAAAACTTCCCAAAACATCTTCTCGAAAACCATACCGCTTTCAAACGGTTCAACCGCGGATGCGGGATAACCGCTTCTACACGCCGGTTTGTCAAGATCGCGTCGCATCATGATTTACACGCCGGTACGATTTACCGATTGTCCCGACATTTGCTGAAAACGCTGTTTCGACAAACCGAGAACGACATTGCCAATTGTAACATCATCCTAAGATCTCAGGCATATCCCCATGATATCCACAAGTTCTACTACCTGAGTGGTAGCTAGCTATGTCTAATGAGTTTGTAGCTCTAGAGGGTACTGGTACATGGGATTTGGTGATACTACCCCCTCAGTCAGTCCCTATCACGTGCAAATGGGTGTACAAGGTAAAAACCAGGTTAGATGATTTTGTGGAATGCTTACATGACGACAATTTGCACTTTGACTACTGTAGCTGTTGTTCGGTCATGGAAAAAATTTCTCAAATGGATGTTAAGAATGCCTTCCTTCATAGTAATCTACATGAGGAAGTCTACATGGAACCACCTCCGGGTGTTGAGGTTCTATCTGGGGCATGTATGTCGCCTTTGAAAGGCTCTCTATGGGCTCAAGCAAGCCCCTCATGCCTGGTTTGAGCAGGTTTAGCTATGTGGTTCGAGCTGCTAGTTTCTCTCCTAGTGAACATGACCCTTCACTCTTCATTCACACCTCTAAGCGTGTGCGTACATTGCTTCTACTCTATGTGGATGACATGTTGATTGCCGGAGATGATTCAGAATACATTACCTTTGTTAAGAAAAAATTGAGTGAGCAGTTCAAGATGTCAGATCTAAGGTCCCTTAGTTACTTTCTGGGAATTGAGGTTGATCATACTGATGATGGCTACTATATCTCTCAACATCGGTACACTCAGGATTTGATCTCTCGCTTAGGTCTTACTGATACATGCACTGCTGCTACACCTATGGAGCTCTATTTGCAGCTGCGTCAAACTGATGGTCCCCCACTGAGGATCCCTCTCGCTACAGGCATCTTGTAGGTAGCCTTGTGTATCTCACTGTGACTAGGCCTAATATTACCCATGCAGTAGATGTTCTCAGTCAGTTTGTCAGTGCTCCTACCTTAGTCTATGATAGTCACTTACTTGTGTACTTCGGTACTTGAGGGGGACAACATCTTGTCGTTTGTTCTATGCTCACTCTAATCACCACCTTCATGCTTACTCCTGACTCCATTCGGGCCAAGGTGTTGGGTCACTGTAGGCTACTTATAGCTACAAACAAAAATTTCTACCACGTAAACTAGGAAGCCAAGCAAGTAGAAGATCATAGATTGTTACCACCAGACGCGCAGGGCAATGGAAGAAGGTGAGAGACCATGTGGAGGTCGTCCCGTGTGTGTGATGAGTAATTGACATAGGTTTAGGAAGTCGAGTTTGGTTTGGGTGGTTTGGACCATGTCGCTATGCAGTGGTGCAACAGTTCACCGGTTTGGTCAAACTTGGTCAGATGGGATTAGGATGCATATTCTTTGATTCGACAAGTTTGGATTTTGTCATGGTAAGTATGTTGGTATTTACGCCATGTATCGAGCGGTGCTATTTGATGTGTTTTTTGTCTCGTAGGACCGCAGGACATCGGTGGAGTCGTGGCGAGACACGTGGACCGGACTAGGTGCGGTGTGGCACCGAGGTCGAACGGCCTGGATGTGTCAAAGACGACGTGGACTCGAGGTGGTTATGCAGGCGGCGAGACGAGGAGCGCGAAGCTTCCTGTATAGTGAGGGGCTAAACGGGAATTTCGCAAGGTCGCACAAGCGGAGCTGCCTGCTGGTTTTAGCGGCGAACGGGTGGAGACCCGTTAGCCATGGGCTATAAATAGGATGGAGGGGTGCTGCCCAAATCTGAACACTTCAAGGATTTTAGGGTTTCCTTTAGTCAAAATAGGCTTTAGAGAGTTTGTTTTGCTTTTAGGCTTTAGTTGTTGAGGGTTGTTCCTCGCTTGTCCCCTTGCTTTTCCACAAGATGGTCAATGTTCTTGAGGTTTGAGAGTGGGAAAGGATGAGATGAAAGCTTGTAATCATTCCTCTTGTATCAATCATGTATCTCTTCCTTTAGATCAATATGAGATGGTGTTTGTTTATTTTGAATCGCTTTCTTGTCTCAGGTACGCTTCTCGTGTTATGCTGAGTTACAGAGTTCATATCGGCAGCCTTTGTCTATGCATTGAGTTTGGATCTCGCTTGCCTTGACCGCTCCGTTGTTGTGTGTGTGCGTGGTGAAGATCTTTGTGCTTGCATGGTCATGCGTGTCAAGATCAGACCGATTTGATTCAGCTTTTGTGCTCGGCAGCTGCTCGGTTTGCAGGTGTTTCGGGTTGTGCAGATCGAGATTTAGGCGCCTGCTAGCAAGCACAGATCCTTGGCAAAGCAAGATGTCCTCTAAATGAAATAGATCATTTTGTTTCCGCCGCCCCGCTTTTGATGCGCTCTTGTTCCTCGATTTTTCCAAGTTGTAAGTTTTTTTTATTTGGCCCTGCTTTCTCCATGCATGGTGGTCGGATTCTGTTATTCGGCTTGGCACGTGTGCATGTCCTTTGGTTTGTAGATCACATAACTTTTGCATTAAGTGTTGATTTGTGTATTGCCTTGGGCTATCATCAATTGATGCATCTGGCGCTTGTGCATCCGCAAAATTCAGAGCCCTGCAGCCTTAAATTAGGTGTCGCCGTGAGAAAAGCCGTGAGTGGCGGCGCTTGTAATCCTCCCGCGAATCGATGTTATGCGGAGTTTAATCCTACCTTGATTCCTTTTTTGCCGTGAGCGCTTCTTTGTAAGGGCGCTTGTAGGTGCATTAAATTTACCTTGAGCCGATCTCGCCGCTTGTTTTGATCTCCTTTTGACCGCTTTGGGCCGCTTACTTTCTTGATTGCTTTTTGACCGATCTTTCTCCCGTGAAAATAGGAGCCGCAATGATTTGAAGTTCTTTATTGTTTGACCGCCTGTGAGAGACTTTTGTTCTTGTTGATTTGATGTATTCAATGGGTCGCGGCGTAAAGCTTTGCCCGCAATATTCAGAGCTTGTATGCGCCTGTAGAGCCGGCTGAGAATTAGGGAGCCCTGTGCCACCACAATGTGTTGGTCCAGCTTCTACAATGAATAAATTTTTGTTTATTGCCTCTACTGGCCGGTCTTTGATGCTCAATTTTCGGGTCACATGCAGTATTTTTTTTTTTTTGCTGATTTTCAACTATTTTGCATGCAGATTAAACAAATGTATTTTCAGCTGAATTTTTACCGGGTCGTCTCTCGATTTATGCTGAATTTTTCAGTATCACATGCGCTCTGTGTTTGAGCAGTAATTAACTCTTCGCGGAATTACTTTGTTTTGCTTCTTCTTAAAAAAAAAAATTAGTGTATGTTTTCTGGGCGATTTTAAAGAGAGCGACATTCACCCCCTCCGTCAGCCATTTCGTCCTACAATTGGTATCGAGCCTGCTAGCTCTTTTCAATAGATCTTAACCGCCTCAAGAGCCGTGGCGATGGACAAGCACTCTAACTGTCACTGCTGATGGCATCGACACCCTTCCGAAGAGCCGAATGGAGACATACATCCAGCCTGGGGTATGCTATCCGCTAAAGGTCAAGGTTCGATTCATTGCTCCTCGCCGATGAGAACATCAATGCCGGAACATGGTTGATGTTGAGGCGTAATGCAAAGGCAAGGAACATCATCATTCGTGGTTTGAGTCGAGTGAGTTTGATCAAGATATCTCACCGTCGTCCGCTTACGATATCCGGGTGACCTCGACGATACCATGAGGGCACCACCCAGATCAAGACGGTTCGACAGACCGGGCTCAAACGAGAATACAACAAATTTGAGATGCTTTGCGGTGAGTCCTTAGATGAGTGCTTCAGACGCTTTCACAAGATCTTGAGCAACCTCCGAGCGGTCGGTCTCACATACCCCGACTGGACAATGCTCGCCGATGCTCACGGACTGACCAAGGTGGTTTGGGAGATGAAAGTGACCACCATCAAAGACACGACAGATCTTCGACCGACTCTTGACGCTACCAGATTGCCTCAAGACTCACGAGATTGACGTTGTCTCGCCTCGGTCGGGTCACGCCGATGGCCTTAGTCACCAATCCCGCTTTCTTCCGTGCTCTCTTTCGATTCTTCTTGTGGTTTCTCCCTTGTCGCTTCTCGTGACATAATCGATGATCGCTAGAGCACCTAGGATGAGCAATTTTGCCCTCCTTGCTCAAGATTCTCCCATGCTTACAAAGGAGGAGGGACAGAAGAGAGGAGGACCCGTGATTTGCTTCGAGTGTGGTGGCCCCAACCACATTCGAGCAACCGCCCTAAGCCGAGAAGGGCAAGAACGACTACGGCGGTTCGCAAGAACGACTACACCGACAAGAACCGCAACAAGAAGCTCTCCACCAGACGCCCAAAGAAGAAGAAGTTCCGAACTTTGCAAAGCCAAGAAGCTCTTCCACTGGCCTCACCGCTTTCTCGACGACCTCGACCTCGCCGAGGTGGAGGGATGGAGCGACGATGACGGATCGTGACCAAGAGCCCAAGGATGGCGGCGACGACTTCTCCCAAGATGTGCTTCATGGCCCTCGAGGGCGAACTCAACGACAAATGAACAGATTCGACTCCTGACGAGGTAGATCCCACTCCACTAACAATGCCTTAATCATGCTTTTCTTAAGCTAGGAGGTTTTCATGCTAAAGCTAAGGCTAGGTGTGCCGAAGTTAGAGAAGGAAATAGATAGATCATCACTAGAGATTATTGCTCTTACATCCGCCCTTCTAGTGATGATTGTGATACATGCTCGCTTTGTCAAGTTGATATGGAGAAGTTAAGGACCTCACATGATAGTGTGTCCTCCAAACTTGATAGTGTTAAGGTGGAGAATGTTAGTCCGCTTGTCGAAGTTAGAGTTGAGTAGGATGGTGTTACCCTACTTATTACCGATGAGACTACTTCTCCCACCTCATGTGAGGGTAAGGACATTGTCGCTAGAGGATCTTATGCCATGCTTCTTGATCTCGCCTCGAGTCTTGTGAAAATTGCAATAACTTGAAGATGAACTTAAACGGGCAGATCATAAAATTGTCGAACTACAAGCTTTTTACTTGAGCCGATTGTTTCATGCTTGAACTGCCCTAAGTTAATCAATAACTTGAGGTCGTTTCCAAACAGCTTTCAAGATATGATTGATCATGAAAGGAAGATGACTAAGTTTGCTTCTAAGGACCCCGTTAGCTCACCATGCATTAAGTGTAACAAACTAAAATCGACTTGATTGCTTTGGATGAGAAATGTGAAGCTAACTAAGGACCTTCTAGAGAAGTCACATTGTGCTTGCAATATGATTGTGGAGAAGGGGAGAAGCCCTGTGGTAAGGATGAGACGCTTAGCAACGGGAACCAACCGCTAGCAAGAGGATCTGCCCTTCAGAGTCGGGCAGGTGTGCACGCTTCATTCTTCCTCTCGTCGGGTTCTTCTTCTTTGCTCCCTTACCTTCATTGCCTCTTTCTTCCCCGCTTCTTCTTGCACTCTCTCTTCGGGAGTGTCAAGACTTTATGAACACTCTCGAGAGATTTGTAGGAGGCAAGAAGAAGCTCAATCTTATTCTAGACCAATCTAAGATCCGCAGATTTAATCGTGGTCTAGGATATGACTTTGAGGACATGAGGAAGCATCCACCGCCGTGCTCAAACCCATAGCACTGTGTGTGATCGAGATCGAGCCTGTGACCAAGAAAGTCCATTTCAAGTCACGGCTATGTCCGTGGGATTTCGACAAGAAGGTAATTTCACATGTCGCTTCTACCTCGTAAGGTGAAGTATCACCGCACCTTCCGTCGAAGGATGGACACACAATGATCGATGCTTCAGCGCCAAGATCGCACAGAGACTATGTTGAGTCTCTTAGGCGATCTGTGGTCGGCCCTGCACCTTGAGTGCACCTAAGACCAACACGAGGTCTAGGCTTGGTTCTTCCGATGGGTTTGTGCAAGATCGAGGACTTGGTTTTTCCGAAGTTTTCGGTTTTCGCCCTCATGTCGCTTCACCGTGGACTTCCGCCGGCCCGAGGGTAGATCTCGCTTCCCCATCGAGATAGCTACCGCGCGTGTTCACCACAGGTGTGTTCGACTCGCCTTCAGAGGGGCTGGACTCAAAGAATGCCTTCGGTCTCGCTTCTTAGACCTTCTCTGCTGGAGTGACAGAGAGCGAGGGTAGATAGAGGTCACGGCTTGACTACTTCATCCGCCGACGTGTTACTCAAGATTGGGTGCCAAAATCATCTGCTGATTTATCCCAAGATCGAGACTTTACTGCTTGACTCAGTTCACGGTAGGGAAGGAGAAGGTTTGGCTTGTAGACTCGGTTGTTCTCGCTATATGACCGAGACTCTCGCTGGTTCTTCTTCCCTAGCCCGCCTCCTGTGATGAGACGATCACCTTCGAGACGCTTCGTTCGGACGCCATCGCCAAAGGTACTGTATGCGATAACGCTTTTTTATTCTTAAGGATGTTGCCTTGGTTAGTAAGTCAGCAGACAATTTGCTTTCGCCAAATTTTATTGATGACGGTTTCGAGGTGAGCTTTAAGAAAACAATTGCAAAATTCTTGACTCTTCTGTAGTCCGGTTTATGGATTTCTCGTTATGGGAGGATCTTTCGCTGATTTCTCCGAGTCTTCCGCGATCCTCTCGTGTGTTTAGTTGCTTCGAGTCCCGCGATCTCTTTTCTCGCATAGGAGACTTGGTCATATTGATTTGACCATTTGACCCGAAAGTTAGCGTACCATGATCTCATTCGTGGTCCGCCAAACTCAAGATGGTCAAAGATCTTGTTTGCACTCCATGCCAAGACGCAAGAAGATGGTTGCCGCTTTCATCCTCCCACACAAGCATTATGACCGACAGACGGACACCGCCCACATGGACACAGCTTGGACCAAATGAGGCAACAAGCAGGAGGGAAGTGGTATGTTCTTGTTGTGGTCGATGACTTCTCGAGGTACTCTTGGTGTTTTTCTTAGCCTCAAGGACGAGACATTTACACATTTCCGAGGTCTTTTAGTAGGTCGTCTTCTGAGCTCCCGGTGCCTTACGAGCGATCCGCAGAAGGACAATGGCACGGAGTTCAAGAATTCCTACTTTGAGAGTTTCTCATGTGAGACAGTGTAGAGCACCGCTTCTCTTCTCCATACGCCCTCAAAGAAATGGCGCTAGGAGAGGAAGAACTGCATCTTGGTCGAGATGGCCAGACGATGCTTGATGAGTACTCTACACCGAGGAAGTTTTGGGTCGAGGCCATTGCATCTGCAAGGCCATGTTTCAATCGAGTTTTTCTTCTGCACTCCTACACCGACTTTTATGAGTCGAGATACTGCTAAAGCCCAACCGCTCTCATTTTCGTGTGTTTGGTTGCAAGTGCTTTATCTTGAAGTCCGGGAACCTAGATAAGTTCGAGTCACGCCTCGTGATTGTGATCTTTCTAGGCTACTCGACTTCTTCAAGGGCTTATGTGGTCTGAACCGCGAGTCTAGTAGAATGGTAGAAACCCGTGAGGTGATTCTTTGACGAGGCCACCGGGACTAGGCCGATATCTCGTGTTCTTTAGAGCAAATTCCCGAGACTATCTTTGTGGATGATGAGGACGAGGAGACGATGGTTGTTTACTCCGATCCAGCCTCCTCTTCCTTCCCTTGAGATGCCTTCTTCCACTCAAGACCTCAAGATGATCGCCTTGCCTTCCGGAGCTAGTGGCTCTGCCCCCGCCTGTCTCGCACACGAGGTAGAGGCCACTTCTTCTTCTCATCCAGACCTCCCGACATATCCGTAAAAGTCATCCTTCAGTATGCATTATTGAGACCTTTTGAGCGTGTCACACGCCTAAGTCCGCTTTTCTCAATTTCTGCTCCATTCTCGCCTTTGTTGCCTCCTTTGAGCCCAAGGATGTTTGTCACGCCTTTTTCGATGAGTCTTGGGTCAATGCCATGCATGAGGAATTAGAGAACTTTGAGAGAAACAAGGTCTGTCGCTTGTTGAGCCCCCACGAGGCCACAATATCATTGGAACCAAGTGGGTGTTCAAGAACAAGCAGAGCGAGGATGGGGTAATCATCCCAAACAAGGCTAGATTGGTAGCTCAGGGTTTTCCTGTGTTGAGGGTCTAGACTTCGAGGAGACCTTGCCCTCAGAGCTCGACTTGAAGCCATTAGAATCCTCGCTTGCCTTTGCAGCCTTCTAAGGGTTTCAAGCTTTACCAGATGGACGGAAGAGTGCCTTCCTCAATGGCCTTATTGAGGAGGAAGTCTACGTCCGACACCTCCTGTGTTTCGAGAACCCCAAATACCCTAACCATGTCTTCAAGCTTTCAGCACCAGATGGACTAAGCAGTTCCCTGAGCTTGGTATGAGAGGCTTAAGTCCTACTTGTTGAGTCATGGGTTTGAAATGGGTAAAGTTGACAAGACCTTGTTCATTCAAGCAGCATGGTAGTGACTTTCTACTGGCCCAAATTTATGTGGATGATATCATCTTTGGTGGCTCTTCTCATACTCTTGTTTCTCGGCTTCTCCGATGTTATGAGCTCGAGTTTGAGATGAGCATGATGGGCGAGTTGAGCTTCTTCCTTGGTTTCCAGATCAAGCACTCGGAGGGTACTTTCTTGCATCAGGCAAGTATACTCGTGATCTCCCAAACGCTCGACATGAGTGATGGTAAGTCTGTGTCGACTCCCATGGCTTCTACAAATTTATCTTGATCCAGATGAGGATGGCGAGCCGCTTGATCAAAAGGAGTTTCGCAAAGATGATTGGCTCCTCTTGTACCTCAACGCTCGAGACCGACATACATTTTTCTCGTGTGTTTGTGCGCTGCGTTGTGCTTCTCCTCGCTTTCACCGCCAAAGCAGGAAGCGATCTTTCGCAGACTGCGAGCTACCATTGACTATGGTATCCGGTACTCTTCCTCATCCCGCCTTTCCTTGAGAGCCTTCTGATGCGCACTTCACCGGGTCAGAGGATAGATAGGAAGAGCACTTCCAAGACCGCCAATTTCTTGGCACTTCTCTTGTTTCCTCGGTCTTCGAGGAAGCAATCCTGTTGCACAAACCCATCGCAGAGGTCGAGCACGCTGTCGCAGCCTGGGCTGTCAGAGCCAAGTGCTCGATGACTTCGACCAGGGACTTTGGGTTAGTTATCGATGTTGTTCCACTCTTTTGTGATAACACTTCATGATTAACATTGCCAAGAACCCAAGGCAAAGATTCCCACCAAGCACATCGATATCCGCTTCCACTTCCTTAGAGACCATGTAGAGAAGGGCGATATAGTGCTCCAGCCAGGAGAGTGACCACCAGCTATCGACATTTTCACCAAGCCATTGGATAGTTCGAGGTTTTCACCATGGGAGAGCTTGGGGTGGTTTGTCCTTATGGACTGTGAGTGAGGGGAGCTTTGGGTTTTAATGCTTTACTATATTATTTATGCTCTTGCTCTCATCTGTTGCATTGCATTTTGGGTGCATTTGGGATTAGTCCTCCTAGCATAGATTAGAGTGCTTCTTTTGTCTAGTTGCTTAGATTTGCTCTTATCTTGTGATTCTAGGATGTCGCTTATTAGTCTGCTACTTATCTCACTAGGTTGAGCTCACTCACTTCTTGTAGGTTCTAGCGAGGGTTGGGCCACCCTGCAGACAGGCACGGTTTGCTCCTAGGTGTGTTAAGTGGGCGCTGATAGTCCTAGAGTCATATGGGGTAGATGAGAGTCATCGAGCCATAGTATTCTCTATATCTTATCTATGCTTTAAGGATCATTGCTTTATGTTTTTTTGCCGCCTTCTCGATTTATTGTTTTGGTTCAAGGGGAGTTCATTTGGGAGCTTCGAGCTTAATATTGACATAACTCAACTTGAACTAAAAGTTGCATCTATTGTTGAGGAGAGTGGATCTTCTGATTTCTAGCATTCTCGCATTGTAATATAACTACATTGAGCCTTGATTATTATCCTCGCTATGACATGTTTACAATGCTTTACACCTTGCCATGACTTGTGCTTATTTGCTAGATTTATCATGACTTCATATGTGTAGTCTAGCTTTTGCCATGATAAGTTAATTAAAATTGCTCAACTTAAACTAAAACTTGTCATGTTAGCACTCGAGATTAGTCTTTCTTGAGCTATCCTTTATGATTCATGCCATGTCAAATAGGTCGGGTAGAGTGATGAATCTATATTGAGCCTTAGAAAGAGTCGTTTTAGTCTCTTGATGATGCATGAGTTAGTACAACTTGTTAAAAGGCAAAAGATCTCTTTTGTGCGAAAAAACCGATCTCACCAATTCTCTCCTATGAGACGGCTTGCCATTGCACTTGGCATGAACTTAGGGGAGTTTTGGGTGACCTAGACTATCTTCTTAAGCTTATCGCTTGGAGTAGTCGATAAGGCTTGAGACCTAGCACATGATAAAACAAAAATCTGGTTGGAAACCACCATGAATTTCAAAAGAAAATATGTTTTATGTGTTCAATGTGCTTAAAGCTACAAAAAGTATCAAGTACTTTAACCAATGTTTCAATCTTGAGCATAGCACTCTATTTGGTCTCAATTTAAGCTTCTTAGTTCCGCTTAGCTTATTGACATGGCTCGTGATCATCCTTGGATATCTCTAGCTAGACTTTGCTCATTGATGATTTGACTTGCTCACATAATGTACCTCATTTTCAGATTGTCATCTATGTGTTCTAGCTAGCTTATACATATCTTGTCATGATCTAGCTAGCCTTTTTATTGAGTTATGGCTTGGTGTATTACATTATGGTCATATTGATAATCCTCATGGCTCTAACTCGCTAAGAATAATCAAACTTCACCATTTCATCCATTGACTTGTCATATTCTCTCTTGAGCCTTCTTGATGTGTTTATTGCCAAAAGGGGGAGAATAGAGAAGAAAATGTTAGTTGGGATCATTTTAGAGCTTTGGAGAACAATTTGCTCTTTTAGTTGTTGCTCTAGTGTTCCTTCTGTCGACATGGTCATTAGTTTCACTCTTCTTCTTTGGACCATGTTGGTTTTTCAAACTCAAACTCAACTTTGCGCTTTTTTTGAGTTTGTCAATATACTCATCAAGGGGAGATTGAGAGACCATGTGGAGGTCGTCCGTGTGTGTGATGAGTAATTGACATAGGTTTAGGAAGTCGAGTTTGGTTTGGGTGGTTTGGACCATGTCGCTTGCGTGGTGCAACAGCTCGGTCGGTTTGGTCAAACTTGGTCGATGGGATTAGGATGCATATTCTTTGATTCGACAAGTTTGGATTTTGTCATGGTAAGTATGTTGGTATTTACGCTTTCATGTATCGAAAGCGGTGCTATTTGATGTGTTTCTGTCTGTGGTGGACCGCAGGACATCGGGTGGAGTCGTGGCGAGACACGGTGGACCGGACTAGGTGCAGTGGCACCGAGGTCGAACGGCCTGGATGTGTCAAAGACGACGTGGACTCGAGGTGGTTGCGAGGCGCGGCGAGACGAGGAGCGCTGAAGCTTCCTGTAAGGTGCGAGGGGCTAAACGGGAATTTCGCAAGGTCGCACAAGCGGAGCGGGCTCCGTTGGTTTTAGCGGGCGTAACGGGGTGGAGACCCGTTAGCCATGGGCTATAAATAGGATGGAGGGGGTGCTGCCCAAATCTGAACACTTCAAGGGATTTTAGGGTTTCCTTTAGTCAAAATAGGCTTTAGAGAGTTTGTTTTGCTTTAGGCTTTAGTTGTTGAGGGTTGTTCCCTGCTTGTCCCCTTGCTTTTCCACAAGATGGCTGAATGTTCTTGAGGTTTGAGAGTGGGAAAGGATGAGATGAAAGCTTGTAATCATTCCTCTTGTATCAATCATGTATCTCTCTTCCTTTAGATCAATATGAGATGGTGTTTGTTTATTTTGAATCTGCTTTCTTGTCTGTGCTGCTCTCTGTGTTGCGTTGAGTTACAGAGTTCATATCGGCAGCTTGTCTATGCATTGAGTTTGGATCTGCTTTCTTGCCTTGACTGCTCCGTTGTTGTGTGTGTGCGTGTGGTGAAGATCTTTGTGCTTGCATGGTCATGCGTGTCAAGATCAGACTGATTTGATTCAGTTTTGTGCCTCGGCAGCGGCTCGGTTTGCAGGTTCTGAAGTTGTGCAGACCGAGATTTAGGCGCCCTGTGCTAGCAAGCACCAGATCCTTGGCAGCAGCATGTCCTCTAAATGAAATAGATCATTTTGTTTCCTGCCGTCTGCTCTTTGATGCGTCTTGTTCCTGATTTTTCCTGTTGCAAGTTTTTTTTATTTGGCTCTTGTTTCTCCATGCATGGTGGTCGGATTCTGTTGGTCGGCTTGGCACTGTGTGCATGTCCTTTGGTTTGTAGATCACATAACTTTTGCATTAAGTGTTGATTTGTGTATTGCCTTGGGCTATCATCAATTGATGCATCTGGCGGCTTGTGCATCTGCAAAATTCAGGAGCTCGGCAGCTTAAATTAGGTGCTGCTCGTGAGAAAAGCCGTGAGTGGCGGCGCTTGTAATCCCTGGGCAGAATCGATGTTGCGTGGAGTTTAATCCTACCTTGATTCCTTTTTGCTGTGAGCAGTTTCCTTTGTGCGGGCGGCGGCTTGTAGGTGCATTAAATTTACCTTGAGCCGATCTGGCTGTTTGTTTTGATCTCCTTTTTGACTGCTTGGGCCGCTACTTTCTTGATTGCTTCTTTGACCGATCTTTCTCCCGTGAAAATAGGAGCTGCAGCGATTTGAAGTTCTTTATTGTTTGACTGCCTGTGAGAGACTTTGTTCTTGTTGATTTGATGTATTCAATGGGCTGTGCGTGTAAGGCTTTGCCTGCAATATTCAGAGCTTGTATGCGCCCTGTAGAGCCGCTGGAGAATTAGGAGCCCAGGCCACCACAATGTGTTGGTCCAGTTCTACAATGAATAAATTTTTGTTTATTGCCTCGGCTGGCCGGTTTTTGATGCTCTGAATTTTCGGGCTGCTACAGTGTATTTTTCTTTTTTTGCTGATTTTCAACTATTTTGCATGCAGATTAAACAGCGGTATTTTCAGTTGAATTTTTTACTGGCTGGTCTCTGATTTATGCTGAATTTTTCAGTATCACATGCGTTCCAGGTTTGAGCAGAATTAACTCTCTGTGAATTACTTTGTTTTGCTTCTTCTTAAAAAAAAAAATTAGTGTATGTTTTCTCGGGGGCGATTTTAAAGAGAGCGACATTCACCCCCCTCCGTCGCCATTTCGTCCTATGAAGGGTTGGAGCACCGTCCAACGAAGAGCGCGCCGATGTAGTGGTCGAGTCGATCGTCCAATGTCCAAAGAAGTCGATGCAATGGTCGAGTCGATCGCCTAGCGCCCTCTCGAAGTCGATCGCCTCTCCAAAGAACCTCAGAGTTCCTTGTGAAGGTCGCGGATCGCCCTCAAGCGCAACAATCGTAGTAGCGCCTCTACGGTATCCACACGCCCAGTAAGGTGAACAACCATATGCCGATGTGCTAGCACCAAGTCGCACGGCAGAGCTCTCAGGAAGATGGTGGCTAGGGTTTCGATGGTGTTTCACGTGTACCTCCCAACAACCTCATGCATCTCCTTATATAGTGCTCGTGACGGATCCTATCCGAACACGCCATTTAATCGTATTCATACCGGTTTGTTCCAACTGCTAATGTGTGACCCAGAGGTTCATGCGAATCGGTTGTGACTCTAAACCTTTCCGATCACTAGTCGAGCGGCTCCTAGCGTAACATAGCGATTCCGAAAACACACAAATTATATCGACTTAACCTTAATGCAATATGATCTACGATTAGATCCTCATCACTTACGACTGTGTCCCATCTCTATACGATCAGATTCAAGATGTGGTCATGACCACCAGAACTCCCCACAACTAGGTTACGACCACTCAGGATTATGTTCGATCAGCCTCACGACCAGCTCAGATCTCCATACGACCAAATTCAGAACTATTCGAACTAAGCGACCTACTCGTGTATACTCCCTTTGCCTCACAATGTCCGGTTGAACTCCTGTGAGATGTTGTGTCATCCATGGACTGCTCAATTCTTTCTCGATCGAGTGTCGATAACTTTACGTGGTCGAACACTTCGACTACTAGTGGCATGGCCATGCACTTTCTTTATCCGATCACAACGAGGGCCCAGACATCTCTCCGTTATGTTAGGAGGGCAAATCCCATATTCGACCAAATACATTCCTCTCCATGTTTCACAAAGATACCCAAAGCTACCTTTATAACTACCCGCCATTTGATGTAGCGCTTGGCAACCCCTAAGAGTGCTATTACACATGTAGGAAACCATGCCGATCTCGTGTCTAAGGATTATACATCATCATTGCTTGAGACCAACTAACTACACATAGAATCATAACAATCTCAATAGTGTCTCAAGGTGGGTCTTATCCAACAACATGTTCTCTAACATGTGTCCATATTATTGGTTTGATATCTCCATATCTATGAATCGTGAAACATAGTCATCAACCAATACATATGCTAGTCTATTCATATGTGTCCTCATATGTTTCCCATCAGGATCGATAAGAATAATTATTGCGTAAATATAGAGTTTCACAACCAAGTCACATACTTGGTAATAAATATTAACAATATTATTCTTGGAACAAGATAACACATTATCCAATATAATGAACATAATGAAATATAATCATCTCTATGATTGCCTCTAGGGCATATTTCCAACACAGTGATCCTGTTGACCGTCGCTCAGTCACTGGATATTGTCTTTTTCTTGGCACCTCTCTCATTGCCTGGAAGTCCAAGAAACAAACTGTAGTATCCCGTTCCAGCGCTGAGGTTGAGCTTCGAGCCCTTGCCGCTACCACCTCAGAGATTGTGTGGCTTTAGTGGCTTTTGGCTGATCTTGGTGTTCCGTGTGATGCACCCACATCCATTCTTTGTGATAGTCTGCAGTGTCCCGTTCCAGCGCTGAGGCTGAGCTTCGAGCCCTTGCCGCTACCACCTCAGAGATTGTGTGGCTTCGGTGGATTTTGGCTGATCTTGGTGTTCTGTGTGATGCACCCACATCCATTCTTTGTGACAGTATCACTGCTATTCAAATTGCAAATGATCCTGTCAAGCATGAGCAAACCAAGCATATTGGTGTGGATGCTTCATTCACACGTTTGTATTGCCAACAATCAACTATTTGTCTCCAATATGTTCATTCGGAGCTTCAAGTGACCGACTTCTTCACGAAGGCTCAAACTAGAGAAAAACTTAGACTTCATGTTCTCAAACTCGATATGTCAGATCCACCTTGAGTTTGAGAGGAGGTGTTAAGAGTAGTCTCTCTCCATGTATAGCCTATGAGGCCCATAGCCCATTAGGCCTTGTATAACTCTCTCTCTCCAGCTCTCCTCATTGTATATACAAACGGTGTGTTCAATTGTTGTTACACCTACGAGAGACGAACTATTAAGAAACCGGGCCCAGGACCAGAGAGTTCTGGCCCATGTGGACTACTCACCTTCCAGTAGCCTATATAAAGGAGAGGGGACCCCTCATTGTAAACACGATTTTGGAAGAGCAATAAAGAGAAGCCTGAAGTCCCCTCATATCTCTGTGTTCAATCTATTATTCTGTTCTTACGTTCTTGTATCATTCTTATGATTCTGAGTTTGTCCACGAGGTAATCACTCGGACATGACTCTCCAGCGACGGTTCCCTAACACGTTATCAGCACAATCGACTCTCCTCGGATCGAAAGGTAACCGTCCAAGAACGACACTCGTAGACTGAATCATTTTTCTTTCTAGATCGCTTTCAATTATGCAAATTCGCTTTCTAGATTGATTTTCTATAGTGCAAATATGTTCTGATCTACCGTGAGCTGACTAGAAGTCGCCGGCACAATGCCGATCGATGGATTGCATGAAAGATTGGATTACGATTGTACCGTAAATTGAAAGTTGTAAATCCGTTCTAACCTACTGTGAGCCGACTTGAAATCGTCGGCCAAGCTGATCGGTGGTTTATACGAAAGAACCGAGGTTGATTGCACTACATCGCATAAATAGTATGCACGTATGAACAGTATTCCAAAAAAACCAATCTCACAGCGACCGCATTCGCCGTGAGCTCCGGCCTGAAGCCATGCACGGCCTGGAGCCGCCTTGTACGGCCTAGAGTGGAGCCACCGGTGGCCCGCAGCCGAAGCCTCCACCGCCTTGAGCCGCCGCACAGCCATGGCAAACAAAGGAACCAAAAAAAAGGAGGAGGAAGGCTTGAAGCCTCGCCAAGCGCCTCAAGATGGCCTCCGCCGCTGCCGGCAACAAGCGCGTGCATGGACGCCGCCATGACCTCCGTAGAAGCTGCCACGACCGCCAGAAGGCTGCCGCCGCTGGCTGCTAGAAGCCTCACACACCCATAGCGCACACCGCTGCCCCGCCGCTCGCGCTTGTAGACCGCCGCACGCCACGCTTGTAGACCACCGCGCAGGCGTGAAGCATCGCCAGAGCTAACGGCGCTGGCCAGCCAGCCTCGCCACCGACGCCCCGACCGTCCGGCATAGCCGATGGCGCCGCCGCTACCGCCTCGCCGATGATGCCGCTACCACTTCGGCTGCCGCTTCACAGGCGCATAAGGCGTCGCCGCTTAGAGCGGGTAGGGGAAACCCTACCCCGTGCGTTTTGAAGCTGGCCGATGGGCCCTTTGGGCCGAGCGTGCGTGGGCCCTTTGGGCTGTGAAAGGCCGGTGAAAGAAAAAAAAAGGGGAAAAGAGAAAAAAAAAACGAGCGGTGGAAAATACGGTTTTGCAAATAGGCCCTCCGGAAATTTAAAATTTACGCAAAAAATTTTCTCTGAACTAAAATTTTTTTCAAGCAGAAAAGGGCCTCGGGAATTCATTTTTTGTGTGCATATTTTGCACTTTTGAAGCATGTTTAACTTTGTTATTGTTTTTCTATGCAATTTATTTATTGTATTTACTGTTTTTGATTATCTGTGATTGTTTATATTGCTTTTAATCATTGAAAATAGTAGTAAATCATGAAAAATGCATAGACTAATACGGAAACATTATGAGAATCTTTGCAACCATTATATACAAGTTACCAGCAGTAATCTTATGCACTTTTTGCATGAATATGCAGATAACTGGCATTACGAACTGGGAGTTCGAAGAGCTAGCCCAGCATGGCCAGAACTACTTGACTTGGGCATCAGATGTCGAGATCGTACTTGGATCCAAGAAGCTCCGTGCTGCTATTGGATTTGGCACCTCAAAGGATGTCATTCCAACTGCTGAGGAGAATGATCAAGCACTTCATTTCCTTAGACACCTTCTCAGCCTAACGCTAAAGAATGAGTATATGGTAGAGAAGAATGCACTAGCTTTATGGACCGCCCTGAAGAAGCGGTTCAAGAAGCTAAAGTACACCATCCTTCCTCGTGCAGAGTAAGAATGGAATCGACTACGTTTTGCAGACTATAAGACAGTGGGGGAGTACAACTCTGCTTTTGCATAGAATTTGTACCAATCTTTAGCTCTGTGGTAAAGCAATCATGGACGAGGAGAAGATTGAGAAAACCCTCTCTATCTTTCACCCGAATGCGGTGCAATCCGCACTTAACTACCGTCAAGATGGCTACAAGGAGTATGCCGAACTAATTGACATTATGCAAGTTGCGGAAGCTCAAGATGAGGTTCTAAGGAAGAACTACATCTCACAGCCATCGAGTAGCAAAGTTGGCCATGAAGTCAACGCTAGCAGCTACAAGGTGATAAAGCCTCACCCAATAGAAAGAGGCAAGAAGGGTAAAGGTCGCAAGACTAAGCAGAATGCTTAAGCCAAGAAGGGTGGAGATAAGAAGCGTGATGAGAATCCCTATGGTCAGCAGGACCAAAGTTGCTATAAATGTCGCACTTGGGGACATTGGTCGCGTGTTTGCCGTGAGCCGCAACATGTGATTGATGCTTTCAAGGCTAAGAAGAAGGGCAAAGCACAGCATGAGGCACACCTCGCTATTGCAGGCACAGAGGATCCACACTCATTGGTTGCATCCATGGATGTGGATAGCTTAGAAGCAGCCCCCATCACACCCTCCTTGGACATCGCAGTGGCAGCAGCTGTAGTTGCCGAAGAAAAGAAGATGGACATAGAACAGATTCAGACATAAGTTAATTCATACTTCACTGATTCGATCTAGTGCATGCATTGCACTTAGATTTTATAGTCATTTGCAGTTTATGGTTGTAATAGAACTTTGAATTATTGAATAATGGTTGTAAGCTCTAGGAGAGCAAAGGATTACATTCTTATAATGAGTCCTGCAAGACTTTTCCCATGTTAATAATAGCAAGTTATGCTCTATTTTGGAGTATTTTATTTGTGTGTGGATTGCTTTCTACCCCATATTAATAAATACTTTATATATCAGAACGCATGTAGTGCCCTATGGAGGAAGTGTGCTTAGTGGATAGCGTCACAATGAATACCATATTGAGAGAGACGAAATTTTTTCAGTCGATCAGCAAGAATGCCGGTAGTCTTACGACGATCGCAGGAAGCGATACTTGTATAATAGATTCAGGAAGAGCCACAATTATACTCCCGATGGGCACAACATTGGTCATTGAAGAAGCTTGTTGTATCCAGAATCGACTATAACTCTCTTATGCTTTAAGGATATTCGCACTAATGGTCTCCATGTAGAGAGTGAAGAAGAGTATGGTAAGGAATAGCTGCTCATTACAAAGCGTGAAGAACATGGAAAAAGGGTATTAGAACGACTTCCTTCATATGAATCTGGGCTATACTACACTAATATAAAGGCACCTGCAGCCTACATTGTCCTGAAAACCACTTTTAGAAGGTCTGAACTTTTCAGTCTCTAGTATGATAGATTAGGCCACCCCGGTCTTAGAATGATGAGAAATATAATTACCAATTCTCAGGGACATAATGTTAATGTAAAGAATTTTCCAAATCAAGAAGATTTTGTGTGCCCCGCATGTGCCACTGGGAAATTAATTACTAGACCTTCTACTCTGAAAGTAAAGGATGAAATCCCTACTTTCCTAGACCGTATCCAGGGAGACATTTGCCGTCCTATACAGCCCCTGTCAGGGCTATTTAGGTACTTTATGGTGCTAATCGATGCTTCCTCGAAATGATCGCATGTATACTTATTGTCTACGAGAAACCACGCTTTTGCAAAACTGATCTCGCATATAATTAAAATTAAGAATAATTTCCCTAATCATCATGTGAAGTCCATCAGAATAGACAACGCCGAGAATTTACTTCAAAGGCATTTGATGATTATTGTATGGCAATGGGAATTACCGTTGAGCATTTAGTACCACATGTCCACACC
Organism: Phyllostachys edulis; assembly: GCA_036346405.1. NCBI lineage: Eukaryota > Viridiplantae > Streptophyta > Magnoliopsida > Poales > Poaceae > Phyllostachys > Phyllostachys edulis. Next base: position 11,792,765 of record CM070560.1, on the reverse strand, counting down.
CAGAATGGACTAGCAGAGGCATTAATTAAAAGAATTAAATTTATTGCCTGACCGCTTTTGCAGAATTGTAATTTACCAACTACATGTCAGGGACACACGATCCGCACGCAAAGAACTCTCATCAATTTTAGACCGTCAAGATATAACATTCATTCACCTATGCAACCAGCGCAAGGGTCAGTACCGAAAATCTCTCATCTTCGAAGGTATGGTTGTAAGGTTTATGTACCTATACCACCACCGCAGCGAACTGCAATAGGACCTCACCAAAAGTCTGGGATATATGTTGGTTATGAGACATCATCCATAATCAGGTATCTGGACCCTATGATTGGAGATTTGCATACAGCCCGCTTCTCGATAGCATATTTGATGAGAATAGTTTCCCGTCATTAGGGGGAGGAAATCAACCTCTTGATGAAAAATGTTCGGAAATAACGTGGCAAGCCACTGGAATCCATGCACATAACCCGCGCACTAGTGAAGCAAATAGAGAAGTCCAGAAGATAAATTAACTGCCTGACCACTTTAGTGATTTGAATAGCGTGACCAAGTCACATGTGCCTGCACGCAATGCACCAAAGAGGGTTGAAATACCAAAAAAAATTGCAGGTATCCCTAATCCCGTCAAGAGGCCTCAGAATAAAAGGACGAGAACTCCGGCCCCTCGAATCCCAAGTAACCGAGAACGCTTGGCCAAAAAAGATAAGAAGGACTTGACACAGCCAATCACTGAAGTTCCCCAGAATAAGAAGGGGAGCCAGTTAAGACCTAGCACCAGTATGGAACCTTCAGTAAAAGGCATACCGGATTTGAATATTCCCATAGAGGGAGACATTAGTATGGATGTGTGCGCACACGTCAGAGCTGAAAAACTAAAGGGACTCGCCCCACAATTGGAAGTAGCGGTGAGCGAGTAGAAGCATTAGCAGAACCGCCCTATAAAGAAATAGCTATAAATTATATTACTACGGGAGAATCTATTAATAGAACAATAGCCAATGTCGATATTTATGTTGCAAAGAAAATTGCCACAATCATCGATCTTGATCCAGAGCCTGCATTGAATGAAAGAAAAGATTAGATTGGAAAGATTGGAAGGAGGCAATAGAAGCAAAATTAATATCTCTTAATAAAAGAGAGGTGTTTGGGCCTGTAAGCCGCACGCCTCCCCATGTGCACCCCGTAGGGTATAAGTGGGTATTTGTTCGAAAGAGAAATGAAAACAATAAAGTTGTAAGACATAAAGCAAGGCTTGTTGCACAAGGTTTCACTCAACGACCAGGAGTTGATTATGAAGAAACCTATTCCCCGGTCATGGGCGGAACTACCTTTAGATATTTAATCTCGATGGCAATAAACCTGAATTTAGAAATGAAATTGATGGATGTGGTAACTGTATACCTTTATGAAAACTTGGATTCAGACATTTACATGAAGGTACCTGAAGGTATCCCTGTCCTAAACCTAGACAGAGCAAATAGAATTCTGTACAGTGTGTAACTCAAAAAGTCACTGTATGGACTGAAGCAATCAGGCAGAATGTGGTATAATCGCTTAAGCGACTTTCTCTACAAGAAAGGCTACTCGAACAATGAGGATTGTCCCTGTGTATTTATACGAAGATCCCAGGATGGATTTTGTATAATCTCGGTATATGTAGATGATCTGAATATCATCAGGACCCTGGAAGATATTAAGAAATCAAGCTCTTACTTGGAGTCGGAGTTCGAAATGAAAGATTTGGGTAAAACCAAATATTGCCTAGGTTTGCAGCTTGAGCATACCCTTGAAGGGATTTTAGTACATCAATCAACCTACACTCAGAAAGTGTTAGAAAAGTTCGGATTTGAAAAGGCATACCCTTCAAAAGTGCCGATGGTCGGGAGATCTTTGCGGCAAGACAAGGACCCGTTCAGACCTAAAGAAGAGGGGGAGGAAGTTCTGAGACCGGAATTTTCATACTTGAGCGCAGTTGGAGCACTCATGTATTTAGCAAACCGTACTAGACCGGACATTGCATTTGTAGTGAACCTTCTAGTAAGGTATAGTGCAGAACCTACCAAAAGACATTGGCAGAGAATAAATGACATCTTTCGATACCTCCAAGGAAGTAAAGATCTTGGACTGTTTTACAGAAAGAACCAAGACCTAACTATGACTGGCTATGTAGATGCTTGCAGGGTACCTATCGACAAGCATACTGACTAAGTCGCAAACATGTTATGTATTCCTGTGTGGTGGAACTGCAATTTCATGGAAATCATCTAAGCAAAGTCTTGTATCGACTTTGACGAACCACTCAGAAATCATAGCGTTGTACAAGGCCGCACTAGAATGTTCTTGGCTTCGACGAATGATTTACCACATCCAGCAGTCATGTGGATTGAATACCGCGCAAACCCTCACTATTATCTATGAAGATAATGCAGGTTGTGTTGCACAAGTGCAAATAGGTTATGTGAAGGGTCCTCTCACTAAGCATATCAACCTCAAGTTCTTCTATGCTCATGAATTGCAAAAGATGGACGAAATTAAAGTACTGTATACTAAGTCATGTGAAAATCTTGCAGATTTATTCACTAAGTCACTTCCAGCATCTAGCTTTGAAAGATGCATACGTGGAATTAGAATGATAAGACTTAGAGAAGTGCAAAATTCAGGGGGGGGGAACCTTCACGAACTCTTTCTTAAAGCTTGATCATGAAGATCGAGTACCCAAAGAATAAATCCTGGAGATTAAATGAAATTGGGTGGATTGCACTCTTTTTTCCTTGACGAGTTTTTCTGAAGTTTCTCGACTAAGGTTTTTAATGAGGCAATTCGTGCAACACAACGGAATGTATGACATGTACTCTTTCTCCAAATTTTTCCTACTTGATTTTTATGGAGTTTTGACGAGACATAAACATGTTGAATGAGTGTCCAAGGGGAAGTGTTAAGAAACCAAGCTTAGGACCAGAGAGTCCTGACCCATGTGAACTGCTTATCTTCCAGTAGCCTATATAAAAGGAGGACCCTTATTGTAAACACGATTTTGGAAGAGCAATAAAGAGAAGCCTAAAGTCTCCCTCATATCTCTGTGTTCAATCTATTATTCTGTTCTTACATTCTTGTATCGTTCTTACGATTTTGAATTTGTTCTACGAGGTAATCGCTCAAATTGAACTCTTCAGCGACGGTTCCTCAACACGTACAACTCCCAATAGACTTCAGAATGGGAAGGATCCTCCGTCCAGAATGGCTATGCACCGGACGCATCCCCAATGTAATCCTTCAAAATAGCCAAGTTTGGGAAGATCTTATACTCTCCTACGGTCCTGCTAGTCCTTAGAATAGTAAAAACTAGTATTATCTTCTGTGCTTTGCAGATATTTTTCACCATAAACACAAACGAAAGTATCCTAGACTATTTACAATCTCCAGAGGGTGCCTTAGAAATGTGTCTTCGTATAGAAGATGTCTTTTCATGAAATAGTGCATATGGTTTTATAAACTTCCTTTCAACTAAAAGGTGTCTAAGCAAAGCATCTCTTGAGTGTTTAAGATCTAATGGTTAATATTGAGTTTGATCTAACGGCTAGAACTTTAAATGTGATGTGGCACAGTTAAGAGGTTGTTTATACTTTCATATAGACATTTTGAGATGTAAGAGAATCAAGAGGCTTTCTGTAGGCAATTTTAGATGTAAGGAGGATTATCCTCAACCATATAGTCTACTTCACTTAAGATGAAAAAAAGGCGGCAACCTTTAACACAAAATGCAGCAAGCTAACCCAAAATGGCTCGTTATAATTCACCAATAGATAATCCGAAAATCATTCGACCAGACAGTTATAATCGTTCTTTTTTCTGTTAAAAAACAACACATTATCACTTTTGTGGCATTAAAATATGACCAACAAGGATCTTGCAAAAGACCAAAAACAGAAAATTGCATAGTTGCATCAATGTGTTTTTTTTTCTCTAAAAGAACTTCAAAAATGAAGGAAAAAATAAATAAAAAAACAACGAGAGAGAAGAGGTGAACCAGATAGGAAATTTTTTATTAATTAATCCTTTTTTAAATTTTATTTTAAAGTTAACCCCGCGAACTTTATTTCCAATTATTACCTCTTTAGTCATGCCACCATCCGTGGCGTGACAAAATAACAAAACAACACTGTCATGTCAGCCTATATGTGGGCAAGCTCTTGTTACGTCACCCGTGACGTGATAGTGTTGTTTGGTCATGCTACTACTAGTGACGTGATATTTGTCATGTCATAAATAGTGGTGTGACCAAATCGGAAATAAAGTTCGTTTGGGTTATCTTTAAAATAAAATTTAAGAAAGAATTAATTAATAAAAAAAAACTTCACTGGTCGCGTCGCGCGACCGCGAATGGGAGGCTGCCCCTCCTCCCTCGCCATCGCCATCGCCATCGCCATCATCCTCCTCCTCCCATTAGTAATCCCCTAAATCCAAAACTTGCACCTACAAACCCAGTTCCTGGGGGCTCGGAGGCCGCACAAGCGTCAAACCAAGGTTCTTTCCCAAATCTTGGGATCCCAGGTAACAAATCCGTGGCGCCGGTTGAGTTTCTTTTGAATTAATTTTATCAGGGCATCTTGATTCGAGAATTCGTATATCCTGGGCACGTTGGTACTCAAAATTTGATATTGCTAGTCATTTCACGATGATGTAGCAGCGATGCACGCCTGTTCTTGATTTTTGAAAACTCTGTTCTTTAGGTCCGAGCGTGTCCATTACATCGGCCCAAGGAGTTGGAATCTAGTTTTGGCTTCTTCCTTTTGCATAGGTTGAATTAAAGGCTGTGTCGTTTTGTTCTTTATCGATCGAATGGAAACTATCATGGGATACTTAACAACATTTCGTACCTGTTCTTTGAATGGATTGATTGTTATCTGCAAAACTGTGACAAGAAGCTGGAATACATTGCTGCATCATATTTAAAATTATAACACTTGTTTTTAGGAAGAATTTTCTAAGGCTAGAATCATGGCACTCACAAATCACAATTATGGTTATTGCAAAGCCCCACGCTGGACTAACGCAAATTCCTTTTTCATTCTTGGCTTCTTATGATTTTGGTGTTCCTAAAAATTAGTCATAACTTTTGTAGGTCGATATGTTAGATTTGTTGTTGTGCTTGATGCTAAAATATCAGGAATATTTATAATGCTGGCATTATGTTTCGCCAGTTAAACCATTAACAACACGCAAGTCATTTTTACAAGATGGAAGGGGAGATAGATACCACGGTTGGTTCTTGTTCTAAGCCATGCGGGCCATTGGAGGAGTACCACATCCCAGATTACATTCTGAAGCCAGATGCCCCACAAGCGATTGTTGATCATGCTCCACGCTGTCCTGTAGTAGTGTTCATCAACTCTCGATCTGGCGGCCAACTTGGAAGTAGTTTGATCAAAACATACCGTGAACTTTTAAATGAATCACAGGTACCTTTTCCACCTCTTTGTGAAAGCTAGTAGCATTTTGAATCTAGAATTGCTGTCAGCACTGCTCAGTTCCTTTTCAGGTTTTTGATCTATCAGAAGAGGCTCCGGATAAGGTTCTGCACCGTTTATATGCCAACCTTGAAAGGCTCAAGACTGAAGGTGATATTCTTGCTGTTCAAATTTGGAGGACCCTGAGACTAATTGTGAGTGATAACGCTTTCAGGTTATATCATACAAAGGAAGATGCCTCTTTTGGCTTGTCATTTTCATTTTCTTGACTGAAGAGATTTCAATTAGGTTGCAGGTGGTGATGGTACAGCGAGCTGGCTGCTCGGAGTAGTCAGTGATCTTAAGCTTGCACACCCACCTCCGGTTGCTACTGTGCCTCTAGGAACTGGAAACAACCTTCCCTTTTCGTTTGGATGGGTAGGTGGTCAACAATTATCGTGTATTTCGAGCATGTAAAACATATTGCTTCATGTTTCTGTGCACCTCAAGTTTTGCACGAAAGAGACATTTTAAAAACCATGTATCTTTTTTTACATCCATGATGAAATGCAACAGAAGAGAGGTGATTCAACTAGGAAGTCTACGGTCCTTGCTGATGCACGAACTAGTACTCTCCATAGGATCAAGTTATTGTGTTTTATTTATTTATTTTTGTCTAAGCTATGGTGGATGTAGAAGATTTTTGAAATTCTATGTAATTTTTTGTTGTAGCGGCTTGTATGCATGTGCAATTTTGCTTACTGACTTAGCTCTTGCTTGAACTTTAGCTTGTCCTGATCAGGACCTTGTATACCCTTGCTTCTGCATGTAAGAAGGATTAAGATTTATACTGAATGCTACATTGCAGGGAAAGAAGAATCCTTGCACAGACCAAGAGGCTGTAAAATCGTTCCTTGGGCTAGTGAAGCATGCAAGAGAGATTAAAATAGATAGGTACTGTTCGAAACATTAAGTTTATTGTTAGCTTTGTTTTGTTCATGTAATGCTTGTTCTAACTTCTGAGTAGTGGTGGCCAGATGGGCCTCTTGGCACAGCACAGCCCATCCCATCCTGCGAATTAAATGGTCCGTGCCGTGCAGATCCACGTGCCGGCGAGGCAGCCTAGGCACGGCCTGAGCTCGGTTGGCCCGACGGGCCAAGTCCGACTCACTTAGCCTGTTAGGCACGAAAGTTTAAAAAAATAGAAAAATGTGTAGAATTCATAAATACATATGAAAATTGTAAAAAAAATAAGACAAGTATATTAAAAATAAAAAAGAGCTTTATTAATGTTCAAATAGTCTGCCCTCTGCCTTCCCTCCCCCTCCCCTCTCCACAGCCGGGCCACATGGGCCGTGCAGGCTCTTGCCGTGCCTGGCACATCCCGGCACTGTGCGTGTCATGCCGGCCCGGTCCGTGAATAGTGCGGGTCATGCCTGGGCCGCGCCAATAGTGCCGTGCCTTAGGCCGGCCGGTTGCTGGCACGGCCCATCTAGACACCTCTAGTTCTAAGGGTGAAAATGCTGGTTAACATTTGTAAAATTTGCAACAATAATGTAGTATGCTCGAATGTTCATTTTCTTTGCTATCGTGCTTCTATCTAAGATGCAAAGCTATTTCATGTATCTCAAGTAATTGAAGAATCATCTTTATCTCCATATCTCTCTATATTTCATAAGTACACAACAAAGAGTTGAATTTAATGTGCACTTCAATGATCCAGTTGGCATATCATTTTGAGGATGCAAGCTCCAAAGGAAGGTTCATGCGATCCTATTGCTCCCTTAGAGTTGCCTCATTCATTACATGCGTTTCACCGTGTGTCAAGTGGTGATTCCCTTAATGTGGTAAGGCTGTCTTTCTGTTGCTATTTTTCTTATTGTATTATGCAGTGTTCGCCTAATCGCAGCCTAGGCGGACCTAGGCGGGGCTAGGTGGCCGCCTTGGCGAACACTGGTATTATTTTCATGTTGAAGAAAATTGTTATGTACCATCACAGTAAAAGATATCTGCTTACTGAATTTAATTCAATGTTTCCTTGATCATTCTTCCTTGTTTCCTTCAGGAAGGTTACCACACATTCCGCGGAGGATTTTGGAATTACTTTAGCATGGGTAAGGCTTTCTCTCTTCATCTTCTAAATTATTGCAGTTATGGGCCACATACATCCTGAAGGCCTAAACTGTTCAACTGTCTAGTATTTTTATCGTGAGACTTGATGCTGCGTGCTAGTTCGTGCTATGAAGGATACATATTCTGTGTAACTATTGTGGATCCTGTAGCCATTAATGCCATAGCTGATTATCATTTCTCATTCTAAAAAAATCCCAAGATTTTTCTGTGAATACTTGAGCATATGCTGATTCAACGATCCAGAAAGTCAAACATGATGATCATGACTTCACATGTTGCAGGGATGGATGCAGAAGTGTCTTATGCATTTCATTCTGAAAGGAAGAGAAATCCAGAGAAATTCAAAAACCAGCTGACAAATCAGGTATCTTTCCTCTTTTTTTTTGTGGGTATGTTTGGAAACAATTTCCTTCCTATGTTTTCTCTCTATTGATTAGAGAAATGGCCAACTACTGCTGTTCAAGTTATGCTGAACCTTGTGGATTGTCGATGCATAACATCTATACAGGGTACATATGCTAAGCTTGGGCTTAAACAAGGATGGTTTTGTGCTTCTCTAAGTCATCCATCTTCAAGGTAGTTTGTTGATTTGGGATAAGTTTCATAACATTTTTTAAAGCACCGATATACCTGTTATATTGGATGTGTTGTTTTCATGTTTACAGTCAAGGTGCCTTGCTACCTTTGCCCTTTGGACCTTATCATGTTTACTGTTACATTTGAAAGTAGAACACATAACTCTAGAAATCTCTGCCAATAGCCTGGGAGAGTGAAGGGGGGTATTTTACAAGGCCACATTTCAGGACTATTTTTTAATTTCCTGTGTGCTCTATAAAACTACACTAGTTAATTTGTTTGTGTTTTCGATTGCTCCAAGTCACAACCAACCTTTGCAGCTTAGATTCACAATCTGGGAGGTCAAACTTCAGCTTATTCTTGGCAATGTTAAATTACAAAAGGATATAAACTATTTCCGTGCATATTTTCCAGTGTGTTTCCTTTTTTCTACTTTTGTCGATAAGCTAGAATGCTTCATTTCCAGGAATATTGCTCAACTTGCAAAGGTTAAGATCATGAAAAGAGCTGGTATCCACTGGGAAGAACTTCACATTCATCACAGGTAAACTTAGATGCCTTTTCATGTCAGTAGAGTACGGTTTTTCTCTTGTATATTGTAACTTAATCTTACAGGCTACCTTATAAAATACTCTCTTCTTCAGTATATTTCTACCTATACCATGACAACATTTCTGTGATGCTCTTGGGTAGCAGATGGAATTGTAATCTGTGCTATTCTGCCTCTTGCAGCATTCGATCAATCCTCTGCCTCAACCTGCCTAGTTTTTCTGGAGGCTTGAATCCTTGGGGCACACCTGGCACGAGGAAAGTAGAAGAAGTGAGTTTCCATGCTCCATTATGTCTGAACTGCATGTTGCTGTGATTCACATATTGTTTGTGGCCATGCGCAGAGGGACTTGACGGCGCCTTACGTTGACGATGGCCTTCTTGAGGTGGTCGGGTTCCGCGATGCCTGGCACGGGCTGGTCTTGCTGGCCCCTCATGGACATGGCACTCGCCTTGCGCAGGTATGAACTGCTTCTGACATCTTAGAACTGAAAACAAAACATAATTACTTGTTGCATGTATCACTGTGTTGTGTTTGCTACATTATTGCATTTCCCTGCATTCTCATGCGAACACCCTGCAAAACCAGGCCCGTAGGATCCGTTTCGAGTTCCACAAAGGCGCGGCGGACCACACCTTCATGAGGGTCGATGGGGAGCCGTGGAAGCAGCCCCTCCCAAAGGACGACGACACCGTCGTGGTGGAGATCTCCCACCTCGGCCAGGTCACCATGCTGGCGAACGAGCCCTGCAAGTCGAAGAGCGTCAACGACCCATTGTCGTCGTCTCCGGCTCACGACGGCCACAACGACAACGACGACAAGGATAGCATGGAGGACGAGGACGAGTGGGAGGACGGCAAGAGGAAGTTTGGGGCCGCGGACACGTTCAAGATCCCCGACGAGATCGACATTGCTCATCTCAGCTGAGCTCCTGGGCTTCTGCATCGACTCTGTGATCATACCCTGATGGTTCATAATATTTGTTCAGTAAAGTGATGTTATTGCTAGTTGCTTCAAGTCTTTTCAACCCTGTACAAGTGAAGTCTAGTAAGCCAAGTGCAGAGCGGTTAAATTTATTTTTGGGGCGCAAAATAAACTATGTAGAATGCGATTTGTAGATTCGGTTTTTTAGCAGAAACACACGTTGTTACATTTGCTCTTGTTCATTGTTCTGCAACTTATTCTATTAGAATTTTATTGCTATGTAAATTGTAATGGCTGAGGTGCTGCCTAGAGGCTAGAGCTCCAGTGGGGTATACGATGTCGAGTGCTCATTTCATTCTATCATTTCAGAGGCAATGCTTGTATCTAAGGTTGAGGATCGAGATCCTCATCCTAGGTAGAATAGTTTTCATGTGAACAGGATCAGAATCATATGACTCCTAGGTAGAATAGTTTTCATGTCAATAGGATCAGAATCATAGGACGAGCTGTGGTAAGATTGTACCTCGAAAATCATTATTCTATAAATCGTAAGATCCAGACCATAATTTTATAATCCTGATCCTACGATACAGATCACGATATTGACAACCTAGCTCCCACCTAAACCCATTTACATGAGTCCAGAAAATGCAGTTGGTCTTGGCTCTTGTGGGATCGATAAGCCGGGTGGAGTTTGATTTGGATTTTCGACCAGTCTTTTTTTTTTGGCGTAGAAGGTAGAAAAATCTCTACCTTATGATCATTATATTGAAATGGTTGTCAAACAAGAGTTACAAGGGAGAAATAAAAAAGAATAAAAAGAGGCAAGAAAAGGAAAAATGAAATAAAAGCGAAATAATGAAATAAAATAAAATGAAACAAAAACCCGGGTATTGAATTACAACAAGAGTTGGCTTCACTGACGAAGACCATTGTGAAACTTTGGTTTTAACCCGTGCATCCAAAGGTTGATTAAGATCCGGATTTGCTGATGTAGGAATGTCATATTAGCACCAGACTGTTGAAAAATTCATTTATTTCTCGTGATCCACGATGTATGAGTGCAGGCCGCAAAGCAAATTGGCCATATTTTACGGAAATCTTCATCGCCTGTAATTGTCTTTTCCACAAATTGGATCATGTTCTGAGATGAGTTTGCTTCTCTTTTGAGCCCTAATTTTGTCAAAAGGTTGTGTGCAGGCTTGGAGCGCAAGATAATGTCATGATCGTTTCTATTGCAGGGTAGATATCACAATATGGGTCAAGTGTCTAGTGTTTCGCTGTCATGTTATCTTTGGTATTTAATCGTCCTTTGAAAGTTAGCCATAGAAAGATTCTGTAGTTGTGCGGTATTGATCGATTCCAAGTGTATTCCATCGCTGGCCATTTTAGGCCATTAAAAGACAAGGTTCTGTAAAAAGTTAACGTAGTTGAAGTGGTCAATGTTGATATGGATACCCTCTCATCCATATTATTCGATTGGAGTGGTTGGGTAGACAGGAAATCTTGCAGAACTTGGAATTCTGAAGTGGCTTGTAGTGAAAGAACCGGTTGTAGTGATATCACCCAATTGTTATCTCTATGCTGCGACTGGACTGTGCAATTTGGACGAGTTGCGAAGGTGAACAGGGTTGGTAGGTTGAGTTGAAATTGTCCCATTGACGTTCAATTATCTTTCCAGAACAAGGTATTTGCTCCATTGCCAATGATCACTTTTGTCATTTGTATCGTGACCTGTACTAATGTCGATATTGTTCTCCAAATTGCTGTGTCTCTCTGGTGAGGTTGTGTCAGTATGTCCTTCTGAATATAACACATTCTTATCCATTGGAAGCAAGGATCAGAGTGATTAGACAAAAGTTTTGCTGCAAATTTCATGAGCAAAGCCTGGTTATGAAGTTTGAGGTTTCTGAGACCTAGCCCCCTGTTCTTTCGGTAGAGTGACAGTCGTCCAGGCAACAAGGTAGTGATCCCCATGTAGTTCTTTGTTTCCCCGCCAAAGGAAAGCTCTCCGAATCTTGTCGATGGCGTCAATGCTACGGTCTGGCCACTTAAGACAACTCATGTAGTACGTTGGTATAGTTGATAGCACAACGTTCATCATTGTCACTCTTCCCCCCATGATAGAAGGCCTAGAATCCATCCGGCTAGTCTCCTATCTATCTTGTCAATGATCGGTTGGAGCAGTCTGTGTGGAGTACTGCACGTGGCGAGAGGAAGGTCTAGATAGTTACATGGTAGAGAGCTGATGGGACATTGTAAGGTGATAGCCGCCGTATTTGCATCTTCATTTGACATATGTATTGGTATGATTGTGCTTTTATGATAATTGATCATCAAACCTGAGAAACAAGAGAATGTGTCTAATAATTCATTTAAAACTGTCACTTATTACACTGTACTTTTTAGTAAAATGAGAGTCATCCGTGCACCAGTCGTTTCAGGTCGAAACACCGATTGCCACAGAACTGAGACTAGAGTTGCAGCAAACCATCGACCACACGAGCAATTAGTGGCTACATCCACACAATGTACCAGTATCTAGTACTAGATGACATGACATCGGTAAATCACCATGATCAATATAATATATGGGGCAGGGACGGAGATCACCTGTGCAGTTGCTAATGTACGATTTGTATGTGCGAAATAATTACTGCAGTGGATCTGGGCCGTTTATTTGTAGATCTGACGACCTAGATCGATTGATGTAGTACACCCGCATGGTACATGATACCAAGTTACTTTTATGCCAGTATTTTACAGCGACTCGCTATGCTACCCACCTGGTTGGATAGTGTAAGTGAGTCGCTGTCTTCAACACACATTATACAAGCGGCTCAATATGTTTAAAACCATCCAGATTGTCTATACAGAAATTATATCATTATATTTGTCACTAAAATATTTTCATAATATTGTTATTTTATTAGTACGTCTTACTGTAAAGTTATAAAAAATAAACACGCACAGGAGTAACATGAACATCGTGCTGTACGTCCATGTCAGCACACATAGGTAGGCAGCCCCCGGCTCATGCAAGGTGCATTACGTTTCGGTAGGAAAGGGTAAACCGTCTTTCGGCGCCAAGACACGAGAAACGTAATGTATATACGCAAATCCACAAGCCTACCCTCGCGTCTCATCTCTTCTCCCTGCACTGAATTGCACAAACTCGCAACATTCGCAACACCAAGGAGAGAAGAGCGGGTCGAGCTGGTAGGAGTGCAAAGAAAGAGTAGCAGCAATGAACGTGAGGTTAGTGATCCGCGTCGGCGCTCGGGTGGCGCCGAGTGCACGCGACGGCACGACATCGACGTCGTTCGTCAAGGACATGACGGCTTCCTCGCTATCGGGGTGGGCGAGGAGGCCGGCATTGGCGGATCCGTCGGTGAGGATAAGCGCGACGCCGACGGCGGTGGAGGGAAGGAGCAGACGAGGGGATGTAGCGGAAGTGAGGAGTCGCTCCGGGCCTTCATGTTCCTCTCCTTCTGGGGGCCTCACACCTGATCACATTTTACATGTGTTAGTTCAGTATGCTGCCTATGTTGCAAGATTATTTTTACTAGATGTACTAGTACATGTACCTTCATTTTCCCCTCATCTTTTCCCTAGCTTCATTTTGTCGGAAATGCTAAGGTGCCAAATATTTGTTCTGAGAGAACAATGGGCATTAAAGAGTTACTCCCTCCGTTTCAAAATACGTGACTCACTTTGACTTACGTGTCAAAATTGGTAATCATTGACCAATAATATTTTTCTAAATATTTAGATTATCTCCCATTTTGATGAAGCCTGAAATGTTGCATTATCTTGACATTCAGTGTACAAATGTATTTTGATCTTGAATCTGGCTCTTCGACCTGGAGCTCTCGTGAACTCGCCCTGTGAGCATGCCGCCCGCCGCTCCGGTGATGGCATCCACCACCACCTCCCCCTCCTCTCCGCCGCACCCCCTACACCGCCCCTCACCCCCTCCTCCATCGCATAGCTTGCTGCACTGGCAACGGCGCTCAGAGCCACCATTCCATCAACAACAGCGCCTTTGGTCATTCCGACGACGGCGTCCACAGCCACCAATCACGTCATCCCCTTCATTTTTCTTCCCTTAGATGGCTTCCTCTCTCTCAAGTTTAGACTTTCGAGCGGCGGTCCTCGGGAAGCAAACCAAGAAGGAACGCAGATGGGTTGATTCCACCCTTTCCAGCCCAGAATCAGTGCAATCCCGGCATTGCGGGTGGGTGCTAACTAGGTCACCTTCTCCTAGCCCGTCAGCTCAAGGACCTTGGTCGCCAAGTCAGTTGGGGGTGCCAGCCATACCGAGGCCTCCTCCTGAGGCTAGGGGTAAAGCCGTCCTCTTCCTCAATGGCGGGCTACCCTTGGCCAACACCGGCGGGCTAACCTTAGCCAACACCTGCGCGCCTGTTCTTGCCCAGATGCCCGTCGATGCTCAACTGCCAGAACCTAACCCCTGGCAAGAGGTTCGCCGGCGACGTTCCTGGCGTCGAAGGCCTCAATCAAGGCGGCGGCAGCCTCCCGCATCACGCCTAGTTCCCCGTGATCTCGTCGGTCCCTGCTTCAACTGTTTCGCCGCCAATCACGTAGCGGCGGCATGTAGAAACCCTACCCACTGCTTCTGTTGCAAGGAGGTGGGGCACACTTCCACTCTCTACAAAAAACCGCCAAGCCCATCACCATCGCAAGGCAATCGTCGCCTGCCGGTGACCTGCGGGAAAGACTTCAGCCAAGTCGGAGGGTTGATAAACGTTTTCTTAGCCGCTCATCGTCGGTCGTCAGCGCTGGCTCGGGTAGCTCGTCCCCGCCCTAACGCTGCTGGTTAGCGCCTCAGGAGGTGCCCATACGACCACCCTCGCCCTTGCGTCTTCAACTGCGACGTTCCCCATCGCCTCGTCCCCGTGGGGGGAGGGATCTCCTTCCGTCGCTTTTTGGGGATGTCGACAATGATTTTCCTCTTGGGAACCCTTTCCACCGCCCCGGCAGGGAGGTCTGCGTTGTTCCGATATCGACGACCATGCGGGACATGGAAAGATGTCTAGAAAGAGCCCTCATCATCTGTGTCGAGGGAATGAGACCGGTAGTCTCGATCCATGAGGTCGCATAAGAAATCCACGACGAGAGGGGCGTGCATCCGTCCAGCTTCTCGGTGCACCCGTATTTCCCAGAAAACTTCCTGGTCGTTTTCGATACTCATTCATCCAAAGACAGCATCCTCCGTGGCGGCCCTATCAGGACATCCTGATTCCTCCTACTGTTGCGCCAGTAGTCACGTTTAGCGTAGGCAATCAACCAACCTTTGCGCTTCTGGGTCATTCTAAGTCTGAAGGGTTGCCTATCGACGCCTAGAGCCTGGCCGCCGTGTCTTCCATCCTTGCTCCCTCATGCCAGGTCGAAGCTTTTGATGAAGCCTCCACATTGCAAGTAGACCTATCAGCCTTCCGCATGGTAGCTTGGTCGCTCAATCCCAATAAAATCCCCAAAGAAAAAAATGGCGATCATTACAGAACCGGATTTCCTCCCAGATGGTTCCATCCTGGAACACGGCGTGCAAGTGTTCTCCAAACCTTCCAGCTCCAGGGAATCATGGGAGGCCTTAAGCTACAACGTCATCATTCATATCCACTGCGTAGAGGACTTCGCTTCGTTAGCTCAACCCGTCCTCCCTTTTGCTCCATTAAGCGACGACTCAGGTTTTGGCGGTATCCCCGGTAGCGGCTCTGACGACTCTGGGCCACGCCGCCATTCCTTCTGTACCAAGCCCGACGTAGTTGATGGCCACCTACAACTCGCCGGAGGTCGGGAAGAAGGGGGCACGGGGCGTGGAAGGCGCAGAGCTTCTCTCGTGAGCTCCTAGAAGCTCCCACCGATGGCAGCGTTGGGTATCGTGCCAGATAGGGCCCCGCTGCCTTTGTGTCAAGTCGTGCACGGGAAAGGGGGCGCCGAAAGTCGCTTGCCAAGTCTTGTCAGGTGGGCCTCACCAACACCAGCAAGATCAAGCTGCCGCTTGCCGTTTCAGGAGCCAAATCTTAGCGAGCAACCATATCTCGGCAAGAAGATGGGTGAACAGCAGCCAAATCTCGGCAAGCACATGGGTGAAAAGCCTGAACAAGCTTTAAATGCTCACGGAGCTCCTTTCAGCCTGGTCAGCGCCTCGGGCTGCTCAAGCCGTAGCTTCAAGCTGCCCTCTTTGGACACGGCGTCTCAACCAGGGGTTGGACCCAGCACACTGTCACCTGTTGCTGCTCCCCCCGGGGAGGCTGCCTCTTTTTCTGCGACAACACAAAGTCCATCCCTGCAGCTCAAAAGCCCCTCGCCCTGCAACTCGGATAGGACTTCATGTGCCATGCAAACGGACCAATCTTCCGACAACTGGCCAGGCAAACTTGATCGCGACCCACCAGCGGCCCAGCTGGTTACCGAGTGTCTTCCTCTGTCCCAGCATGCTCATGGCGCTGGCTTAGACTCTCCCGCAACACCTTGCCCAACCGACATTGATGGCGTAACTCCACCTCCTGGCGTCCAAGCCTTAGCCGCCAGAACCGAGCTGATATCATACTCAAGACGGGTAAAATGTGATCTAAAAAAACCATTGTTGCCACTGCCTGATGTGCAAATGGACCATTGCAAACAACAATCGGCTTTCACCCCACGGCGTAGCACACATCTGGCAGCCTCGCGCCGCAAAAGACTCTTGGCAGACCAACATACGCAACTTCTCCTAGCGAAGCGTCTCGGCCTCAAGCTAGATAGTGGGTCAGATGATAAGACAACGCTCAGAAAATTCCAGAACATCTTTGACACTCAACTCTCGTAGGAACACATCGCAGCTTTGGCAACGCTATTCCGAATTCCCGTTCTGGAGGACCTCCCTCATGACGCTGTCGGCAACGTAGTGGTCGACACGAACCCCGCACCCCTCGTAGCCACCTAAGTCAGGTGACTCAGGTCGTTGGTCGCGTAGCAGCAACAATGAATGTATGCAATATCAATTTCATTAGTTGGAACGTTAGGGGCTTAAACATGAGGGCCAAGAGAAATGTGGTAAGAGAATCCGTAGTCGCTTCACAAGCGTCGGTCGCATGTATTCAAGAGACAAAGCTTCATGTAATAGACTCACCCCTTGTAATGGAAACCCTAGGACCATCATTTGATGGTTTCTCCTACTTGCCGTCATCCCAAAATAGAGGTGGCATACTGTTAGCATGGAATAGCAGTAGGGTCACTTGCACAGCTCAGAGGTTACAAAACCATTCCATAACTGCTAAAGTCCTTCTCCCTAACGACTCATCCTCCTGGGTCTCGGCAGTGTATGGACCTTCCAAGGACGTACTCAAGCCAGAGTTCCTCCAGGAACTTTGTGACAAGGACACTTGTCTAGTCCGTGGATGATTATCGGTGACTTCAACCTAATCTTGCAAGCCAGTGACAAAAATAATGACTGTTTAAAAAAAACGGCATATGGGCAGCTTCCAAAGGGTGTTAGACGACCTACAGCTTTAAGGAGATTCACCTTAATGGCCGTTCGTTCACCTGGACGAGTGCTAGAGAGAGACCAACACTAGAATGCATTGATTGAGCATTCGTCTCCCCTGAGTGGGACTTGTTGTACCCAGGCAGCTTTCTTAGGGCGTTGCCCTCCACGGCATTTGACCATTGCCACCTGTTGCTATCCACGGCCTTCTTGTTGGGGGCAAAAAAATGTTTCCCTTTTGAGTCCTTCTGGACAAAGGTCGAAGGGTTTCAATAAATAGTTTCCGTGGTATGGAAGTGTGACAGCATGCGAGTAGACCCACTGAGACGCCTCCACACTCTTCTCACATCTACTTCACATTCTTTGCAAAGATTGAGCCAGTGACAATGAGGCAGCGTGCACCAGCAAATCGGGATGGCAAAGGAACTGCTATATTAGTTTGATTTGGTTGAGGAAACAAGGCCACTTTCTCCTTGGGAGTGCTGGTTCAGGATGGAGCTCAAAAAGAAAATGCTTGGTCTTTGCTCCTTCGAATGAACAATTGCACGTCAAAGGTCGTGTATTAGGTGGTTGAGGGAAGGAGATGCGAACACGCGTTTCTTTCACCTACATGTAAATCACCGTCAGCTCCGAAATTTCGTCGTGGGTGTAAAGGTTGCCGGATCCTGGGTTCAAACTCAAGAAGGGATGGAAGAGGTCTTTCATGATCATTTTGTCAACCTCCTTGGCAAGCCGATCGACCGTGCACATTCCCTAGACCTGAGTTACATCAACATTTCATCGCATGACCTTCAAGACTTGGAAGCTAGCTTCTCCAAAGAGGAGGTTTGGGAAGCAATCAGGTGTTTACCACCTGAGAAGGCACCGGGTCCGGATGGTTTCAGTGCACTCTTCTATCAGCGTTGTTGGGGCATAATCAAGCAAGATATCATGGCAGCCTTCCAAGCCCTTGCTCTCTTGGCAGGGGAGAACTTTAAGTTGCTCAACCGGGCGTTGTTAATGTTGTTGCTAAAGAAGCAATCAGCTTAGGAGGCTTTTGACTACCGGCCTATCAGTCTTCTCCATAGTTTTGCCAAACTTTTCTCCAAAGTTCTTGCCCGAAGTCTCGCATCGGAACTGCCAAAGCTAGTAGCTTCAAACCAATCAGCTTTCATCAAAGATAGATCCATTCAAGACAGTTTCCTCTTGGTTAGGCAGTCCGCGCGTTGGCTTCACCAACAAAACAAACTGGCACTCCTGCTGAAACTCGACATCGCTCAAGCTTTTGACTCAGTGTCCTGGTCCTTCCTGTTGGATATTCTACGGTACAAGGGTTTTGGCCCAAGGTGGTGTTCTTGGATAAGTATCGTGCTCAGGACTTCGTCTACCAGAGTGCTGGTTAATGGACAACTGGGGAAGCCGATTTGGCATAGTCATGGGCTTCGTCAAGGGGATCCTTTATCGCTGATGTTGTTCATCATTGCCATGGACATTCTTAACAACCTATTCCTCGCAGCAGAAAACGCGGCCCTGCTACATCCGATCGTAGGGCACCAAGGAATATCGCATCGCCTCTCTCTTTATGTAGATGATGCGGTGGTATTCCTCACTCCAGTCCAGGAAGACCTGCTTACTATCAAAGAAATATTGCAACTCTTTGGTGAGGCATCAGGTCTACGGACCAACATGTCCAAGAGTTCCTTCTCGCCTATCCGTTGCAACAACCAAGAAATTGAACTCATCTCAGACAGTCTACACTGCAACAGGGTCTCTCTCCCATGCAAATATCTAGGCCTGCCCCTCACCTTGTGAAAGCCGTCAAGAGCAGATTTCCAACTCCTTTTGGATAAGGTTGCTAACCGTCTGCAAGTCTGGTAGGCCAGTATGCTTTCACAAGAAGGAGGGCTAGTTTTGGTCAAGACGGTGTTGTCGGCCATGTCGGTCTACAGCTTATGGCACTCGAGCCCCCACTCTCGGTCATTAAACAAATTGACAAAATGCGTCGAGCATTCCTTTGGAAAGGTTCTCAAAGTGTGGCCGGAGGTAACTGCTTAGTGGCTTGGTCCACAGTTTGCCGCCTCCTACACTTAGGGGGACTCGGCTTACACAACTTGGTCATGTTAGGGCGGGCCTTGCGCATCAGATGGCAATGGTTGCATAGGACCTGGGCGGCGAGGCCGTGGGGACGACTACACACAGAGACCAGTCGGGTGGATGAAGCCATGTTCAAGGCTTCGATCTCGGTCACGGTTGGGAATGGCAAAAATTCCTTGTTCTAGGAGGACCGTTGGCTTGACGGTCACACAATTCTAAGCCTGGCGCCGTCGATAGCCAGGATGGTTAAACAATCGATCAAAAAGAAAAGGATAGTAGCTCAAGCCCTCACAACTAGTACCTGGATTTCGGATATTTTGGGCTAGTTTGACATTCAAAAGGTTGCGGAATTCATCCAGCTGTGGAACAAGCAGCTACCGATCCGACTCAAACAGGGAATCGAGGACTTAGTTATTTGGCATTGGGAGACGTCCGGTCGCTACTCGGTCAGGTCGACTTACATGGCTTTCTTCGCAGGATCGCTCGGTTTCCTGTGTGCGGAGGCCATTTGGAATACTCATACTCCTCTTAAATGCAAAATCTTCATTTGGTTAGCAATTCGCCGACGTTGTTGGACGGCCAACAGCTGCTGTCTATACCAACTCTCCATGTTATCTGTAGACAGTACTAAAGACAGCTTATACAATGGGTTGTTGTGATATAGTCGGCTATAGGATTATAGACAATACACAATCTTTTAATGCTTTTCTTGATTCTGGTGCTACAGTCGGCTACAGGATTGTAGATATCACATTCTCTCTCTTCATTCTCTTTCATCCACGTCAGTTTAAATCCTATATGGCAAAGACTATAAACAGCTGATATAAGTCTATTGTACATGACTTTAAGAACGGCAAACCTGTTATCTAATGCCGGGTTGGGTGGAACTAGAGATGCCACCTTTGTTCAAATGGTAGAATCTAGATGATCTATTACATGCTTTCAATTTCTACACAAGTTGTTGACATGATCACATCAAAATTCTGAATTATCTTATGCACAAGCTACACTAATTGGGTCCCCAGCAGACGAGATGCATCACGTTGTCGTCCTTCTCCGCTCGCCTCATCCTCACCAACTTCGTCTTCTCCGCCGCAACCGCCGTCTTCGCGGACACATCCTTCAACCCGCCGGAGAATCGCCTCGTGTACGGCTGATGGTTGGCGGCAGCAGCAGGAGCCGATGGCTTAGGCGCCTGTTTGGACGACGCCGGCTGCTCGGCCCGGACGGCGGCCTGCACCATCCTGACGCACACCCTGCTCATGTAGCCCAGGCTCATCGCTGCTGCTGCAATTAGCTTCTGCTGATCAGTCGGATGATGCTCACCTCAACTCTGCACCTGCCTCTTTCGTGTCAGAATTCAGAAAAGTTTGGTATACACTTACAACTGTGAAGCAAATATATAGGAGTACAGGCAACGAGATCAGGTTCTGCCATCCCAAAACCATCAAACTTTTGGCTCTGTTCTGCACACTGCTTTGCTCCTAGAAGACATGTACTTTCAGTGTGCGCAACAGCAGTGCTGAGAAACAAACTATCTAAAGTATTAACTTCAGTACTGATGAAACAATAAAAAGATGAAATTTTAAGTGCAATTAATTAGTGGCCTGCAATTTGTCAATTGAGGCCACAAGTGAAATGGCCCATACATGATTTCAATTTGTGGGCGATAAAGAATCGATGTACTTTCTGGTACTAGTTTTTCTGGGTGCAGGCAGCACACAGGTAAAGGAAACTGACAAGAACAGGGGACCTTTCATGACTGATTGATCTAGCAAGTGAACAAAAAGAAATACCAAAAGTTAAATCAATGTAACAGCGAAGGTTGAATAGGATAGGCACATCTACAACGCGCCTGAAAGTTCAAGACAAGGACGAACTCACGAACACATGGGTGATTTAGGAGCAAGGGCAAGAAGATGAGAGGGGGAGAGAGATCTTACTGTTCTTGATGAAGATGCTTCTTGACTCCAATCTTCTGTTATTCTTTCCCCTTCCATTCTGTAGGCTAATCAATAGTGGATTGACAATCTGAAGGTCATGAAGACTGAAGAGCAGAAGTACGGGGCTACTGCAACTCGCTGGCCGAGAATATTTCTATCAAATTAGTACTTATTGGCCAAGAAATAATTAAATCAGTCAATCAATGCTGGCCTTTGCTGTGTACTCCTACTTCGAAATGAAAACGAGTCCTTTATAGGAATTCACTTATTTCAATATATATATTTTTTTATTCCTATTGGCAACATATCAGGTGTAACCCACCTTAGGATGCAACCTGGTCGGTTAAGACACCAAATCAACATTAAAAAATCTGAAAAAAATAGTGATGCAGTCTATGAAGTGTTGTAGCGCCCTTCAAAATTAACTCAAAGTGTGGTAGATGAAACAAAAAAAAAAGTTTGTTGTGAATAGTACGCCATCTATCTTTTTCTTTTCATTTATCATTTTGCTAGAATTTTCTCATTTGTGTTACTCTTAACACAGATTGAATTTAAACTTAAAATTTAATAGATAAGTAAAGTAAATTGAGAAACACATCATCGATTTTCTTGAACTTTTTCTATTTATCTAGTACTCAACCGACCGGGTTGCATCTTAATGGTGGATTGTACTTGTTGTGTTGCAATTTCTGTTTGCTTCAAATATATATATGATTAAGTAAAGTACGCTGTGGGTGCCTAAACTTGTTAGAGTTGGTCACTTAGGTCCCTAATATATGGAAATGCCCGATCAAGTACCTAAACTTAGTTAAGTGGGTCATTAGAGGTCCGTGCACGTGGACTCTCCAGCGTGGCAGTAGTACGCCATCTATCTTAAAGTGGCTAGGATGGGCTTGACCGCTGACATGGATAGTTGACCGTGCACGTGGACTCTCCAGCGTGTCATGTGGGCTCATGGCGGGATTTTGTGCACCAAACAGCGGCCCGATATTTTTGCATTTTGGTCCTCGTAAATCTTCAAGACCTAAAATCCCAACCGAAATCCTTGATCCCTATTTATATCCCTACCGAAATCCCAAATCCCTAATTCCCCTCTCCCCCACTGTGCCACCCCCTGCTCTGGTGACAAAGGCATGACAGCAAGCTTCTGCTCAGGCGACAAAGGTGTGACGCCTGGCTCGCTGCGCTCTCCATGGCCATGACGTTGAGCTCCTCAACGGGAAGCCACCGGAGGGGGAAGCTTGCGCTGCCGTTGATCCTGTGCCCAAGCTGTGGGTGGAGGAACATGGTGCAATTGACCTCCAGAATAAGAGAGAATCCCGACCGCGATTTCTTCAAGTGCCCGAACCACCAGGTGAGTTCGTTTGTTGATTTGGGATTTTGGATTTGGCGTGCATGATTTGGATTTGGTTCTAATTTTCATCATTTTGCTTTCTTTGGAGTCAGTGCGATGGATCTAGCTGTAGCTTTTGGCTGTGGGAGGAACAATATGGCAAGTATTTGTGTGAACAAGGCATGATCTGTTCAGATGAAGACACTGTGGCAGTGATGAAGAACGAAACGAATGTGGAAGAAGAAAAAGTTGGAGAAGGCATGGAGGAGAAGATATATGTCCTTGTTCGCATGTTGATGGTAGGGTTAGAAGTAGGAAAGGATGTTGTAGCTTTAGTGAAGTGTTTGCTGGTTGTTTCTGTGCTGTTGTTAGCTACTTTGGTCGCACTTCTGTTTATGCAGATTAGCATGTGTGGCAGTTGATGAAATTTGTGTGTATGTTGCAATGGAAATACATGTGTGAAACAGATGGCTTCACATTATTCTCTTTGCAATGGTATTTGATGGATATAAGTAAACTATGTTCATGTACTGAATTGCACAACAAATTGAGCATGACCAAACAGAGAAATAGTGAGATGTAGTTCAGTTGATCCATAATATTGCATAAAGCAGTCACAACAGTACTTAAATGACTTAAGCAGTCTTTGGAGTAATTGACAGAACTCTAGAACTTAGCAGCTTATAAACATCTAAGCTGGACACTTTCTAGTTTGTACCAAAATGAACATGTAAGGTACTGATTTGATCACTTTCTTAATGCAAAAAACAACCCTTTTGTCTGCATAATGAAATGACAATCGTATATAATTTATTTCTAGGAGCATAATAAGGTAATAAACCAAGAATAACGTAAACCAATCTATTAAGTCTATTGAATGAATAATCAACTCTAACTTATCATCTAAGGTTTTCCTAAATATAAATCATCATGCTAAGATAAAATTTCTTATGTCCAATGAATCAAATAATTGGGTGTAGGTTGTGATTCCAAGTGCGCTAGCCCTTCCCGAGTGAAACGTTATCAACGGTCACCTAAAAACAACAATAGAGCAAAAATGAGTTCAAAACTCAGCAAATACATAATAAAGCTATAA
The DNA here is from genome assembly GCA_036346405.1 of Phyllostachys edulis. Taxonomy (NCBI): domain Eukaryota; kingdom Viridiplantae; phylum Streptophyta; class Magnoliopsida; order Poales; family Poaceae; genus Phyllostachys; species Phyllostachys edulis. Next base: position 11,769,198 of record CM070560.1, on the reverse strand, counting down.
ACAACAGTTTATCAACCATAATCAAGGTTATCATCATCATCTATCTATTTAATGACATTCTCATACTCAAACAAACAAGACATATTCCAGATAGGTAAAGTTGCACAATTTAACAATTTACTCATATATGCGAACGCACCATCATGCTCATGCTCATATGCATCTCATCAGCTGATACCGGTATAGCAAAGTGTTCACCTGTTGATGACACACTCTATCCTTCACTCCCGTGAAGTCCCCACCAAAGTAAGATTTTATCTAGAGCACTCTGGACTAGTCATGTTTCTTTCTTGCCGACCTTACCGGAATAGTTACATGACTTTCTCACCGACCTAGCTCATGCAACTCCTATCATCATGAATGCAAATGATGCAACATCTCTAATCGTTCATTAATATAATTCATCTCATTAACTCAATACCTCATTCTCATTAACTGAATATCATAATCTCCTTCACCCAATGTAATCAATATCATATATAAGAATAAGCTTAACAAAAGTATATAAATAGCATGATATGTAATACCAATGACAATAGCAAACAACCAGTTGTTCACCACTCTACCATGTAATTGCCTCTTAGCCCTTTAAAGCCGGATAACGGAATTGTGTGACGGCGCATGAGGCCACTGTCCCTGAACAAGCAAGTAATAACACACACTCAAAAATATCATGAAAATCACATCATCACAGCAGCAACCCGTCACACTAATCGACCTCGCATATTTACACCAAATCGACACTGCTACAAAAAGGCGAATACTGGACACTTCATCACAGACGGTTGACCAAAACCGTCTGTATTACATGCAATCACAGATGGTTTTGGTTTAGAGACCGTCTGTGTTACTGGCTACACTAAAAACCGTCTTTGAAGAGGTAATATCACATACGGTTCATGATGAAAACCGTCTGTGAAGTAACACAGACGGTTCTTAACAATAACCGTTTGTGATATTTCGAAATATCACAGACAGTTTTCAACAAACAACCGTCTGTAATACTTCACAGACGGTTCTTAACACGAACCGTCTGTCATAATATCGCTATAGTTCCTGGTGAGTTTCGTCGTCGCCTGTTGAGTTTCTTCATCGCCGTCGTTGCCGATGCGTCTCTTTGTCGCATCAATGCTGCTTCAATGTCGTTTCGGCTCCCCGATGCGTGTCTTCGTCTCACATGCCGAATTTATTCCTTGTTTTATAAAAAAAGATCATCCGCCATCGAAGATCATCCCCACATATAACTCTACAATATATATATACTTCTAGGGCAGAAATGGCTCCCTCTTCTGTTTCCTTGTCGCCGACATTGATGGCCTTCATGGCCATGTTGTACAAGCACCTCTCCGGCCATACGTTGGTGGATGCCGCGAAAGAACACTGTTTCAATAGTGTCCCCACTGCTCTACCCGAGGATTTGCTGGAGCAGGTGATGGCCACCTTCCGCCATCTTGACATCTTCCTCCGTCGTATCTTCCGGGTGATCTCCTACTTCCGACAAGTGTACTACGTCATCGATGTGGTCCTCCACAACGATGTTGCATGTCTCCAGGAGGCTTGCCGTCACTTGGACTGCTTAATCGAGGCAGCGGGCGACTAAATCGACCATGCCGAGACCCATTAAGCAAGGGAAAAGAGCATATGGGCTCAATTCTTTTTGATTCAACAGTCCGAGGGTCTTTCGAGAGACACTCGAACGAGTACATCAGCGGGTGGACGTATTTTAGGCTTCGTTCGCTGATGATCATGAACCGTCCGATGCCAATGCTGTCGCTGCCTACGAAGTTTTGAAGACAGAGATAGCAGCCTACCTCCGCCACTAGAAAAACTTTGTTTATTTAGGTTTCTAAAAACATTGTTTATTTAGGTTTATACTTTTTTTTGAATCTTTATAAGAAGCGACTGGCCACACTGTTTGGCCATATGTAAATTCCAAAATAAAAGAAAAAAAATCTAGTTTAGAGGTGAAGTTACTATATTATAGTTGAACTATATATCACAGACGGTTTAGTGGAACAAATATCCGTCTGCAAATTTTCTGTAGTATTTAAATGACAAAATTGACATGTAAACATGTAATTTCTTCATGTCATGTAAATGTATACATGATAATTAATATGCTCAAAACATAGAACTTGAGAATAACCATATCACATATGGTTCTATTATGGAACCGTCAGTGATATGGTCTCGTATCACAGACGGTTCCACGATAGAACTGTTTGTGATATGGCCTCATATCACTGACGGTTCCACGATAGAACCATCTGTGATACGAGACCATATCACTAACGGTTCCATAATAGAACCGTCTGTGATAGGTTTCTTTATTAGTAGGAGCCAGCTAGGGTTTGCGCCCTAACTCGTCACTTCCCAGTGCCCTTATTCTCGTCCATTTCGTCCCCACCCGAGTGACCTCATTGCCGACGCTGCCCTTCTTCCCGTTGCCGACGGTTGTGACATCACGGTTCACTGCACAAGACACTCGTACGATAAGAGTGTCTTGTGCAGTGTCACCGTCGTGCCACAACTACGGTGACGCTGCCTTCCCCTCTTCCTCCTCCCCCCGGCGTGTGTGGCCCCGGCTACCTCTAGCTCCACCGACCTCGGCCTCGGCTACCTCACCACTGACACCGGCGATGTCGATCGAGGTAAGATAGATCTATTGGTTTGTACTGTTGGTATTCATGTGAACTGTGAGGACCTGATCCGGAAGCACCCAGAGGGATCTCCCAGGACTACCCAGGAGGTCTAACAGAACACCCAGAGGTCTGGGAGGTCCTCCAAGAACGCCCGGGGGTCTCCTAGGACCACCCGAAGGGGCCTCCAGGACCACCTAGGAGGACTCAAAGGCCTACTCGGAGGTCCTGCCAAGACCATTTGGAGGTCCCAGTCTCTGTGCACAACGAGCTAGTCCTAGGAACAGTTTGCTAGCTCGCACAGACTCAACATCGGTGTCATCACAACCATACACGACAAGCCAAAGATGAAGTAGACAAATTAATATATATAACGAAAGACCTTACGGTCAAGCTTGTTTATAGAGGTGCCAGTAGGGCAAACAACAAAAGAAAACCTGCAGCGGAACACTTTAAAGCGTGGAAACTAGTCGACAAGCCTACAGGCTATCGAGTGGAGGACGTCCCCTAGTGCGTAGGGTCCTCAAAGAGATCTTCTCCAAAGAGCTCGGAGCTCCCAGGGAGGTCTTCGGCTGCTGATTAACCAGAGGGCACAAGCCATGAGTACTTTGAATGTACCCAGCAAGTCATAGGGAAATGAATGCAATTAATATTCATGAAGGCTTGACAAGGAAAAGCTGTATGGTTAGTTTGCAGAAAGCAACATTTAACAGAAATACAATAAGTAGATTGCAAAGCATAAGTTGACAAAAACTAATACATAAGTAAAATAGTTTTCTTTGAAAACAACACGCGACCACCCAGGTCGTGAGCACCGACCACCCACGACCACCTAGGTCGTGAGCACCGACCACCCAGGTCGTGAGACAAACCACTCGGAACCCACCACGACCACAATTTGAGAAAACGTCTACCCCTTGCGTTAAAGAATCTCGGTATGTCCATAACCGAGGACGTGGCTATTCGAATAGATTTTACACTCTGCAGAGGTGTACAGCTTTACCCACAAGACACGACTTCTCTAGTTGGTTGGACATCTGTCGATGGCCTGATCACTTCCTTTGGTAAGCAGCCTAGAGCACGTGACAAGGCCTTTACAAAGCTCTACTCTGAATTAGTTCTGTTCGCTAAGGTTTCGCCACATAGGCCCCCTCTTGCGCCATTCCCATCTAAAACAGAACCAAGTCGAAGTATTGCTAATTAGTTGGCCAGGACCACCCCATAATGGACGTGTGGTTGCACAGGAGTGACCCAGATCAATATCGTACAAGGTTAAGTCCTTAGTTGGCTGCTCAGGCGAGTCTATCCACAACCCATCACTGACACAATAACAGGCACACAACACCCACTACTCACTTCACGCCAACTCTTTCAACATAAATCGTTTTTCCTGGTTCTACCTGGCCAAATGACCACCTAGGTCATGGCACTCAAATTTTATTAGCGGCAACACATGTCGTGGCAACACATGCCACAATTCCATAGTTCATTAGTCAAGTTTATCATTGTTGGGTTCAACCCGGCCATAGGACCACCCAAGTCCTGGCACAACAAATTTTAGTTAAAGAGGCAACAGATGCCGTGGCAACACACAGGCCACACTTCGCATTAATCAGCAACACAGACCGTGCCAACTCATGTCACAAATCATGTGCGCTTGGGTAAAAATAACATTTGTTGAATCATGTGAGCGAGAGACCATCGTCTACTTAGAGCAGGTCTAAGCAATAAAACGCACCCATGTTGGTATGCCAAGACATCCAACTAAAATAACCCATCCTACAGGTATCCAAGGGTACATGTCAACATGCTACATTCAACCATACCAAGGAGTCATTTTGACAAGTGGTGATTAACTACTCTCAAAACCATTTTTCTATAAAACTAGCCAAGCATGTTTATAACAAAACAATATACTTTTTGCAAAATGGGTTCAACATGATCAAAGGTCTATGACTTGCCTCCAGTGAAGGGTTGAGCTGTTTCAGTCGAGGTCGTTGGGTCCAAGAACTCTTCAGGACAACCGGATCCTATACGTGCGAAAAGAACCAAATAAATAAAGCAAATCCACAAAAACTCCAATGAAAGAATCAAGCCAGAGCTAAAAAGAAAGGCACTGGATCAAGACAAAGGCAGGAGCTTGAACCACTCGAATCAGAGCTCCAATCGAAGGAGAAAGAGCCCTTCAGGAGGAGATCTGAGCTGAGAGAGAGGTCCAAGACAACTGAAAAACAAAAGGGGCAATAGGTCTCTCTAGTGCTTCATATAAGCACGGGGAGGGACAAAGAAGGACGGCGCATTCAATGTGCACATCGAGAGCAGGTAAAGGAATGACAGGAGCGGGTAAAAGAGGTGACAACAGAGTCAAAAAGGGTACAATGGGGGTGACAGCATTTAATGCGATGCAGCAGCATTTAATGCGCGCGGACTCTCGTGGTATTGGGACACGACGAGAGGAAGAAGAAAGTGAGCAGAGGACATGACAAGGTGGTCCCACTGGAAAGGTGGTCGTGACCAAGGGGAGGTCGTGACCACCAGGGGGTGGTCTTGACCACGAAGGTGGTCTTTACAAAAAGACCGAGAAGGGTGGTCTTTACAAAAAGACCACAGGGAGGTCCTGACCAAAGGAGGTCACGGCAAAACGACAAAAGAGAGGAGGTCGCGGCCTCAGGGGGAGGTCGCGGTAAAACTACAAAAGAGAGGGGGTTGCGGCCTCAGGGGGAGGTCGTGACAAAACGAGAAAAGAGAGGAGGTCGTGACCACAAGGAGGTGTCACAGCCCAAGGGGGTGGTCTTTGCAAAAAGACCAGGAGGGTCGTCTTCGCAAAAAGACCATGGGAAGGTGGTCTTTGCAAAAAGACCAAAGAGGTGGTCTTTGCAAAAAAGACCACATGAGAGGTCATGACCTAAAAGGAGGTCGTGACCCAAAGGAGAGGTCTGGACCTCGAGGGAGGTCGTGACCCAAAAGGGTGGTCTTTGCAAAAAGACCAAAAGAGGTGGTCTTTGCAAAAAGACCACAAGGGCGAGGAGGTCCTGGGGGCAAGAAGGATACACGCAGCGAAGCGGGGCCGTCCGATTTTGATTGGATGGTTCAAACTGAGCGTGCTCACGTGAAGAGAGAGAAAAGGGCTGTCAGGCGGTGAAGTCCAAAACGAAAAGGAGAGGTCCGGACTGGGGGAGGGGGGAGGTCCTGACGGCCAAGATGAACTCAAGGAAGGTCCTGACGGTCAAGATGAGATCAAAGGAGGTCCTAACGGCCAGGATGAGATCAAAGGAGGTCTTGACGATCAGGTTGAACTCGAAGGAGGTCCTAACGGTCAAGATGAGATCAAGGGAGGTCCTAACGGTCAGAATGAACTCAAAGGAGATCCTAACGGTCAAGATGAGATCAAAGGAGGTCCAAATGGACACGGGGAGGTCCAAATGGACACGAGGAGGTCCAAATGAACACGAGGGAGGTCCAAATGAACACTAGGGAGGAAAGAAGGTTAAACAGAAGAGATCCAGAAGGGAGAAATTCAACCTGAACTTGAATTTCAGAACTCAAGGATGTTTGAAACACAAACCTGAGCTTGAGAACATCTCGGGGGTGGTCATAACCGAAGGAAAAGGTCAGAAGAGGTCTAATCAAACAGAGAGAGAGGAAAAACAAGACCAGAGCTCGAACAAACTCCAAACAAACCAAACTTTCGCATTAGTTGAGGTTCGATTAATTCATATTAAATCTCCAAATTTCCAAAATCTTCAGGTTAAGCTTGAGCAATTCAACAAAACCAAATGGTTATCTTTATTTTTAAAATTTTCAAAAACTCCTTAAAATTGGGATGTTACAAACCTACACCCCTTAAAGGGAATCTCGACCCCACGATTCGGGCTGACTAGAGAATGGGTTCGGGGACTCGAACTCTGCTCACTCTTCCAACAATTCTCTTTTGAGCGAGACAAAGCTGCAACCAACGCTGCACTGACTAGAGACTGTTGGAAATATGCCCTAGAGGCAATCATAGAGATGATTATATTTCATTATGTTCATAATATTGGATAATATGTTATCCTGTTCCTTGAATGAATTATTGGTTATGAAGGTTAACAAGTATGTGACTTGTTGGTGAAACTCCTAACTTATATGATGTTGTTCTAAATGTATCCCTGGTCGGATGTCAATGGTCGGAACACTATTGACTCTATCGACCAGCACATTGCATTGATTGATGACCATGTTTCACCGATCATGGATATAGGGATATCGAATTAATAATGTGAACACATGTTAGAGAACATGGGGTTGCATTGACCCACCTTGAGACACTATTGAGATTGTTATGATTCTATGTGTCGTTAGTTGGTCTCAAGCAATGATGATGTATAATCCTTAGACCTGAAATCAGCATGGTTTCCTACATGTGTAATAGCACTCTTAGGGGTTGCCAATCGCTACTCGTAACTAGGTAGCTATAAAGGTAGCTTTCGGGTATGCTATGAAACATGCGGAGGAATGTGACTGGTCGGATATGGGATTTGCCCCTCCTAACATAACAGGAGAGATGTCTTTGGGCCCCTCGTTGTGGTCGGATAAAGAAAGTGCGTGGCCATGCCACTAGTGATCGAAGTGTTCGACCACGTGAAGTTATCCGACACTCGATTGAGAAAGTATTGAACAGTCCATGGATGACACAACATCTCACCTGAAGTTCAACCAAACATCGTGAGGCAAAGGAAGAATACACGAGTAGGTCGCTTAGCTCGATCGATTCTGGATTTGGTCGATGGAGATACGAAATGGTCGAGATCGGTCGAACGAAATCACAGAGTGGTTGAAACCTGGTCGTAAGGAGTTACGAACTGGCCGTGACCTAATACGAACTGGTCATATAGAGATAGGACCTGGTCATAAGTGATGGGGACCTGATCGTAGATCATATTGCACTAAGGTTCGTCCGATATAATTTGTGTGTATTCGGGAATCGTTATGTCCTGCTAGGAATCGCTAACGACTCATGATCGGAAAGGGTTTTCGAGTCACAACCGATTACGCATGAACCTAACGGGTCACACACTTAAGGGGTTGGAACAAACCAGTACGAATATGATTCGTCAAACGTGTTCAGATAGGATCCGTCACGAGCACTACATAAAGAGATGCATGAGGCTGTTGGGAGGTACGGGTGAACGTAACAGACGAGACACATGAAAGTCGTGAGTTGAGTTGTTCCACCGAAACCCTAGCCGCCATCTTCCTGAGAGCTCTGCCGTACAACTTGATGCTAGCACACCGGTGTATGGTTGTTCCTTTTTTGGACGTGTGGATGCCGTAGAGGCGCTACTGCGGTTGCTGTTGCGCTTGAGGATGATCCGTGATCTTTATAAGGAACTGCAGAGATTGCTGGAGGAGACGATCGACCACGACCACCGCACCGATGTGCTCGACGCTAGACGATCGACTATGACCACTACATCGACGCGCTCTACGTTGGACTAGGCTACTCCAACCCTTCTTTCGTTGCTCTGCGCGTCTGGTGGCAACGATCTATGATCATCTACTTGCTTGGCTTCCCGGATTACGTGGTAGAAAATTTTGATTTGTTGCTATCGTAGCCTACCCGTACCCCAACAGAGACTTACCAGGATTGAGGCTCTGAACTGGTTGGGCTTGCTCCACGGTGACTTGGTTCACTTGTCCTCTCACAGAGGGAAAAGGAGCTCCGGCGGCTTGCCTTGGAATCTGGGGTGGAGCTTCCTCTCACGAGGAAGGTCGAGGACAATTCTTGGCGTAGTGACCCTTTCGCTGACAATTGTAACAGGTAACTCCTGCGGCTAGATTGGCGCTCCGATCGTTGGTTGATCTTTGTGGTTGTGATGTGAACTCCCCGGTAGCCTGGTTGAGTCTTCTTTGTAGAGGTCGCTCTGGCTCTCTGTCGATAACTTTGATGAACACCCTGCTGCATCATCTTCCTCTTGTAGGATTCTTCAAGTTCACTACGGGAATCTTCTATGAGCATAGCCTTGTCCACCAGATGCTAGAAGTTTGCATAATTATTGCCAATGACTTGAACCTTCAGACTGGGGTTGAGTCCTCGCTTGAAACGCTTCTGTCGAGCATCGTCTGTGGCAACGTCCTCTGGAGCATATCGGGCAAGTTGAGTGAATCTGTTGAGGTATTCCCCCACTGACATGCTTTCTTGCTTCAGCTCATGAAACTCATTCTTCTTCATTTCCACCTTCCCATCAGGAACATGAGAGTAGAAGAAAGCTTCAGAAAACTCGGTCCATGTGATGCTTTGATGGTCTGCATGAGTGGCACAATAATTCTCCCACCATTCCGCGGCATGGCATCCCAGCTGGTGTGCAGCATACAGGACTTTCTCACGGTCGTCACACCAGGTGATGGTAAGTTTCTTTTCTATGGTGCGCAGCCAGTCATCTGCGTCCAAAGGTTCGGAGGAGCCGGACAAGGTAGGTGGTCTGGTCCTCATGAATTCTGCCAATCTCGACTGAGGGAAATCTGGTGGTGGCATGGCAATTGCTTGATTGGTCTGGTTTAGCATCGCGAGAAGAGCGGCAGCTGTCTGACTTTGTTGCGTCATCATCTGGTTCATGTTCTGCATCATAACATTCATCACCTGTGCTTGGGCTGCCAAGAACTAACTCATACTTTGATCTGCCGGGGCTACTGGAGGAGGCAGGGGTGGTGGCAAGGAGCGTTCCACTGGTCATCTTGACTTGCTAAACTACGGGTCTAATCCATCTGAAAGAAGCTTCTCAGGCTTAATAGATGAAAGGGGAAAAGCACCACAAATAAGAGGGAAAAGTACAAAGGTGACAAAGAACAAGGGGGAAAGACAGATCATCCTATCCGGGGAAAAAGTAGGTTAAACCCAAACGAACAAATAGCCGGAGAGCTATAAGAGGCAATAAAACTCAACAAAGATCCTATCTACCGGACTAAACGGTACTGAACTGAGGAGAACCACTCTACTAAGGAACTTCTACTTATCTTATATGGGTGGACAACTTAAAACAAAGCTCGGACCTATAGAGATTCCTGAGGTAAGAGAGATCAAGTTAAATTTGAAAACAAAGTCTCAGAGGAGATGAGGGGTGAGAATCTAAGAATAAGGTGAGAACAGATTAGGATAAAATGAGAACAGAATAGAGTAAGATGAGAAAAGAATAGCTACTCTTATTACTCTGTTGGTTTGATTTAGAAAATAAATTTTTAGACTCTTGACTAAAACGACCATGCTAACTAAGGTTACGTCCTATAGTCGATACAGCTCTGATACCACCACTGTGAGGACCTGATCCGGGAGCACCTGGAGGGATCTCCCAAGACCACCCAGGAGGTCCAACAGAACACCCAGAGGTCTTGGAGGTCCTCCAAGAACGCCCGGGAGGACCACCCGAAGGGGCCTCCAGGACTACCCAGGAGGACTCAAAGGCCTACCCGGAGGTCCTGCCAAGACCATTCGGAGGTCCTAGTCTCTGTTCACAATGAGCTAGTCCCAGGATCAGTTTGCTAGCTCGCACAGACTCAACATCGGTGTCATCACAACCATACACGACAAGCCAAAGATGAAGTAGACAAATTAATATATATAACAAAAGACATTACAGTCAAGCTTGTTTACAGAGGTGCCACGCAGGGCAAACAACAAAAGAAAACCTGCAGTGGAACACTTTAAAGCGTGGAAACCAGTTGACAAGCCCACAGGCTATCGAGTGAAGGACGTCCCTTAGTGCGTAGGGTCCTCAAAGAGATCTTCTCCAAACAGCTCGGAGCTCCCAGGGAGGTCTTCGGCTGCTAATTAACTAGAGGGCAAAGCTCGTTTGGCTAGCTGGAGTTGATTCCAGTGGCAGGTTGGGGGGTTCGAACCCCTAGCTTCTCACGCGGCTGTGCTTGCACAGTGAGGCGGGGGCTGTGCATGGGGCACAGTGGCTGGGGGCTTTAGGGCTCCCGGCCCGCCACGGTTGAAGCGCTGCTCCCGTGGGCGCCTCGCAGAGTAGGGTGCTCTTCTTCTTTACGGCTGTCTGGATGGGGAAATCCTAGACCACAAAAAAAAGAAGTGGCAATTTGAGGGAGGCAATTTGGTTGCCTCCTAGAGAGGATCTTAACAAATGGTTGTCTATTAATAGTAAGTCTGTAATCACCATCTATTCTTAGAATAAATAACACATGTAAGTGTTTCATGTACTAATGCCTTATTTTTTGCTTGTTCATACCTTTTGATTTCTTCAACTAGGTGAACATCTTATGTGGTACTTTGATGGAGTTCTACACATCTACGATAGGCCCAATAATGTCAACTGGACCCAAGTAAGATATGTGCCTCTTTGAAACATACATGAGACATTTACCAGTTTAGGTACTGATGCAGTTCTGCTGACCTCCTAATTTCATTGGCGAGAGTTTTGGATTGTTTTTCTAGAAGGGAAAATAGTAGAGGAGAGCCTTATTGTTAGAAACTTAGAATATAATAAAGTAGGGTAGAAATGTATAGATATATTTACATTTCTTTTTCAAAAACCATCCCAACTACCGGGACAAATCAGAGCCCTAGCCGTTTGCTACATTGTATCTCAAACAATATGCTAATTTGTAACTAATCTTATGGTATATTCCTATATAGTATTCTACTTTTGAAAGCTACAATTAACTTTTCAGATTTGTAATGGTTAGGCTAATTTGTAAAGCTGCATTTAACATACAAATTTATGGAATTTTTACCTAGCTTGTGCCTCTGATAATCAATTATTTATTAATTGGTGTGTATTCTATTCCAAAACAAGACCAAATGAGTCAAAAACTATTACAACACCTCTTCACATGTCTCTCGCAATTCATTCCTGATCTCTTCTCTATAAAGTCTCCAAGCAGTGGCTGCTTGTGCCTTTAAAACCAGCCACTTTCGAGGGGGGGGGGCAGCGTGAGAAGGATGAGACAGTAGCCACATGCAACCTCATCGAGCCTGCAAGAAGTATGGTTGTCAGGAGAGCGCGTGGACATCCTATTACCTGGATATCGTCGATAGGTAATTGGACTTGACATCAAGGAATGGTTGGTTCGATACATGAAGTCACTTCGGTCAGTTCGCACATCCACACCATGTTCGAAAGTGGTGTGGATGTGCATTCCGACCGAACCGGCTTTATGTATCGCTGAACCAACCATTCCTTGATGTCAAGTCCAATTACCTATCGACGACATCCGTAATTGTATATCCACGCCTCCCCGCAACCATGCTTCTAAACTTGCAGTGCTCAATGAAGTTGTCCGTGGTCATTGCCTCATCCTCATGCACCACCGAAGTATATATATATATATATATATATATATATATATATATATATATATATATATATATATATATATATATATATATATATATATATATATATATATATATATATATATATATATATATATATATATATATTTTAAAGGCACAAGCAGTCACTACTTGTAGACTTTATAGAGATCAGCCGTCATAGATGGTTCCATCTACAAACCGTCTGTGATAGGAAACTATCATAGACGGTTCTGAGTTCATAACCGTCTGTGATAGTATACATCACAGATGGTTCAAAAACCATATGTGATGACCTTATGTCATCACTGACCCATAAACTCAGACGGCACATGAAACCGTCTGTGATGACGTTTTTGAACCGTCTGTGAAGACATTTTCTGTAGTAACGCGACCAAACTAACCCAAATCTACCGGGCGCACAACCCACTGTCCCAGAAGTAAAATGTCTCTAACTTATTCATCCGAACTCCAAACCCAACCAACCAAGACTTTCTAGAATCCTCACAAAACAACCTACATTTTTCTAGTTATGATAAAACTCTGATTTTACAGTTTTATACCCTGTTTCTTTACCTGAAGACGGTTCTATCATCTTCTAGACAACCATATAACTATTTTCATAACTTCTGTTCTACCCAACCAAAATTCGTGCTCTTGGACTCTCTAGAATCCTTAGACAGTTATATACACTTTTCATGTAGAGCAAAAATCCTAATTAGTTCATTTAATAATTTTAATCTACAAATTACCAAGATGCTACCAAAAGACAGCAACTTTCTAGACAGTAGTCTTACAAAATTCGTAACTCAAAATCTAATCATCCGATAGACATGATTAAATATTATACGGAAAGCTATCAACATTCTCTACAATTATCTAGTAGATGAAATTCCAAAATTACGCACCACTAGTACCTATATTTACCGTAGAACAAAACAGCAGACTAAACCAATCTACTAATCGATTTCCCCCGACTGGAACCTGCTCATTCTCTCTAACCTCGTTTTTAATCTCTTGATAAAATAAACAGCCAGAGGTGAAAACTTATTCGTTACCCCAGAGACTGTGATGGGGAACACTGTTTTCCCGCGAGATTCCCCCCTCTTCCTCCTTTCCTCTTCCTTTCTTTCTCTTCCTTCCTTCCTTCATTCCTTCCCCTTTCTTTCTCTTCTGCTGTTGAATCCACCACAAGGCCATGCAAATGATGCAGCAAGACATTGCTAGTACATGTGCATGCACAAGAATATCTAGTGCAAAGCAATCAGTAGCAATGCTATTAGCGGCAGTAGCAAAAACCCGCACGGCACAAAAGCAAAGTAGCGCAGGTGTTGTCGACGCGTGCTAGACAAATGGCCGATGCGGCAAGCGACATGGTAGCGATGAGGGCACGCGATCGCTGGCGCGCGGGAGCCGCGGACGCTGGCGCTTGGCAATGGCAAGCGCAAGAAGGCGATGGCTGCACTGGAGACGACGCTTGGGAAAAAAAATGGTGTGACTAGGGTTTTGATTTTTTTATCTGGGTTTTGGATCCTCCTCTCACCCATGTCCTCTTTTACTACGGCATGATCTAACTCTTCCCACACTACTCGTTCCAAGAGAACAACTCTTCTCTAAAATTCCAAAACATCTCGTTTGCACGTATCCCTTTCTGTCTAATTACACAAAGGTCCTTACAAGGGTTTTTTTTAGAAAACTCCACCAATCCTTTTCATTCTCTCTCTACAGCGTTTCGGGGTATTACAGTTGTAACTGCAATTGGTCTTGCTATTGGTACATTCTCTTGGATGAAAGCACATTCAGGAATTGGAGTAGGTTGTTGTTTTTGCCTCAAGGATGGCGTGGACTGCAAAGGGAACTTGTTAGTTTACAATGTGCATGACATAAAAGATGGTGATTGCATTTGGTTGGCTTGTTTACCTCAGTGCTTAGCTGAGACATCATTGTGCAGCTCAGTTGCGAGGACAAGTCCTCATCTGGTGGAAGTGGAGGTAGAACAGCTTGGGTGATCATAGGATCTTCTTTTTCTTCTTCCTCAAGCAGTGCTTTGTGCTTCCTTAGTACTTGTTTCTTGGGTCTTTTCTCTGCCTTCTTATGGTTACACCCTCTAACGTTGTGGGTATAAGACCCATAGTGGCTATGGTGCATGACAACTGAAGGGATATAGGTAGGCTATGATAGCAACAATTCAAAAATTCTACCACGTAAATCAGAAAGCCAAGCAAGAAGATGATCACAGATCATTACCACCACACACGCAGAGCAGCGGAAGAAGAGTTGGAGCAGTCTGGTCCAACGTAGAGTGCGTCAATGTAGTGGTCGTAGTCGATCGGCCAGCGTCCTCGCGAGTCGATCGTCTCCTTCAGCAACCTCAGCGGTTCCTTGTAAAGATCATGGATCATCCTCAAGCGCAACAGCAACCACAGTAGCGCCTCTACGGTATCCACACGTCTAGGGAAGGAACAACCATACGCCGGTGTGCTAGCACTAAGTCGCACGGTAGAGCTTTAAGGAAGATGGCAGCTAGGGTTTTGGAGCAACTCACGTCAACTCGTATATGTCCCAACAGCCTCAAGCATCTCCTTATATAGTGCCCATGACGGATCCTATTCGAACATGTTTGACGAATCGTATCCGTACTGGTTTGTTCCAACCCGTTAAGTGTGTGATCCTGTAGCTTCATGCGTAATCGGTTGTGACTCGGAAACTTCTTTTCGATCACGAGTCGTTAGCGGCTCCTAGCAGAACATAACGATTCCCGAATACACACAAATTATATTGGACATACCTTAATGCAATATGATCTACGATCAGGTCCATATCACTAACGACCAGCTCATATCTCTATACGACCAGTTCATATTTAGTCTCGACCAGTTCGTAACTCCTTACGACCAGGTTTCGACCACTTAGTGATTGTGTTCGACTAGCCTACGACTAGTTCATATTTCCATACGACTAGTCCGTATCTGATCGAACTAAATGACCTTCTCGTGTATTCTCCATTTACCTCACTATATCTGGTTGAACTCCAGGTGAGATGTTGTATCATCCATGGACTGTTCAATACTTTCTCGATTGAGTGTCGGATAACTTCACATGGTCGAACACTTCGATCACTAGTGGCATGGTCATGCACTTTCTTTATCCGACCACATCGAGGGGCCTAGAGATATATCTCCTGTTATGTTAGAAGGGGCAAATCCCATATCCGACCAGTCACATTCCTTCGCATGTTTCATAGTATACATGAAAACTACCTTTATAACTACCCAGTTAGGGAGTAGCATTTAGCAACCCCAAAGTGTACTCTTACGCATGTAGGAAACCATGCTGATCTCAGGTCTAAGGATTATACATCATCATTGCTTGAGACCAACTGACGACACATAGAATCATAACAATGTCAACAGTGTCTCAAGGTGGGTCAATCCAACCCCATGTTCTCCAACATGTGTTCGCATTATTCATTGGATATCCCTATATCCATGACTGGTGAAATATGGTCATCAATCAATACATGTGCTGGTCGTAGAGTCACTAGTGTCCCGACCAGTGACATTCGACCAGGGATACTTTTATAATGATATCATCATAAGTTAAAAGAGCTTCACCAACAAGTCACATACTCGTTAATCTTTATAACTGATGATTCAATCAAGCAACAGAATAAAATTTAATCAATAACTCATAAACATAGACGTGATACAATCATCTCTATGATTGCCTCTAGGGCATATCACCAACAACAACTCCATGCTTAGACATTTTAGGTCATGATTTTTCCTGCACTTCATGTGATTACTTTCTTCTAGATTTCCTTGGCCTACCCACTTTCTTGTCATACATAGGTGGCTTTACTTCAACACCATTCATCTTCTGCCAGTTCTTTTTGTCTTTGCATGGCATGATGTTGTGGCCATATGCCATAAAATACCTATAAATTGAGTAGCAACTATGGACCATATCCTCTGGTGCAAGCCTCTCATGCCTGCAGCATGAAATAGCCCCATCTTCTGCAACCACATTGCCTAGCATTTAGGTCCACAATGTATTATGATTCCTTATTTTTTGCACCTAGAAAATGCCCATACCGACTGGCAAAACATAGCAGATGTTGACCATCTCAGCATTTTTTTTCTAGCTTCTTCCTAATCTTGGGGCATATGTCCCCTTACCACTTTTCTTGTATTTCCTTCTGTTTGCTGTATATCTTGGTCATGAGTTGGCTCTTGATCCGCTCCATCATACTTAAGATTGGAAGCTCTCTAGCATCCATGATATACCTGCATCCATGTGTGAATTGTCATGTTAGCAACATACTTACTTTCATGTCAGACTGCAGTTGTGAAATCACTTACTTGTTGAATACTTCATAGTTGTTGTTCAACAGAATGTTATACTTGCATAAATCACCAAAAAACCCTAACCCATGTGTTAGGTGGCAACTCCTCTAAATATTCATAAGCATCCACACTAAAAGCCTTCATCCTTTCCATCCTCTCATCAACGCCTCTTAGTGATAACTACCTTCCTAGGGCTCATCACCTTTGGCAAATGGGCAATTGGTTGTGCTACGATGTCATCCCAGTTGATGCCTCTTGTACTGTCATCATGGTCCACATACATAACTAAGTTCTTGTGACGGTTTGTCACTGCAACCATGTTGTTAGTGTCAGCATCCTTCTTGAGAATTATCAAACCTTCACCAACATGTTTCTCAGGCAAACACCAGTAAAACTTCAACCGTTCACTGTTCTCATAGCTGGGTTGTTCCACAAAATCATTTATCTAGAGAGGAGACCACGTATCTGTCTCACAACGATCAAATTGGTTCTATTTCCCACCTACATAGCTCCGATTGCTACCCTGTCCGTAGAAAACCCACGATGGTAAACCTCCACTGTGAACTCGTCGTCATCAGGCCCTACATTGTTAGCAGAGTGGCACAATTTCAGGAAAACGAACGACAAAAAAAAACATACTTCAAAAGTTCGTGCTCAACACATGTCCAAAATCCAAAACCCTAGCAATACCAAATTAGACACGAAAAATCACATGTAAACTATAGAGTAAGGCTAACCAACCGCAAAAAATAGAGATCTTTTAAGACTCTAAACCCTAGATTCATAAACCCAGTAATGTGCCTACATCGATCACTTCACAAAGCAAAATCAAAACCAAAATCACATAAATTGGCATGCAAACCGGGTACTGAATCATGTACCATACACAGGTGGCAGTTGTCCTTCCACCCGCAATGTCGGCACCATGAACGTCTATGCCTAAATATGCCAGGAAACACTCCACTTACAGAGAATCAATCCCCCGTCCACCCTTCTTCAACTAAGGACGAAGACGATTTTTCGAAAGCAAGGGGAAAATAATGCCTAAATTCTAAATGAAAGTAGAAGTTCAAATCGAGTTCGATATATAGACGTGAATTGCTTCGTATATCAAAAAGAGCCTTGCCTAGTAGCCCAGGAACCCCATCGTCGTCGTCTTCACCCGATCGCTTGAGACCCCAGTAGACACGAGAGATTGGGGATGGATTGTGAACAGATAACAAGCCCAAGGGGTTTTGTGCAATACTCACAGTGCACTCAGCTAGTCACGCGCGCCACACGTGAGCACACAAGCCACACTGGTATGGTCAACTGTCCACGTCAGCAGTCAAGCCCAACCTAGCCACTTTGGGACCTTCGATGACCCACTTAACTAAGTTTATGTACCTTATTGGGCATTTTCATAGATTAGGGACCTAAGTGACCAACTCTGATAAGTTGAGGGAACCACAATGTACTTTACTCTATATGATTTATATCGTTCTGTCGTGTCAGCATGGAGATCTTTGAGCGTATGTATATGGGATAAAAAAGGAATACGAATTATTCGTATTATTCGACTAGCGTATTTGATAGGATATGAATACGGTATAGATTTCCTCACCCGTTTAACAATTTCTCTCCTATTAGTATTTGTATTCAAGTTCATATAAAAAATATGGATACAAATATGATATGAAATTTTCTCATCCAAAATGTTGTTCTTGTTGGATGTAGGGGTCTTTTGTAATTTATCAATTAGAGAAAAGAAAAAAAAAGAAAAGAAAAGGTGGGGCCCACCTGTCATAGGGAGAGAAGAGGGGATAAGGTTGGAGACCAAGACTCCAACTAGAGTTGCGCACGAGATGGGGTTCGTTCCCCTCCATGGCGGCGGCGCTGGCGCTGGCTTGGACGGCTCAGGGCAATTTTTGCGTCGGCCGTTGGCAGCGTCATGGGCTCCTCCTCCTCTTCTTAAGGGCTCCTCCTCCTTCTCCTCCTCCTCCTCCTTCTCCCCACACGATACATCGAGTCTCCCTCTTTTGTTCTTCCTCTTCTCTCTCCCAATTTGGTCGTAGGCTTGGGCCATGTGGGCGGCTATGCCACCGTGGTTGAGATCGATGACGCCAGCAGTGAGGGTTTGGTTTTCCTCCTACCCACGCTTTCCCTTTCTTCGTCCTCTGTGCCGCCTCCTCACCGAGGTGACCGAAGGAAGAAGGACAGCACACCATCGAGGTTGATTCCATCTGGCTCCGTGCGGTTGTGGGTGAGTAGCTTGGTAACGATTTGTGGTGGTTTTGCTCCTTGGTGCATTTGGCCAGTGCACCTTGTTGTAGATTCTTGTGCGGCATCTTCCTGTACCTCAACTTCGCAATACTAGCGTGTTCATGTTTGTGAATAACAGTATTGTATCTCTGACTACCACGTCCGTACACCACGGCACAACGGGGCGATTGGTTTTCTAAGACAGCGCCTCGACCAGCCTTGTTGGCCGACACGGTGGCTTTCAGTGCCATCTGCTCAGTGAGTATGCACTTTTGTTTTTTCACTGTTACTGTGTATAAGTGTGTCGTGCTAGTATTTTTCAGATTATATTGTCTTTGATTCATCTCTAGCACAAGGTGACTTTGCAAGGTATTATTGTGGGCTTGTGATTTGCTCGATGAGGATTGTTGTTCCTAGTGAGATTAGATTGACAATTTAGGTTATAAATCAGACTTGAGCTTGTTAATTGCATACTATTGTCAAATTGATCATTTATCTCTATTGATAGTGTCACATAGCTCTGTTTTTATACTGTGGTTCAGTTGCTTCACTTCTAAACAAATTTGATTAAGCATAACTCTAATGTTGCACATTAATCTGCTTGTCCTTTTGCTGGCCAAAATTGTTAAGTGTTATTATTGTGACGTATGTGATAATTTGTCATATGTTCTTGTCACCATGGTAAGGCATTTAGTTCAGCTCAAGGTCTGGTTTATTTCTTGAAAAATGTCACATCTAATTAGTGAAAAAGACTAGACAAAAGTAGTGAAGAGGACAAGTATGAATACTTGAGCCACTTGACATCTGAGGGCAACAAATAACTAATTAAATATGAGCAATATGCTAATTATAGTTGCCCACTTGTTCAATCTTTTAAGCATATTATCTTGTTTAATTAACATGAGAAGTTCACATGTTAAACTCAATTTTGATACATTGTTTCTCTCAATTATATGCTGTTGGAAATATGCTCGTGTGATGTATTTATTGTTGGTATTATTTCTGAATATTTGCTAAAACCACTAAATTTATAACAGTTTTATCTATACTATTTGCATTTGTATTCGATGAATCAATATAATTATTTTATTACAGTATGGCTAATTAGTTGGAAGAGTCTTTTTAATTCAATACATGTGAATTCATGTTCCTTTAGGTGAAATAAATAGATTGGAATGATTAAGTGTGACTGCACAAGGATAAAGCGTCACTAATATCTTCACATTACATAACTTGCGAGAATATCCAGATCCGACCGAATTGAGTAGATATTCAATTTGATTCGTATTCTGTAACATCCTAATTTTCTGAGCTTTAAAAATCTTTTGATTAGTTAGTAGTTGGAAAATTCGCCCTTGAGATTTTATTTGAATTTTAATCAAGCTCAATATGGATTTTTCAGTATAAAAACCATTTAATATGATTGATGTCAACATCAACAATTGTCAAAACTATTTTATTTGGGTTCTATGTTCTTGGATGTATTTTATAGATTTTTCTAGAATTTTTTGCCGAGTTTATTTGCTATTTTCCAATTGCCATTTGCATTTACTGGTATTTCTAAAATAGAAAATGCATTTAAATCTCAGTAAATCCTTTTGGGCCGAATCCCTATCCTTCGGTCCAACTCTTTAAAAAGCCCAGCCCATTCCTTCGGCCTTTTCCCCACACACGTAGCTCACCCGCGTTCACTCCCTCTGCGTCGCTGACCGGTGGGCCCCGCCACTTCATCGTCCTCCTCGCGCCTTCGTCCTCGCACGAGCTCGCCTCCGACCGCCTTTGTCACGCTCTGGAGCTTCAACCGACAAAGCCGCGTCTCCAACTAAACTACCCCAGATTTTCGCTGCAAATCTTATCTCTTTCCTTCCTACACCCAAATTCGATAGAATCTTATCCCGTATCCTTTCCTATCACCAAGATTGCATCGTGTTCGTTTCGGACTCTTTTAGGATTCTACCTAATCCAGCTCGCCCTCACCCTATAAATAGGACCCCGAGGATCGCCTTAGCGCCTCATCCCAAACCCTTAAGCCACCTTGACCCTAGAGCTCTAGCGCCACCGCAATCCAAGGTTTTAGGGTTTGGGCTGAGCTTCTTGGTTTTCGATTTGCACCGCCGACGTTGCCGCCTTGTCCTCGTCGACCACGCCATCATCTTCAGTGTCGCCCAGGCTACCTCCAGAACATCTGCATGTCGTCGGAGCATCGTCAAAACATTTTTCGACAAACACCCGTACCTCTCCGTCGCCAAAACCTTATCGCCAGCCACCACCATCATCCTTAGGAACCCGTAAGTACAACAATGAGTTAGCAATAGCGTTCTCTACGTGTTGGTATCACTAATCGCCGATGAGACACCGCTGTGCGCCATTGTCGTTGGAGCCTGTAGGTTCACCGGGGCGATGATGTCATCAGTTGACGTGGCATCCTGGTCAGCGTCCACCTTCTATGACTAGGTAGTCGTAACCTCCTACGAGCAGGTAGTCGTAGCCTTTTACGACTAGGTAGTCGTAACCTCCTACAACCAGGTATTAGTAGCCTTCTATGACCAGGTAGTCATAACTTCCTTCTGACCACGTGCAGTCGAACTCGTTGTACAGTGCTCGATGTACAGTATTCGATGTATAGTGCTCGATAATCAATACTCGAATTCCCTTTTTAGTATTTTCCTTAGATTAGATCTTCCAAAAGCCATATCTTCTTCATCCAAACTCCGATTGAGCCCATTCAAATTTCTAAATTCATCTAAATTCGAGCTCTATTTTATTGAGATTTTTATTTAATTTTTGGAGTTTGTTTTATCTCTACTATTTATTTATTTTATTTATTTGCTTCGTTTGTGAGTAGATGTTGATTATTTGGGAAATTTTGAAGAAGGAGTGCACCAGGATCTATTTTATTAAGATGTGTTTTGAATTATTTGTCCAGGAAGTGTGGCCTCTAATGCCCTACCGCTGCCTAGCTATCCAGCCCCAAGGGGATAAAGAGGCAAGTGCATAGTAGACAGTGATCGATGATGGATTGTTGTATTCTTTATCACTCATTACCATTATATTGTTGATGTTTTCATCTTATTTAATTGCAAACATCAAGGTCATTGATGCTACTTATCATGCTATTTATTATGCTTTCGTTAAGCTTATTCTTATACATGATACTGTTGACATTGGGTGAATGAGATTATGATATAGAGTTAATGAGAATGAGATATTGAGTTAATGAGAATGAGATATTGAGTTAATGAGATGAATTATGTTGATTAATACTTAAAGATGTTGCATCATTTACATTCATCATGATAAGAGTGCACATGTTAGGTCGGTGAGAAAGTCATGTAACTATTCCGATGAGGTCAGTGAGAAAGATACATGACTAGTCCAGAGTGGTCTAAATAAAGTCTTACATTTGTAGGACTAGTTAAAGTCCTACAATGTAAGGATCCCATCCTAACGAAGATGGGAGAAGAGTGTGTCATCGACGGGTGAACACTCCGCTATACCTGTATCAGCTGATGAGATGCATATGAGCATGAGCATGAGCATGATGATGCATTCACATATATGAGTAAATTGTTAAATTGTGCAAATTTACCTATATGGAATATGACTTGTTTACTTGAGTATAAGAAGAAACATGAATAAATAGTAATGTTGATGATGATAATGCTTATGGTTGAATTGATCATTATTTAATGTTTAATATTATGCTTGCTGAGTCGTGGACTCACTTTTGCTCTATTGTTGTTTTTAGGTGACTATTGACGACGTTGCACATGGGAAGGGCTAGCGCACTTGAAACCATGTCATACACTCAAATATTTGAAACATTGGCTATGAGACACTTTATTAGCATGATGATTTATAATTAAGACATGATAGTATTGCTTAGGCTTAGATGATAGGTTGGAGTTGATTACTCATTTAATAGTCTTTCTGCGATTGGTTTGCGTAAACCTTGGTTTATTATCTTGCTATGATTCCTAGGAATTAATTATCTATGATTGCCTTGTAGTTGTGCTTGTGTTAATGTGACCTGTGGACGAGTTTTATTATTGATATGCTTGCTATAATTTACTGTTAATGTGACCCGTGGCATTCCGGGCTCCGCGTTGGGCCTTGGTGTTATATTCTATTTAAATTAACATATTCATATAATGATATACTAATTAACTTAATCAATTAAAGTAGTATTATAATTTAAGAAATGGCCTAGAGCCTACATGTCATTGGGATAACTATATTTTAATATGATTCTTAATTAAGGATGCCCTTTAAATTAAATGCTAATGGCACACTAGTTAGTTTTAATTAACCTCTAATTAATTGATTTAACCACCTTAATTTAGTCACTAATTAACACAATTAAAATGCAACCGCTAATTGAAATATTTATTAACTAATTAACCTTCTAATTAATTCGAATTAATCACTTAATTAGGTTGGACCATTATCATTTGCACATACACATAAAGAGGGATAGAATGCATAGCGGAGACAGAACAAAGGAGGGGTTGCTGCTCCTTTGTTTCAGAACAGGGGAGGCAGCCATGGTGGGGCTCAACACTGGTGGGAAAGGTGACTGCGGTGACTAGCGAGGACGGAAATGGGTTAAGGAGGCTAAGGTGCACACAAGGGTGGCCAGAACGTGGCTAGGGTCGGGTAGGAAAGGGGGCAGCGGCACCCAGGTAGGAGGCGGAAAAATTTGGGAGAGCACGAACATGAGGGGAGAGAGGGCAACTCACTAGACTGAATAGTAGAGGCAGAGAAGCTACGAGACGGCCTAGCGGCGAGAGCCGAGGGTGACATGGCGAGCTCGGCGTGGCAGCGTCAGTCCAGGGGAAGAGGGACCCACTCGGTGATGGAGAGAGATTGGGGGAGGTGAGGGGATGCTCTCGGAGAGAGGAGTCGTGCCGGGACCCCCCACGTGAATAATGGCAGCGGCGGCGGCGGCGGTGGCATTCGGGTGGCAACAGGGAAGTTGAAGGCGCCGACGAGTTCCTTTGAATGGAATACGAAATTGATCGAGGGGTATCGAAGAGATGGTCCTGGAACACGTTTTGATGCGAACAAATGGGCAAGGGGCTCACTGGTTTGGAGTGAACGACGGGTGGACGCAGTGGCTACAAGCGGTGGCGTCGTCACCAACAAGGAAGAAGACGAGGGTGTTCCCGGTGCTCTCGCTACATAGAGAGGGAAGGGAGGTGAGTACGGGAGAGAGGACACCAAGGCGATGCCGAAGGGCATGATAGTGCTAGATGGGACTCACCAGAGCGACGACGCATGCTGGGCGGAGTGCGGTGGCCGGAGAAGAGGGGTCGGATTCCTCGGCTCGGTTCCTTCCCTTGGAGCGCGAGGGGGGAGAAGATGGGGGAATGTAGAGGAGAGGACGATGAACACGGTGCTCTTTCTTGGGACTTAAATGGAGGGAGCGGGGCGCGATTTCTCACGAGAGGTTGGCGGCGAGACGGAGCGTGAGTTGTTGCTATGCCTAGCGATGTTGCTGTAGTGCACAGTGTGGGCGAGGCGACACGAGTTGATGCCGGAGTGAGAGGGTCCTGCACGGACTGCGGTGACGTGAGCATTGCTATGGCTACAACGGCGGTGGGGCTCAATGGCGTGAGGACGGTCAGTGCTCGTGGCACGTGGCTCGGTAGTTCGCGTGGGATGCGGGAGGAAGAAGGATGAGAGCAGGCGGGCTGGCCCGGGGAAAGGAAAAGAGGAAGGAAGTCAGCCCGAAAAAGGAAAAGATGAACTGGGCTGCTAGGGTCTTGGCCCAAATGACATCTTTCAAATTTGTACACCTCTTTTTTAATAGATTTCAAATTCAAATTTCCATCCAAATTTTATAACTTGTTTATTTAAGTTAAGTTTTTATTTTGTTTGTTCTCTCTTTTCTTTTCGAATTCAAATTCGATTCAAATTTTTTTGGTTCAGCAGTTTGAACTCAAATTTCATTTTAATGTCTTTATAATTCATCGATTTAATTTAAGTTTGTATTTTGCTAATTGTTTCCTTGAAATTCAAAACTCGAGAAAATTTCAAATAGAATTTAGGGAATTTGAATAGCATAAAAAATTTAAAAAATTTTCATGTTTTCAAGCATTTGAAATACATCTAAATTTTGGGATGTTACACTGTAGTTTTAGACTTTCAGGTGGATTGAGGTGCGGTGCAAGGAGAGTGGTCAGTCGTAGGGTGTAAATAGAAGAGGAGGATGCACATGCACGAGTTTTTAGCGTATTTGGCACTGTTGGTGTGTGAATTAACAAAAATAGTACTCTCTTCGAATCAATTGCAAAAAAATAGCACGACATACAAGCGGGGATGCGACACGTGGCTTGTTCGTGCCCCTAGGGGTTGTCCTTGCCTCTACCATACCCTTGGGGGCTGGACATACCTCCATCGTGCCCTAGGGGCATGGACGCGGTGAAATTAGGCTGTGCCTCTAGGCCACAACAAAGGAATGAGCCGGCGATTAGTTAAAAAACGATTCAAAATGATTTTTGATACTACTTGACTCTATTTGAATACTATTTAAATACTATTTGAAATACTATGTATAATACTATTTAACACTAAAAAAATCAGACGAAAGCATTTTTTTTCTTTTTTTTTATACCTCGCACTCGCAGCTTCAAATGTATTATCACATGTACCAAAAATATTCCACAAATGTTTTCACAAGAAATCACGGCGTAGCAAGCACAATCTTCTTGAGGTAGCAACGATTCGTCAGATAATGCGGCGGTAGCGGGCAGTAGTATACCGTCACCGGCTGTGGTGGCAAATAGTAGTACATCGTCACTAGCCGTGGCGGCGGGGGTGCATGTGCACCCATGCTTGGCTGAGGAGCGAGCACCACATCCTCACGAACTACTGCAGTGCAACACTTGAGGTGAACCCTCACGCGCACCAAAGACCAAAGAAGCGAGCGAGCAAGTAGGCGGCAACCCAACCCTAGCAGCAAGGGCACCAGGCCACCACCTTCCATAGTGTTAAATAGTGTCAAGCATGGGTGCATGTGTACCTATGCGCAGTTCGTGAGGGGTGTGGTGCCCATGCTCACACACCAAGCATGGGTGTACATGCACCCCCGCCGCCACGACCGGTGACGGTGTCCTACTACCCGCCGCCACGGCAGCTAACAGTGTACTGCTCGCCGTCATCGCCTCGTCCGTCGAATCATTGCTGCCTCAAGGAGATTGTGCTTGCTGTGCCGTGATTTTAATGTGAAAAAAATTGTGGAATTTTTTTCACATGTAATAATACATTTGAAGTTGCAAGTGCGAAGTAAAAAAAACAATAAGAAAAAATTCAAAGAAAAAAATGCCTTCGTCTGATTTTTTTAAGCGTGGAATAGTATTATACATAGTATTTCAAATAGTATTTAAATAGTCTTCAAATAGAATTAAATAGTATCAAAGTCCATTTTTGATCCTTTTTTTACCATTCGGCAGCTCATTCATAGATTTCACTATGTTCGTACCCCTGGAGTGCGGTGGAGGCATGCCGATACCCGGGGGTACGGACAAACCACATGTCGCGTCACCGCTTATCCGCGATTTATTTTTCCGATTGATGTTATTCATACATTAATAGTGCCAAATTCGCAGAAAACTGGCACATGCACCGGTGATTGATTAGTTGTGCGAAACAGGACGCTGCAGGTGATGGTTTTGCCGTTTTGGCGGGCAGTGGTTTCCGGGATACCAGGGGCTGGATACACGGACTAGTGCCCTGTCCTCTTCAATTCTGCTATCTTTGTGTGACTCTATCTTCAACTCTTCGTCGTCTTTGCGTATGACAGTGACAAGCTACCCTCAGTGATGATGACACTAGCAGTATGTCTTACCCAGTTATCCTGCTTAGTATAGTCAGGAAGGAAATGGTAAGATGACTCATCTCTCTCTCCCTCCGGGAGCCCTGTCCGTCGGATGGGGATCCTATGCTGTTGCAAGTTGCAACGGTATTGCGCCTCTCCCTTAAGTCCCTTCACCTGTCAAATTGAAAGTTGACGGATGAGGTAAAATACTATTTACACAGATTGAAATTACTATTCATACAGTGACGATCCACATCCCCTGCTCCTCTCCGGCTCTCCCCCCACAGTGGTAGCAAACATTAGTTTCAGGTGCATTTCCTGAACAGAAAATAAGGAAATGATAAGAGTAGCTGTTTCCGAAACAAAAAATTTTGTTCCATGATAACCCAAGTAGTCAAAGTGTAGAACAATGGATGGTCCAATTTACGTCCTTGACCTTGCAAGTAAAAAGGCTCCGATTTCAGTGTTTCTGCCAAATATATGGTGCTGCTCACGCAGTGCCGGTACTATTTTGATTCGAATGAACTAGAGTCTCAATTCCAACAGAAAAGCTCGAATCACGAGCCACACCGGCTTTTCGCTAACTGCAAAACCAATTCTTCGATCTTGCCCGTGCTCTCAGAAACGATACATTCTGCAGGTTTGCAGGCCGGCGCCAAGCAGAATACTGTCTTGCCTTGCTTTTCAGCCTACACCATCAGGAGTGTGCAGAATCCAGGGCGGGTCGGACCGGCTGAGTGACTGTGAAGTCTATTTTTTTTTTGTTTCAGCTCAAGTTTTTCGCAGTGATCTTGCAATCTTGATCTTAGTAGCTTTTTATATCTATTGAAACGAAAGGAAGTTGAATACCAATAAGAAGAAAAAAAAAGTGAGCTTCTATTCGCTCCCTCTTGTCGCTATTTTGGGCCAACTATACTGCTATCGGAACTCTGCACTGAACCATGTGCAAATGCAGTACACGCAAAAAATTAGCCACGACTCCATGATCCCTAACTTTCAACCTGCCATTCCTGCCCCTACAGTTGGGCACACGTAAAGATCGCTTGCATCAGAAAGTTGCCCCTATGTAAGGAACAATGCAATTCAGCTTCGAAATTTTCATGGAACTCTGGTTTGACTACATCAGAAAGTTTGTTCTTTGAAAACAGTTCACTCATCACGACATTCGTGAATCTGATCACTTGCATGGCGCATGTCAGCACGGAATGCCGTGCACAGATAGATGATCAAAACCAACTTAATAGCGAGATATGTAGGCTGCATATCAGGTGCACAAAGCCTATTTGGTGCACATATGGAAAACTTTTAGTTTGGGTATCAAATTAGCATAAAAAATTCTGAAAAAAATTCTAGATGTAATTTATGGTGTTTTGTTCCACCCTCTAAAATTTGAAGTTCAAACTCAAAGTATGTTAGAAGAAACAAAAAAGAGAAGTTTACTGTAAATAGTATGGAAAGAGGAAAGAGGAAAGAGAAAAGAGGAAATATTACTATTCACAGTGAATTTCTCTTTTTTGTTTCTTCTAACATACTTCGAGTTTGAACTTCAAATTTTAGAGGGTGGAACAAAACACCATAAATTACATCTAGAATTTTTTTCAGAATTTTTTATGCTAATTTGATACTTAAACTAAAAGTTTTTTCATATGTGCATCAAATGGCATATGTACACTAGATATGCAGCTAGATATGTATGCATCCGGTCGGAGATAAACATGATGTGCTAGCCAAGCATGCGAGGTGGGGAGCAGATGCCACCCCTACTTTGTACCTCGTTTCATCAGTCATCAGTACACAAAAGCTTGGTTTGGAGATTAAGGAGTTCAGGACGACGAATTAGCAATTTCAATTGATCAAGCAAGTGATTCCTTCTTGTTTTTTTTTTTTTTTGTTTCGAAAGATCATCCAACAGATAATCTGTTAGAGATATTAGAGTTTAAGTAAGAGTTCAAGTCGTGTGCGAATCGGATCATGTGCAAGTTGTGTTAGAGTTGTATTGTAATATTTGACACTATAAATAAAGGGTCCGGGGATCCCAAAAAGGACATATGATTATTCCCAAAATCCTACATGGTGTCAGAGCCAACCCAACCCAAAACCCTAACTCGGAAAAAAAACCCTTACCTCAGAACAACTGCCGCCACTGCTTCTCGGATGATCCGCCAGCCGCCTCGTCTCGTCGCACGTGGTCCACCCGGACCGCGTCGCATGGGAGCGAACAGCGGACAACCGAGTTGTGCGCAAGCCGCCATTGCCGAGCCGCCCGGGCCTCGATCATCGTTTGGGGTTGCATACCCTTGGGCTGGTGGTGGTGTAGCGGTAAGGGAGGAGGGAGCTAGGGGTCAGCAACGGTGAGGGAGGAGGGTTGGTGCGGCAGTGAAGAGGAGAAGGGATCCGGGTGGATCTAGATCCGGAGGTGGAGTTGGCGAGGAGGTGAGGCGATGGTGGAGCCAAAGCCGTGTGGCGTGGAGAAGCTGCTGCGGTCGGCCGAGGGAGGCTTGAGGCAACGCGACGGCGGATTCGGGCAGCTGGAGCAATGCACAAGGAGGAGGTGGCTGGAGCGGCGCGCAAGAGGGAGGCAGCGGCTTAGGTGGCGGGATCTGGTGGCCACTAGCTGGATCTGGGATATCTGACATGGCGGCAAAGAGAGGGAGGCGATGGGTGGCACTGCAGCGCTGCTTTGGTGGTAAGGAGGAGAAGAAGAGGTAGGAGACAAGCGGTGCTCGAAGGAGCTGCCGTTTGGGAGCCGGCGCCCAATGAGAGAAGCTTCGGTGCGGTGGCAGAGGAAGAAGAAGGGGCTCGGGAGGAAGAGCTATGGATGGGCTTAGGAGGAAGAAGGTTGCGTTGGGCTCAGGAGGAAGAAGAAGTTGCTTTGCTGTGGCAGGAGGGATCCGGTCTCGATCCGGTGCGAAGGAGGTATGCTATGGAGATCCGATGTGGCTTTGTTGTCGGTGTGGAGGATCTGATCCGGTGTGAAAGTCTGACGATCTGATCCGGTGTGGAGGATCTGATATGGTGTGGATGCTTCGAGGGTAGAGGATCTTCTGATCCGGTGTGGTGATCTGATGTGAGGATCCAATGAGGTGTTGGTGTGGAGGATTGACAAGGGGAGAAGACTGTTCAGGTGATGCTTTGGTGATTGTGCTAATTGTGAAATTGGATGATGGTGATGAGTTCGACGATGGTGAAGACGAAGTAAGATCTGGTGGTAGCTCTAGTGGAGACTATGTCGTGCGGTGGTGTTGGTATGGGTGCCGTAGATAGTGTTGCTGAAAAGGTCCAAGAGAGGATTGAAACTAGAGTCACGTGTAATGGTCTGTAGCAGAGGTAGAGGTGGTGACAGATGTAGAGGTGGTGGAGACCGAGACTGGGGGCGTGTGGACAGAGTGGTGGAGGTCGAGAGTGGTTGGGGCCATGAGGATAGAGGAATATGAGGTTGAGGTCGGGAAAACTGGTAGATGGTGGAGATGGATTTGATGACATCCCTGATGGTATTGGTGATAAGCAACTTTTGATTTTGTGATGGTATTGATTATGGAGTCAATTGATTATAGGTTTTGGTATATTCTAGTAATGTTATTGTAATATGTAGTAAGATGGATATGATTATTATTTTATGATCATTTTGAGGGGGAGTGTTAGAGATATTAAAGTTTAGATTAGAGTCTAAGTCGTGTACAAGTTATGTTACAGTTGGACTGTAATATTAAACACTATAAATAAAAGATATGAGGATCTCATGAACGAGACATGGTTATTCCCAAAATCCTAGTGATCAACCCGGCAGCTTCAAGATGCAAATTGATCAACATTCAACAGAGCGCGTAGTTCCAGCGGCAGAGGCCGGCCTGGTCCTTGAGCGCCTCCACGGCGCCCACGCTCATCGCCACCATCCACGACGCCTTCGCTGCGGCCGCTACACCCGCCATTGCGATTCTCTAGCTCTTTGTACTTGGTGTTGTGGTTAGAGACTGTTAGGAAATAATGCACAGATCAAGGGAGACAAGAGACACGAATTTTACATAGAAAACCCTTGCGGAAAAAAACCACGGGCGCTAATCGACAATGATCACTATACGTGAAGCGATTACAAAATACAGGGGATTACAATGAGACGTCCCACTCTCCCCATGCGGCTTACAAGAGGTATATAAAAAGGGTAAAAGGACTTAGAGTCCAAGTAGGAAACTAATCCGCTAATATGGCATATTTCAGATACTTCCATATTAGAAATTCGGATCACATACGGATCCAAATATTAACAATCTCCACCTTTAGACGAATTTCCTCTTGTAGCAAAATAAAGAATCATCAATCACCAAATGATTCCCTAATAAGATAAAAATCACTGTGCAACAACTAATCACTAGGACTAAACTGTAATACCAACTAAGCTTGAGCAAAGCTCAAACTTAGTAACAGGAACTGGCTTTGTCATCATATCAGCTGGATTATCATAAGTACTTATCTTGCACACCTTGACATCACCTTCAGCAATAATACCTCGAATAAAGTGATATCTCACATCAATGTGCTTTGTTCTCTCGTGGAACATCTGATCCTTTGTAAGGCATATAGCACTCTGACTATCACAAAATATAGTGGTGCAAGAATTATCTCCACAAAGCTCAGTGTACAAACCTCTCAACCAAATAGCTTCTTTACAAGCTTCATAAATAGCCATATATTACCTTGATAGTTGATAAGGCAACGATAGCTTGCAAACTTGTCTTCCAACTAACAAAGACTGACCACCAATGGTGAAAACATAACCTGTTAGAGACCTCCTCTTGTCCAAATCACCAGCATAATCAGAGTCAACATAACCAACAAGTTCATCTCTAGAATTTCCAAACTACAAACAAGCATTAGAAGTGCCACGCAAATATCTGAAAATCCATTGAACTGCTTTCCAATGCTCTTTTCCAGGATTAGCCATGTATCTACTGACAACACTCAATGCATGAGATAAATCAGGATGAGAACAAACCATGGCATACATAAGAGAACCAACTGCACTGGAATATGGAACTCTAAACATGTACTCAATATCATAATCTAACTCAGGACACAAGGCTGAAGATAATCTGAAATGTGAAGCTAATGGAGTACTCACTGGTTTTGCATCATGCATATTAAAACGACGAAGGACCTTCTCAATATAACCTTTTTGACTAAGGTATAACTTGCGGATTGTCTCTCTCTAATAATCTCCATGCTAAGAATTTTCTTTCTTTGCACCTAAGTCCTTCATCTCAAATTCATTACTCAATTGTGCTTTCGGTTTTGCTATTTCGACTTATCTTTTGCGACAATCAACATATCATCAACATAGAAAGCAAATAAATAGTGAACCATTAGCGATCTTTAAATAAACACACTATCATAATCGGACCGCTTAAAATCATGAGAGAGCATAAAGGAGTCAAATCTCTTGTACCATTGCCTTGGAGATTGCTTCAAACCATAAAGATATTTCTTTAATCTACAAACAAGGTGTTCTTTTTCAGGAGTAACAAAACCCTCAGGTTGGTCTATATAAATGTCCTCTTCCAACTCCCCATGTAAGAATGCAATTTTAACATCTAATTGCTCAAGTTCATACTCATGCATAGCAACAATACTGAGTAAAGTGCGAATAGAACTATGCTTCATAACTGGAGAAAAGACATCATTAAAATTAATACCTGGAATCTAACTATAACCTTTAGCAACCAATATTGCTTTATACCTTGCTGGATCAGTAGGAGAAATACCCTCCTTTCTTTTGAAAATCCACTTGCAACGAATGTGCTTCTTCTCCTTTGGCAATTTCACTAGTTCCCAAGTGCTATTCTTTTCAAGTGACTCCATTTCATCATGCATGACAGTTATCCACTTATTACAATCAGTGGAGTTAATAGCCTTAGAGTATGATGAAGGTTCTGTATTACCTAATTTCTTCTGCCACACTCAAAGCATAAGCAACAATATTAGCTTCTTCAATCAACCTCTTGGGTGGATTAATCTCCCTCCTAGGCCTGTCAACTGCAATGAACCGTTGTGATGACTGCTCAACAATAGGAGTATCCTCAACAATAGGTGCATCATGAACAACAATATTTTCCTTATCTGATGTGTTATTTGAGCCAACAAAGTGATCCACTTGAACACTTGAATTCTGCTCACTCTCAACAGGAACATTAGTGGGCAATTTATCATGAAGCATAGCAGATTCATTAAAGACAACGTTTCTGCTAATCACAACCTTCCTTGTTTGAGATTCCACAACTTATATCCTTTAACACGGTTATAACCAAGAAAGATGCATAACAACTCTTGGCTCTAATTTTCATTATCAACATGAGCATAAGCGGAATGACCAAAAACTCTTAATTCGAATAATTTCTTTGGGGAACGGGCCATACCTCAATTGGAGTTTTCTTTTCAATTGCAAGAGAGGGTGACCGATTAATGAGGTAACAAGCGGTGGAAGCGGGTTCACCCAAAAGCGTCTATGCAAACTGCATTTGACAACATGCAACAGGGCCCTAGAAATGATGGTCTGTTTATCGCTCTACACCGTTTTGTTGAGGAGTACGAGAGCAGTGTAGTGCCTAACAATGCCTTGATCTTGCAATATGATTCAAATTCATCATAACGAATTCCATCCCATTATCAGTGCGAAGTTTCTTTACCTTTTTTCAGTTTGCCTTTCAACCATAGTCTTCCACTCTTTAAATGCTGAAAATGTTTTTGATTTATGCTTCAAGAAATAAGGCCATACTCTTCTGGAGTAATCATCAATAATTGTTAACATATAACGAGCACCTCCTAGCGATGTCTTCTGAGATGGTCCCCATAAATCAGAATGCACATAATCCAAAATACTTTCTATGGTATGAACTGAAGTATTAAACCTCACCCTCTTGTGTTTGCCAAACACACAATGCTCACAAAATTTTAGCTTGCCGATGCTATGTCCATCAAGAAGTCCTCTCTTGCTCAATTCTGCCAAACCAATTTCACTCATATGCCCAAGGCGCATATGCCAAAGATTAGTAGCATCGGAATCAGATAATGAACTTGAAATTATAGCAACATTACCTAATATTGTAGTACCTCGCGGATAGTGCAGTTAATGATTTAATATCAGATTTCATCACAACAAGAAAGCCTTTTGATACCTTCAAAACTCCACCTTCACTAGAATACTTGTACCCTTTACCATCAAGAGTACTCAAGGAGATAAAGTTTCTTTTCAAATCTGGAATGTGCCTCACATCTGTCAAAGTTCTGACAATACCATCAAACATCTTGATCTGAATTGAACCAATTCATGTAACCTTACAAGATGAGTTATCACCCATCAACACAGTACCACCTTCAACAGATTCGTAGGTGGCAAACCAGTCCCTATTAGGACACATATGAAAGGTACATGCAGAATCAAGAATCCATT
Organism: Phyllostachys edulis; assembly: GCA_036346405.1. NCBI lineage: Eukaryota > Viridiplantae > Streptophyta > Magnoliopsida > Poales > Poaceae > Phyllostachys > Phyllostachys edulis. Next base: position 11,735,408 of record CM070560.1, on the reverse strand, counting down.
CATCATGGGCCGTAACACATCCAGCAAAAGCAACATGAACTCCTCCATTAGAACTATCATCAGCAGTAAGGGAGGCTTTACCTTCATCATCTGGTTTACCTTTTTGCAATTTGTGAGAGTACAACTTCTGCTTGAGATGCATCTTGTTGGTGAGATCATTTGTCATGCATATTTGTTCCAGCTTCAGCCATAATGTAGCAGCTGTCTTCTCCTTCAAAACCTCCTGCAAAATATTATTTGATAGATGAAGGTGAATCTGAGATAAAGCCTTACAGTCTTTACGCTTCTCATCTGCAGTCTATGTGATAGGTTGTTTCTTAAACCCTTCCAATGCATCATCCAAATCCATCTGTGCCAACATAGCCCTCATCTTGACTTGCCACAACGAGAATCTTGTGTCTCGACTCAGGAGTGGAAGATTATACTTCAACATCGCCATGAGGAATAAATCCTGAAAATTGCTAGTACTGATATGTGTAAACCTAGCAAAAATCATAACCTCTTTGGTACACGAACTATGTACATGAATCAAAGATCTTCCGCGACTCCTGGTACTAATCTCGTGTGGACGAACCAAAGGTGTAGCAAAGATGACCAAAAAAAAAAACCAAGTCAAGTGCTCACGTGAATCCACCAGGAGCTTGATCGGTGTGCTCACGTGATTCCACCAGATGCTTGTTCGGTGAAAATAAACGAAAAACTTGACCTGTGCTTTCTTGGTTTTGGTGCCGGGAGAGGCTTCAATCGCGCGGTATGGTCTGCTGTCCTTGGCCTTGTACGCTTTACGCGTTGAAGAGGCGGGGAGTTATTGGCGCCTTTGACCGAGGCAACAAACGTGGTGGCGCCGCGGACTCGTGGCGACACGACATAAAAAACCAAGGCCGACGCCGGCCAAGACCGATCTTGGCAATCTTTGGGTGGCGCGTTGTGTGACGGAGAACGCAGGCGCGCTTGGTGACGGCGGACGACGGCTTCGTAGACGCTCTGCGCGAGATGACGACGGCGGCTGAATAGATCTAAAATCTTTTTTCTTTGTATCTCTTCTAAATTCTAAACTTCTGTGCTCTGATACCACTTGTTATGAAATAATGCACAGATTAAGGGAGACAAGAGACACGAATTTTACGTGGAAAACCTTTGCGGGAAAAAACCACAGGCGTCAATCGGCGATGATCACTATATGTGAAGCGATTACAAAATACAGGGAATTACAATAAGGCGTCCTACTCTCTCTGTGCGACTTACAAGAGGTATATAAAGGGGTAAAAGGACTTAGAGTCCAAGTAGAAAACTAATCCGCTAATATGACATATTCTAGATACTTTCATATTAGAAATTCGGATCACATACGGATCCAAATAATAACAAAGACTAATGCAATTCAGATTGGATTTGAGCTAGGCTATGTTGGTGCAGCTAGGGTGTGTCACATATCGGCCTGTTTTTGTTGGGCTTGCCGTGGGCCTTAGGCCGTGTAGCTGAGTCGTGCTATAAAGGAGAAGATCGACAGCAATTGAGGGCATCATCGAAGAAATCATCTAGGCAGGCGTCTTCTTCCCCAACTTCTGCTCCTCCCCATTTCCTCTTCTCTGGATTTCTCCTCTCCCAATGCTCTGGAGATTCCCAGTCCCAGCTTCTCATTCCCCGATCTTGACTTCTGTCTTCCCAGTCCTTGCTAGTTCCTACTTCATTTGTATCCCCACTAAGTGTTATTTCTAATATAGCATTTGACATTGGAGAGAGTTCGTGTTCATTCTTGTTCTTCTAATCGGGTTCGTGATAATTGGTATCAGAGCATTTGATCTTGAGGATGCTGAGCTCCGAGGTGGCCATGACTGACACTGAGAAGGAGAGCGAAGCCCGGTGCAAGGAGATGTTGAACCAGTTAATCTCCGTTGTGAAGAAACAAACCTTGGAGATTGAAGATTTGGCAGAGCGCATGAACGAGCTCGCGGTCAGCTTGAAGGCCATTGTCCAGCCGCTAGAAGCAACAGCTCATGCCTTGCCACCGCCCGGGACCGCACCGACGGCCACCCTTGTCACCACGGTGGACCACGCCGTGGTGGTAGCAGCTCCTCATGCAGAAGCCGCCCTCGCCCCCGAGTCGCCCACCAAGTGCTCGACGTCGAGCCCCGACACCAATGCCAGCGACCTTCAAGTCATGGCGAGTCGACCACGAGGCGGAAGTGCTCACGATCGCTCGGCGCTCATGGAGCACTCTTGACCCCTCGCGAAAGCTGTTCTCCACCATCAAACAAGACACACTGATGCCCACCAGGTATTCGACAATTTTTCCCGACCGCAGCATCGGTACCGTGGCGTCGACCCACTGCTTGAGGGAATGCCCTCGACTGGTTGCCGATGACATTAGCATCACTAACCTCATCATCGTGGGGTCTGTGACCTGCATCATGGGCTTGCAGCTGAAGCCCCCATGGCCACCACCTCAAGGACTAGAAACGGTGCTCAAGTTGTTCCACAAACAGGCTCAGAACATAATGATGAAGATCTCCGGAGAAACAAGAAGGCGGCTTGCTGTTAGGGGATATATTCCTCAGGATGGATTTGTCATGGGCTACTTCCCTGTTCCACCAATTTGCCTTCGCGCTTTCAATGCTTTAGATGTTAGTGCATTCATGTGCTCCTCTAACACCTCAACAAACTTGTTTAGGAAAAATCCTACGTAAGATTCTAGAGATCAAGGGCTCAAGACTTGGCTCCCCAAACTTCCAAGCGCATGAGGGGGAGGCAGACTATCTTCAGATAGCTATTGCTGACTACATCAAGCTGAGAGGAACAACAAAGGGTCCTCGAGATATCTCCTTTACAAATTAGGCTGCACCAAAAAATGGCAGCAAAAGATGAAGTCGCTGTTCATCAATAAGAGCTCAAGCTTCTCATGCCGTGGTGTAATCACCGGTGATCTCTTCCTCGGAGCAACTCCCTGGTCCACTGTTGTAATTGATGATGCCACCACAACAGTAGTTGAGGAGGCAATTATCTTGGCTGTCGCTCCAACACTCAGTGTTTGCCTCTTTAATGCCGATCTGAGATGACCGTTTATCTCTACTCGGAGTTTCGACAATTTAACAGTTCACTCTACTATACCACCGATGAGGCGCAGTTCTTTCTTACTTGTCTTCAAGGATAAGTTTTGGTGCGAAAGCAATGAATCGATCGGTACCACGATGATCCATTTGATAGAATCTGGGAATCTAATTCTGTGAGGAGAGCAAATTACCTTGTTGATGTTATGGAGATTTACAAATATGTCCAGATTACTATGGGATCTCAAGATGCAAACATCATGGCTAGCTCGGTATCAGGGTATCCGCAAACAGGTTGGGCACAAGAGGGTGGTGACCCGTGCTTACCAGCATCATGGTCCTGGGTGCAATACAGTTCAGAACCAGCACCCAAGGTGTTTTCAATCACATTGGCAGGGAAGAACATTACAGGAAGTATCCCTGTGGAATTGACAAAGTTATCAGCATTGGTTGAGTTAGGGCTCCATGGTAACTCAATTTCTGGTGAAAATGAAATACCCGATTTCAATGGATGCCAAAATTTGCAGTATATCCACCTTGAGAACAATCAATTAACTAGTGCATTGCCATCCATGAGGTCACCTTTGTTAGATTGTAGCTTGTGCGGAGCTACAGTCAGGATATTGGGTTTTGGCCCTGTTGCTCCATTTGATGCTGCTGTTTGCTTTCTAGCAAAAGGCATGACAATCATCTTATCGTCATGGAGTGAGAACTATGGAGATCCATTTGACAGCAAGGATTTGATGGCCCAGTTCAAGGTTGCAGCTAAAGCCAGTGCTTCGGATGAAAAGGTTGCATTGCTTGGAGCCATACAGTCATTGCTGGAGGGTTCAATGTACACTTTTGTTTTCCTGTGGACTCGTGCTTTGAGCCCAAATGACGAAGAAATCCCTCATGGCTGCATATTTGCTACATTCATGCCCTCCTCAATGTTGGGTAGCATCTCATTTAGAGCCTGTCTACAGCTCCTTGGGTTCTGTATATTCGAGTCATGTGTTGGCATATTCTGGCCATCAATCATGAAGATGAGATATCAGTATATTCTTGAGGAGGCGAGAAGCACGATCATGGATTTCTTCTGCATACCACTCAACCTGTTTGTTTGTGTGGTACTTTACAAGCCGAGCTTGGAGGATTTGTCAGATGGGGTTTCAAAGTCTGCATCTTCTTGCAAGAGAATAATAATCTTTTCAATGTCCTCAATCCAGCAATCTGGGAGCTCAGTGGCCATTTGGTACTGAAGAGGAAGTGGCTTGAACACATGAAAGGGTTGTCGATATTATGGATTGAGTTGAAGCCATGGTCATCATCTCGTAGATGTGCAATAGTGTTTCAGTTTATTATTACCTGGTCAAGATTCAAAACAAAGATCACAAAGCTCTCTGAGGTCGCACTGAAGGCAATGAAGTCATTCCTGCAGGAATTGCTTTAGGTGGTAAATTTGTGCTATCTTGGCGTACTAGTGCAGCAGAAGCATGGTGGTGATTGCGTTCAAGTCAGGCTGGGCATGGAGGATCTTCTGGTACCATGGGATCCCGGTGGCAATGGTGGTGACTATTCTTTGTATCGGCTTGGGGGCAAGCCGAAATTCAAGGATGGAGGAATGTCACATACCGGCCTGCTTTTGCTGGGCTTGCCGTGGGCCTTGGGCCGTGTAGCTGAGTCGTGCTACAAAGGAGAGGATCGACAGCAATTGAGGGCATCATCGAAGAAATCATCTAGGCAGGCGTCTTCTTCCCCAACTTTTGCTCCTCCCCATTTCCTCTTCTCTGGATTTCTCCTCTCCCATTGCTCTGGAGATTCCCAGTCCCAGCTTCTCATTCCCCGATCTTGACTTCTGTCTTCCCAGTCTTTGCTAGTTCCTACTTCATTTGTATCCCCACTAAGTGTTATTTCTAATATAGCATTTGACATTGGAGAGAGTTCGTGTTCATTCTTGTTCTTCCAATCGGGTTCGCAATAGGGTGGGAATCGGGGTGGTTATACAGCGCGTTTGCATGTGCAAAACAGGGGGAGGCTGCAGGTGATGGTTATTGCTGACTTGGTTGGCGGGTTTTCCCAAATTCCTGTCATGTCGTCCTCTTCTACTCTGCTTATGTCACTCTTCTTCACCATCGTCTTATCTCGATGGGCTATGGGCAGCGTGGTACTGACAAGTTGTCTTCACTGATGATGACCCAGTAGCAAGATCCGGAAAAAAAATAGGGTGGGACGGAGCCTCTTGGTGAGACCTCCGACCATCCATCTCACCCTCTTGATACAGTGGCTTGGGGTTAAAGGCCTCACAAAGGTCCTATCCCAGAGGATTTTCTTCTCAGAATCTTGCTTCTCAGTAACCTACAAGATGGTGACATGCATTTTCTCACCTTTTGTTACACTGGCAAACAAGCAATTATTGTTACCAGTGAAGGTAATAAATAGGTTTGGGTGCATTTCTTGATAACAGAAAAGGGGAAAGAGAGGATGTTCTTTTTCCAAAGCTGAAAAAAAATTGCTAGATCTTCTTCCTCTTCTTCTTCTTCTTCTTTTCTAAAACGGATGGCATTCATTTCAGAAAGGAATGCATAAGTGCTAGATCCATGATATTACATTATTGATAACCCAAGCAGCTAACTAAATTGTGATCCAATTCATTTACAGCAATGTATGAATTTTTTTTCTTACTCTTCTTGCTTCTGACTTCTGAGTTCTGACTACAAGATGATCAGGCATATGGTACTGCTTCTACTACTACTTTTGATTTCAGTGTACTGCAGTATCAGTTGCACCGAAATGCCTGAATCATGAGCAGCAGCCACCGACTTTTGGCTAACTGGAGCCGGCCAAACTTCCTTTATTTATTTTTTCTCCGTGGAGATTGTTTAACCCACGTGCTCTCAAACACGAAAGATTCCTTGTAGGTTTGCAGGCCGGTGCCACGTAGTATATAGATTGCCTTGCCCTGCTTTCAGGCAGCACACACACACGAACACGGTCAGATCAGGAATATGCACTATTATGCAGTACTTGCTAAACTAAAGAAATCGCCTCTAGTTTGGTGCCAAATCTTCACATCTCATCCAAATGATGCATGCATCCTGGGAACTTCTTGCTGCATGGTGAGCAAGCAGTTATTACACAAACATTTCTTAATTACTAATTCACATAGTCACATGCATGCTTGGAGTACGTAAGGCTACTTTCAATGGGCAGTATCTTAGTGCAGTTTCTTAGTGCATGAGGAGTGTTAGGATACTATCTTCCTAATGTATGGTTTCTTATGGTGTAGTATCTTAGATCTTTTTAATTAATTAGATATAGAATCTCAAAGAGATAGTGTGTACAAGATGGAAATGAGTTAATTTTCTTGTCTATGACTTGAGCAGGAAGCGGTCTCTTATTTGAATCTTTGCAACAATCTCTCACCTCATTTAATCTACTGCCATCTCAGCACTTCGCCTACATGGCACCCTTAAGATACTGGCTAGGGTGGAGCACTGGGAGCAGCCTAAGTAACCATGGATTTCTTTTCACACGGTCATAGATATTAATTTAGTGTGTATAGTTGAGTTTGAGTGTGATAATGACTGAGTTTGAGTATGATATGAATTTTGTTTCTTATTCTAACTCATAATTCTACTTCTATGTGGAGTCTTCGTATACTATTGTAAATATATGTACATAGTCCATAAAGATTAAGTGTGTATAAGGAGCGAAGTTGTGGGAGATAACGAGATGAGTAGGAAGGGAGATATATGCAGATGTGCAGTGGACCCAACAAACTAAAGATTAACCAGTACACGACGTTCTTGCCATCTCCCTGGTCCCAGGAGATGAAGAGAGTGCATGAATGCTACATAAGGTAAGGAGCGGTCTATCCAATTTCCAAATTATTATGGGAATCGGGTTTATCTGCTCAGAGTTCATCAGGATGAGCTTTTCTTCTTTCTTTGAGAACAGTTCAATCAACATATACCATTGTGAATCCGAACGACCATTTGTGTCCATGGATAGATTGAGAACGACTAAACGACGTAAATTATGAGCGAGATATCAATCCCAGTGTAGCAACAGAATGTAGTATAAGTAGTAGTAACCATGTGTAGGCGAAGTGGACAAGAGAGACTACAGAGTACAGACTACAGATCCTGCTGATCGGTAATTATTCAGTTTATAGCTCGTCCCTTTTGTCGGAACACAACCTATGTTGGAGATAACAACGATGAATCAGATATCAGTAAGTCTAACCAAATTCATGTAGCAAATTGACCAAGCAGACAATCTTTTTGCGTGTCAAGTGACAAAAGTTTTCATCCTCATCCTCATCATTAACATGTACAAATGAGACAGCTAGAACCAAGATCCTTGGATTACTAGCTACACTTGAGACTCGACCAAGATCTAAGCAAGCAAAACTAGCCAAGATCTATGCATGAATTCAATTGGGGCCCCAGCAGCTGAGGTACATGACCGTCCTCATCCCCTCCTCAGTCTTCTTGGCCTGTTCTTGGTGCTGGCCTGTTCTTGGTGCTGTGGTTAGAGAGTAGAGATCACTGGAGTTCAGATGGATTGAGCTGGATGTTGTGCAGGGAAAGTGATAGCTGGGTGGTTATATAGAGAGCTTTGCGAAGGAAGGAAGGAAGGAAGGAAGGAGTAAAACTGGATGCTACTGTATCATGTGACGATGGTTTTTGCCGTCTCCGTGGGTGGGTTGTTGTAGCAGCACTCGTCTTTTTTTTTTTTTGGCATTTGGCATTTGGCACTGAGTACTGAAAAAGGTTAAACTCGACGACGACGATGACTCAGAGGAAGGAGATGCTTGCGACCTTCTCTTTTTCCCTTCTTTTTCAGCAGGGATAAAACATTAGTTTCTGTATCATCTATTACTAGTAATAAAAAGCCTTCCATCACTCATGTCCAATCTTCTGAAATTAACCTAGTATTTGAGAGGGTGCCAATTACAAAAATAAATAGGCGTCTCAAAAAATTACAGGGACCCTGTTGACTCCCTGTCGTCGATCCAGCTCCCTGTCGCTAGTTCCGCCTCAAAAAATTACAAAAATAGCTCTCTGTTGCGATTCGGCTCCTTCAAGCGGCAACAAAAGTGAAAACCCTAAAGCTGGTTGATGCATTTTGTAATTTTAAGTAAATTTTCAACGGTACGAAATCTATTAGACTAGCAATACCATTTTGTGATCATCGTATGTTATTTTAATGCGGTGAATTTCTGAAGACTTTTGCGAGGACGATTGAGGTATCAATGATTCGTAAGTAGGAAGGTAAGTGATATTGCGATGCACCTGAGAATTCATACACGGTGGAGAACTTTGGAGAAATAACCTCTTACCATTACTTGCTCATGTACATGCACTGTATATTATGTAAGGAAACAAAATATGAATTTTTCATTACTATCAAAACTACGACAAATCATACTGATACTACATAACATTCAACAAAACGTCATAACACTTAGTTTATATCAAAACTACGACAAATCACATTGATATTACAAAACATTCAGCAAAACGTCATAACACTTAGTTTTTTTTCAAATCAAAATGATAATTTAGAACATTGGCAATAACATATTACAACTGTTTGTGCTTTCCCGTGGTCGCGACCTCAACGTTGTAACGCCCCGACCTGAGGTCACCCGAGATGTCCCTCGAGACCACCTAGAGGCCCTCCAGGACCTCACGGAAAGTCCTTCAAGACCACCCAGACGTCCCCAAGGTGAGCTCGAGACAGCCACGAGATGACCCCAAGTGCCACGGCCTAACCTAGGGGTGGTCGAGAGACCAAACCCGAGGAGGTCGTGGAACCAGAGAAGACCAAGACCTCCACGACCGGGCAGGGTGGTCGTGGAAGCTGGGATCACCCAAAGACCTCCACGACTAGACACGAGGGTGGTGGGTGGGGAGTGGGCATCACCTCATAGTCCTCTGTGTGAGCCGAGCTAGTCCCAAGGATCAGCAGCTAGCTCTTCACTGACATACTGCAGTGGTAACATATATCAAGCATAAGCTTTATTAACAACAAAGTTGATTACAAAGGGAGGCTTACAAGCCGACAAACTAAATCTGATGGAAGATAAGCGAGTAGACCACCGATACACCACGAGCAATCGGTGGGGCGCATCCTAATCGGCCTAGACCTCTAGGTCCACTGCAAAGACCTCCTCAAGCTTTCTTTTCCTGCTCAATAAGAATATCAAGCAAGAGTGAGCACAACAACCGTGCTCGCAAGTTACACCCATCAAATAACAGAATGATATGCATAAATGGATATCTCAAAGGAAGGAATAATATGGTTGATTTGCATAAAGCCAAGTTTACTTCAAATACCAGTACTAAGTTCCAATGCAGTTATACAATAACTAAAATTCATTTTTCTCAAATCAGTTTTACAGTTTGGATAACATTCATCACATGTGGTGAAGGATACCCTCCTGTCACAAGGCTCCCTACCCAAAACCCATTTGGATAGAGATCCAAAACAGTTTAATAAAATCTTTTGGAAACCAAAACCAAAATCTAGCTTTGAGTGGCTTTGCTAGCATGTCCATGACCATAGACACGGCTATTCGAATAGATTTATACTCTGCAGAGGTTGTACACTTTACCCACATGAGATGATTCGCTTGCACTGTCCGCTTACACACTTCCGAAGGTGTGCGACTAAGAGATCACCACAAGGCCTTTACAATGCATCATTCCACCACAGTCCACCCTCGCTAAGGTTTCGCTTCCCCCTGTGGATAGAAACCCAACAGGGTTCAGGGGGCCCCCTCTTGCGCCAAGTGGGAACAATAGTCATGAAAGACTTTGTCAAAAAGAACGGTCATGAAAGACCTTCCACGTACCAACAGGATCAACAGCGATGGAACTTTGCAAATTAATCGGCCAGGTCCCCTCCCCATACTCAGGACATGTGGTTACACGGTGAGGCATAGCCCATTATAGGCATAGCAAAGGAACGCTCAAAGGCTGGTCCTCAACTGACTTGGGCGACTTCCACAAACCCTGGGCCTCGTCCATAGAAATGGATCGATCCCATGCATGAATATGCACCCATCCAAACAATCAATTCGCCCAAGTCCAAACCAATTTTCCTTTTCTTTGCTTTTCAAAGTCATTTTGCAAACTACCACAACAACCCAATGTCATGGATTAAAACATTTAAACAACATTGGTCTTTTGGCAGTACAACTCTCAAATCAAGATTTTGGTCTAAACATGACTAAGCATACATTTTTCAAAAGATCCTGGTTCACACTATTGCATTAACCAGATTTTAACTAGGGTGACAACAGAGTGGATTCAATATCAACATGGGCCATACAAAGGATCTGGCATAGCTATGAATTTAAAACAGGTATTGAAATACTTAGCATAAATAAGCATGCAGTAATTTTGAAACAGAACTTAAATAATTTGAGATACTAGGTGCAACATGATCAAGAGTGTAACTTGCTTGGACTGAAAGCTTGAGGAACTAACTGGGAGAACTCGGGCTCCCTAAAGAGTCGCAATCTACACGAGAACAAAGCCAGGCAGAATCAAATAACAACCAAATAAGATCCAAAGGAACTCCAAACAATCTGAATTAAAACAAACAGCAAGGGATAGAACTAGAAGAAATAGGAACAAGCTCTAGGAGGAGGTCCAACGGGTTGGAGGAGGTCTGTGAGGTTGAGGGGAAGGTCCTACGGGTTGGAGGAGGTCCTCTGGAGAGGGTGGTTTTTGAAAAAGGGAAGGTCCTGAGAAGCTCAAGAGACGTCCTGAGGAGGGTATCCCGAAGAGGTCAAGGGTGGTCTTTTGGGGAGGTCCGAGGGAGAGGTCCTAAGGAGGACCTAAGAGGGTCGTCTTTGCAAGAGACTCAGAGGGTCGTCTTGGTAAAACGACCAAGAGGGTCGTTTTTGAAAAAAGACCAAGGAGGCCATCTTTGCAAGGGAAGACCCTTAGGAGGTCCAAAGGGGGAGGTCCTGCACAGGTCACGACTACGCAAGGTGGTCGTATGAAACAAAGGAAAAAAGAATAAGGCACAGGGACACTCACCAAGGCCGAGAGGGAGATAGAGAAGGAAGGGGAGGTCGAGAGATAGTGGCAACGGTTGAAGGCAGTGATGGCGCTCCAGCGAGCTCCTTCGGCGGTGAGGTGGCGGCACAACCTCCAGTGGTCTTCTTGGTGACGAGGAGGTGATGGTGTGATTCCAGTTGCCTTCTAGGTGAAACTCCAAGCAAGAGAAAGCTGGGCAAGAGCGACGGAAGTGTATGCGGCCAAAGGTGAGGAAGGACTGCTTAGGCTATTAATAGCCGATGAAGAAAAAGGAGGAAAGTGTCGCTGAGACTCAGGGACTCATGGGTCAAAGGTAGTTGAAGGACAAGACCAGGTATGACCAGCTGGCTAGAGAGAACAGGACAAAATAAGGCCAGCTGGTGAAAGGAGAGGGCAAAAAGGACAAGATATGCTGTGAGGTGAGGAGACAAGGAGAGAAAACAAAGGGCCACGTAAGTGATTACATAAGTGACCACATACAATGTAAATAACCACGTATCTGGCCGTATTTAATGTGACATGACCGGTTATTAAATGCACAACAGGCCCACGCAGCGGAGAAAGATAAGGATGAGCAGGACTAACAAATGGGGCCAGTCCACCTTGGGGAATGATCGGGTCAAAGGAAGTGGTCACGGCCAAGGGGAGGTCGTGGCCAATCAAGGGTGGTCATGACCCACAAGGTGGTCTTTGCAAAAAGACCTCAGAGGAGGTCCGCTGGATTGGGAGGTCCTGCGAGATCAGGAGAGACCTTTGAGGAGGTCTGAAGAGCTAAGAGGTCCTGAGGACTAGGAGGTCCGAAGAACGAGGATGTCTTGACGGTTAAGATCTCACAAGGGGAAGGTCCTAATGGTCAAGATCAAAACAAAGGGAGGTCTTGATGGTCAAGATGGAGTCAAGAGAGGTCTTAAACACAGAAGAGGTCTGGACACAAAGGGATGTCCAAACACTAGTTTTGAGAGTTTCCATGAAACGGTAATACCGCAGCTTGGGAGCGGTGCTACCGCACCCCGGTAGTTCCGTTTGCTACATAGCGGTATGAAATTTCCAGAACACATGTTTTGAGAGCTTGATTTCCTCTTGGAGTGGTATGACCGCTTGAGTTGAATGGGGTAATACTGCATGGCGTATCTAGGAGTTGATCTGATATGGAATTTCCAGAGAGAGGGCGCTACAATGGCCAGCAAGGGTAACTTGGCCCGCAGGGGTGGTCTTTACAAAAAAGACCAAGGTGGGTGGTCTTTGCAAAAAGACCAGAGATCGAGAGGACAAAGAGGTCCCAAAGGAATTTATGCAAAGGTGGACTTTATAAGAAGACCACGAGGTCCTAAAGAGGAGGAGGTCAAAAGGGCAAAAGGGAGAGGCGCAGTGAAACAGAGCCATCCGATTTAGATCGGGTGACTCAAAAGGATAAGACGTTCGAACCAGCCGAACATGCCACAAAATCAAACCGTCCAATGCAGATTGGACGGTTCCAAACAAAGGCGCGGAGCTGAGCCGCACGGGGAAGTCTTAGATTGGGAGGAGATCTAGACCACGAGAAGGTCTGGACCATCAGATCCAGGCAAATGGAGGTCTGGACCTTTAGATCCAAATGAAGGGAGGTCTGGATCATTAGATCCAGACAGAAGGGAGGTCCAGGCAGAGGAGATCCATAGAAGAAGGTCCAAAAGAGATCTCAACGGTCAAGATGAACTCAAAGGATATCTTGACGGTTAAGATAAGATCAAAGAAGGTCTTGGCAGTCAGGATGTACCTGAGAGGGGACCTGGTGGCCAAAGGGGAAATCAAGAGAGGTCTTGACGACCAGGATGAACCCAAGGGAGGTCCTGGTGGTCAAGGTGAAGTGCCAAGGAGGTTCAAATGGACATGGGGAGGTCCAAATGAACATATAGAGGTTCAAATGAACACAGAAGGAATTCCAATGAACACAGGAAGGTCCAAAGGAACACAGGAAAGTTCAAGTGGACACAGGGAAGGTCTTGGACAAGAAGGGAGGTCTGAACCACAAAGAGATTCAAACCAACAAAGAAGAGGTCTAAACCAAAAGGAGGTTTATACCACAAGAGAGGTCTAGGTGCAGGGGAGGTTTGGACATGAGAGAATGTCCAAACAGGATGGAGGGAGAGGGGTCAGGGCACAAGAGCTGGACAAGGGGAGAGCAGATCCTACAGAGAAAGGGAGAGACTACTCCAGAGCTCGAGCAACACCAAAAGAACCAAACTTTTGGGATTTAATTGAAGTTCGAATTAGACATTTTAAACTCTCAAATTCTGGAAATCTCAGGTTAAGCTTTGAACTCTCATAAAAACCAAATGGTTCTTTTTATTTTGAAAAATTCGAAAAGGCTCTGAAAACTAGGGTGTTACAAACGTCCCCCATGTGGGCTGCCTCGAGTCGGTCGACTAGATGAGGTCCCCGCGGCAACGTCCGGAGTGCCGATGTCTCCTTCATCCTAAGGATTTCTCGTGGGACATTTCTTGAAGGTGTGCCTAGACTCCCTGCAAATGCAGCACTTCTTCGTACAACGTCCGGCTTCTGCTTCGTCCATGTCGTTCCTGATGCGCCGTACCTGTTGTCGGCCAACCTTTCCCTTGAGCCTATCAATGTCTGCGACCCAGATTAGTTGTTCCCAGGTCGGATGGCTAGTGAAATGGCCAACCACAGCATAACCATACATCTCTCCACTCCAGGTTTGCATCACCGCCTCCTTGGTGAAATACTCAGAGAGGTACTAACCGGGATGCTATGCTACGGTCGAACATGCGGCCATAACATGGGAACAAGGCCTATGCAGAAGAAGGGGCTTGTTGCAAGTGCATATACAACTACTACGGCGTAGCGTGCACTCATGGGTGACCCTCTCGCGGTTCGTCCCGCGGCGTCCTTTATCCCTGCACATTATCTCGTAGCGAAGCTCCCTTGTGCCCATCTTGAATGCCCAGTGCATCTGACCATTCTTGCTCTTATCCTCCATGTACTTGGTGACCATGGCGGAGTAGAGTACTCTGTCATTTGTCATGGCGAGCGATGCGTTGTTGCTTCTGTCAACAAAGTAGTTCGTCGTACCGCGGAGAATTGCCTTCACAATACCAACCAAAGGGAGGCACCTTGCACCGCGAATGGCCCAGTTGTACACCTCGGTTAGATTGGTTATCATGACACCATATCGAGCACCACCCCTATCATGTAGCAGCGACCACTTCTCCTTAGGCTCGTGCTCAATCCAATCCGAGAAGCATTTCACTTGCGCCCCTGTGAGCCCCCGGGATCGGATCTGTTCCAAGCTAAGTGATTACGCCAAAAGCGCAACACTAAACGTGAGACGAAAACGATTCCGAGTGCCCGGATATATGTCTCATGTTAGCTCCCAAGGATCAATGGCTAGCATACACATATCCAAACACAACATTGCAATCACATCTGTACACAATCACACAACAATAATAGAATCATTATTACAACTTCAACACATAGAACCTTATGGTCCAAGGTTGCATAAGAGGGTCAACCGACCAAATTTAATCATAAATCAAATAAATCACAGCGGAAGACAAACTTAGAATTATAAAGGAAAAATAACTAGTTGTATGCCCAAACCCACAAGCAACCAACTGGAGTTAAAGCCGGAACGTCTGTAGTACTTAAACCCGATTCGAACGATTTCTCACCTGCAGCATGGACAATCCGACTGAGTACAAAAAAGTACATGCAAGACTTGCAAATAGTAACATATAATAAATGCATTCAAGTGTCAAAGGAGGCTACTACACTAGGCAATTTTCAGCATAAAGTAAGTTTTTCATTGAGATAATCGATATAGATTCAAATTGCCATTTGTTAATCATTTTAGAAACATCATATAACAGTAGGTATACCAAATTCATGATCAACAACCATAGATATTCCAAATATAATCAACCCATGAACTTTCCGTTCGTGACACAATTCATTCCTTAACAAATCAACATGCGAACTTCCTGTTCGTGACAACATACAAGATCTGAACAATTCAATATACATCATAACCTTTCCAAACATATCCCAACCTGAAAACCCATAAGCTAACTGTGCATGCTTTCCCACAAGCGATGTCCATGACCGAGGATATGGCTATTCGAATAGATTTAGTTCTCTGCATAGTTGTACAGCTTTCCCCACACAATATGAATACCTCATACTATCGCTATGCACTCTTCCGTAGGAGTGTGACTGAGATATCATAACGAGGTCGTTACAATATCATGTCCTAACTATCAAACCACTCGAGGGATAGATCTCATGGCAGGCTATCGGTCGTACTAGACCATGGGTGAATCTCTTTGTGTAAGTAAGTCCCTTTCGCATAAGAGACCCTTATGGGCAAGTAAGATGACACTTACATTTCCCCCACTAGATTGACAAGACAACAACAGTAAAACACCAACCACTAGTAAAGCCTCGGCAACTACCGGTGCTCAAATAACAATTGTTAATCTAATTGTGTTTTGATAGCTAACACACAACAAATTATTTAGCTAAGCCTTCGCCATTATCCCGGTGTGTGGTTGTATGTAAGACTTGGTTCATCACATCAAAGGTCGGTCCTTAATCACTCGGACGGGGCTATACGAATCCGGGATAACCTCCCTTCATCACCCTATCACCCGTCCAAGTCCATCACATAAAAACACTACCCAACAAGTCCACAAGAAACAGACTCGAAGATTTGGACATATTCCTCAAAATCAACCTAATTCAATCCATACATCCCTCAAATTTCATCAAGATTCAATTCAATCCATCGGCCGATGGACTACCTCCATCAACCACTTTTGACTACAATTACTTGCTCGGCTAAGCATCATTCTACAAATTAGCAAACAAACACATATAACATATAACCTTAATCATTCAAGGTAATAGGGCAATCAACTTTCAAAGGAAGGCCAATGCAGCAAGAGGATATAACTAATTCTACCCAATTGACGTACAAGTATTTGAAATTAAGCAATGCATAGAATACTTGAAAATCAACATAGATACTTTTCAAAACTAATAGGAGCAACATGCATAAAAGGAGGGGATTGCTTGCCTTTGCTAGGGATGGTCCAGGTGCTACTGAAAACCACTCTCGATCACACTCGAATCTTCATAAACTATCGAACGAGCGATATTGCAATAAGCACCAAATAAGCTGAAAAAATCCAAAGTGCTCAAAATGCCTAAAATTTACACAGAAGGTAGAGCATGATTTTATAAGAATTTAGAAACAAAAATCACTTGATTTGGATTTCGCATGCAAAAGTTATAGCCTAAACCATATCTGCTGGAAGAGAAAAACCAATAATAAGTGTTTCGGTTACTACTCAACGGTTCAACTACACGTGATCGGAAGGAGGTTCGACTACACGGTCAGAAGGAGGTTTCGATTACAGGTGGTCGGAAAGAGGTTTTGACTACCTGGTCGGAAGGAGGTTCGACTACAGGTGGTTGGAAGGAGGTTCGACTACAGGTGGTTGGAAGGAGGTTCGACTACAGGTGGTTGGAAGGAGGTTCGACTACAGGTGGTTGGAAGGAGGTTTCGACTACAAGTGGTCGGAAGAAGGTTTCGACTACCTAGTCGGAGGGAGGTTTCGACTACAGGTGGTCGGAAGGAGGTTTCGACTACCAGATCAGAAGGAGGTTTTGACTACAGCCTGTATAGGCAATGTGGCGAAGTCTAGCGGTGGGGCTCTTCAGGCTCTCGTGCCAAAATACAACGAGGCAATGCCTAGAGCTAACAAACGCGCGCAAGAGTGCATATGAGTTACTAGGAGCTCACTAGAGAAGAAAGGAAGGTCAGAGATGCACGGTGGATGGCTGGTGATGAAGACCAGTGGCGGCGATGATGGTGCTACCGTGGAGGGAACAACCTAAGGAAGTAGGAACGGAAAAGAAGATAGGAGAAACACATGTGATGCTAAGAGATGGTGCTAGAGAGAAGAATTGGAAAATGGAGTACCTCACCGGAGATGGGGAAGGAAGGTGTGGTTTTTCGGCCGAAGGTGGTCGTATATGGTCGTAGGTGGTCGTAGATGGTTACAAGAGGTTGAAGGAGGTCAGGAGAAGCTTAGCGCCGTTAATGGGCGACGGCGGCAATGAGCTTCGTGAGGAGACAATGACTTGAGCTATGAGTGAAAAGAAAGGTCAGGTTAGCTTAAGCGAGACCAAAAGATGGTGTCATAGCAAAGAATCGAAGAATGGCTCACCACGCCAGAGAATGAGAAGAAAAAGGGGTCTTTAGTCGGAGTTTAAAGAAAGCCCATACTCCACGACATCCTGAAAAGATTGAGGGAAATGTGTTGAGGGGAAATCATCCTCATACCCTAGAACACAAGATGACAAACATACAAGAGGATGAAACTCACTGGAGGCGAAAAGGGCACGGTGGTGGCACTCGGTGCACGGTCACCAGTGATGCAAACGACAACCGCGTTCCGAAGGATACATGCAAAGGAAGGAGCTCGCATTAGCGCAAATGGATGCGGTGAGGAAAGGAGACGCAAAGGGACATGACTGTGAGGAACTCACCTGAGAGAATTGCACAAGAGAGCGTCCTCCCCCTTAGCCACCAAGAGGAGAAGTGAGGGAGAGTGAGGGCATGGAGGCGATTAAGTACCTGTAATCTGACGGGAATGGCGATGGCGTGAACAGGCGATGCGTTGGGTTGGGTGGCGAGGGTGGTGGCATGACGGTGTGAACTCGCATGGACAGAGCTGAGACGCGCATGGCCGCCAGTGCGCTCTGGCACTCTGAGCATGGCCAGCACATGGAGAAGAAGTTCTAGTGAGTGGGTCCGGGCGGTCGATGGCACAGGTAATCGTGGGTCGGGGTCCGGCTCAGTCTGGTCAAAAACTAGGGGATCTAGTCGAAACCAAGTGGGTCTAGTCGAGACTCGATGAGATCTGGTCGAACCAGGTGGGGTGGTCGGCCCGAGTAGACACTGGTCGAACCAAGAGTGGGGTGGTCGGCCGAGTAGACCTGGTCGGAACCAAGTGGATGGTCGAAATCGAGTAACTGGTCGAAATCGAGTAGGCTGGTCGAAATCAAGTAGACTCAACTCGATTGGTTTGACCGATATGATTTCAAAAGGCTGAGAGGGTTGCAAATATTTAGACAGAGTTTTAAAGCCCCAAAAGTTCTAAAATTTTTATGGGAGGCTTCTGACAAAGTGTAGACCCTTGTGTAAAATTTCCAGAGTTTTTAGAGAAATAACTTTTTTGTAGAAAAGTTTTAAGTCTCTGGTTTAGGTGTTTGACCAAGGACTGACTGGTTTCACTGGCCATTTTAAAATAGCAAAGTAATTCTAGAAAATATGAAATTTTTCAGGTGAGTAAAATAGATGTTCCAAAAACTAGGAAAAATTATTTCCAGAAACTTTGATGCAAACAATTTTCTCGAAATAAAGGAAGCTTGAATTCCAGTTAAAAGTTTCGAAAACTGAGGAAACTTTAATACAAACAACAAAAGTTTAAAAATGTTCCAAAAATTACACACATGATCAATGAGATACTCAGCTAAACCAACTTAAGGATCTTGGGGACGTTACAAACCTACCCCCTACAAAGAATCTCGACCCCGAGATTCCTACGGCTCGGCGAAGAGATGCGGATACTCAGCTTGAAGGCGGTCCTCACGCTCCCAAGTTGCTTTATTTTCAGTATGGTTGCTCCACTGAACCTTCAAAAACTTGATGGCATGAATCCTTGTCTTGCGCTCCATTTCTTTAAGAACGCAAATTGGGTGCTCTCGATAAGAAAGATTGAGTTTCAAATCGAGGTCTTCTAAATTGGTTGCTTTGGTTGGGACTCGAAGGCACTTCTTTAGTTGTGAGACATGGAATACATTGTGCATAACTAAAAGTGATGGTGGTAGCTCCAACTGATAAGCCACCGATCATATCGCTTTGCTAGAATTTGGAAAGGACCGATGTAGCGAGGTTCCAACTTTCCGTTGACTTGAAAACATTTCATTCCTTTCATTGGGGAGACCTTAAGGTAAACATGATCATCCACATCAAAACTCAACTCGCATTGACGGTGGTTGGCATAGCTCTTTTGACGAGATTGAGCCGTCCGTAGTCGCTCCCAGATCACACAGACTTGTTCTTCGGCTTCATTGATCAAGTCTGGTCCAAAGATTTGTCTCTCCCCGGGCTCAGACCAGTTGAGTGGTGTCCTACACCTTCTCCCATATAGCACTTCAAAAGGTGAAATTTGGAGGCTTGCTTAATAGCTATTGTTATATGAGAATTCCACGAACAGCAAGCATTTCTCCCATTTCTTGCCATAGGACAGCACACATGCCCTCAACATATCCTCCAAAATTTAATTCACCCTTTCGGTTTGGTCTCCGGTTTGTGGGTGGTAAGCGGTACTAAAGGACAATTGAGTTCCCATAGCCTCGTGGAGGCATTTCCAAAAATACGAAGTAAATTGAGTACCTCGATCCGAAACAATTCTCTTTCTCACACCATGAAGGCATACAATTCTTGAGATATATAACTCTGCCAATTTGTTTCCTAAAAAGGTGGTCTTGACAGGAATGAAGTGAGCAACTTTTGATAAACGGTCGATAATCACCTATATGGAGTCATTTCCTAGTTGCGTCTTTGGAAGTCCAGTGATAAAATCCATCCCAACTTCATCCCATTTCCACTTGGGACAGGGAGGGGCTGAAGCATGCCTGCTGGCCTTTGGTGCTTAGCTTTCACCCGTTGACACACATCACACTCGGCAATGAAATATGCAATTTTCCGCTTCATCTGAGTCCACCACAATTTTTGCTTGAAGTCTTGATACATTTTTGTGCTTCCTAGATGAATGGAGAAAAGAGAGTCTTGGGCTTCATGAAGGATTAATTCTTTAAGCTTCATGTCATTTGGTACAACCAATCCCTTTTCGAACCACAAAACACCTTGGTAGTCTTCGGAGAAATACTTGGCTTTGTCGACCTTCATTTCCTCAATTCTTTCCATACCCTTGTCATTTTTCTGGGCCATCTTGATCTAGTCCTTTAGGGTAGGTTTCTCTTCCAAGGCAGCAAGAAAACCCTCCCTAACCATCTCCAAGTTGAGCCTTTGAAATTTGTTGCATAGGGCATTCGTCTCGGGTCTAACCAAAATGCAGTTGCATTGCGATTTTAGGTTCTATGCATTGGCAACGACATTGGCTTTTTTTCGGATGATAATAGAGTCCCATATCATAGTCTTTGATCAATTGAAGCCATCTTTTTTCTCTTAGGTTCAGATCGGCTTGAGTGAAAATGTACTTCAAGCTTTTGTGATCGGTGTAGACTTCGCAGCGGTTGTCGACAAGGAAATGTCGCCGCATCTTCAGAGCATAAATCACTGCTGAAAGCTCAAGGTCATGAGTGGGATAATTCACGTCATGAGGCCTCAATTGCCTCAATGCATATGCCACAACTCGGCCCTCTTGCATAAGAACACAACCAAGTCCATGGTGGGATGCATCACAGTAGATATCGAAGTTTTTGTGGATATCTGGCAGAACTAACACTGGAGCAGAGGTTAGACGATCCTTTTACATCTGAAAGTTTGCTTCACATTCTGCCGACCATTCGTACTTCTTTTCTTTCTTCAACAATTGGGTCATTGATCTTGCTATTTTCGAGAAATTCTCGATGAAACGGCGATAATATCCTGCAAGACCAAGGAAACTACGTATGTCGGAGACGGACTTGGGCTATCCCCAATTAAGTACATCTTGAACATTGCTTAGATCCATAGCAACTCCTCCTTCGGATAGCACATGACCCAAAAAGGCGACCTCTTTTAGCCAAAATTCACATTTGCTGAATCTTGCATAAAGTCGATGTTCTTATAACTTTTTCAACACAAGCCATAGGTGTTCTTCATGCTCCCTTTCCGTTTTGGAGTATATGAGGATGTCATCAGTAAATATGGCCACAAATTTATCCAAATACTCCATAAACACTGAGTTCATAAGACTCATGAATAAGGCCGATGTATTTGTCAAACCGAATAACATGACAGTGTACTCGTACAAGCCATAACGAGTTGAGAATGCCATTTTGGGAATGTCTTTAGATCTGATCCTAACTTGATGATAGCCCAATCTCAAGTCAATCTTGGAGAATATATGGGCATCGATCATCTGGTCGAACAAATCATCAATCCGTGGAAAGCGGATAGTTGTTCTTGATGGTGACCTCGTTCAACGGACGTTAGTCAACACACATCTACAGACTGTGGTCCTTCTTCTTCACAAATATAGCCGGGCATCCCCAAGGTGAGGAGCTCAGCCTAATGAAACATTTCTCTTGAAGTTCCGCAAGTTGCTTCTTCAGTTCAACCAACTCATTTGACGGCATTCGGTACGGCCATTTTGATATTGGAGCCGTTCTGGGCTGCAGGTCGATCACGAATTCAATTTCTCGTGCAGGTGGCATGCCCAGTAGTTCTTCAGGAAATACATCTGGGAATTCACGTACCACTGGAACTTCACCTAATTCCGGCAATTTTTCACAGCTAAGGGCATAGAGATGAGGATGCTCCATTTTCGACACCACTTCGACTTGAAAACCAAGAGAACTTGTGAGAGTGATAGACTTGCGGGCACAATCAATTTGACCATGGTTCTTGGACAGCCAATTCATCCCAAGAATAACATCAAGGCCCGCTGAATTTATCACAATAAGATCGCCCAAAAATTTCACACCTTTTATCTCAATCTCAATTTCACGACATTCGTGCATGCTTCTCATTTCTGAGCCCGGCGATTGAATCGTCATAGGTGTAGGCATCAAGCTGAGTGAGATGTTGTGGAGTGTAGTGAAACCTCTAGACATGAAGGAATGAGAGGTCCCAGAGTTGAACAACATGGTCGCGGGAATCGAATTGACTAGAAAAGTGCCCAACACGACGTTGGGTGCTTCCTACGCCTCCTCGACGGTGACATGGTTCACATGACCACAGCCGATGTTCTGAAGAGCTACGTTGGACTTCTAAACAAGGGGTGCTTCAAGGTCTTGGCACTGATTGGAAATAGTTTGGTGCTTCTCCGGACAAAAATTTGTAAAATGCCCTCGATTGCCGCAAGTGAAACAAGTAACTTTCTTGTTTCGTTGGCATCAACTTATTGGCTTCTCTTCGGGTTGCCCTTGCTGGATATCTTGTGGAGGTGGATGAGACACTTGCATAGGAGCTCTCGGAGGTGCCAGGACTTGGAATTCAGGAGGGGCGGGCGGCCAAGCACACGGTTCTTGAAAACTGCGGCTTGCTGAAATTTGTGCAGCCCTCTTGTGTTTTCGCAATTCCACAACCGCTTGTGTCTTATTTTTCACCACAATAGCCTTATCAACCAAATGTTAGAAGTCACAGATGTCGTGTACAGCGAGCTTCAGCTGCATCACTTCCGTTAGCCCATTCATGAACTGGTCTTGCTTCCTTGCATCGGTGGAGACATCGTCCAGAACGTATCGAGCCAAATGATTGAACTCATAGAGATACTCCACCACGGACTTATTGTTTTGATTCAGCACAAGAAATTCACACCACTTGGTGCTTACGATGCTTGAGGGAACATGTGCCGCTCGGAAAACTGTCCAAAAATCGTCCCATAATGGAACGTGACTGGCGGGCTGCATGGCGCAAAAATTATCCCACCATGAACAAGCTGCCCCTTCGAGTTGGTTGGAGGCGTAGAATCCCTTATCGTTGTTGGTACACTGAGTGGTGATCAACTTCCGTTCGATGGTCCGAAGCCAATCATCGGCCTCGACAGGATCCTCCGAACAAGATAACACCTGGCTTCGTGCTCAGAAAATCAACAAATCGGGAGCCATAGAGTTCGGCTCCTCCCACTGCCATTTGAGCACCTTGGACACTGGCAGTGTTCTAAGAAATTTGCTATAAGATCAGCATCTGGTCTTGCTGACTCTGTTCCATCTGGGCCAACACTTCGGCCACGGATGGCTGAGGTGGAGTCACTTCTTCTTGCAGACCCACGTGCTGAAATTATGTGTCGGGGTGCTTCGGATTGCACCGTTGAGGATTCGGGGGCTGATCATCAGTGGTTTGGGGACCCACGGACTGTGAGTCCTCCATTACCTCTGACGTAAAATGGGTTTTTAGACCTGACATCCTGTTGCCATACAACTCGTTAATAACCGAGAAAAAGGAACTAGAGAAAAGTATAAGGTAAGCAATTGACAGCAGGGGGTAACTTAACCTAGCATGAATGCACAATGAATACACATTTATTCATCACAAAATGGGGTGCTAGAGCCCAGGTGGACAGCACAAGATACAAACAAAACACGGTTAGTTTTTTTTTGATATAGTTGCAATACAACCCGCCCGTAGGTGATGTACAACTACTTGGAACAAAAGAAAGCAAAAGAGTACAACACAAAGTCCAGCGTCTACAAGCTAAAAAAAGTATACCAAGGGTGTATATATTATAAGAATAATCCCTAATTTAATCCTAATATCGCAGCAAGGCATCGTCTTCTCGTCCTTTCCCCGATGCTCTTCACCGATGACTACTTAGCGTTTCTAGTGTTGGCAAAGAGAGATGAGTAACGGAGAAAATATTTTTGCTCAATTCAAATGTGTAGTGAGGTAATTTTGCTCAATTCAAATGTGTAGTGAGGTAAGAAATAGATGCTAGGATGAGTAAGAAAGAAAGGAATTTATATTACTTGCATTTTTGCCAAACTTTTGATAGTTTGAAAATATTCTTTGCAAATCAAAATCCTAGTAACATCCATTGCTACGGCTTTAACCTACAGTCAGTATGACTATGATACCAACGCTGTGAGCCCCCGGGATTGGATTCGTTCCAAGCTATGTGATTATGCCAAAAGTGCAACACTTAACGTGAGACGGAAATGATTCTGAGTGCCCGAATATGTGTTTCATATTAGCTCCCAAGGATCAGTGGCTAGCATGCACATATCCAAACACAACATTGCAATCACATCCATGCACAATCATACAAGAATAATAGAATCATTATTACAACTTCAACACATAGAACCTTATGGTCCAAGTTTGCATAAGAGGGCCAACCGGCCAAATTTAATCATAAATCAAATAAATTGTAGCGGAAGACAAACTTAGAATTATAAAGGAAAAATCACCGGCTGGTATGCCCAACCCACAAGCAACCAACT
The DNA here is from genome assembly GCA_036346405.1 of Phyllostachys edulis. Classification (NCBI taxonomy): domain Eukaryota; kingdom Viridiplantae; phylum Streptophyta; class Magnoliopsida; order Poales; family Poaceae; genus Phyllostachys; species Phyllostachys edulis. Next base: position 11,711,143 of record CM070560.1, on the reverse strand, counting down.
AGAGTTAAATCCAGAGCGTATGTAGTACTTAAACCCGATTCGAATGACTTCTCACCTGCAGCATGGACAATCCGACTAAGTACAAAAAACGTACTCGCAAGACTTACAAATAGCAACATATAATAAATGCATTCCAGTGTCAAAGGAAGGCTACTACACTAGGCAATTTTCAGCATAAAGCAAGTTTTTCGTTGAGATAACCAATATAGATTCAAATTTCCATTTGTTAAACTTTTTAGAAACATTATATAACAATAGGTATACCAAATTCATGATCAACAACCGTAGAGACTACAAATATAATCAACCCACGAAATCGTTTGTGCACAGTTTTGGTTTGAAATTGTTTGTGATTTGCAGCACGAGAGGACAAAAAATTTTGAACGCGTGCGTGGGAGGCGAAATGTTTTAGTGTTGTCCTTATATATTATAGCCACCCCGCCTTGTCTTCAATCAGTCTCTCCCTCTTCCCTCCCCACACCAAGCTCCGACGACCACCCTCGATTCCCCGACGCGGTTCAGCGAGGAGACACAGCCTGTTGTTTCACGACGCCTCCGGTGAGCGGGTGTTACGGCTCGACTAGTACCGTCAGATCTGCCCCCCCCCCCGCTCCCACATCTTGGCCTCAAGTGAGCATGAAGTTTTTCCCTTAAATCCTCGTCCTAGTTTCCTTCTCACTCTGATTTCATCCCCTGCATCCTATCAGATTTCGTTCTCAATGAGAACCCCCATCTGTGGTCGACAAGGGAGGCCGGTTCGGTTCGAGATGGACGCCTCTACTCGACCTCGTCCTCGTTAGAGAGTGAGCCATTGATTGAGAGAGAAAGAGAGAGTATCTTTTAATTACCTTCTTGCAAACTATCGAAAGAGCATATGGAAACTACTATCCAGCAATTGATTGGTTTGGTTCAAAATTCAATTTTTTGTTGTAATAAAAAAACTATCACAGACAGTTATTGTTCAGAATCGTCTGTGATAACATTTTTCACAAACGGTTCAAAAACCGTCTATAATGACCACATAGTATCACTGACCCATAAAGTTAGACGGTTCAAAAAACTGTCTATGATGACGATTTTGAACCGTCTGTGCTTACCTTTTCTGTAGTATTGGACCTCCTGTCGCAAACCGAACTGGCGCATGACCCACTGCACCTGGTACTCCTCCATGAAGACTTTGTGCACCAAGGCCCTCCGCGTGTACTAGTACATGTAACATCCCAAATTTTCTGAGCTTTAAAAATCCTTTGAATAGTTGGTAGAGAGAAAATTCACCATTTGGATTTATTTGAATTTAATTTAAAAGCTTAATATTGGACTTTGAGTAGAAAAACAATTTAATGTGGCTAAAGTCAACATGAACAATGGTCAAAACTATTTTATTTGGATTCTATGTGCTTGGATATATTTTCTAGAATTTTCTAGAATTTTTCCAAGTTCATTTGCTAATTTCTATTGCCATTTGGAATTTCTGGTATTTTATTTAAAAGAAAAAGCTATTTAAATCTCCCAATAGTGTTCGGGCCAAATCTCTTCGGCCCATCATCCTTTCGCGTCTTGGCGCATTCGGCCCAATTTCATGAGGTATGGCCATGCCGTTCTCTCTCTCTTTGTGCGGCCCTTTAGTTAGCCTCACCCACGTAGTTGGTCGCAGCGACCGCTTTGAGCCCGACCCGCGACAAGCGGGCCCCCCCGTTCTTGTTCTTCGTCTCCGATTCCGCAGGGAGTTCGTTCTTATACCTTGCCATTTTAGGCGTCCGTGCCTAGACTCTCCCAAGCCGCCATATTTAAGGGAGGCCGATACAGGCGCCCTCGCTTTAACCCTAGCCGCCTCCTACTTTGCCGAACCTAGTCGCCACTAGAGCTCGAGAGATCCAATCTCGCCGCCGCAACTCCGTGGCGATTCGCCCATAACAGGCGCCGGAGCCTCGACACCTACACCTCGGCATCATAGAGCGAGGGCTTCCTCTGGTCACCTTCGTTTCACGAGCACCGCTCTAGCACCGTCGCCGTCGAACCCGAAGCCTCTCCGCCGCTCCAACCTCGCCGCCGGTCGCCACAGTTGTCCTCAAGCACCCGTGAGCATCTCGTTGTGACCCTCGTCGCACCCTCTACCTCCTGTACCACCCGCGCGGGAGAGCGCCGCCGTTCGCCGTCTTGGTTGGGATCCGGCGCCGCCGTCACGTCGGCGTCCACCTCAGCGCCCTAGCCTGCATGGCGTGCGGCGTGTCGACCACGTGGGCGCCGCGTCGGCGCCACGTCATGATTCGCCACCTCGGCCCGACCAGATCCGAGGCTCGGTGGACTTGGTCGCGTGAGCCTGTCAGCGGCGTGTGGGTCCCCACGTCGAGATTTTCTTTATTTATCTTTTTGGAATTCCCGGGCTGACGTCATGCTGATGTCATGCTTGCGCAATATTCTGATTTTTCTTTTGAGAAATAATTCGGGAAATTCATATAATTCTGATTTTAGGGTTTTCTTTATATTCAAACTTCCAAACCTCATAACTTTTGCATCCTAATTCCAAATCAGTCCATTCAAATTTCTAAATCCCTATAAATTCAAGATCTTTTTAATGGAGATTTTTATTTATTTTTTTTGGAGTTGTTTTGCCTCTGTTATTTATTTATTTTGTTTATTTGCTTCGTTTGCGAGTAGACTTCGACGCTTCTGGAAGATTTGAAGAAGAAGGAGCACATCAAGACCAAGATCAATTCCTAGACCTGTTCCAAGGCAAGTCATGCTTTGACCATGTTGAGATCCCAGTTTTCCAAATATTATTTTAATTCAAAGTATTGTATTTTATTTCAAGTAATTATTTAAATGCTTTTGGGATTAGCTATTAAATCCAATCTGTTATGCCTTCCTTGCATAATTGTTATGCCTTGATCCTTTGTCACCCTAGTTGATAATTAGTTGGTAATATTATAACACCAACGTGGGTTGGTTAGTGCGATTAGATTGCTTAGCCATGCTACGAATCACCTATTCATGTAAAGTGCAATTATTAACTTGACTAAGTGACTATGTAACTTTGTAATAATCTGTGTGCACTATGTGTCTTTGTGGCATGTGTTGCACTTAAATCAATTGGGTGGGAAAGAGGTTTAGACTGAGGCAAGTGGAAGGAGCTGTGTGACATGGTGGCTATGTGATATGGGCTTGTGAATCATGTGTCATATTTATCTGTGTGCCTTAGTTAGAACAATGGAAGTCTTGCCTTGGTCATTTAAGGATGAACTTTGTCGCCATTAAAGCTGAACCCTCTGCACAACCACATACTGTTATGGGATGGGCCTAGCATAATGAATCTGAATTCTTGGCATTGGTTGCTCGGCGGTAGGTTAGGCTATGTGAATAGAGTGGAGGTGTGTGCTACCATGTAGTCGCATCATGGACGGTTCCGCTTCCTGTCCAGCGGTGTGTGTTGTACCATACTTGTGTATGGTTTGGTATGACATAAGCACATCGGGAGCATCTATGTTAGGATGAAGTTTACGAAATGCTTTTATTACGATTAGTGCTTGCAACACTAGTTGTATCTTGTGGGTAAAGTGTACAAACTCTGCGAGTGTAAACAATCTATTGAATAGCGCGTCCTCGGTTATGGACAATGCTCGGGGATTTCACGAGGGTAGATCTTTAAAAGCTGTGTGGGAAGGGAGTGTGTGATCTAAATCATATGGCTATGTGAACAATCTGTTTTAATTTGTGTGTGTCTTTGTGAAATCAAGCTATTAAAATTATTATTATTGTCTATTTGTTTTACACCTTTCAATCTATTATTGTATTCAATTGCAAATATTGCATTTACGCAAAGAACCACAAAATGACATTCCCTTGTAATAAGCTTGCATGTATAAATTGCATTTCTGTGGTGTGACTTGCGAGTACGGTGTGTACTCACGCTTGCTTTAAAATAAATCAAGCGAGAGGAGGAGTCTTCACCGGCATTCGAGGAGGAGTATATCAAAGGTGCTGATCGTGAGGTCTTGATCGATCGGTTACTGTGGTGAATCGATGGGATCTGTTGCCATTCTGTTTCCTTGCTTTATTTCTCTGTTAGCCCTGCGTGGCTTAATAATTGTAAACTCGACCATAAGGTCAAACCATTATTTACTAATCAAACTATTCGTTTATGTTACTATTCACTTGTGTGGATCGATATTCATCTTTGTTGACACTGTGTGCACTAGCATGATCTTGGACTAGTGCATCAAACACAGAGGGTCCAGAATTGTAATTTTGGGTCCCGACAGTACACGTAGTCTTGCGTGCACAGGCTCGACAGTCTTTCGGACGCGTGCGTGTGCACCCTCTCTTGAGTGTACGGTGTCCAGATAACACGGTCATCCATTAGCTGATCGAACATTGCAACGTATTCTGGGTAGGACCCCTGCGAAGTGATCGGCGTGTAGGTGACCTGTGGAATATAACAACAGAAACTTATCACCCGAAATTGTGATTATATTACGAAAAATAATAAATAATCATAAAACTAACCTGTCGGCGGCACCACACCGTGCCCATGGTCAGTCGGTCCACGATGTCGTCCTCGGCCTATAAGCTGACCGTGTACGCTCCCAAGTCCAGTTGTAGTCGTCCGATCTGGAAGCGCTCGAAGGACCACAACTGCAGAAGTAGCGGGCATCCGGAGAGGATGGAGCTGTCCTAGGCCCGATGTACGTGTCGCTGCGGTCTTGTGATACGTCACGCCGCAACCGCGACTAGACCCGAGCGTGAAAGTGGATCTAAATCCATCGGCGATCCGTCGACTCACGTGTGTACCGAACGTAGTGCTTGTCGACGTTGTCATCGTGGGGCCCTAGAAACCTGACCCACCCAAACAGCCACAACAGGTAGGTCTCGAAGTGCCTCCTAACAGTGATGTCGCCTGCGTTCTCCATCATATGCTCGGGCTGCAAGAAGACATGTACACGTCAGCAAGGTTCACATAAGAATTGATACGAGAGGACAATAGTTACGAAGACTTACGCAGAACTGGCAGATCCACCTCAACGTCGGCCCGTGCGGGCTAGAGAACTCCGTGTACCTGCTGCCCGGCGGCAGCACATCGTGGAACCTCGCTAGGAGGTTCGTGCTCCACATGACCGAGATGTCGTACGCCGCTATAGGGAAGCCAGTGCAAGGCAACCCGATAAGGAAGGTCACGTCCTGAAGGGTCGGCGCCATCTCCCCGCACGGAAGGTGGAATGTGTGTGTCTCTGGCCTGTAGCAGTCAACCAGCACCGTTAGTAGGGCCCGGTCGTATGGAAAATGCGTAGACGTCCGACCAGGACCACGGTCCTGGTCATCCTCTCACGTCGTCTCCACCATCCTCGCTAGTGGAAGGAGACCTGCTGCTCTCAACCTACGTCAAAACGATTAAGAACAAACGTGATTGCACGCAAGTAGCTAGACCACGCTTGAGTGCATGAAGGTCGAACTACGTGCACAGGAACCCAATGCAGGTGCGACCTCCATGCCACGATGGGCGTCTTGACCATGGCGTGCCAAACTCAATCGGTGCCTCGCCCTCTGGGGGGAGCATGGTAGTGATCCGGCTATGGTGATACGCGTTAATCATCGGGTCAAGTAACTCGTAGTGGCCTGCGTCCGCCATACCTAAAAATTAATGCATGTTTTGTAAAGACTACGAAACATATACAAAAACCTAAATTCCTACTTTAAAAATAATTTTCAGCATTAACAGAATAATTACCACACAAAAATGTAAACCAAATTTAAACTACTCGGCAATTTAAACAGATTTGTAATAGGGTCTTCCAATTTAGAGGATATTTTTAAATATTTTTCAAGTGCAAATATAAACAATAAACAAAGTTCTTCCTATTTTCCTAGTTTCGTAGTTTTAAATTAATTTTTGACATTAACAATATAATTACCACGCACAAATGGGAAGCTAATAAAGCTGGGATTATTTTTTACATATTTGTAATAGGTGTCTTCCTATTTCTGTAGATTTACCCTATATTGTTCGAGTGTTGTAACATTCATAACATGTGTACGATGAACTACACTATACACAGCTCAAATAATGTAGTACATAATTTGATTACAATTATCTAATCTACTAAATTCTACTCGCTATTCTACTGAATTCTATGTACTTAATTCTACATCATTCTACTCGCTATTCTACTTAATTCTACTTGCTACAGCTCAAATGATGTACTTAATTCTACAAAATATGACATAATGTACAAAGTTGCAAAAAAAAATGTACCTACAAGATGGCCGACCGGATTTGATGTTCTGTCAATCTCTCTCCTCTGCGAGGAACTAGCAGAGCTTCGCTACCTTTCTTCTCTCCCTTTCCTCCTCTCTTCTGGTTTTTTCTAGAATTAAAATGAGCTTTGGAGTGATTTTTTGATGGTTTTATACATGGGATCTTATCGTTGTCGCCAGTTGAACTGGCGACAGGAGACTGTTCACTTCCTGAACTGGCGACAGGGGGTCAACAGGGTCCCTATCACCAATTCAATTGGCGATAGCTACAATGGCGACAGGGAGCCATTTTTATAATTGTTTGGGGTGGCTATTTATTTTTGTAACTATCTTTTAAAATAATATTGTTTAAAACTGTCGCTAGTTGAACTGGCGACATAATGCTATTTTTGTAATTATTTGGGGCGGCTATTTATTTTTATAATTATCTTTTAAAATAATATTATTAAAAAATTTCGATGGCAGTACATATATGTGGCTAGTATATTTTGCTTTATGTGAGCTGCAGATTCAGTTGTACTGCTCAACGGCTTGAATCACGTACGTGCCGCCGACTTTGGGCTAACTGGAGCCGGCCGAGCTATTTTCTCGAGATAATTTGTGCTGTGTAACGCACGCGGTTGCTCTCATCTCAGTGTGTCAGAAACGAATGAAGATTCCAATAGGCTCGCACGGAGCTTTATGTCTAGCTTTCAGCACACACGATCAAGATTTTTACGCATCAGATCCAAACTTCCTTCCTTGGTTTACATGCATGAACTATACTAATCATTGACAGTTAGTTATTTGGCAGTTATATGTGGACTAAGTTAATCAAGTGGATGAGAAGCAAAGTTTTGGTAGATCTCTCCATCTGTATGAGCAGGAAACTAGGGGAAACCAGTGGCTGGAGGCAATGGTTTTCTGAATACCAGGGGCAGTAAGGCAAGGCAGTAAGCACAGAAAAGATTTGGTATTTGCCGCAATGATCCCTCATGGGATGGCTTTGTATTTATACTCAATACATCAATCGTTAGAGATCAGGACTTGTTGATCCTTTCGGTTACAACAGAAGAGATACAGAGAGAATCGGTAGAGTGGACAATCGATATGCTACAGTCTAGTCTTGACAAAACATAACTGAACTTCTAACTCTGTACAGCGCAAGGACTCTTATCCCTATACAACGATTCTATCTCTGTTTTCAACAAGCACTACATGACGTACTAGGCTCTTGTCATGACTCTCCTTGCCTCCCTTTCCCTTTTACTACCAACATGCGAGTTTTTGGCTGTTATAGTACTATTGGCGTCGTGATTAACAAAAATGACTTCCACCAGGTCGTAATACCAAAAATGTCACAACCGAACTACCAGCGGGTGTCACATGCCAAGTCCAGTCCCCAAGGGGCCGGACTTGTCCTCCACCGTGCCCGAGGGGGCCGGACTCACCCCTTGTGCCATGTGCCCAAAATCGAGCCCCTAGGGGCTGGTTTTCGCCACATCGTGCCCCTGAGGGCCGGTTTTCTCCATGCCATGCCCCTGGGTGCTGGTTTTGCCAAGAGCAGTGCCCTTAGGGCACGGCTTTGCCATGCCGTGGCCCTAAGGGCCAGAACCCTAGTTTTATGATTTCATATGAACCTCAGGTGTTTTATGGTTTTATGATTTCCTGTGAATCTCGGGTGTTGCAGTCGTCTCAGGAACTGATGTACTCTGACAATACGCACATAGTGTATACAAATATGTTATGCAAAATATCTATACAAATATAGTACAACATAAGCGCACAACATCTATACAATGTACACACGGGCTACAATATGGCTCACTCGTCTGAGCCACTCTCTACTCGTGGTGTTTGCGTCTGCGTGAGCGTCCTGATTTTGCGCTGAGAATGCCCCGTGTATTACGTGAACTGGTCCAGAGAGCGTGTATCAGTTCAGAGGGCATACGGAGACCGTTGAGTGGGCGGAGGTGCTTCAGCAAGTTGACTATGGCCCAGCTGAGTTTGTCCAACATCAATGTCATTTAGCTGAATCATGCCAAATTGGCAACCACCTGCTATCATACCTATAATAAATGACTGCATGAATCCGCCACCGGAGCCATGGCCCCCTAGGTATGATGTCTGAATGACCATCAATGCAGAGGAGCTCTGGCCTTGACCATACGATGTACCGCGACCCCGGAGGAGCTCTAGCCTTGGTACAGTACTCCGTACTGGTCACGGTTCTGCTGAGTGTAGACAAAGGGTGGGCGCCCTGGGTGGTACGCTCCAAATCCTAGTGTCGTGTACTCCTCCCTAGTAGTAGCTGGGATGGCCGCCTCCTCATTGGTTGATTCGCTATCACCCCCACTGTCAACTAAAGGCTGCAAGATGGAACGACGTTAGGCAAAATCAATAATCTGGACCTAAGCTGAACATCACGCACCTTCCCCATGTGCACTACGGATGACTGACAGGGAGCGCTTGGATGGTCACCAGTCTGAGTAGGCCGTGCGGATGTCAATCATAGAACTGATGCATCTTGATGGACGCGTGGCTGGAAGACGAGATAATATTAGCACACCCTAAGGCATAATAAATAATTAGGACTCAAATTGAACCTAATTTACCTCCCCAATTTGCAGTACAGATGACCCACGGGGAGTGCTAAGATGCCTGCCAGTCTCACTAAGCCATGCCGACCTAGTAGGTGAGCACGCTCGACCCACTCAGTGCCCAACCTGAAGGACATTGTCTCTCGACTGACCGCAACTCAAGTTCATGTGTGACCTGCTCTAGACACTCTAGTGGAGGATGTGTGAGTTTGGTGCGCAACCGTGGTACATACTGTTGGAAATATGCCCTAGAGGCAATCATAGAGATGATTATATTTCATTATGTTCATGACATTGGATAATGTGTTATCTTGTTCCTAGAATAATATTGTTAATATTTATTATCAAGTATGTGACTTGGTTGTGAAACTCTATATTTACGCAATAATTATTCTTATCGATCCACAGTCGTAAACATATGAGGACACATATGAATAGACTAGCATATGCATTGGTTGATGACTATGTTTCACGAGTCATAGATATGGAGATATCAAACCAATAATATGGACACATGTTAGAGAACATGATGTTGGATAAGACCCACATTGAGACACTATTGAGATTGTTATGAATCTATGTGTCGTTAGTTGGTCTCAAGCAATGATGATGTATAATCCTTAGACCTAAGATCAGCATGGTTTTCTACATGTGTAAGAGCACTCTTAGGGGTTGCCAAGCGCTACACCGTGGCGGGTAGTTATAAAGGTAGCTTTGGGTATGCTCTGAAACATGGAGAGGAATGTATTTGGTCGGATATGGGATTTGCCCTCCTAACATAACAGAAGAGATGTCTCTGGGCCCTCGTTGTGATCGGATAAAGAAAGTGCATGGCCATGCCACTAGTAGTCGAAGTGTTCGACCACGTAAAGTTTATCGACACTCGATCGAGAAAGTATTGAACAATCCATGGATGACACAACATCTCACGGAGTTCGATCGGACATCGTGAGGCAAAGGGAGTATACATGAGTAGGTCGCTTAGTTGAATAGTTACTGTTGGTCGTATGGAGATACAAGCAAGTCGAGGCGGTCGAGCGTAATCCGCAGTGGTGAAACCAAGTCGTAAGGAGTTCTGAGTTGGTCGTGATCAAATCTGGCGAGTGCGTATAGAGATAGGACCTAGTCGTAAGTGATGAGGACCTAGTCGTAGATCATATTGCATTAAGGTTCGTCCGATATAATTTGTGTGTATTAGGGAATCGATATGTTTTGCTAGGAGCCGCTTCGACTCGTGATCGGAAGCGGTTTCCAAGTCACAACAGAACTACACATGAACCTCTGAGGTCACACACTTAGCGGGTTGGAACAAACCAATACGAATCTGATTAAATGGCGTGTCCGGATAGGATCCGTCACGAGCACTATATAAGGAGGTGCATGAGGCATTTGGAAGGATCGTGAAACACCATCGAAACCCTAGCCGCCATCTTCCTTAGAGCTCCACGTGCGATCTGGTCTTTGGCACACCGGCGTTCGGTTGTTCCTTCCCCGGGCGTGTGGATACCGTGAGAGGCGCTACTACGATTGTTGCGCTTGAGGGCGATCCGCAGAGCGTTCTTTGGAGGAGACGATCATTGCGACCCTTTGCATCGACTTTGGGCGTTGGACGATCGACTCGACCACTACATCGGACGCTCTTCGTTGGACGGTGCTCCAACCCTTCTTCCGCCGCTCTCTGGCGTCTGTTGTAACGATCTGTGATCATCTACTTGCTTGGCATCTGGTTCGCGTGGTAGAATTTTTGTTTGTAGCTATCGTAGCCTACCCCGTGACCCAACACATACCACTCGATGTACTCACAGTATGTTCGAACGTCGTATGGTCGCTGCTCCTGTAGAACCTCATTGTGTAGCATCTCCATCCAAGCTGTAGTCCACTGATGCTGGACTGCTTGCTAGTCCTCAGAATGATGGCCCGTCCTCAATTGCCTACATTCGAGAAGGATTTATGTGAGAAGAACGGATATACGTATGAACTATAAACATTACTCAGATGGAGTTAGACTCACAAGTGAACAACTCACTCCAGCATCCTCTCGTCGGGACGGGGCACAACTTGGTAGAGATCGAACTGTCGTATTACGCGCTATGTCACATAAGGCTCCAACATAATCTGACGTCCTACGTGCATTGCACGAATAGTCCATGCGACGCTACCGTATTCACGAAATGTGGGCTCCATGGAGACCATATGATGTTGTCATCGTGCAACGACTAGAACTCGTTACGCAACACGAGGTAGCACCTCGCCGGTCTGTCTCTGGTCCAGTGTAACTTGGTAGTAGTCCACTGGGTGTCCATAGTGGGCCCTTCTATGGGGTCATTCAACTCGGGGTACAGGTGCGCTACATTCCGGATGGTGGGTCGTTCAACAGGGAAGTGCTTGCAACTTCACAACTGCAGGAGCATGTAGCAGACAGCAAGGACCGGTTTCAAACCAATGTCGCGCCGCAAAGTGTCACCCAACCCCTTGTATGTGGGGCATCACCCCAGGCTCCACATCAGCCAAAGATTTGGCGATGCGGACGAGGTTAGGGTACACCCAATCACCCTGTGTGGTGGGAAACAAAGTTAGCCCAACCGAAAAGATGAAGACGGTAAGCGACGAGGTGCGTCCTAACAACCTCGTCAGATGCATTCGCCGGGCATTGACTGAAATTCCTTAGACATGTCCGAGGGACAGCATGGGCCCTATCTGGGACAGCTATGCCGAACCGATGCACCAATCGGGCCATCCAATCCGCTAGTGGATGAGCTGGAATAAGTGGGTCTCCCGTGATCAGGAGACCGGTCAAGATGGAGATATCCTAGAGAATGACCATCATTCCTCCCCCACCGAAAGTGGAAGCTGTGCATCTCGAGTCTCCATCTGTCGACAAGTGCCAACTTGAGACTTCCGTCCAGGGTGAGGTAGCAGCCGACCTGGAGCATCCTCGCAAAGGGCAACAAGCATGTGCCTCGAAGGATTGAGACGTAGCGAGCGTCAAGGTCCTAGTAATGCTTCTCCGACCGAAGAATGAGGGGTGGAGGACCATCCTCGCCCCTAGTGGTCCACAACTTGCTCCAGTGATGTTCGTCGTAGAACAGTTCGAGTAGCTCCGGTAGAAGCATGGCTTGTAAGAGATGAAAGACAAAAAATATTAATGAATAAATTAATAATGACTAAATTAATTACAACCAAATTATTTATAACTAATTAATTACCACAAATTAATTAGGAATAAATTAATTACGAGGAATTAAATGTGACTAAATTAATTATGACTTAATTAATTACGAGTAATTAACTACAACTAAATTAATTATTAATTAATTGCATTGATTAATTAATAATTAATTAACTATCGCACAAATAATTATGTAAGATTAATTTAATTATGATTAATTGAATTAATCTATTTAACTACAAGTAATTAATTATGAATAATTAATTAGGATATAATTAATTGCGACTAATTAACTCAAACAAAATTAATTACGACTATAGGGTAATGTCTAAATTAATTACGCCTAATTAACTACGACTAAATTAGTTACGACTAATTAACTATGACTAATTAATTGCAACTAATTAACTACACAGTTAGTAAAGAAAATGCATACGACAAACAATTACCTGCTCTTGATGCCGAACTTTCTTTACTAATACGACCGCTAGTGACTGCTTTAAACAATCCTTAATCGTCGACGAAATTGGAACTCTCTTCTCTCTATCTCTCTTCGTCGAGCGAGGTTGAGAATGAGAGCTCTCGCTTCGTCGAGCGAGGATGAGAATGAGAGCTCTCTCTTCGTTGAGCCGGGTTTTACAGCCGCGCGACGCAGAAATTATGCCCAACCGCAAAGCGATGGGAAGGAATCGGATTCACTCCCACGCGTGAGCTTTTTTGCATACGGTGCTTTGCATGCATGCGGTGATAGACGTGATGGGACGGATGGGATGGAGGGAATCAATTCGATTCCCTTCCACACAGGCGTGCAGGCGACACCGTGCCCTGAGACATTGAAATTGGTGCAAAACCGTGCCCTAGAGACACTAAGTCGGGCAGGACAGTGTCCTAGGGCACCGGACAGTGACGTGGCTCCCCCCCCCCCACCCCAACCCCCACCACACACACACGGTGGATGGCAAGTCCGCCCTCTAGGGACCGGACTTGGGTACGTGTCATCCGTCAAGAGGGAGCCATTTTTGTTAATCACAACACCAACAGTGCTATAACAGCCAAAAACTCCCGATACAAAATTCACTAATTCAGGTTCTCGCCATTCGGGCACTTAGGAGAACACGAGGCAGATAGCTCACTTGGTCTCTTTTTTTTCGAACACCGAGAAGCTTTATTGCGCGTTTTTCGCTAAGAAGATGAACTGACCATTCAGTTAGCCAGTGGCAGCCTGGCAGGTCACCACAGGGAAAATTCAGTACTTGACTTGTAACACGCATGATCCTCAAAGTTTGGAGATCGATTAGGATGAACAATTACAACTTACAAGTTGTACCTAGTTAAATTCCATTGGACAAGGAACCTGACGGCAATGCCTATACACACAAACTTTTTTGTAGTACAAGTGCAATGACATACACACAAACTTTTTTGTAGTACATGCGTACAACACTTGGTTATGTTATGTACTACAAGAATTTTAGTGTGTGAAGTACTTTCCGGAACCAGACTACCACTCTCTCCGCGTCTGTGTCTCTGTCTCTCTGATAATGCAAAATATGGTATCATATCATTAGCAATACTACATATACAACACTAGCTAGCTAGAACCTAGAGCAAAGGTAGCTCATTTGTTCATTATGATTTCTTAGCCAAGATCGATCCTGTCTAATTGGGGACCCAGCAGCTGAGGTACATGACTGTCCTCATCCCTTCCTCGGCCTCCTTCGCCTTCCTCGTCGCCGGTGCCGCCACGGGAGCCAGCCACCCGGCGGCGGCGCCGTTCAGGTGCAGGTTAGCCCTGGCCACGTGGTGCAGCGAGCGGAGCGCGTAGTTCCAGCGGCAGAGGCCGGACTGGTCTTTCAGCGCCTCCACCGAGCCCACGCTCATCGCCACCACCCACGAAGACTTTGCCGCCATTGCCGCCGCCGCGGTGCTCGCCATCCCGATCAGTCGCTGGCTTCTTGGGCTCCCCAGTTTCTTGGTTTCTTGGATCGCGATATGGTTGCGGTACGAGTAGCAGAGTAGCGATGAGTCTTGTGTTAATGAGAGGACGAAGGGCTGGGTTGGGTGGTTTATATGTAGAGCTTGGTGGCAAAACAGGAGGCGGGTGGACGTTGGTTTCTCCGGGAAACCGGATGCTTGGCCTGCTTGTTTACTCCGCCGTCGCTCGCGCGCTCTCTCTCTCTCTCTCTCTCTCTCCATCTAATCGCGGCAAACGCCAACTCTTCTGTTTTTGGAGAGGGCCCACATGCACACGTAGAGGAAGTTTTTTTTAATTTAACCCCATGCTGCCGTCTTAATTGCAAAAATAGCCCTCTTGTCTTCAAAATTACAATCGACTCCCTCTCGAGTGCGAAATGCGGACGCCGACACGTTGAACATTCATGGCGGGGAGGCGTGGAAAAGAAGTCTGCAGACGAAAAAAACGGGTGAACGCAGAATCTTGAGACACGGCGTGGAAGGCGACGAGCCCAGCCCGATTCCACGCCACCCGAGCGCATGAAGGGCCAATACCGCCATCGGTACACGTCAATTCAATGTAATTTGTCAATTCAGTGCCAATGGCAAATCAATGTTCAATTTAATAATCAATGTTCAATGTAATTAATGGCAAGTAGTACATAACTACTTCATGCGCCCGGGCTTCATGCGCTCTCCGAGCGTGGAAGGGAGCCGGCTACCATTCGCGGTCCGGTTGCGCGGAACCGGTCCGAGCTCGTCACCTCCCGCTCCATGCCTCAGGATTCCGTGCTCGCCTGTTTTCCGTGCTGCACACCCGCTTTCCGCGCTCCCCTAGCACGAAATGTTCCACGTGTCAGCCTCCGGTGCTTCCGCGCTCGGCAGGGGGGCCAGATTTACAATTTTAAGAGTAAGAGGGCTACTTTTGCAATTAAGGTGACAGCACAATGCCAAATTTAAAAAGGAAGAAGTCCATTCTACCCCCTCAAGTATCGACGTGCGGACACCTAACCCCCTGAAAAAAACCGGCCTTTTGACACCCTGAAGTTGCAAAACCGAACAACCTACCCCCTCTGGCTGTTTCGTGCGGTGGTTTTGCCCATGTGGCGTCCGGTCAGAGCGGTTTTGCCACGTCGGCTGCTAACTCGGACAAAGAATGGACTTTTTCCACGTGGGTCCCAAGTGTAAGTGTCACAAAGAAGAAAGAAACAAAGAAGAAGAAGGAGAAGCAATGCAGGGAGCTCTAGGCGCACGGTCATGGAGGTGGCGCCGGCGAATAGAGGTCTGGTGACCTGCGAGGTGGCCCAAAACGCCAACGTCGAAGTCGACGAGGTGGATGGCGCGGTGGTCACTCACGGCTTCGAGGATGGTGAGGTTGGCGCTGTGGAGGGCGAGGCCATGAGGCGAGACACCGTGGAGGAGGCGGCATGCATGGCCGCCACCGCCACGAGGTCCGCGAGATGTTGAGATGGGGCGGCGCAAGCGAGCCAGCGCGGAGGATAGGGCGCACACCATCATCGCCACAGCCTCGCTCGCGTCGCCACGCTAGTTGGCGGCAATCTTCGAGACGCCAGTGCGTAGATGCCGTTGTGTGGTTGCCGTCGCCACGGCGGCGGCCTCGGATAGAAGCCGCCGCGAGGCCGATGAGGTTGGCGGCGAGCTAGACGCCGACGAGGAAGCCGTCGGCGACGAGGAGTCCGTCGGCGACGCGACATGGGCGCGGCGTAGTTGTTCACGTCGCTTCGGCAGGTAAGCGGCGGGAAAACGCGGCGATGGAGTTGAGATCTTTAGTCGTCTCCCCTACTCGGAGTTGGTGACCGCGGATCTGCAAGCGCTCCCCACCGGCTCGCCTCGTCGTCATCGCCCGAAGCGCTTCTCCAGCTCCTGCGGCAAAACCAGCTCGCTTCGCCGTCGCCGACCTCGCCACGGGCCCCTCGCCAGATCCGGTAGCCATGGAGGTGTGGTGGCGGGCGGCGAGGCGGGAAGAAAGCGGCGGCGGGGAGAGCACCACGGCGAGCAATCGGCACCGAGAAGTGGGGAAAGAAGAGGAGGTCTCGGCGTGCTCTGGGCGACCTCGCCACGGGCCCCTCGCCACCGCCTGGCTGCTTGGACGGGCACGGCCACCATCTCTTCGCTGCTTTGCGTTTGAGGAGGCCGCTTCTTTGGTCTTTGCATCGCCCGCATCACCATGCGTGGGCGGTGAGGAACTTCATGGTGGGGCGTGGATCCGGTCGTGGGAGGCGAGGAAGGTGAGATCCGGTGGCGAGGAAGGCAAGGTTCTCGAGGCGGTGCGATGAGGTGCGGGTCGTGCGAGGAGGCGGCGTGTGGACAAGGTGGGAGGCGAGGCCAAGGCGGACGAGCCGAGAGATCTTTGAGAGAAGAGGAAGGAACAAAGAAGAAGAGAGCTAGGCGACAAGCGTGAGAGGAGCAATGGAGGAAAAGAGAGAAGTGTGGGCTCACTTACAAGTGGGTCCAAGTGCCAAAGAAGCCAGCCACTTAGGCGACTGGCGAAACCGCTCGACCGGACGCCACATCAAAAAACCACCGCATGAAAACGACCGAAGGGGGCACGTTATGCGGTTTTGCAACCGAGGTGTCAAAGGGCGGTTTTTTCAGGGGTTAGGTGTCCATGCGTCGATACTTGAGGGGGTAGAATGGACTTCTTCCAATTAAAAAAAATTCCACGTAGAGACTAGAGAGAGGGCCACTTACCGTGATGACATGTACAATCGTATAAACAATTATTGACTGTAGTACTAGTGCCCCTCTATATCTATAAACAGATAGCTCCTATAGTTAGTGGTTCCTCAAGGATGTGTTTGGTTGTATGTATTAAGTTGTATATGTATGGGTTGGTTTAAGAAAAAAGTTATCTATGTGTTTAGTTGTTTAAATGGAATCATCACATCTTAGATGGTGGGATACAAATTTATGAAATATTCTCTTTAGATGCTGAACCATCTCGTTCACCTAAAACAATAGAATCACATGGTTCAAGACCATCTTATCTCATTCAACTTCATCTCACCAACCAAACACACCATAAGTTGTCTCTATGGAATCCCACAATCTTTTAATTGTTGCATGACACTTGCTCCATTCAGTCACAAAAGAGTGACGCCCTAAAATAAGTGCAGTCAAGACGTAATTATTTTGACCTAAGATATTGTCTAAAATATATGGTTTCGAAATATGAAAAAATGATTAATTTGTTATTACACTGCTTTCTTAATAGTACATTTTTTTAACTTTGTTTGAATATATTATAATAATATTTAGTGGTCAAAGTGACATCTTGTTGACTTTGAAAAATAAAAAATGACACTTTTTTGTGATCGGAGGGAGTAATTCTTGCATGACAAAAGGTGTTTGTTATATACAACTCAGTCGAGCACTTAGGAGAACAGAGGGCAACAAACTTGGGGCTGTTTGGTTCATTGCCCCAATGAACAAAGATAAAATTTGGCATAGCTAAAACTCGAGCAAAGCAAAGTTTGGTGAAAATAATGTTGTTTGAATTGCGGTCAAGCCAAATTTTGGCGCTACCAAAATTTTGGTAAGTAATTTCCTCGCCCTCGGACTACCCGCGTATGACATTGGATTTCGTTGACGTCACTATTTTTTTGTTGGCATTACCAAATATTGACAGCAAACTAAACGATAGAGAGTTTTTATTGCTGTTACTAAAATTCGGTTTGGTTCACGAGTAACAAAACAAATAGGCCTTTGATCTTTTGTTTTTTTTTTCTTTTTCGAAGACGCAGGAGCTTTGTGTGCTTTCAATATGAAGATGGGACTAAACGCGCTCAGTTAGCCTAAGGCGGGACACCAGTTGAAAGAAAATTGTGTACTTTTTAGATAATAGAAGAGAAAAACCTCTCCCGGCCTCTGCATCAAGGATACACACAGCCTAATTTATTACAAAGATCCAAAATCCAACGTAGCCAACAAGTTAAAGTAGCTCAAAGCCTTACAACCAAAAGACACCTGAATTTTAAATTCAGTCATTACAAATCCTTCGACTACACCGTCACCCATGGTTGTGGAATATTTGCTTCGCCACACACTCCAACCTGGCACTTCTGTTCAACATTAACTCCTTCTGGGTTGGTTTCTGCATAGTTGCCCATACCCTCATCCAGTTCCCACTCAATAAGATAACCTGCAAGGGATAGTGATAGCCTTCTTATCAAAAACTGCATCATTTCGACATAACCACATAGACCAACATAAGGCACTAGCTCCTACAAGGACTTGTGTTTTTAAAATATTTGGAATACCGTCTAACTAATTTCCAAACAAGTTGGCTATATTCACCGGAAGAGATAAATTAAATGCTCATTGAACAGCCCACCAAACAAGATGTACAAATGGACATTCAATAAAAAGATGCTGGATTGTTTCCTCTGAAACATAGAAACAACAGTTTTTGCTTCCCCTCCAATTTCTCTTGGGCAGGTTATCTTTAGTTAAAACTACCCCTCTTTTGAGATACCATAGGAATATTTTCACTTTTAAAGGAATTTTAAGTAATCAAAAAAAGTGTTTATTGGGGACTCAATAATTTCCAATAAATGCAGTATAAAAAGTCTGTACTGAAAAAAGCCTAACATGCAACTTGCATGATCCTCAAAGATTGGAGATCAATTAGGATGAATAATTACAAGTTGCAGCTAAATGTCACTGAACAAGGAGCAAGAGACGTTCGTGGACTCGATTATACTACTATATCATCCCTCTCTCTCACACACACACAAGGTCACATAAGTGATCTCATATATATCCTGTAGGCTCGTTTCGTTCAGGAGATACAGTAGACAACGGCACATTAATCAAGAGATCATAAAATTTATCGGATCATAGCAATATTACATATACATAAACTAGGTATGTTGAAAATACAGATAACATACAGCTGTACACAGCTGTACAGATAGAGCTTCGGTTGTACAGATAAAAGGACAACGTTGTTACTGTAGTTTGTAATCACACTGTAGGTTGTCTGTTGCCGATAGCGCAAAATCCCCTGATTATGATTCTATTCTGTTGTAACCGATTCAAACTATGTAACTGAGTATAAATACAAAAGCCGATGTCATTTAAGAGGATTGCGGTGGATACCAAATTCTTTTCATGGTATCAGAGCTCGGCGTTCCACACCACAATGTTGAGCACAACAGGATCTCAGACTTCCGCGAACCTTCCTGCTATGAAGTTCACAAGCAATAGTTTTGAGCCGGCTTCGTTCGGTCACTTTGTCACGGTGAAGCTCAACCACAAAAACCATCTGCTGTGGAAGGCGCGGATTGTTCCTTATCTGTGTAGCCAGAACTTACTTGGTTATTTAGATGGAACTGAGAAAGCGCCGACCATGTTTGTCGCACAAGCTGAAGAAGAAGGAAGTGGTGCTCGTTAGGTTCAGAATCCTGAGTGGCAAGTCTGGTTCCAGCAGGAACAACTGGTGCTAAGTGCACTGCTATCATCTCTGACAGAAGAGATCCTCGGTCAGGTTCTTTTGCTGACCACCGCAACAGCTGTTTGGGAGGCAATTGACACCATGTTTGCCTCACCAATCAAAGGAAGAACCATGTAGATCCGGATCCAGATTGCAAACCTGAAGAAAAGAGACATGTCCATGCCAAAATACTTCCACAAGATGAAGTCACTAGCTGACTCTCTTGCTTCGGCCGGTTCTCCACTACGTGAAGAAGAGATTATGTCATACATGATAGAAATAAACTGATCTAAACCTGATGATCAGAACTAATAGGATCATATATGCAGTTAGTGCAACACACAATTCAATCTGTAAACGCGGAAGTATACCTGATTGATGATGCCATGATCGATGAACAATTGATCTGAAGTAGTAGATGAACTGTTATTCTGTCTACCTAGGGTTTGGTCTTTCCCAGCAACAAGTAAGCCACAAGTTCCAACTACAAATAGGGATAGGTGGTATGGCATATATTACCCTGCTGGGAGGACCTGACCCCTATTTATAGCCTTTTGGCATGGAATCCTATCCCATCCCATAATTAGAGATAGATTCCAAATAGGTCTCTACACAGATTTAAAATCCAAGTCCATATTTATCCTTAACAGATACTCGGCTCTTAATAAATAATTTATTTGATCACTTTATATATTTGATCCAACCAAAATAATAGATAGCCAATGTGTATATTATCTCATGCAGGTCCACATTATGAAAATTAATCCAACAATCTCCCACTTAGACCAAATGAGTAAATACATAACAAAACTTTATGAGCTCCAAAAACGCTATCTATGTCATGAGCATCTTTAAACCAATCTGTTCCATCAATTATATCAACATAGGATCAAAACGGTCTTCGTCACTTTAAAGCGTAACTCAACCCATCAATGGTCACATATGTCAACATAAAAGAATTACATGGATCAAATATGGATGTGTAGCATGGAAATTACATGAAATGTGATCATGACATGCCTATTTCCAACTGGTCCAACTTTATTCCTTATGAGATCAAAACATCTTCTCAGAACCAAATGAAAAGACATGAATTCAGAGTAAAAGAACATAAACTTTATTTCTCTAGAGAATATAACTGGAGGTCTTTATACTGAACTGATATTGTCACATGAGCATAAGGAAAAATTACAAACTCCCACTTGAACTAAATTCCATAAGTGAAACCACACCCATATGAGCAACATGCTCGTGGAACACTTTAGGTGTCAAGCCTTTAGTGAACGGATCCGCAATCATGGAGTCTGTACCTCTACGCTCAATTGACAATTTACCACTCTGAATTCTTTTTTTCACAACTAGGAACTTGATGTCTATATGCTTAGACTTTAACGAGCTCCTGTTATTATTAGAATACATAACTGCAGACTTGTTGTCACAATACAACTTTAGTGGTCTGTCGACCTGATCCAAAATTTGCAGCACTGTGACAAAGTTCCGCAACCATATCCCATGATTTGAAGCCTCATAGTAAGCAACATACTCAGCTGCCATTGTGGGCGGGCAGCAGTGGCCCTTAGCGTTTTCTAAGAAACCGCACCTCCACCAAGTAGATAGATGTAACCTGAAGTGGATTTGCGAGTATCTTGGCAACCAATAAAATCAGAATCAGAATACCCAATGATCTCCAGCTGATCCGATTTCCTATAAGTGAGCATGAAATCCTTCGTCTTTTGAAAATACCGCAATACCCGTTTTGCTGCAACCCAATGATCCAATCCTGGATCGCTTAGATACCTTCTTAGCATTCCAACAATATATGCTATATCTGGTCTAGTGCAAACTTGAGCATACATCAAGCTCCGTATCAAAGATGAATAGGGGATGCTCTGCATTTTCTTAGCCTCAAAATCATTCTTAGGACATTGGCTAAGACTGAATTTTTCACCTTTGGCCACAGGGGTATCTAAAAGGTTTACAGTTTTGCATGCCAAATCTTTGCAATACCTTATCGATATAGTTCTTTTGTGATAATCCAAGTATACCTTGAGAGCGATCTCGGCATATTTGAATTTCTAATACAAAAGAGGCATCACCAAGATCCTTCATCTCGAAATTTTTAACGAGAAATCTCTTGGTTTCATGCAATAAGCCTATATCGTTACAAGCAAGCAATATGTCATCAACATACAGAACCAAAAATATGAACTTACTCCCACTGAATTTATTATACACACAATCCTCAACTATATTTACCCCAAAACCAAAAGAGATAATAACCTCATGAAATTTGTGGTACCATTTCCGGGAAGCCTGTTTGAGCCCATAGATGGATTTCTTTAATTTGCATACTATTTGCTTCGGGTCACGGACCACAAAGTTTTCTGGTTGCACCATATAAATCGTCTCATTGATGTTTCCATTTAGAAACGTTGTTTTTACATCCATCTGATGAAGCTCAAGATCAAAAAGTGCCACAAGTGCCATAATGACCCTAAAAGAGTCTTTCGAAGAAACCGGAGAGAAAGTCTCTTTATAGTCTATGCCTTCCTTTTGAGTTTTGAGTATATCCTTTAGCAACAAGACGAGCCTTATATCTTTCCACATTGCCTTTCGAATCCCGTTTGGTCTTAAATATCCATTTGCAACCAATGGGTTTCTTTCTTTCCGGCAATGGGACAAGATCCCAAACGTCATTGTCCTTCATGGATTTTAACTCTTCATTCATGGCATAGATCCAATTAACAGAATTTGGACTTTGCAGGGCCTTTTGGAGATTGATAGGATCATCTCCCAAAATTTCACTACAAGCCTCATCTTCCTGAAGAAAGATAATGTAATCATCAGAGATTGCACTTCTTCTTTCTCTAGTGGATCTCCTTAATGGCACTGGTTCTTGAGATTCATGAGTTTGTTCTTCTGAAGGAACATCATTTTGTGGAGGAACTTCATGGACATTATTTTGAATTGTATTTTCCTCAATAATACCAGGTAAAATAACTTGATCCCGATTATTATTGGGAATAACCAAAGGAAGAGGAAATAAATCCCCTTCAGAAACTTCTTCAAAATTAATGTTCCTAACCATATCTCCCCCTTCAAACTCAACATCCTCAAAGAACCGAACATTTCCCGTCTCAAAAATTGTCTTAGTAGTGGGATCATAGAATTTGTAACCCCTAGATCTTTCAGAATAACCAACAAAATAGCTACTAACAGTTCTCTTGAGTCCAATTTTCTTTCGTTAGGCCTGTACGGCCTTGCCTCGGATGGACAACCCCACATACGTACATGCATGATGCTAGGCTTTTTGCCTATCCATTGTTCGTACGGGGTTTTGTTAGTCACCTTAGTTGGTACTCTGTTGAGTAAATAAGCTGCAGTTTTCAATGCTTCTCCCCGGAGAGACTCTGGTAAGGTAGAATGACTAATCATACTCCTCACCATATCCTTAAGAGTCATGTTTCGCCTCTCAGCAACACCATTCATGCTAGGAGAACCCGGCATGGTATACTGAGGGACGAACCCGCATTCCTCTAGGAATTTAGCAAAAGGTCCTGGACGTTATTCACCTGATCTGTCGTTTCTGCCATAGTATTCTCCATTACGGTCAGATCGAACGACCTTAATTCTTTTGCTAAGTTGGTTTTCCACCTCAGCCTTTAAATTTTTGAACACAACCAGGGACTGTGACTTCTCATGAATAAGATAAAAATATCCATATCGCGAGAAGTCGTCTATGAACGTGATAAAATATCTTTGTCCATTCCAAAAAGCCGTAGGAAATGAACCGCAGATATCTGTATGTATCAGTTCTAAGACAACTAAAACTCTATTAGCACTTAACTTCCACCTTCTTGCCATTGCCCACATAGATGAATCTTTCAGCATCACTTGGCTTTCGGCAGTTCAGGCAATCCTTTATTGACACATTGATGTTAGATGTTGCACCGGAGTCTAACTAATAAGTGCATTTAGGTACAAAAGTTACATTAACCTCAGAGCTGACCATAGCAAGAATTGTACCTTTCTTAGCACGCCAAGTGTGATATTTGGCACAATTCTTCTTTACGTGACCATCCTTCTTACAAAAGAAACAAGCCACTTTATGACATTGTTTCTTCATTATGGATGGCACACCTGCAGCTTCTTTGCTCTTTCTCTTGTTATTTTTTTGACTTTAGGGGTCATAACCAAATGAGTATTTTCTGTTCTATTTTGTTACCATCTATCCTCCTCTTGCACACAATAGGAGATGAGCTCATTAAGGGATCATTTGTCCTTTTGACAATTATAGCTCACCTTGAACTGATTAAAGTGTGCAGGAAGGGATATCAAAATTAAATGTACGAGCAAATCCTCAGATAGCTCTAACTTGAGTGCCTTTAATTTTGAAACAAGATGAAACATCTCCATAATGTACTCCCTTATGTTTTCTTTACCTTTATACTTCATTGAGATAAGTTTTGCCAAAAACGTACTTGTTTCAGCCTTTTCGTTTTCGGCAAACCTTTGCTCAAGACTGCCAAGGAAACCCTTAGCTGTAGTGGCCTGTTCTGATGTGCTATCCTGAAAAACTTCCGGAACAGCACGCCTCATGATCATAAGACTCATGCGATTTGAACGATCCCACTTCTCAGACTCCATCTTTTCCTCAATGGAGCTGTTAGCCACAGGAGCAGCGGGTTGTTCTTTACGAAGTGTAAGGTCTAGATCCATTACCCCAAGAACAATCGAAATGTTCTCTTTTCATTCTTCAAAATTTGCACCAGCAAGCATAGATATGGAATTGATGCTAACAAAAATATTGGAAGCAGGATTTACAGCTGAATTTAAAGGATAAATAAATGCTCATATTAGGACATGAATGATAAACTTAAAGCTTGATTCAAAATTTGGTATATACCATCACGCAAGATACCTAGCGCCACATTAATATTTAGTCTTTGGACAGAAATATTAACTAGCAAGCGGTAACCTTGTTGTAGCAATCGAATACTAACAGTAAATCCTGCCAAACAATATGCCTTACTTTGGTCCGACTTATTGTTCACATGGAAACTTGATGACTGTTACATATTTATTGCCACAGTTGCGTATATAATTCGGCCAAATATTGAATTTCCTTTGGGCCAGTCAATATATGCATAAATTATATACACACAAAAATGCCTAGTTGTTCTGAATAAATTAACCTACATACCAGAGGTTGCTTTGGCAACATAGTACTTCAGTTAACATATGCAGAACACTAGCTGGCCAAATTTGAATCAATCCATCATTCATGATAAAAAGGTCCACAATTTATAACAAAAATGCATAATATATTCCTCATCCAGATGAAGCACAGATGAACAGATTATGCACAACCAGTCTTGCATTCATTGATAACAACTAATTTGCACAACATGCATATATAGCAGTTGGCTGATTATAACATAACCTTAATATTGCTGGAGCACATGTCACAGAACAAAACTAGATGCAAGACAAGCAATATTGCAATTGACATTAAACTGATATGTCAAGACTAATCTTAAGCAAAGACGCTAACTCTCAAACCTAACAGAGAATTGAACCAAAATAGCGGTGCTTGTATAGCCAATTTTAGTATTACTGACCTTTACGGCAAACAGAGAGCAATTAATCTTCAGTTCAATACCGAAAACACAAATCAGTAACTACTAATTTCTACCAACATTAGTATCTAAAGCACTGAATTAACAGAGACTTGGCAGCAAGATGACAATAACAGTATCAGCAATTGACAATATCATCAAGATATAACCAACCATTATCGTATTTGAGATTATTTCATCCAAGATCACAAACACAACAATCATCCAGAATTTGCTAAAACCGAAGATGCATCTGCTAATCTAAAATGTTGCAAAAGCTTAATCACAAACAATCATCAATGCAGAAGCTTCATTCCAAATTATCCTAATGCTGAAACTATAATCCTCAACCAAACCTTATGCAGGAACTAAAAGAGTCCATAACCACATCTTGATTTATCAGAAATAGCAAGGAAATAAAAACACGCAACCACCCAGAACTTGAGATTCACTGAAGGTGCATCTCTGGTGGCGGCACTAAACCGAAGGGCGTGCGGTGGTGAAAGCTAGACGGGGTCACAGATGACGCCCGAGCAAAAGCATGGCGACGACGCACAAGCAGTCGCGCGGAGGCAGTGGAGACCAGAGGGCACACGGCGACTCGGAGTCGGCGGGAGACCCGGAGGCGCGTCGCGTGGAGGTGGCGCATCCGGAGGGCTCGCAGCGCAACAGAGATCCGAAAGCGACGCAGCGTGCGGCGGCGGAAGCCCAGGACGTGCGGAAGCCAAAGGACGCCAGAGGCGGCGCAGGAGCAGATGCGCCGCAAGGAGGCGGCACCATCCGGAGGTTGCTCAGCGGAGGACACACAAAAGCCCGGAGGGAACGCTCAGCCGAATGTGGGGGCGGCGGAAACCAGATGTCGCGCGATGCTAGGGGAGGCAGCGGGTGACAGCGCACACGGAGGTGGCGGTGGCCGAAGGGCGCACGCATCGCGGAGGCAGTGGAACTAAAGGGACACAGTGCGTGGTGGCGGCGGAAGCCCAGATGAGGTCGTGCCTCATGGAGCCGGCGGAAACTTGGAGGCTTCACGGTGCTTGGAGGTGGCGGAATCCCGGAGGCTTCGCGGTGCCCCTGATGCGTAGGCAGTAGCGCTAACTGGTGTGGTGGCGTCGCAAGCCCAGAGGGCGGCGGTCGCGGCTTGAGCCTGATGCCGCTCGGTGTAACTGGAGGCGGCGAAAGGAGCCGAAGGGTGGCCTGGCGACGCACGCAAGAGGACGAAGTGTAACGTCCCGTTTATTCTAAAGTTCTTGCAGCTTTCAAAATAAAAAAGAACCATTTGGTTTAATTGCCTGTTCAAGCTTAACTTGGTATTTTAGAAGTTGGAGAGTTTAACTTGACCTAACCAAACCTAAACTAAGTCCCTTGTTGGTATTCTCTGTTGGTTGGGGCTTCTTGTTGCTCCTTGGTGTTAGTTGGTCTGGTTTTCCTCCTAAGCTTCTCTGTGTGCCTCTTGGTCTAACCTCCCTTTAAACCTCTTTTGTTGGTTTGAATCTCTTTGAGATTAAAACCTCCCTCTCCATTTAGACTTCATCCTTTGTTTAGACCTCCCCTTGTTTTGGACCTCCTGCTGAGGGACAAGCTCGGGTTTGTGTTTCAAAACCCCTTTGGTTTCTCAAAGCCAAGTTTGGTCTTGTTTCCTTCCTCTAGACCTCCCTCGAGGGTGGTTCAGCCTGGGTCGAGGTATTACCGCCATCCCTCTAGCGGTCGTACCGTCTGTTTGAGTTGCGGTACTTAGCTTTGGTTTTACCTTCTCCGTTTCGGTGTTTCCGACCCCCGATCGTACCGTTGTGGTAGTGTTGGAACTACCGCCTTTGTCAAGTCCTCCTTTGAGCCTTCTCGGACCTCCCTGTGCCCATATGGATCTCCCTATGTCCATGTGGAGCTCCTTTGACCTCCCTCGTGCATGTGCGGTGCCACTGCTTGCTTTGGCGGTACTGCCGTTTGTTCCTTCGGAACTGCCGCCTTTGTTAAAACCTCCTCTGAGCCTTTTGGACCTTCCTTATCCGTTGGACCTCCTAAGAGTCCAAGGAACCTCCCTTGACTCCTTGAAGACCCCCTTTGTGCCCTTGCGGACCTACCGCTATTGTTTTGCGGTCGTACCGCTAGGGTTTAACTTTCCTCGCCTCAGGACCGTTGATGTTTTGGACGGCCCGATCTTGAAGGTGCGTTCGCTCGGTCCGAACGGCCCTTTTTCTTGGCTCCGTTCGATCTTGATCTAACGGCCCTAGCTTGTTTCCGCGTATCCTTGTTTTCGCGGACCTCTCCTTTGTTTTGGTCTTGACTGTTGAGATCTCATTTGAGAGATCTAACCCTCAGGACCCCTTTGTGACCTTGGGACCTCTCTGTACTCCTTTAGACCTCTCCGTGTCCATAGGACTTCCCCAGGTCGGACTTACCGCTTGCTTGACCGGACCTACCACTCGAGCATGGTCTTAGTCACATAAAAACCCCTTGATCAGATCTGACCGTAGGACCTCCCTCTTGGAGATCTTCCGTCGGGACCTCCTTGCCCTTTTGATCGTAGTAGGACCTCCTCTTGGAGATCTTACCGCTTGAGAACCTCCCCTTGCCTTTGATCTTAAGCTGTTTAGGATCTCCTTTTGAGAGTCTAAGCCGTTAAGATCTCTCCTGGTTTGTCTCGGTAGTCAAGGCCCTTCCGACTTCGGTTGTACCACACCTTAAACCCGGAACTACCGTTATCCGGTAGTACCCCTTCTTAGTCTGATATACCGCGTCGAAGATATCGTGTCCCTCTTTTGAACTTCTTCGAGTCTCTGGACCTCTTGTCCAGGACCTCTTCTTAGTATCCGTGGACCTCCTGCCCAAGACCTCCTTTCAATGTCTTTAGACCCTTTGTCCAAGACCTCCTAGTGCCTTTGGACCTCCTGTCCACAAGACCTCCCCGTGGTCTTTTTGTAAAGACAATTGTGTGGTGAGGACCGCCTCTTTGACTGGTCGTGCACTTCTTAGACCAGCCCCGCTGGTCAGCCTCACCCACCTTTTATCATTTTTGCCGCCTTGAAACTTTGGACTCATTTAATGCATGTCGGATCACATTAAATGCAGTCACTTCTAGGGTGCATTGTTTATTTCTTTTTAGGACCTGCCCTGTCCTAGCCCTGTCTAGGCCACCTCCGACCATTGACACGTTTGGGCTAAGCCCTCTCTGTGCCTTTGCCAACCCTGGCTATAAATAGCCTGGGCAACCCCTCCTTTGTCACCTTTGGCTCATTTCTAGCTCTTTTTGCCTGGGTTCTTCCGTGCTCAAGTCCTCCCCTAGAGCTCTCCAAGCTGAGCTGTGCTCCCAGTTTATTGGCTTCTTTTGGTTGAAGTTTGGTTCAAGTTCTTTTGAGTCTTCGAGTTCTTTTGCCTAGTAGTAGCTTTGCTTATTTGGTTCTTTGCGATCGTGTAGATTCCGAGCTTGAGGAGTATCTGGACCCGGCAGTTTCAATCGAAGGACCAGCATTGCTTGACGAAGGCAAGTCACAGCCCTTGATCATGTTGAGCCTAGTCTTTGAAATATATTTTGTTTTACTTTATCATGCATGGCTACTTTTATATGAAAATGTTTTGGCAGTAGTTACTCTTCCTCACTTGAGATTATGCCTCCTTTGAACTTGTTGCTGGACATGTTGACATAGTCCCTTTGGAAACTCTAGGTTGGGTATTTTAGTTGGCACCTTTTGGTATTGCCAACATGGGACCGTAAGTTATGCTTAGTCTTGCTTTAGATCCGTGGGTTTCGAGAATCTTGCTTCATCAATTAATAATCTTGACTAATGATCTATGTAACCTGTGGTCGGTACCACTGTTAAGCAACTATGGCAGGATGCCGTATGTTGTGTTGATGGTGGTGTGAGACCACTTTGTTTAAAAACTTGTGTGCCAAGGCTGGGTGGTCTTTTGACAGGGGTAATCACCAAATTGGTTTGGCTTGGGCAAGAAGGTAGGGAGTGAGAAGTGGGTGCTTTGCGTGGGATGTGGAAGTCTTGCTCGAGTACAACTAAGGACCTAACTTTGTGTCTCAGAGATCCGTAATCCGTGCAACCACAAGGTCATTTTATGGGGATGGCTGGGTGAATAATTAGCAATGAGATGGCTTGGTCTTTGTTGTGGTTGAGCGAGTTTTATCGCAACGGTGCAAGAGGGGGCACGAATCTGGTGGCTTTGCAACCTATCCAGAAGCGAAACCTTAGCGGGCAGCTCCTAGCCAATTCAAAGCTTTGTAAAGGCCTTGTCACGCTCTCTAGACTACTCACCATTGGAAGTGAGCAAGGGTCTTTCCGGAACCAGTCCCGCTAGAGAGATCGTGGATTGTGGGTAAAGTTGTACACGTCTGCAGAGCGTTAAATCTATTCGAATAGCCAAGTCCTTGGTTATGGACATCTCCCGGAGAAGTGGTGCAAGGGGTAGTTTTTGAGAAAATCTGTGTTCCCTGGGGCACTCCTGCGAGAGGCCGTGGCCTTGCCTCGAAAAGACCTTGGCCGGCTTTAGAGGGGTCATGGCTGGCTTGAGGTGTGGTCCAGGGGATGGGGTCGAGCTCTAAGGTTGGTGCTCTAGAGAGGTCTTGGGAGAGGTCCTGGTTGTGGGTGCAACCAGACCTCCCCCAAGTGGTTTGGATGTGAGTTGGTGCTCACTCCCTTCTTTCAAACTAAAGTATGTATGTATTATTGTTTTCACTTGCTGCTTTTCAATCTATTATGGTATTTGCTGTCAAACCTTGCTTTGTGCAACTAACCATACAGCTCCTCCATTGGTAAGCCCTTGCATGAATATTACTTGCATAAGTGTTTCCCTGTGATTTGCTTAGTACATTCAAAGTACTCATGGCTTCAAGCCCTGTGTCATAGCAGTGTATGAAGATGACCAAGTGCAAGGATGCTCAGACCTCTTTGAAGAGGATTTCTTTGATGATCCTGCTGCCTAGGACGTCCTCCACTCGACAGCCTATGGGCTTGCCGGTGGGCATCTATGCGTTTTGGTGTTTCCAGCTGCCAAGGTTCTTTTGTTGCGGTTTGTAAGCCCAAGTGGCAAACCCTCTGTAAACAAGCTTGGACCATAAGATCCTGTTTAATACTAAGTTTAATTTGTCTGCTTCATCTTTTGTCTTGACCTTGTGGTTATGGTTGTACCGAAGTGATTCTATGCGAGCTAGCATCTGTATCCTGGGACTAGCTCAGTATGCACAGGGCCAAGACCGCCAGGAGGTCTTGTGATCTCCTGGGAGGTCCTGGCGGACCTCCTCTCAGACTTGCGGTGTGGTCCTTCCGGACCGCGGTACTACCGAACGCTCCGGGCGGTCTTTCCGAACCTCCCTGAGCGTCGGGCAGTGCTTGCCCGGCTTAGCCAACGGTACTACCGTTCCTTCGTGCGGTAGTACCGGTTCCAGCGAGGTACTACTGTTGCCCTTGACACGGCAGTACCGACTGCAATACTACCGCAGCTTTACTTACGGTAGTGCCGGCTGTTAAAAAAAATTACTGTCCTTCTGGACTCCCCGCTTAATCTGAGAAAAGGTCCTCACACAAAGGCAGCTCGCAGCAGCGATGGGCAAGGAGCCAATCAGATGGGGAAAAACCGGAGGCACGAGCAGCGAACAGATGAAGAGTAAGAAGCTGATCCAATGCGAAGAACAGAATGAATCGCAAAAATGGATGAATGGGTTGCAAAACCATACATATACGCTCTGATACCAATTGATAGAAATAAACTGATCTAAACCTGATGATCAGAACTAATAGGATCATATATGCAGTTAGTGCAACACACAATTCAATCTGTAAACGCGGAAGCGTCCTGATTGATGATGCCATGATCGATGAACAATTGATCTGAAGTAGTAGATGAACTGTTGTTCTGTCTACCTAGGGTTTGGTCTTTCCCAGCAATAGGTAAGCCACAAGTTCCAACTACAGATGGGGATAGGTGGTATGGCATATATTACCCTGCTGGGAGGACTTGACCCCTATTTATAGCCTTTTGGCATGGAATCATATCCCATCCCCTAATTAGAGATAGATTCTAAATAGATCTCTACACATATTTAAAATCCAAGTCCATATTTATCCTTAACAGATACTCGGCTCTTAATAAATACTTTATTTGATCACTTTCTATATTTGAGCCAACCAAAATAATAGATAGCCAATATGTATATTATCTCATGTAGGTCCACATTATGGAAATTAATCCAACAATACATGCTCACGGGGTTAGGACAAGATTATGATTCCTTAATCACATCTATGTTAACCCGAGTTGAGCCAATTAGGCTGAATGAGGTATATGCTCATCTCATCAGCTATGAACTCCAACATGATCAACCAAAAGCTTCTCCATAGATGGTGTCATCTGCTAACAATATGATGCGCAATGACAATCGTGGAAGCAATGGAGGACAAGGCCAGAAGCGTGGGTGAGGTGGTCGTGGTCGTGGTGATGGTGGCTGCAACTTAGGATCATCAGGTAACAATGGAGGATGTCCAACTTGCCAAGTTTGTGGTAAGTATGGACATGAGGCGCCGCATTGCTATCATCGATTTGATCATTCATATCAACATGAAGATCACAGTCGGTCATCTTCCGCTGCTGCTGCTTCTTACAAAGTGGATCAAAACTGGTATGTTGATACTGGTGCGACGGATCATATGACGAGTGATCTTGATCAATTGTCTGTCAAGGAGCGTTACAGAGTAGGGGATCAAGTGCAAGTCGTCAATGGTTCTGGTTTGTCCATCTCTCATGTTGGTCATTCAATTATCACTGGTGATTCTAATTCCTCCTTCCACCTAAACAATGTTCTCCATGTTCCTAGCTAGAGTTAGCAAACATATTCTCTCAGTACAAAAGTTTGCTTATGATAACTGTAGATTTTTGGGGAATAATTGTGTGTCCCTTTTGGGATCCCCACGTCCTTTATTTATAGTGTCGAATATTACAGTTCGACTCCAACATGACTTGGACTCTTACCTAAACTCTGGACTCTTTCCCAATCTCTAATATCTCCAACACTCCCCCTCAAGATGGGCATGAGATAGCAATCATGACCATCTTGTTACATAATGTAATATCATTACTAAAATCTAGTAAAAACTACCATCCATCGACTCCATAACCAATATCACAAAAATAGTTGCTAACCACTAATACTATCAGGGATGTCACCAAATCCATCTCCACCATCTACCAGTTGCCCGACCTCAACCTCATCTTCATCTACCCTCATACCCCCAGCCACCCCCGGCCTCCTCCACTCTGCCCACACGCCCACAGTCTTAGCCTCCACCACCTCTACCTCTGTCACAGATCATTACGCCTGACTCCAGTCCCAATCCTCCCGAACATCTCTAGCAACACAATCTCCGACATCCATACCAACACCACCACACAACATAGCCTCCACTAGAGTTACCACCAGCTCCTTCTTCGTCCTCACCATAATCGAGCTCATCACCATCATCCAATTCCACCATTAGCACAACCACCAAAGCACCACCTGAACAGTCTTCACCCTCTGTCTTCCATACCAGATCCTCAAACCACGCCAGATCGCCCACCGATCTGGATCTACACTAGAGTAGATCTTCCACACCAGACTAGATCATCATACTTGCACACCTAACCACCACGACCACCACACCAGATCAGATCCACACCACACCGGATCCCCACACAGGATCCGGATCCCACCGACAGCTCTTCTCAAGCACCAGCAACCTCAGTGCGCAGCCCCTGCAAGCATCAGCACCTCCATCCGTCGTATCCCCCAAACCTGCATCTTCCTCCTTCGTCTCCCCCGAACCCCGAGCACTTCCTCTCCCCTTCCTCTCTCTCGAGCGCCTTCTCTCCCCTACTTCTCCCCGAGCGCCACGCCTCCTTCCTCCTCAAGCTACCTCCAACCCCCTGAGCTCCTTCCTCCTCCTCTGCCGCCACACCGAAGCTCCTCCCCCGAGCGCCGCCCCCAGGCACCAGCACCTCCTCCCAGCGCTGCCCCCAAGCACCAGCTCCTCCTTCCTCCCGCATCTTCCTTCTCCTCTCACCTCACCTCCCTCCTGTCGAGCCGACCCAGATCCAGCCGTGGGCCGTCAAGACCGCCTTCGGTCACCACTGTGCCGCCTCAAGCCACCTCCACCGAAAAACACCGCAGCCAGCCTCTACCATCGCAGCGTGCGCCAGCCCCATGTTGCCTTGTTTGCGCCCGACGTAGCTACCTCCGTGCCGCGTCTCCATGCCTCATGCGCTCGAGGCGCAATGCCTCCGCCTCAACCTCGCCTCCCACCCCGTCCATGCACGCCACCTTCTCGCCTCCTCGCATGGCCTCCTCTCTCCCTCGCAGCGCCTCCTCATCCTCCTCAAAAACTCTGCCTCCGGCATCCTCCTCACCGGATCGCCTCCTCACCAGACGTGGCTGTCGATTTGGCGAGGTGGGAGCAAGGCAGCTGGGCAGCCATGGCCGGTGGAAAGGGAGCTCGATGGTGAGAGCTACTGGAGACAAGGAAGGCTCGGTGAGTTACCAAAACGGGACGCCAAGGGTATGACGAAGCTCTGAGAGGCGATGGCTCGGCTCCAGCGGCGATGAGGTGGCGGTGGTGACGACTTTGGCGGTGGTGAGCTTGCAGGCGACGGTGAACTTGACGATTTGATGGCGCCCAAAGGAAACGGAGGAGAGCACCGGGTTGGCGAGACCACAAGGATCACCGAGAGCTGCATCGGGTGGACGGAGACCCACGACTGGCGAAGAAATCCTGTGAAGAAGCTTGCGGCGACGACGACTTTCTTCGGTGAATTCGACCAGATGAAGAACAAATTTGTGGCGGCGCTTTAGGGTTTTGGGGAAGGATGGCGGCGCGGAGAGATTGACACGAGGTGCTCCTTAAATAGGGCTCGGGAGGTGGGGATTTGGAAGAGCCCCGTGGCCTTGATCGCGTCGGCTCAAACCGGACTCAGAGTCCACGGGAAGACGATCCGACGTGGCTGTGGCGGGACCCCACGGCGAAGGACGCCAAGAAAAGGAAAGGCAAGCTGCTGCTGTTGGGCTCAGCGTGGGGAAAAAGGCTAAGAAGGGCGCAAGACACAGAAAAGAAACGCGAGTCAAGACGGAAAGGATTGGGCCAACAGGAAGGGATTCGGCCCGATGCCATTATCTGAGATTTTAATACATTTTCCTTTTTAGAAAATACCCGAAATCCAAATAAGCAATAGAAAATAGCAAATGAACTTGGAAAAATTCTAGAAACATCTAGAAAATATATCCAAGCACATAGAATCCAAATAAAATAGTTTTGACCATTGTTCATGTTGACTTTAGTCATATTAAATTATTTTAATGTATAAAGTCCAATATTAAGCTTTTGAATTAAATTCAAATAAAATCCAAATGGTGAATTTTCTCCTACTAACTATTCAAAAGATTTTTAAAACTCAGAAAATTGGGATGTTACAATGGCATGCACACTACAAAATAACTGGCTTGTAGAGGCAACTTTTTGTATAGTAGAGGTGCACGACTTATTTGTATAATAGATGCGCTTTTTTTCCTCCCCTAGGCAGTTGTAAAGGTGTTTTCAAAAATGCCTCACAAACGCCCTCTCATGTATCACTACTATGACGTTTTTAAAGCGTGTCTACACGATATGCGGCGTTATATAGAGCTGTTGCACTACGCCTCAACAAATAAAATATAAAAAATGTGTGGACTCTTGCAAAGGTTGGTACTCAAACTCTAGACTTCATGGGAAATACTTCTCTTAGACTTGTCACATTAGCCACCTCAACCTCACATGTTTAGTTGTGTGTTACAATATTTATATGTAGTTCTTTTAACACATATCAACCACCGAAAAAACGCCTCTAGAGAGTTGAAAAGCATCTCAAAATAATGTCTTTACACAGCATAATCTTTAGGCAAATTAGAGAGTGTCTAAAAACGTCTCTACAAGATAAAATTTTGTATGTGTTTCGAAAACGTCTCAAAACCGTCTCTAGCATACAAAATTTCGGGACGATTTTTAAAGTGTCTCTAAAAACATCTCTAGAATATATAACTCTTTATTTTAGAGACAAATTGAAAAGCGCCTCTAAAAAGCGTCTCTATGAGGGGGTTTTCTTGTAGTGGCAGTAGCGTGTGGAGTGTAACACTTGACACTTCCAATGTAGCATCTCTATGAAGCGTCTCTACAAGGACTACTTTATTTGATTACTTTACGAATTTGATTTATATAATGTTTCTTTACTTTACTGCTTAATCTTGTTGAGTATGTTTAAGCATACTCACCCGCTTGCTTGTGGTGATTTGTGTAGTGGGAGTGTGGTGGTGTGACGTCAAGTTGACAATAGCAGGCTTATAAGATCGAGGACCAATAGAACTTCAACCCTAGGTATATTATTTAAGTATTTCGCTTCTGCTGTGATATAAAATTGTTGAGTTTTTATGTAGTCTAATGTGGGCCACGGCCCATATGTGTGTGGCAGTTATCGCTATTAGGCCTTGTTCTAAGACGTGACACAAAAAGTAGAGACAAAAGATGTATTCCCGAATAGCCTTTCACTCTTTATTGATGGGTGAATACAAGATCCGTATGTCTATACAATGAGAGCCCCATGCCCCTCTTACATAGGTGAAGGGGGTCTCCCCTCGTGATTCAATAAGCAATGTGAGACCAAACTAGACTGTAACATCCCAATTTTTTCAGAGCTTTAAAAATCATTTGAATAGTTGGTAGGGAGAGAGAGTCCACCATTTGGATTTATTTGAATTTAAATTAAAAGCTTAATATTGGACCTTTAGTAACAAAACAATTTAATATGAATAATTCCAACATGAACATTAGTCAAAACTATTTTATTTGGATTCTATGAGCTTGGATATATTTTCTAGAATTTTCTGGAATTTTTCCAAGGTCTTTTGCTATTTTCCATTGCTTATTTGAATTTACGGTATTTTATTAAAAGGAAAAGCTATTTAAATCTCCAAATGGAATTCGGGCAATTCCTTCCCATCCTGTTCATCTCATTTCAAACCCTCCTCCACCGTTGGATCAACGCCGCGGTTAGATCTCCACCCCAGCCTTGAGCCTCATCTCTCTCTCTCGACGTGTGGACCCCACCACCTTCGTCCTCGCCCGCGTTCTTCTCGTGCGGACGGCGCCACAAGAACCGCCTTATTAGCGGTCAACGCCGAAGCTTCACGCTGCGGCGCCTCCAACCTCCCGTTCCTCCATGAGAAAAGACGACCTCCACGACCACGCCGCCACCCAACCCCCTCATCCTCGCGCACGGTCATAGCCCACGTTCCGCAATCGCTGCGCGCCACGACCTCCACGCAGCCGCCGCCGAGCTCCCGGCCCTATAAAAGGCACCCCGGGATCGCACCGCCCTCCTTTTCCCAAACCCCAACCCACACCTCCTCCCGAGCCCCGTAGCATAATTTGAGTTTTAGAGCTCCTCGCCGTGTGGAATTTCTTCGACAGGCGCCGCCAGAGCCCAAGGCTGCGTCGTCGGAGCACGCCACCGAGGTTCGCCATCGCCTCCTCTACCTCCCGGACCCCTCGCGCCGTCGCTTAGGCCTCACCGGGCCTTTGTCTCGACAAAACCCGAAATTGCTTAGCCCGCTCAGACCCGCCACATGCCACCACTGCAAATCCACCTCAGATGTGACCCAAAGTTACATTACCAATTTAATATTTATTAAAGTTATCATTTTATTGAATTTTCTGAAATTTGAAAGAGTTTATTTGCTTCATTTGAATTTCTGAAGTTTTAAAAGTCAAAATAAAATTTATTAAAATTTTTGAAGTTTTATTTGGGTTAAATCTGAAAAATAAAAATTAAATTAATTTCTGAAATTTTACGGATTTTTAAAAGCTTTTTCCTAAATATTTTCAAGCCAAATTAATTTATTTGCAAAATTAGTAACTAAATTTAAGTTGAAAATAATTTTATTAAGTTCAAAATAATTCTAGGAATTTTGTAAATTTTTCTAGAATTTTTGGTCTCTGTTTGCTTTGTTGTAAAAATATAATTGGACTTTTGCTTAAGGTGTTAATTTCGAATTAAAAATAATAATAATAATAATAATAATAATAACAAATTTGTTAGGACCAGCGAGAAAATAGTGAGCAGTGAAGCAGTTTGAAAAAAAAATATTAAAAATATTTTTTTATTACACTACCTTGACGCAAGACCACTTCCCATCGGGTCACCCTCTTCAAATTGCTCCCAGACAAGCACAATTAACGTGCAGGGTTTCTCATGCATGTGCTGCCACTTTCTATCTTTGCTTTCAATCAATGAATGTCATCTCTTTATTCTTTTATCCCTTCCTTCTCTCTCATCTCATCTTCTACCTCCAAAGACGTTCGTTCTGTCTTTCTTTCTTCAAATGTGTGCAGTTCATGGCAAGACCGCCCATGGCCGACCAGCGCCTCCATGGCCGACCTCGCCGTCGTCTTAGTCTCTCACCTTGCCGCCCATCTCCACCACTGGCCGCCTCTCTTCTCCTTCCCTTCTCTCAAAACCGAATCATGGAGCTCCACTCCATTAATGGTCACAGGAGCTATTTCTTCCGTTCTCCTCATTCAAAGCATCAAAATCAATCCCGCTCGAAGCGAAGCGTCGCATTATCGTCACGCGACGTCGCAGCACCATCAATTGCACGATTCATCCACTACATACAATCAATTTAATCGTTTCGTTTCATCTTCAATTGCAACTAAAGCCGTCGTCCGTAGCTCTTTGCATTCCCGTCGTTCGGCTTCCCTCGCCCCTATAAAGGGAGCACGAGGTGCCCTCCTCTCACTCGTCCGCTCCCGCCACCCACTTCTCCTCTCATCCCTCAATCGCCGGAATTTGGAGCTTCTCCGTTGACAACGAAGCTTCTTCGTTCTTCGTCTCCGGCGTCGTCAAGCGTTCCTCGCACCATCGACCACACCGTTAACCGCCTCATGACGTTCTCGCCGTGCTTCCCTCGCCTTTGCGGAGCATCGCCGAGTACTGCCGCCACCGTGAGCCCTAAGCAGCGTCGGCGTTGTAAATCCTCGCCTCCGACCATCCGTGCATGTTCCTTCACAACCGAGGTGAGCACCGTATCCCGTACTCCCTCTCTTCATTTTTCTCTGTTCACGCGCGCCATCTATTTCCTCTCGGCGCCGCCACCATGGCAAGCTCTGAATGTGCTTTGCGTTTTACGTTCGTTCATCCATATACCCCTTTGAGTCTATGACTTTGTGCCCCCACAAGTCAATAATTTACCTCTTCCTTTGTTTGCTTCTTTGATTCTCACAAGGAGAATCCCGATGTCTTGAAGCCATCGGCCATGAAGCTAATGTCCTGTTCGGCCATGCTAGAAGATGTACAGAAGCTTGATTATTTAGTCTATGTTTTGAGTTTAGTACATAGAAATGTTATTCCTTCCAAAAATTCTTGCTCTCACATGCAAAGTCCAAATCTGTTGATTCTTCCTCCTAAATTCATCTAAATTTACCTACTATTCCCAGTATTTATTTCATGATTTTTAGATTTTATTTAATTTTCGTTAATTATTTAGTCCATTTTTGCGTCGTTCTTGCTTGGTTATTAATTGTCTTAATCCATCGCAACCGAGTTGAGCGTTCCGTTCCCCACGGCTCCCTCTTCAAATCGCCACAAACCTCATCCGCTAACTCCTCTCCGTTTGCCCGCAACGCCGTCATCCGCCCGCCGTCCGCCGAAGATTTTCTCTGTCAGACTGCGTCGCCATCGAATGTTATCTGTCCGAGCCATCAACACTGTTGAGTTTGCCTCGACATATCGTACTTCCGTCACCATCACCTTGGTCATAAAATTCTTTCTTTGTTTCCAGTTATCCGAAACCATAATTTCCTGTGAATAGTGAATTTTCGGAATTATATCATTTCATGTGATTTTCAACCTTCCGGAATTTCGTTCTCACTCATACGAACTCCGATTGCGTCGATTCAACTTCCTAAATTCATATAAAATCAATACCTTCCTAGCAGTATTTATGTTATAATTTTTGATTTTATTTGAATTTTATTTGAATATTATTTGAATTGAATCGTTTACGGCGTATAGATTTTAACGACTTGGACGATCGGATTTCAACATCGTTTGAGAATAATCCATTAAGCAAGGCAAGTTACATTCTTGACCATATTTGCACCCAGTATTTAAAATTATTTAAATTCTGTTTTAAATTATTATTGCATGCGTATTTATATTCAAGTAATTTAAATTCCTGTTTTAAGCTTTATAGTTATTCCCAATGCCTTTGTATGTCCAATTATTGTCAAGAGAGGTGGTATGGAGAATTTATCGAATGCAATATATTTTGGAGTTAGAATTTGTTGGAGTTTGGATAATAAAAGAAAATTGTGCATGGATGTGTGAAGATACTGGAAAATTATTAATAGATAATGGATGTTGAATTACATAAATAAATGATTATTGATATTGGCTTATTGAGAATGAATTGTAGAAATGGTTGGATGTGGGATTACTAGAGTTATATGATTGTTGGATATTAGATGTCAATCATAAACATAGATTATTATTGGATTATTGAATTGAATGATGTTGGATTATTAGGAATACATGAATATTATGGTTGGATTATAGAAATAAATAATTATTAGATATCGGATGTTAGAGATAGATTGTTGTTGTTGTTGGATTAATAAAGAATGGATGATAGATAGATACTATAGTCAAATCTTGAATTATTGATATCGATTCTAGAAATAGATTGCTATTGGATATCAGATTATCTAAAGATTTGATTATAGAATTACTTAGTCATTAGATTGATGTTGAATTAGTAGAAATAGTTTATTAAGGAACAATGGATTGATAGATATCGGATTATAAAATTAGAGTATAGTTAAATATTTGGATCAATTGATGTTGGATCATAGAATTAGACCTATATGGTGTAGATTGGACTAATGGATATTGGATTGTTGAAGATTGGATTATCACAATCTTGATGGTTTACATCTTGATCTCGTTCTTGACAAGTCTTGGACATTTAACCCTCACCTAGATAAAATCTAGTTGATACAATAGTATGAACTAGAACATTTTGAGAAAGATTATGTAGCGATGCTTAGACCCGAAATGTTTTGATTTGGGAACTTTTAGCCAAAAATCAATTGTGGTTTAAATTAGATTCCATGACATCGGTGTGTTATGGAAATTTATAAACGACTCGAAAAATGAAATAAATGAAAATGGTTTGGACTTGGGCATAATGGATGTTTGGTGGGTGCATGTTTATGCGGGATCAACCAAGGATGGTTGAGGCCCATGGGTTTGTTGGAAAGTTGCCCAAGTCGATTAAGGACCGGTCTTGAGTGTATGATGCTATGCCTATAATGGGCTATGCCACAATCGTACTACCACATGTCCCAAGTATGGGTGGGACTGGTGAATAATTTGTAAAGTTCCATCGCGGTTGATCTGTTTTATGCGTGGGCGGTCTTTCATGGCCATTTCTTTTGACAAAGTCTTTCATGACTATTGTTCCCCTGGCGCAAGAGGGGCTAGGAACTCTGGATTTCTATTCCAAAGGGGCGAAACCTTAGCGAGGAAGCTGCGGTGGAATGGCACATTGTAAAGGCCTTGGCACGTGCTCTAGGCTGCTTACCTAAGGTAGTGGCGGTGGCATAGATATATGCTTGGGACAAACTAGAGAAGTCGTGTCTTGTGGGTAAGTTGTACAACCTCTGCAGAGTGTAAATCTATTGAATAGCCGTGTCATGGTCATGGACATGCTAGCAAAGCCACTCAAAGTTAGACTTGGATTTTGATTTCAAAAGACTTTATCAACTGGTTTATTTAAATGGGAATTGGGCGGGAAGCCATGTGATAGGAGGGTATCCTTCACCATTCATGCGTGAATGTTATCTGACTATAAAATTGATTTATAAAATGAATTTTAGTTATAGAATAACTGCTTTGGAACTTAGTACAAGTATTTACTGAGAAAATCTTTGTTTTATGCAAATTCAACCATATTAAGCTTTTCTTTGAGATATCCATATATGCATGTCATTCTGTTACTTGACGGGTGTAACTTGCGAGCACGGTAGTTGTGCTCATTCTTGCTTAATGCAAATAATTTCAGAGGAGAAGGACTTTGCCACCGGTGTGGATCTCGACGACTAGGCGCTTCCCGGTCGATTGCTGTGGCGAATCGTTGGGTCTACTACTACTCCTTTGCTTCATTGTGTTTATTTTATTGTTGGCATGTAAGCCTCCTTTGTAATCAACTCGTTGTTTATTTATTAATAAAGTTGTGATATGATTTTGTTACCATATTTGTTTCTTGTGTGAACTAGCTACTGATCATGGGACTAGTTCAGAAATGCACAGAGGATTCGGGAGTGTTAATCCCGGGTCTTACAACCTCAACCACCCGGAGGTACCTCTTCGTGTTCGCAATAGCGTTAGCTACACGCGGTACCACCCATTCTCGCCATGAAGCCATCGTTCACGGGACCCTTGGTTCCGTCTTGCGGCGCGCCTGGCCGTCCCGTCGGCGTCGGCTCGGCCCGTGCTTGCGTGTCCGCCAGTGGCGCCCGCGTCGCCAGCGTGTCGCCACGTGAGTGCCCACGTGGTCGTCGGCCGCCCAGATCCGATGGCTCGGTGGACTTGGTCCACGCGTGGCGGGTCACTGACATGTGGGTCCCACATGTCAGTTAATTCTTTAATTCTTTTAAATTTCCGGAAATCCTTCGCTGACGTCACCTTGCGCAATAATTAGAATTTCCTTTAGAAAAACAATTCGGGAAAATTGTTAAATAATGATTTAGGTTTAAATTTGTAAAATTCATAACTTTTGCATCCAAACTCCAAATTGGGTGTTTCAAATTTCTAAATTCATATAAAATTAAGATCTAGCTCATCAAACCAAAATTTTTTTAAATTTGATTTTGTTTAAATTTAGAAATTCATTTAAATTTCGAGTTAAGTTAAAACTTGTAAAATT
This sequence comes from Phyllostachys edulis, assembly GCA_036346405.1. NCBI lineage: Eukaryota > Viridiplantae > Streptophyta > Magnoliopsida > Poales > Poaceae > Phyllostachys > Phyllostachys edulis. Next base: position 11,669,136 of record CM070560.1, on the reverse strand, counting down.
CATATCTTTTGAATCCTAACTCCAAATCCATCCATTCAAATTCCTAAATTTGTCTAAAATCCAGATCTATCTATTGGAGCTTTTTATTTATTTTATTGGAGTTATTTGCTTCTGGTTTTATTTAGTTTGTTTGTTTGTGTGGTTTTTATGAGTAGACTTCGATTTCTTTGGAAGAGTTGAAGAAGAAGGACCTTTCCAAGACCAAGATCAATTCCTAGATCCTTTTCAAGGCAAGCTATGCCCTTGACCATCTTGCTTCCCAGTTTTATAAAAGTATCTTGATTCAAATTCTGCATCTTAATTCAAGTATTTATTTAAATGTTTTGGGTGTAGTAGTTAATTCCAAATTGTTATGTCTTCCTTGTGTAATTGTTATGCCATGATCCTTTGTCACCCTAGTTGATATTTAGTTGGTAATTATTGTAGCACCAACGTGGGTTGGTTAATCTGAGTAGATTGCTTAGCCATGCCACGAATCTTTTGTCATGTAGATTGCTATATAAATTTGACTAAGTGAATATGCAACTATGTGATAAAAACTGTGTGTACTATGTGTCTTTGTGACATGTGTTGCACTTAAAACCAATGGGGTGGTAAAAGGATTGAACCGAGGCAAGTGGTGGAAGCGTGTGAAAGGGTGGTATGTGTGGTATGTGGACTATGTGAATATTAATCTGGTGTGCGTGTGATGGCATGTGGAAGTCTTGCCTTGGTCAATTAAGGACCTCACCATGTGCTCTAAAGAACTGAGCTTCTGTGCGACCACATATGCATTTTGAGGCAGCCTAGCATAGTAAGATAAGGTATCTGAAATGCTTTGTTATGATTAGTGTTAGCTACACTAATTGTATCTTGTGGGTAAAGTGTACAAACCTCTGCAGAGTGTAACTTAATCTATTGAATAGCCAGCGTCATGATCATGGACAATGCTCGGGATTTGACACTAGGGGTAGATTTTCATAAAAGCTGTGGGAAGGGAGCTATGTGAATAAATCATTTAGCTATGTGAATAACCCGTTAGACTGTGTGTGTCTTTGTGAAATAACTTGTTAAAATGATTATTGTCTATTTGTTTTACTGTCTTTAATCTATTAAATTGTATTCAATTGCAAAAGTTGCATTTATGCAAAAGAGCCACTGTAAAGCCTTTCTCTTGTAATAAGCCACGCATGTAAATATTGCATCTCGTGGTGTGGCTTTGAGTGCGGTGTGTACTCACGCTTGTTTTGATGAATCAAGCAGAGGAGGAGTCTTCACCAAACATACGAGGACGAGTTCATCGAAGGTGCGATCGTGAGGTCTTGATCGATCGGTTGCTCGTGGCGAATCGATGGGGTGCCACTACCGCTTATGTTCATTGCTTTGTTTATTTCCTATGTTAGCCTCGTGGCTCAATATTTGTAAACTTCGACCTTAAGGTCAAAACCATTATTTGATTATCAAAGTTAACCGTTTATGTTATTATTAAGCTTGTATGGAGCGATTGCCATCTTTGTTGACACTTGTGTGCACTAGCATGATCTGGGCTAGTCGTTAAACCTGAGGGTCCCGAACCGTAGTTTTGGGTCCCGACAAAAGTGGTATCGAGCCATCTTGTTGTGAGGTCTAGACCTTAGTTAGATTGGCCGTTCGAGTGTCCAAATTATTTTTTAAGAGAAAATTAACTTACAAGACTAAATGAATTGCTTAACTCCTCTTATATCTCTCTTGACTCATCTATTGCTACAATTTCTTTCCTCTCCCCGCTGTTTTAACGTGGTTCTTACCTCTTGTCTGTCTTGACAGATGCCTTACCTTCAGACCTTTGGAGATTGCAACGGAGGACTTGCCGCAGAGCTGTGGAAGTTGCTGCAGACACTTGGAGGCTTCGACTGCCCGATGTACCGAGGCAGTGAGTACATGGTCAATGGACGGGATCGTGGTATAGTCTGCCGCCTGACGGTCTACGCCAGGAGGAACACTAGAGGTAGCCAGCCTTTGGACATCTCAGTCAGGAGGATCACCTTCACACAAGGAATCCAGGAGTCATCACGCTTGGCCATACTCAAAGTTCGCCACATCTACGCTGAAGAACTGCAGAACACCGTCTTCGCTACCATCCAGTAGCCGCCGGGGAGCTATCCGCGCACTTTCCGTCTACAAGCGGGAGGGCAATGCCTGATGGTACATCACGCACGATTCACGGTTTGCTTTCGGGAGGAGTCATTTGGAGATGGTGCCACCGAGCCGAGGTGCGCCTATCGAACTGGGAAGAAGCCGAAGAAAGGATCGCCGTACTAGAGCACGCTCTCTATGGTCAGCATGAGCTAGAGGACGATCAAGAGGAAGATCCAGAAGAACCAGAAGAAGTCGAAGAAGACCCAGAGGAGATTCCAGAGGATCAAATGAACTGCAACAGAGGAGGAGCAGACTGCACTCAAAGACACTGCGCTCTCCGCTTGCACGGTTCAGAACGGCATCGAACCGATCATGCGGATGCCGCTCACTTGAGTCTACACTAGGTGAGCTTGGCGTGGTGCGGGGCTTTCGAGGAGTAGCTAGTTTAAGTTCCCGTCTAGTCAGGCTTAGCCAGTTTCCCTTTTCATAGTCGCCCTTTAGGCGGTAGCTTGTGTGCTTAGGTTCGCTTTATTTTCCTGTGTGCAAGTGTGAGCTGCAAAAGCCCTTAGGCATTTGTTGCAAACCATGCTATTAAGCTATTAATGAAGATTATTTTATTGAAGTTTCTTGAGATGTGTTTGTTGGGATTAATCTACTTTCCCGTCTAGTTCTTAACTCATCTTGTGCTCTCTACCTTATCTCGACCCATGGAACCTCACCAGATGGTTCGGACTCGCCATACTGCCGCAAGTGGATCCGGAGCTCAAGGATCAAGAAAGTAACGAGCAAACCCCTCACGGGGCAGTACCACCCCAAGCACCTCCTATTGACTTGCGAGAACTTGGAGCTTTCATGGCAAAGACAAACTCAGATGATGTATACGATGATGAACCAGATGCAGACCATGAACAACAACAACAACAACAACAATCGTCGTGGAGGAGCCCGGTCACTCATCGTCATCGGGACCATCCAAGTTGGTGAATTCATGAGGACCCGTCCGCCAACTTTCTCTGGACATGTCACGCCCGAGAGAGGCGATGATTGGCAGCGTGATTGAGAGGAAGCTGCTGATCACCCAATGCGGCGATCATGAGAAGGTTTTGTATGCCACCCATCGGATGGAGGGCATAGGCTGGCGAGTGGTGGGAGAACCTGCGCGGCACATGGAGCACCGCAGAATATCACTTGGGAAGAATTCTCATGACTTTTCGCCAATATCACGCACTGAAGGCATCATGGATTTGAAGAAGGATGAGTTCGGCGCTCTCAAGCAAGGGGTATGTCGATGATTGACTACTGAATAAGTTTTCCCAACTAGCTCGCTATGCTCGAGAGGATGTCGCTTCCGCTGTGTCTCGCCAGAGTCGCTTCTTGAAGGATGAACTTCGAGTCGCAAGTCGGTCGCTTGCCCACACCTTCCCAGACTTCGTGAGTTGGTTAACAAGGCATTGGTTATGGAAGACAAGCGCAAGGCTGGAGGACCACATAGCGTGGGATGATTGAAAAGGAAGCCATCGGCCACAACAACAGAGGGCAAGAGTGGTGCCACAGCAGCTTAATCGTTTCGACCACGAGTACTTTCGGGACACTGCACCGCCTTGACACCTCGTCCTTTTGTTGAAATTCGTAACCCTACACCATCAACCCCACCCTCAGGAACAACAACCGCAGAGTGAACCAAGAGTGTGTTACAATTGCCGTCGGCCGAGGCATTTTGCTAATCGGTGTCCTCGAAGGAACTATCACCCCGTCGCTTCAACCTTGGAGCAACACCGCCAAGACCCCAAGCAGAACAACCAAGGAGTTTCTCAGGAACGATCAACCAGAGGAGGCGCCTCGGTCCGTTGTCGAGGTCGTGTTAATCACGTCACTTTGGAAGGAGCCGAGAAGCACCAGCGTCGTCTTAGGTAAGTTCCTAGTGAATTGAGACTGCCTTAGATTACTTTGATTACGAGCTTCGCATTCGTTTGTTTACGGAGTTTTGCAACCAAGAATAAATTGGAAGTTATGCATCTTAAGCGTACTCTGTTAGTCCGATCGCTGGAGCGAGCTAAGTTCTAATGTGGGTTGTTTAGGGCTAAGTTACTCATAGTGGAGTTGAGTTTCTAGCTAACCTAATTATTCTAGACACCCAAACCATAGATGTCATCCTTGGCATGGATTGGTTAACCAAGCACAAAGCCGTGCTGGATTGTGGCCGAAGAGCCGTTACAATCGAGGATACCAAAGGAAACAAAGTGGAGTTCCTAGCTACCTCGGTCGTAATGGGCATTTGTTAGTCAATAGCTCAAGACCGTCCGTTGGAAGATGTGCGGTCGTCAAGGAGTATCGGATGTATTCCCGGAAGAGTTACTGGGATGCCACCGGATCGTGACATCGAGTTTGTCATCGATCTAGTGCGAGAACAGCTCCCATCTCAAAGAGACCCTATCGGATGCCGGTAGATGAGTTAGTAGAGATGAAGAAAGCAGATAGAAGAACTTTTGGAGAAAGGTTTTGTGAGGCCTAGTTAAATGCGCCTTGGGGAGCACCGGTCTTGTTTGTCAAGAAGAAGGATGGAAGCATGAGGATGTGCATCGACTCTGGGGCTCTCAATGAAGTCACTATCAAGAATAAGTACCCATTGCCCCGGATAGATGATCTGTTTGATCAAATGAAGGGAGCGAGTGTTCTCGAAGATCGACTTGCGATCGGGTTACCATCGATTGAAGATCTGTCCCAAGGATATACCTAAGACCGCTTTCTCAGCGGTATGGACATTATGAGTTCCTAGTCATGTCCTTTGGTGCGACCAACGCCCTGCCTATTTCATGAACATGATGAATAAGGTATTCATGGAGTATCTGGACAAGTTTGTAGTCGTATTCATTGATGACATTTTGGTTTACTCCAAATCGGAAGAAGAACATCTTTGAACACCGAGATTAATCCTAGAGAAGCTCGGGGAGCATCGATTGTATGCTAAGTTTAGCAAGTGTGATTTACGGAAGAAGGAAGTGGACTTCCTTGGTCATGTAATGGCAATTGCGAGTATGTGATTGACCCTGAGAAGGTAAAAGTCGTATTACATTAGGAAATGACCCAAGGCATCACTCGATTCGCAGATTTCTTGGGATTAGCGAGGATATTATCGTCGTTTCATTGAAGGATTCTCATCAATTGCTAAACCTCTTACGCAATTGTTGAAGAAAGAAAAAAGTTTACTGGACCCTGACTTGTGAGGAAAGTTTTCAAGAATTGAAGAAGCGTTTGACTTGATTTGATCTTGATTTTGCCGGATATCCGTAAGGATTTTGATATCTATTGTGATGCTTGGCGTCAAGGATTAGGATGTGTCTGATGCAAGAAGGAAGAGGCGTAAACACGCGTCAAAGCGATTAAGACCGCATGAAGAAAATTACCCTACCCATGATCTAGAATTAGCGCCGTGGTACATGCTTTGAAGATTTGGCGTCATTACCTCATCGATGTAATCGTTGTGAGGTATACACAGATCATAAGAGCTTGAAATATATTTTCACTCGATCGGACTGAATATGAGGCAGAGGAGATGGCTAGAGTTGATAAAGGATTATAATCTTGGAATCCATTACCACCTGGTAAAGCCAATGTCGTTGAGATGCTTTGAGTAGAAGAGTCTTTGCAATGCTCGCAAGTGAAAGAGCCTTGTTGAGAACTACAAGAAGAATTCGAGTGAAGCTAGAAGTAGTGTCTCGAAGGATTAAGTAGCAAACTTGGAAGTCACGATCTACTTTGGAGAAGCGATTCACGAAGCTCGGTAGAAAGACTCGAGTTCTCCGACATTAAGAAGAAGATGTGAAGGGAAGTTCAAGGACTTCACGGTGGATGACCGAGGACATCTTGTGGATCAATGGGCGTATCTGCGTTCGAGATATTGATGGATTGAGGCGGTGATTTTGAAGGAGGCCCATGACTCAAAGTATTCGATTCACCTGGTAGTACTAAGATGTATCGGGATGTTAAGAATAGGTTTTGGTGGCGAATCTGAAGCGAGGCGTCGCAGAGTTAAATGCGCCTTGTGCGGCGTGTGTCAAAAGTTAAAGCGAGCATCGAGGCCGGCAGTCTGTTGCAACCCTTGAAGATTCGAGAATGGAAGTGGGAAGAAATCGGAATGGATTTCATTACGGTTTACCCAAGACTCACTCGGTTACGATTCGATTTGGGTAATAGTAGATCGTTTGACTAAAGTTGCCCATTTCTTACCGGTCAAAACCACGTACTCGGAGATCGTCTAGCGATTTGTACATGTCAAAGATTTTCAGTTTGCATGGTGTACCTAAGAAGATAGTGTCGGATCGAGGATCTCGGTTCACCTCCGATTTTGGCGAGTTTGCACGGCTTTAGGGACTCACCTAAATTTCAAGATCTGCGTATCATCCCTGCAGACGGATGGCCGGTGAAAGGGTTAACCGAGATATTGGAAGATATGTTGAGAGCCCGTGCCTAGCAAATGCTACCCGTTGGGATAAGAGTTTACCATATGCGAATTCTCGTACAACAACAGTTATCAAGCGGTTTACAAATGTCACCGTTTGAAGCTTTGTATGGTCGTGCTTGCGAACCCGTTGAGCTGAGTGAAACCGCTGAGCGTCTGATCTTTGGTCGGATATTATTCAAGAAGCGTAAGAGCAAGTGTCCATGATCGAGAGAGGCTAAAGATAGCTCAATCGAGACAAAAGAGTTATGCCGATAATCGTCGCCGTGATCTCGATTTGAGCGAAGATTTTGTGTATCTCCGAGTTCGCCCCTCGGAGGTGTGAAAAGGTTCCACGCCAAAGGAAGCTTGCCCCTCGGTATGTTGGTCCGTTCAAGATTTTGGATCGCCGTGAGAAGTAGCTTATCGATTGGAGCTGCCGATGCCGCTAGCGGAGTCCATGATGTCTTTCATGTCTCTCGATTGAAGAAGTGTCTTCGTGTCTTGGGAAGAACAAGCACCGTTAGAGTCAATTGAACTAAAGAAGACCTCACCTACAAAGAACAACGGTCAAGATTTTGGATGTCGCAGAACGTCGGACCAGAAGCAAGACAGTTCGTTTTTGCAAGGTGCAGTGGAGCCACCACTCGGAAGGTGAAGCAACGTGGGAGCGTGAAGAAGAGTTGAAAGCCGAGTTCCCCAGCCTTTTCTCCATTTAGCCACGAATCTCTGGTCGAGATTCCTTTAAGGGGAGGTTTGTAACATCCCAATTTTTTGAGCTTTAAAAATCATTTGAATAGTTGGTAGGAGAGAGAGTCCACCATTTGGATTTATTTGAATTTAAATTAAAAGCTTAATATTGGACCTTTAGTAACAAAACAATTTAATATGAATAATTCCAACATGAACATTAGTCAAAACTATTTTATTTGGATTCTATGAGCTTGGATATATTTTCTAGAATTTTCTGGAATTTTTCCAAGGTCTTTTGCTATTTTCCATTGCTTATTTGAATTTACGGTATTTTATTAAAAAGGAAAAGCTATTTAAATCTCCAAATGGAATTGGCCAATTCCTTCGCCCATCCTGTTCATCTCAGCTCAAACCCTCCTCCACCGTTGGATCAACGCAAGCGGTTAGATCTCCACTTGCATGCTGAGCCTCGCTCTCTCTCTCTCGGCGTGTGGACCCCACCACCGTCTCGCCGCGTTCTTCTCCGTGCGGACGGGCCAAGAACCGCCATTAGCGGTCAACGCCGAAGCTTCACGCTGGCGCCTCAACCTCCCGTTCCTCGCAGTGCGCCACGACCTCCACGACCACGCCGCCACCCCAAGAACCCCTCATCCCATGCCGGTTGCGCCCACGTTCGCAATCGCCGCCGCGACCTCCACGCAGCCGCCGCCGAGCTCCCGGCCCCTATAAAGGCACCCCGGATCGCACCGCCTCCTTTTCCCAAACCCCAACCCACACCTCTCCCGAGCCCCAGCCGCGCCGAATTTGAGTTTTAGAGCTCCTCGCCGGTGGAATTTCTTGATTGCGCCGCCAGAGCCGCCGTGCTGGCTGTCGGGAAGCACGCCACCGAGTTCGCCATCGCCTCCTCTACCTCCGGACCCTACGCCGTCGCCTAGGCCTCACCGGGCGCCTGTCAAACAAAACCCGAGCCGCCGCCGCTCCGACCTCGCCGCCACCACAATCCACCTCAACCACCCGGAGGTACCTCTTCGTGTTCGCAATAGCGTTAGCTACACGCCGGTACCACCCATTCTCGCCCGGCGAAGCATTCGCCGGGACCCTTGGTTCCGTCTTGCGCCGCCTCGCCGCCGTCCACGTCGGCGTCGGCTCGGCCCGTGCTTGCGTGTCGCCAGTGGCGCGCGTCGGCGGCGCCGCGTGTCACGCCGCGTGAGTGTGCGTGGCCCGTCGGCCGCCAGATCGATGGCTCGGTGGACTTGGTCCATCGTGGCGGGTCAGCGACATGTGGGTCCACATGTCGATTAATTCTTTAATTCTTTTAAATTTCCGAAATCCTTCACGGCGTCACCTTGCGCAATAATTAGAATTTCCTTTAGAAAAACAATTCGGGAAAATTGTTAAATAATGATTTAGGTTTAAATTTGTAAAATTCATAACTTTTGCATCAAACTCCAAATTGGGTGTTTCAAATTTCTAAATTCATATAAAATTAAGATCTAGCTCATCAAACCAAAATTTTTTTAAATTTGATTTTGTTTAAATTTAGAAATTCATTTAAATTTCGAGTTAAGTTAAAACTTGTAAAATTCATATCTTTTGAATCCTAACTCCAAATCCATCCATTCAAATTCCTAAATTTGTCTAAAATCCAGATCTATCTATTGGAGCTTTTTATTTATTTTATTGGAGTTATTTGCTTCTGGTTTTATTTAGTTTGTTTGTTTGTGTCGTTTTGAGTAGACTTCGATTTCTTTGGAAGAGTTGAAGAAGAAGGACCTTTCCAAGACCAAGATCAATTCCTAGATCCTTTTCAAGGCAAGCTATGCCCTTGACCATCTTGCTTCCCAGTTTTATAAAAGTATCTTGATTCAAATTCGCATCTTAATTCAAGTATTTATTTAAATGTTTTGGGTGTAGTAGTTAATTCCAAATTGTTATGTCTTCCTTGTGTAATTGTTATGCCATGATCCTTTGTCACCCTAGTTGATATTTAGTTGGTAATTATTGTAGCACCAACGTGGGTTGGTTAATCGAGTAGATTGCTTAGCCATGCCACGAATCTTTTGTCATGTAGATTGCTATATAAATTTGACTAAGTGAATATGCAACTATGTGATAAAAGCTGTGTGTACTATGTGTCTTTGTGACATGTGTTGCACTTAAAACCAATGGGGTGGTAAAAGGATTGGGCCGAGGCAAGTGGTGGAAGCTGTGTGAAAGGGTGGTGTGTGAACTGTGTGGACTATGTGAATATTAATCTGTGTGTGCGTGTGATGGCATGTGGAAGTCTTGCCTTGGTCAATTAAGGACCTCACCATGTGCTCTAAAGAACTGAGCTTCTGACGACCACATGTATGCATTTTGAGGCAGGCCTAGCATAGTAAGATAAGGTATCTGAAATGCTTTGTTATGATTAGTGTTAGCTACACTAATTGTATCTTGTGGGTAAAGTGTACAAACCTCTGCAGAGTGTAACTTAATCTATTGAATAAGGCGTCATGATCATGGACAATGCTCGGGATTTGACACTAGGGGTAGATTTTCATAAAAGCTGTGTGGGAAGGAGCTATGTGAATAAATCATTTAGCTATGTGAATAACCCGTTAGGCTGTGTGTGTCTTTGTGAAATAACTTGTTAAAATGATTATTGTCTATTTGTTTTACTGTCTTTAATCTATTAAATTGTATTCAATTGCAAAAGTTGCATTTATGCAAAAGAGCCCGTAAAGCCTTTCTCTTGTAATAAGCCCGCATGTAAATATTGCATCTCTGTGGTGTGGCTTATAGTACGGTGTGTACTCACGCTTGTTTTAACGAATCAAGCAGAGGAGGAGTCTTCACCAAAGATACGAGGACGAGTTCATCGAAGGTGCTGATCGTGAGGTCTTGATCGATCGGTTTACTGTGGCGAATCGATGGGGTGCCACTACCGTTTATGTTCCGCATTGTTTATTTCCTATGTTAGCCTGCGTGGCTCAATATTTGTAAACTCGACCTTAAGGTCAAAACCATTATTTGATTATCAAAGTTAACCGTTTATGTTATTATTAAGCTTGTATGGAGCGATTGCCATCTTTGTTGACCTTTGTGTGCACTAGCATGATCCTGGGCTAGTCGTTAAACCACGAGGGTCCCGAACCGTAGTTTTGGGGTCCCGACATAGACCGTCGTGTCTCATGGGCCTTGTTTAGGTAAAGTGTCCACACGGTCAGGCCTAACTCACCGATATTATAACACTCACCCTTGGATACCTTGTTGGCCATGCTTATAGCTTGGTACAAACTCCTTCCGAAAAAACCCAATGGGACAAAATTGGTAAGAAGAAAAGAGTACACGGCTCTTGTCTTTGTCATTGCGCGTGTTGCATCATTAAAAACCTTCCATTAATAAAACACATTGGGACAAAACTTAATTAAGGGGAAAAAAGAGTACAATACTTCATCCCAATCATGAATGCATATGAAGATTTTAAATTTCCCATTGAAGACATCAACTCTTTGAGCCTTCTCATGCCAATGACATGAACATGCTTTAAAAAGGTAGAAGCTAGCAAGGCCTTACTGAATAAATATGCAAGATTTTCACTTGTTTGGATAATCTGTATTTCTATATTCCTTTTCTCCTCCTGCCCATAGGAATAGAATTGTTTAGGGAGTATATGCTTTGTCATAGGAGTTTTGACATAACTATTCTTCATCTGTACAACAAAAGAAGCATTATCATCATAGAAGATTGTAGGGATTTTGTCCACCTCTACACCACAGACCACACGACTCTTGGTACGATGAGTCAATCTTCTAAGCCAGATGCACTCACAAGTGGTTTCAAATAGTGCAATCATTTCTAAATGATTAGTTGACGTAGAACCTATCGATTGTTTAACAGACTTCCAAAAGATAGTTGTACGACCGCTTAGAAAGACATATCTAATCTATGACTTGGCCTTATGGGTATCAAAAAGATAGTCAACATCTAAGTATCCAATGACTTTAGTATCTTATCTTTGGGATAAAAGAGTCCAAGATCACTAGTACCGTGCACTTGCCTAAGAATGCCTTTAATCCCATTCCAATGCTTTTTAGTAGGGTGGAAGTTGTATCTTGCCAAACAACTCACTGAAAATGCAATGTCAGGCCTAATAAAATTTGCAAGATATAAAAGTACACCAATAGCACTTAAGTACAAGGTGTCAGATCCCAATACTTCCTCATTCTCACACTTAAGTGGCTATGTAGCGAGTGGTGGTTGTGTGGCACCATTCCCATCTTCCTTGGGTCCTACGGCAGAAATTCTTACCAGCAAAATTTCGGTGAAAATTGGCATTTACCGGTGGGTCCCGGTAAACACAACCCCTACCCATGCATCTAGTAGGCATCTCTTTTCGAATTATACTTCTAGCATGTGGGTCCCACATCTAAAAAATTGGAGGAAAATGGAAATGAAGCCCTTGGTGGAGATAAGATTCTAGGGTTGTAACCTAGTTGCGGAATGATTTATTCGTAACTTTGAAATTAAAAATTCAAATTCAAACAAAAAATTATGGGTGGTAACCGGCCCGGGCCTTATTGTGACCCCTGATAAAATTTTGACTTCGGTATAGTTTTCGACAATGAGGAAATTAATTACACTAAACATAATGGTACAAAGACAAAGTTTTCCACAACGAGGAAATTACTATATGTTAAATTTTAAAATATCTAGAAAAAATCTCTATGGGTACATTTTTATAGGGATTTCTAAAACATCTTAAGAAATGTCTCTACAAAATAAATTTTCTTTGCAGAGCTTCCTAAAACTTCTGAAATCAGAATGTTTAGTTAAACTTAATTTCTTGCGATGAATAATTACATGTGATGTGTGCCTGTGTCCATGCATGGACCGAGACCTGCACAGGGATTTTAATATCGGCCGATAATCGGTGCTACCGATTCTATCGGCCACCCCCGGTAGAACCACAAATTGGCGCCGAAATTTTCGGTTTGGTTGAATTTTGCCCAAAAAATCGAATTTTCTTTAATTTTATTCGAATTTGATTTTTTTAAAAAAAAAATCAAATCCTAAAAATTCAATTTTAAAAAAATCGATCAAAATTGGCCAAAATTTTTCGATTTTCGGCCTTACCGGCCACCCAACCACCTCCGGTAAAAAAATAATTCCGGTAAAAGAATCCCTGGACCTGCATGCATGCAATGCACGCTAGATGCCGTTCGTTCTGTGGTTTGCCGCCGGCGTGGCTCCGGCGTCGTGGCAGGTGACGTACTTGCCCCAAAACCAATGGCGGCTCCAGACGAGGTTCATCTCCTCGATGGGTACCCCCTTGGTCTCCGGTAGGAAGAGCACCACGAAGGTGGTCATCTAATTTGCTTGAATTTTGCCCCAAAAAATCGAATTTGCTTAAATTTTGTTCAAATTTGATTTTAAAAAAATTTTAAATCTAAAAATTCTTCTTTTTTTGAAACTTTCGGCTGATTTTTGGCCTTACTGGCCACCTCTGGTAAAAAAATAATTCCGGTAAAAGAATCCCTGGACCTACATGCATGCAATGCACGCTAGACGCCATTCGTTCTGTGGTTTGCCGCTGGCATCGTGGCAGGTGACGTACTTGCCCCAGAACCAGTGGCGGCTCCAAATGAGGTTCATCTCCTCGATGGGCACCCCCTTGGTCTGCGGCAGGAAGAGCGCCACGAAGGTGGTCATGACGACCATCCAGCCGGCGAAGAAGTAGAGCAGAGCATGGTGAGGAAGGCCTGGCCGATGACGAAGGTGAGCAAACATGTTGGCGCACGGCGATACTCGGCCGCCGACGGATCTCGGTGAGAACACCTTGCCGGGACGAGCCACCGGCGGGCCCCACGACCACTCGACCAGCGGCCGGCAGCGAGAAGCGAGCGAAGAGGACGAGGAGCATGGTGTAGGAGCGGGACATCTCGCCGATGTCGGTGGTGCTGAACTGGAGCACGATGAGCGTGCCAACGACCACTTGGGAGATGAACATCTGGGTACCGCCCTGTAGGAAGAGCGCGCGGCGGTCGAGGCTATCGATGGAGACGATGGAGATGACGGTGGCAAACATGTTGACGACGCCAGTGATGACGGCAGACATGAGGGACGCGTTGCCGCCGAAGCCGATGGTGAGGAACAGCACAGGGGCATAGAACATTATGACGTTGATGCCTGTGATCTGCTAGAAGAAGGGGATGAGCACGGCGACAGTGAGCTGGGGGCGGTACTTGCGTTCGAGGATGTTCCGCCATGGGTGGTTGATTGCCCGGGCCTCCTCGCTGGCGGCGACCATGTCCTCGTACTCGTCGTGGACGTCGTTGGTGCCGCGGATCTTGACGAGCACCTTCTTGGCGTCGCCGGCGAGGCCGCGGGCGATGAGGGAGTTGGGGGTTCGGTAGGACGAGCGCGCCAAGCGTGATGATGAGCGCTGACACGCCGGCGAGCCCGAGCCCGATGCGCCAGCCCCAGCCGCCCTCAATGCCCACCGTCGCGTAGTTGATGAGGTACGCGGAGAAGATGCCGATGGTCGTCATCAGCTGGAAGCAAATGTTGAGCATACCGCGGAGCCTTGTCGGCACCATCTCTGACAGGTACAGGTGTTGGGTTTAATCTTGTTTTAGAATTTCCTTGTTAGTTTGCCGTGTACGGTTCGGATGTTGAGTCTATATACAAGTTGGGATTGAGGACAGTCCATACATGACTACGTGAACTCAGCCTTTATAAGCACCATGTAAACGTGAGAAGTAGTGTGTCGAGAAGTCGAGAGTTGAGTTGTGGAGTAGAATTGAGAAGTCGTGGTGTCGTGAGTTGAGAAAAGAAATAGAAAAAAGAAAAGAGGAACAGTTGCTTCTGAAACCAATCGGTCAGTTTTTTTTTTGTTTCGAGTACTGTTGGTTTCGAGCACTATTCATCGGTTTCCACTGGACGTGGTCGAAAGGAGACTTCGACTACGTGTAGTCGAAGGGGGTTCGACTACATGGGTCTGACTACATCCTGGTCGGAAGGGTCCGATTACATCCTAGTCGGAAGGAACACTAGTTGAAAGGTTCTCGACTATCAGATTTCTTCTGTTTAACGACTTGGGAGCATGTTAGATCCTCTAGGTTAAACTACACATGGTATCAGAGCAAGCAACACGCCCCAAAGATCTTCTGGTTCGAAGACAATGGCGCTTGCCATCCAACAGGCGGTGAGGGAGAGCGGCGGCATGCCGCACCAATGCCCATTGCTGACGATGTCCAACTACACCACATGGGCGATCAAGATGGAGGCGATCATGGATGCCCAGGGTATCTAGGAAGTAATTGAACCGGCGGCTGGAGTGGTCGTGGACGAGAAGAAGAACAAAACAGCGCGAGCTTTCATCTTTCAGGCTGTCCCCAAAGATGTCCTTCTACAGATCGCAACGAAGAAATCTGCAAAGGATGTCTGGGACTGTCTGAAGACTCACTACATTGGTGCAGATCACGTAAAGAAGGCGCGCCTGCAGACCCTGAAGAGCGAACTCGAGGCGTTATGCATGAAGGAAAGGGAGATGATTGACGAGTTTGCCAGCAAATTGAGTGGCGTGGCAGCCAAGTACGGTGTTCTTGGTGCTACTCTGGATGATGCCACACTCGTCAAGAAGCTTCTTGATTCGGTGCCCGACAAATTCTTTCAGTTGGTAGCATCGATCGAGCAATACTCTGATCTTGATGCAATGCCATTCGAAGAGGCGATCGGTCAGATGAAGGCATATGAGGAGCAAATCCTTCATCGCGGAAATAATGGAGACACCGAGGGCAGCTTCTGTTCACTGAAGCTGAGTGGCAGGCGCGGCAGGAGAGACTTGTCATCTTTCCCTAAGGGACAAGGGTTCGACACTGGATCATTGGAGGAGGACGATCGTGGCTCATCAAGAAGCCACAAGCGTAGACGCGGGCGAGGCTGCGATCAAGGCAGGGAAGGTCATGGTGGCTCAAATGCGACACGCTAGGATGGTGAAGCTGGTCGTAGGTTCGGGACGGACCGCGACAAGAGTCACATAAAATGCTTTAACTGTGACGTGTACGGCCACTACGCCTCAGAGTGCAAGAGCAAGCACCTCGGGGAGGAGGCGCACCTCATGCACACACAAGAGGAAGATCCAGTACTGCTATTAGCGGCAAGCACAGAGTCACGCAAACTGGCTCTACTGAATGAAGAAAAGGTGGAGCCACAACTGCGAGCTGACGGCGAAACACATGTTAGCTCCGACGTATGGTACTTGGACAATGGAGCAAGCAATCACATGACGGGAGATCACTCCATATTCCATGAGCTCGACAAGAAGATTACGGGCAAAGTCAAGTTTGGCGACAACTCTACGGTGCAGATAAAAGGCAAAGGAACTATGTTGTTGCAATGCAAGAATGGCGATCAGAAGTTGCTATCTGAAATTTATTTTATACTGAGATTGTGCAACAATGTACTCAGTCTCGGGCAGTTGGTAGAAGAAGGGTGCAGGGTGGTGCTGCAGGATGAGTTCTTGTGTGTCTATGACAAGAATGAAGATCTGTTGATGAAGGTGAAAAAATCCTCAAACCAGTTGTACAAAATCTCCCTGAAAACGCGTAAGCTAGTTTGTCTGAAGGACAGTCTGGAGGAGCCAGAATGGAACTGGGATATTGAACTAGGTATGAAACAAGACAAGCAAAGTACGTTTAATTTTTCAGTTTTAGACGGAGGTCTAGACAGCGCACAGCAATACGCGCAGGGCGCTGCCAGAGGAGGTGAGTCCCATGAAGCAGTTGGAGCCAATGAGGCCTACGTGCATGTTGGCTAGGCAGCGTGTTTGGTAGAATTCTTGGTAGTGCACACATGCCAGAGTCGATCGAAGAAAAACCAAGCGCTCACGTGATGGCTCTGGATGACTCACGAACGCTCTGGACGCAAGGCATTGTAGGCTCGGAAGATCATGGCGCCGATTATCAGCCGCAGGGGCTGCATGTAGATGACGCAGAGGGTAGTGGTCACCAAGCCCACACGCATGAAATTGCAACAGGGGCTGCTGGTGCAGGAGACGCAGCAGGCGAAGCCTCGGAAGGTCAACACGGCGCGCAAGGGGGCAGCGAGTCCCACACACATAAAGGGTGCGGCGTGCATGAAGTTGACGCAGAAGGCGCAGCGGGTAGTGTCTCGAGAGGACTAGCCGGCCAAGGAGGGACATATGCAGGCGTAGCAAGCAGCTACTCGGGCCAAGGTAGCGGCTCAGATGCGCTAGACACTGCATTGAGCAAAGGGCTGGGCGCACATATAGCGCATGGAGGAAGCAGCTATGGTGGCAGAGGGCACCAGGCAGGTCTCATACGCATGCAGTAGACGCAGGAGACATGCATGCAAGGCTCTCTGGTGCAGGAGGCACGGGAGGCGCACATGCAAATGTGCATGCAGGCGGCCAAGCTACGGGTCAACGGACGCACATGCACGTGAGGCGAGATGCACACGAGGAGAGAAACAACGAACAAGTCCAAGCCTGCATCAAAACCGAGGCAAAACACAGTGGTCTGTGTCGGAAAGTCGAGAGAGGAGATTGGCATGATCAAAGAGAAGAAACAAGATTAAGGGGGTAATTGTTAGGTTTAATCTTGTTTTAGAATTTCTTTGTTAGTTTGCCGTATACAGTTTGGATGTTGAGTCCGTATACGAGTTGGAATTGAGTCCGAGTCCGTACACGACTGCATGAACTCGCCTTTATAAGAACCATGTAAACATGAGAAGTAGTGTGTCGAGAAGTCAAGAGTTGAGTTGTGGAGTAGAGTTGAGGAGAAGTCGTGGCGTCGTGAGTTGAGAAAAGCAATAGAAAAACAAAAAAGAGGAGTAGTTGCTCCCGAAATCAATCATTGTCGGGTTTTTTTTGTTTCAAGCACTGTTCATCGGTTTTGACTGGACGTGGTCGAAAGGAGACTTCGACTACGTGTAGTCGAAGAAGTTTTGACTACATAGGGGAGTTTCGACTACGTGTAATCGAAGGAGGTTCGACTACACGGGTCCAACTACATCCTGGACATAAGGGTCCGACCACATCCTAGTCGGAAGGAGCACCTTGTCGAAGGAGTTTTGACTAGTTTCGACCACCTGGTCGAAGGAGTTTCGACTAGTTTTGAATACCTGGTCTAAAGGTTCTCAACTAGCAGATTTCTTCTGTTTAACGACTTGGGAGCATGTTAGATGTTAAACTACAACAGGGGCACCGACTGGTTGGCAAACCCGACGCCGACTCCAAGCAGGATGCGACCAAGGATGAGCATCATCACGTCGGTGACCGCGCTGTTGAGCGCCGAGCCGACCAGGAAGGTGAGCCCGCCGCAGAACATGGACCACTTCCTCCGAACACTGCGTCACCGCCGCCGCCATTTAACGACGTCGCCGGCGCCGCCGGAATCTGACGACAGCGTGAAGCAGCGTCGGCGATTGGTGTCGAACTTGCGATCTTGGTTCGTGTCGTACTCGCCGCCTTCTTGTACACCGACAGAAGAATGTAACGCCCCAAATTCAGGAGCGTTAAACTCTTCATAGCGCCGAGATGTGCGATTATGAAATGCGATGTCTCAAGCAAGCTTTCGATTACAACAAAAGCCAACATTTTATTACACAAGGATAAGGCTTAACAGCCAGTTTTGACACTGACACAGCATCCAAGCCAAAGTTAATATAATACAAGACAAAAGAACAACAAACCAAAGGCACACTTGAGCGCGGCTGAGACCTAATAACAGTAGTCACTGCCATCCGTGGATCCACCAAAATCCTGTTCAACCAGATCCTCTGCATTTTCTCAGGTTTCTTCTGTAGATTGTTTGCAGATTATGCAAAAATGAGTACAACTACCGTACTCAACAAGCCACATGGAAAAGCTAAATAATTACATGCAAGGAGTTCAATAGATGGTTAGGTTTTTACCTTAACAGGCATAAGTGGATGCAATTTACAGTTAAAGCGGTTTACATTTAAAACAGTAAAACATTAATAAATAATAACATCAGGGATTTCTCAACAAACCACAATTACCAACTTACCATCTCCAAAACTCTACTTATGCCTCATGTACTGGAATCACCCATTAACACAGCTTCATTAACCGGAAGCACGGCGTATTCGAATACCTTTTTATACACTCTGCAGAGCTGCCCAACTTTACCCACATGATATCTCAACCTCATACTGTCAAGCTATATACACTCAACACGTTAGCGTGCGGCTGAGCTAAGATAACAAAGCATTTTCACTGCTCAACCTTTCTAGCCTCTACCCGGTAGGTTATTGGGCCATACAGCCTCGGGGAACCACCGGCCAATGGCGGATCTATTGACCCGATGCTGACGGCGCCTACCCCTGTAGATATTCAATCGGGAAAAACAGTGTAGTAAGCCAGGGAGTAATGACTACGCATGTGGTTGAGCGGTTTTCTATGTTGATCACTTGGCACAAGGTTCTTGTCCTTACCTGTCATCCAGTGAGGCAATGGCCCAACACCAACTCGTGGTTGTCCACCTCGAGATCTCACTGATGACTCACTTTTTCACAAGTCTATTGGGTTGTCCAACTTCCTGGACACAACCCTCAACTCACCACCAAAACCATTGGCGCACCGCCAATACTCTCTTTTGATTGATAAACACATTTGTGTGACAAAGATACTTATATAGATAATATTTTATGTGAACTTGTCAAGGTGAATATGGCCTACAAGTGTTGGGTGGGTTTGTATGTGGGGTAATAGGATTTATCTAATTATCATGGCATTCAAAAGTATTATTTGAATAATTGAAGTAATTGGCTCAAATATATTAATGAAAGTATCAATATAAATATATGACATGTGGGTTCAAAATGTTCAAGGAATGCAACTTGCCTTCTTGCACGAAGTCATGTTGATATTGGTCTTGTCCGGCGTCTTCCGGAGTCGGGTCGTCAAGATCGTGACCTAACGAGAAGCAAAGCAATAAAAACAACTAAGTAAAAACTAGCTCGACAAGGAATGAGCTGGGAACAACAAGCAAGTAAATAAAACCAGAAAAGAAACTTAAAGAAAGGTGGTGTGGGATGGTGGGGATTTATCTGGTGCTTGATTAGACTGAACGGGGTTTGAGATTCGGATCCAAGTACAACAAAAATATTGTAAAGGATTAAAGAAATCTATAGGAAGGTGGAAAGATTTATTTGGAGCTTGGTGTAGCTGAACAGAGCTGAGAAATGAACTCACGGACTCGAAACGGTCAAAAATGACATATAATGTCAAATTAGGGTTTCGGGCGACAACAGGGTCAGATGATGAATAGTGCTATTTTACTATTCATACATGACAATGGATCAGTGTATAGCAATTGAAATTATTGTGTTTAGCTGAAATGAACAGTGGTTAGGGTTTACTGTGCATTTTTTCTGAATTTTGGACCAGTAACTATTTTTATTGTGCTGTGAACAGTGTTTTGATGTGCACAGTGAATTGCTACAGTGTTGGCCGAGCCCGTTCGGCTAAAATGGCCCGAAGGCCCAGCCGGCCCAAAACGCCGCTACCTTAAAGGCGGCGTGGCGAAAATAGCGCCCTCATGAATGGCGAAGCGAGAAAGCGGCGGCGGCTCTTGGCCGGCTTTGGGGAAGAAGGTGGGTGGGGAGGGGGAGGAAGGGTTTGGTGCAGGAGATGAAGGTCGAGCGGGGCGGATTTTATAGCCCCGTGGAGGCGGTGGGAGCAGGGCGGTGACATGGGCGAGCGGCATGGGTGGTGACATGGGTGGCGGCATGGGTGAGGCGAGGTGGCGCTCGGGTTTGAGCGCCGCATTAAAGGCGAGCGGCGACGTGTGCGGCTGTGCGTGTTTGGGCGGCCGCGAGAGAGGGAGGCGGTGGCAGTGCCCCTCATCGGGGCGGAGCGGGGCGCGCGGTGACGGGACTTGGCGGTCTGTGTGGCGGCAAAGTATGAGGCACATTGAAGAGGGGGCAAGGTGGCGCGGAGGTGGCGGATGATGATGCGGCTGGGCGGTGACAATGAGGAACGGGTGGTGGTGGTGAGCAAAGCCGCTTCGGGGGAAAGCGGGATTTGCTTGGGTTTTGATGGATTTGCGGATTTTTGATGAATTTGGTTGAAGTTTGCTAAACTGAGATTTGAAAACGAGATTCAAATCAAAACTCAAATTGGTTTTGAAATTTGCAGATGTTTCAAAGAACTCGCTCAGGAATGAGTCCATGGACGTGTCAGGACCGGGTTATTCAGAGCAAAAACTGAAGCTAACAGCTGAAAGGAACGAGGAGCAGCTTGCAGGGAAGTCGGCAGGAAGCGTACCGCTTCGTCGGTTTTCACTTGGAACAGTCGGAGGGCGAGGATGACGGCTCAACTATCAGGAGAACGATCCAACGATCGGCATTTAACCTTGTAGTTACTGTTTACGTCACCTCTATTGTCATTTACCGTTTTCACTGAACTTGAACTCAGTTGATTTCCTTTCACTGCTGTAACTCTTTCAGTTTAATCCCTGGTATATAACCAGTGGAGATGGAATGAGAAAGCATCGAACATCAGTATATTCGTTTCTTTAGTTTGTTAGGCTCTAGAACCCTAGTTTACTTTACCCTCCATAACACCCGATCTGCTTCCTGAACTTGCGATGCATTTCTGAACTTGCGATGCATTTCTGAACTTTTGGCTCCTGTCAGGACGTCACGCCGCCTGCTCGCAAAACAACCAAGAAATCGTCGCTCACCACTCCATTTCCATCTTCTGATTGATCGAATCAATCAGCCAATGTGGTGGCAGTAAGTTCACCGGAAATGCCGATGTCGTAGCCGAAGATGAGGCCGCCGCAGGAGGCAACAAGGCAGGTGAAGAAGACGAAGGCCGTCATGTGGCCGGGGTAGTTCTTGCCCCCGCCGTGTTTATCGCCGCGCCGCCCGCCATTGCTGCTGAACAGCGAGACTATGGCAGTGGAAGGGATGAAGAAGAAGAAGGAGAAGAAGGCCCGGTTCTTGGAGGAGACGGTGGCTTCCTTATATGGAGCACAGGGGCAGCGTGGCAACCTAACCTTATATGGCTACTATTTCTGATCACTCGCTAGCTCTAGCAAACTCATCAGAAGATGCTAAAATTAGGGCACTATGGCCTGCTCTTGTTCTTCAGTTTGCTGTTATTAGTGGTGTCATGTTATCAATGCGGATTAGATTGACACCAGCCTCAACCTTTTCAATCCATATTTAGTCTTCACTATTTCTTTTTTGGTCATGTAACTGATGACAACTTGTGTCCCTGACCGTACACATGATTATTATTCTTAATGCTTCCATTGGCTTAATTTGCAGGGTGCAATTAACACTTCAGATGGAAGTGTGGCACGTGCTCGATGGATGAACACGAGGGTAGCATGCCCGAACGCGTGCGACATGCTTACATGCCCATCTCTTCTACGCTACTTGTGGCATGATCTTAACATTCTTAAACCTGCCAAAAACTCACAGGGACTGGTCAGCTTTTTACACTTCCAGTTCCTGGTAACTCACAATTCACAACTGTATTAGCAATTAGCAGAATAGCAGTTTAGCGCAACTGCATTGAGATCTGTTACATACAACCACACTGGCTTGATGTGAGTGGGGCATGCACTATTATACAAGGGCCCAAGTGAGGTAACTGATGTTTCTTTACAGAAACTACATGGAGGGAGTAGAGACAGTTCTGGACAGCAGTGTTCTACCCGTCAAATGAACCAGAGGAAATAGACGAGCTGGGCAATTATCAAAACCAAACCCAGCAAACAGGAACAAGGGTATGAAAGAGCATACAGCATTAAAAATCCAGGTCCAAACTCGATAGCCGTTCCATCTCAGGTTTTACTATCCATAGCATCATATAGACATGGTCATTGGAAGAATCTTCTGAGCCGATGGTTGCGATTTGATCTCCCATGATGCCTTTTCATCTGACTCTTCAGGGAGAATGAAAGGCATTGAAATCTCCTTGATCATCAGATCACCGCAGAAGGGGCACTCACTTGCTACAGCATCATCCAACTGTGACCTCAGCTGTCAAAATAATTATGATGGAATCAGCATAAGAACTGCAGATTGCAGGATATCGGAGTTTAGATATCACCAAACCTTATCAACTGGTGTTGTGCTCATAATAGATTCACCATTCACACTTCCGCCATTGTCTTTTGCTGCTTTCTTGTCGATTAAGCTAAGCCGCTTCTGAAGGTCCAATATTCTCTCAGCCTAAAAGAAAATGAACAGATCCATAACTGATTGGCGCAAGAGAAGGAATTTAAACCTAGTCTATTATCGAATAATGGAACAACCAATTGAACTGTACTAGAGAAACTTACTAGCATTTGGTTACTGCAACGAGTTACATGGGCAATCAAACAATTCGCATGGAAGGCATGTCCACAGGGAAACACATAAAAGGGGGCCATGTGTCCAACAGACGTA
The DNA here is from genome assembly GCA_036346405.1 of Phyllostachys edulis. Taxonomy (NCBI): domain Eukaryota; kingdom Viridiplantae; phylum Streptophyta; class Magnoliopsida; order Poales; family Poaceae; genus Phyllostachys; species Phyllostachys edulis. The sequence goes on along the minus strand of CM070560.1, from coordinate 11,646,473 downwards.
TAGCTTCTTCCTACCTGGTGTAATCCTCCAACAGTCAATATTTTGCGCCTGCATACCTGTTAGTTAAGAAAAAGGAGTTAGCACCATGACATACTGGAAGAGATATTATAAATTCATACAACCATCTGCAGTCAAGCGGGAAAGAATTTGGATGCACTTGAGAACACAAACAATACCTACTACTACAAGACAGATATCAACTGAGGGCATATCTAGTGCATCCTAACTTGTGGTGCATCCCAATACATCTTTTCCAACCAGCCGAAAAAATTTAAGTTTGGATTTGGTTTTTTTACTACGTAATGCACTTCCTAGGTTGATTTAAGCCTTTTTTGTACTAGATTACGTATTGTATGAGCTAAATATGCTTGAATTATTGTTCCGACCGGTTTGCACTTCATATGAGCTAAATATGAGCTAGATTACATATTGTATAAGCTAAATATGCTAGATTATGTATTGTATGAGCTAAATATGCACTTCAGTAAACACTTTCAAATTAATATGAGCTAAATATGCTAGATTACGTTTTTCTTCCGGTTTTCCCAGTTTTTTTCTGGTTTTTTGACCGGTTTTGGGCGGTTACCGGTCCGGTAACCGGTTTTCCAAATCTCCAGTTCAAAATTCAGTTTTCGAAATTCATCCAGGAAAATCCCGGTTTTTCTGGTAACCGGACGGTTACCGTTACCACCCACCGGCCGGGATTTGGTCTGGTACCGGCTTTTGGATCCTTGGTTTTATCTTTTTCTTTTATTTTCAGATTTCATTTTCAGCAGGATTTGTCTTTTTTGTTTCTCCATGTGTAGATCAAGTTCTGATTTGAAATTTTGTGGCATGATAGATTAATTTTGTGTCAATGTTGTCAATTCTTTTCAGAATTTTTTATGGTCATTTGCATCATGTTTTGAAGATGATGCACAGGAATGCACCACAAATTGGGATGCACAAGATATGCCCTCGATATCAACCTATATAGTGGGTCATCTTTTCTCTCAAGCTTTGATTGTCATATGTTTACATACTCTAAATGCAAAGGGATAGAAACTAATGAAATGTCACCAAAAAAAATGCTGCAACAGGTATAACACATGAGTCAGGTAAAAAAATATACTACAACACCATTTTGGATGTCATGAGCACCATTCTCTTACCCCACATTCCTCCTCCCGATCAATTACAGTGTATCTCTGAGCAAGGGCACCAATATCGCTCCTGATGTTGTCTGCCCCACGCGTAGCATCATCCATCTCCTGCTTCAGTTGCTCAATCTGGCTGTTATAGTCCTTAAGAGATTTGCAGATTTCCTCCTGTTCGTAGCATTTTTTTCATTGTTATTACCAAGAGAAGAGGTATAACATTGAAACATAGAACAGTAATTGCAAACAAGGAACGATATGAATTCTGAGTTTTCAAGAAAGAAATGAACATCATATGGATTTTTGTTATAAAGCAGCTTAGACTGCATGAACTTTTATTTATCTTACTTTAAAGTCGTCAATCAATACAAAGTCTGGGAAAAATGGCAAGATATCCTCAATCTTCAGCAAGTTGTTAGTCTCTGATAGGAATTCTATAGCTTTCTTTATATTCTCTCTCTTGACTCCTTTCTCTTGCTCGATGACATGCTTTGCAACCTTAAGCCACAGCTTCTTCCTAAGCTCTCCATCATCTTCAACTTTGTCTGCTTCTGCCTTTGCAAGCTCCAAGTCCACCTAGCGAGGACCAAATAAAGTACAAGAATAGCAGAACCTCAGGAAATAAGAACAGTTGAACCATCAATATGTAAAGGCACAATGGATGCTTCTCAGATGAAACTTAGTGAGGAGTGAGGTTTACCGTCAAAGCAAGTGCCACAGCTTCCTCATGCATGGACATCATGCTGTAAATACGAACACAAGCACGCATTCTCTTCTCTTGAAGACATAGACGCAGAGCATACTGTGGTTCGTAAAAGAAATCAGGGCCATTTGTTTGTCCTTTACCAAACTTGGTATCCAGAAATTGCAAAAGCTGGGACTCATCCTCCTACAGATGAATAGACCAGGGTATGAAAAAACATTTTTTTTCATTAGTTCATATGTGTGGCAAATTTAACTTCACTTGATTGATATGGCACTTACTACCTTATAAATGAACTGCCAGAAACATGAATGATGATGTGAGTGCAAGTGTGGAACAGTAAGTAATATTGCTATTATGCATGAGCACGATAATTTAATGTTAACAACAGAAATAAGGCAAGTGCCATGATAAAATTACTCCACAATTTTCATTCTAGTTTGTAAGAACGGCAAGAAGATGAACCTTGGCACACAGCATGAGTAAATAATGCACTATGGCAAGATGGCGTACCTTCTTGGAATACAGTGACAGCAACAAATTATGCACTCCAGGATCTTCATTGTTCAAATCTTTGACACAAAATTCCAAGTACTTAATAACCTCATGTGTTTCGTTCCTGCAAGAGTTGCTAACATGTTAAATGCCTTACATCATCTACTGTCATGGGCCAGCGCTACTGTTCATGTGTACTATTTAAGAATCTATCTATTAGGTGTTTGATATTATCTATTAGTTAGGCAAGTTATTATTGGATTGGATTGTTAGAGATATGTTTCCTTAGAGATTATTTCTTAGGGGTCAAGTCGGGTCGTCCCTATAAAAGGGTTAGCATGTATCCATTATCAATCAAGTAAGAAAGATGAATTAATCTAGTCTCTCTCCCAAGGTTCTATCACCCCAATTTATAGTCTAATCTCTCATCCCACCAAGCCGACACCGCCCGGCCTTCTTCCTGGCGGTGTTCACCCCGATATGAACTAAGGTTTGTTACATTTGGTATCAGAGTAGTCGATCTCTTCCCACGACTTCTGCTACCATGGTTATAGCGACAGATCCAACCACCGCCAAGTCGTTGGCTACGATAAAGGCTAACGCCAACAAGATAGCCATGAGAACCAATGGCAACGACAAGAAGATGGCGGCTATCTTCCTCAACATGCATGCTACTTTAGAGAAGATGATTGCAGATCAGAAAGAGAAGGCGCAACAAGAGGCGGCAGCAATGTTGTTTCCAGCAGCCATAGCGACGCTATCGAACTGTCATGGTGTTGTCGCATCCTGCTGTGGCAGCCATAGCTCTGCCGTGGCATCACCGAAGCCTACCGCGGCCGAGCCAAAACCTTTAACAGTGTTGCCACGCCTTGTCACGAAGCTACCTGAGCCTGTCGTGGCCCTACCAAAGTACGTCGTAGCCACCGCGACGCTGCCAGGGTTGCTACCATGCCTGCCGCAGCAACTGGTGAGTTTGCCGCAACCGCGCGTGGAGGCAACGATCTCCAAGGACTCATTAGCCATCGCAGCCTCTCGTCAACATAGGGTCTCCTAGGGCTTCAGCCACAGCTCGAGGGCGAGCTGTCGCGAAAGGAGGGGAGTAGTTGTCATGGGCCGGCGCTACTGTTCACGTGTACTATTTAAGAATCTATCTATTAGGTGTTTGATATTATCTATTAGTTAGGCAAGTTATTATTGGATTGGATTGTTAGAGATATGTTTCCTTAGAGATTATTTCTTAGAGGTCAAGTCGGGTCGTCCCTATAAAAAGGCTAGCATGTATCCATTATCAATCAAGAAAGAAAAATGAATTAATCTAGTCTCCCTCCCAAGGTTCTATCATCCCAGTCTATAGTCTAATCTCTCATCCCACTAAGCCGACGCCGTCCGGCTTTCTTCCTGGCGGTGTTTACCCTATTATGATCTAAGATCATTACATACATTACGGAAAACCAAGTTTGCCACTTAGGATTGCAGGTTGCTCCAGAGCTTAAGAACAAAGGGGGTTAAAACATTTTTAATGGTTTAGTTCATAGTTTTGCAATCTCAGCGTAGGGCTTAAGTCCCACGGACCAATATTATTCAGTTCTGCCTAGAGTAGCTGCAGAATTGTATTTAACATTTCAATATAACCAATATTATTCAGTTCTGCCTAGAGTAGCTGCAGAATTGTATTTAACATTTCAATATAACGGATGTTTTTAAATACAACATTCATATAGTTCCCTGATGTGATAAAACCTTTAGCAGTAATGTTGTTGAAACAAGAAGATTCATATAGTGTTCTACTAGGAGAAAATAATGGATAACAAGTAGTTTGCATGTCATACTTGGCATGCGGTTCGCTAACATAACGCATCATTGCTGGTATAAGCTTCCCTGGATTCAACTTGTTTCTTGCCATCATCCATGATTCAACAGTCTCATAAGCATCTAACATGATTAAATCTGGGGCAAACTTATACTGCAAGAAAACAAGTTACATGAAGGAAAAAATGCTACAGTTAACAAGTTCAACTTTAATAAATGATGTGTGCGTAAAAAAACAGTAACTTTAATATGGAGGAAAGAACAACAATTTTTTTAGTTCTAGAACAGTGCCGTTGAAAGAATAAATGTAAAGAAATTCTGTACCACAAGGTCTACTGGAACATTATGTCGTTGAAGCACTTCCAATGCTTTTCTTGCTTCTCCTTGCTGAAACAAGTAAGTGGAAAATACATTAGGATCTGGCACCTTAGCTAAAGTCAATGGGTTCCAGGTAAAGATGAATAATACTCCATATAAGAAAAAAAAATGTATTTTGATATACAATTTTCCCAGACAATTCAATGCATCAAGGCTGGAGCAATGGGCTTCAACAAAAGATTTGTAACAAATTCCAGTGATACTTTCTTATCAAGCAAGTCCAGTGATACTAGAGTAAAGCATCTGTGCTGAGACAAGCATAAAAGATGAAAGTTTGAAGACATATACATTGGTGTGCTCAAATAACTGATTTAAAAACTACAATTGTTCAAAGAGAAGAGAGATCAAGGGAATTTAATGATAGATATTATAGCAAGAATGCAAGATCATCCCCGCCTGGACCCTGCCCAACACTAGCCTAGCCTGGCCCAAGCTCATCCCAGCACATATGTTACAACTTACAGGAACATGCTGTTAGATGTGCTCCTCGTTGCCCCGTAATCTTCGATGGTCTCAATTATCGGGACTGATTTTAGCACGTACGTGGTCAGCGTCTTTGGGATTTTCTCCCCGGCAAGCTGCCTTGTCCGCCTCGATCTGTTCCATCTGTTGAGCTCATGCTCCAGAAGGATGCTTCCGAAAACACTCGTAAAGAGGCATCTGATGTTTTTTACGATGCCACGGAGACTTTTCAGACTCAGTATGTTGCCTATAAGACATAGATTGATGAGGATGCACATGCCTCTGCTATTCTGATTGCTAGCATGGAAGTGCATCTTACTGGGGATATGGTTGGCTTGGTTTCAGCACAGTTGATGTGGGCGCATCTGCGTAACCGCTATAAACCGTCTGGTGATTCCTTGTATCTTGCTGTTGTGCGTCAGAAGTCGTCATTGCAGCAGGGAGATGCCACTGTGGACGGATACTATGCCCAGTTGTCCGCGGTATGGCGTCAGATTGACTCTTTGGGACCCGATGTTTGTCACACATGTCAATGCTATCAACGTCAGCAGTCTCACCTGGAGCTTCGTCGCATCTACGACTACTTGACACATCTTCGGACTGAGTATGAGCAGACTCGTGCTCAGTTGCTGGCGCACCACCCTTGTGACTCTATTGGAGGCCATTGCATCTGTTCGTGCTGAGATTCGCCTTCGTGCTGCGGGTTTGCTGCCCTCACCATCGTTTCCTTCGATTCTAGCAGCTCCTCCAGCTTCTACACCTATTACGTCTCCAGCTACTCCTTCACCAGTGATAGCTGTTGTTGGTAGGACACTACTGCACTTATTGCAACAAGGATGGACACTGGCGGATTTACGTTGTGGTGGTCATCCTCCAAAGGGAACTAGCGATTCCTCCTCTCAGAGGAGCTCCGGTGCTTCCGATACTCAGGAGCTTCTCACACTACTGCGCCGCATGGCTGCTTTTGCATCGTCTGGTTCTGTTGGTTCTGCTGCACAGTCTTCTAGTGAGAAACCACCTTCTACTTCTTCTTCCTTAGGTATATCACCTTGGATTCTTGACTCTGATGCTTCCTTTCATATAATATCTGATTCCACCAGTCTCACTTCAATTAGTCCTTTAGCTACTCCTGTTACTGTTCAGACAGCAGATAGTACCTCTCTTTCTGTCGTAGGACGAGGTACTCTTTCGAATTCCTCTTTTCATGTTCCTGTTGTTTCTCATGTTCCTAAACTAGCCATGCAGCTCATATCTGCCGATCAGCTCACTGATCATGATTGTCGTGTTATTCTTGAATCTGATTCTTGTTGTGTTTAGGATCGACGCACGGGGACACTAGTTGGTACTAGCCCTCGCCGCCATGACTCGCGGCGTTTTGAGAGCTTGACTGGCTTAATCTTCCTTCCACTGCCCCTGTTAGTCTTGTCACATCCAACACTGCCTCCGCTTCTGCTGCATCCTCCATTGCGTCTTTTGCTCAGTGGCATCATCGTTTGGGATATCATTGCGGATCGCATCTATCTTCTTTAGATCGTCGTGGTCTTTTAGGGTCTGTGTCTAGTGATGCTTCTCTAAATTGTCAGGGTTGTAAGCTTGGTAAACAGCTTCAACTCCCCTATCCTTCCAGTGAGTCAGTGTCACAGCGTCCTTTTGATCTTGTTCATTCTGATGTATGGGGTCCGGTTCCTTTCGTTTCGAAAGGAGGTCATTGATATTATATAATTTTTATTGATGATTTTTCTCAACACACATGGATATACTTTATATCATCTCGTAGTGAGGTTCTATCCATCTACAAGACTTTTGTCACTATGGTCCGTACTCAATTTGACTCTTCTATTCGTGTTTTTCGTGCTGATTATGCTGGGGAATACTTGTCGGGGGTTCTTCGTAGTTTTCTTGCTGAGCAGGGCACACTCTCAGTTTTCTTGCCCTGGTACTCATGCCTAGAACGGTGTGGCTGAACGAAAGCATCGTCATCTTCTTGAGACAGCATGTGCTCTTATGCTTGCTTCTGCTGTTCCACCATACTTCTGGGTTGAGGCTGTTTCTACTGCCACTTTCCTGATCAATATTCAGCCGTCTTCTGCTCTTCAGGGAGAGATCCCAGTTGAGTTTCTCTGTGGCAATACTCTTGATTATTCCGATCTTCACCTCTTTGGGTGTATGCTATGTTCTTCTTGCACCTCGTGAGCGCACCAAGCTAACCGCTCAGTCCATGGAGTGTGTTTTTCTGGGCTATAGCGTTGAGCATAGGGGATATCGTTGTTGGGATCCTATTAACCGACGGATGCGAATTTATCGGGATGTCACTTTTGATGAATCCCGTCCTTTCTATCCTCGTCCTTCTCCTTCCACCACTCCAGCATCTCTCATCGAGCCACTTTCTTTCCTGACTTTTCCTGCCAACCCCATAGTCACCACATCTCCACTACAACCTTTGGCCTCTCCTGTGCCTCCTTACCTGTCGGCATCTCATTCACCGCCGGCGCCTCCTTTGCCACCGATACCCTCTCCAGAGGTTCTTCCTGGCCTTGTTCCTTCTTATCCTCTCTACTACACTCGTCGTCCGCGAGTTAAGGATTCTTCTAATGCGCCATCTTCTTCTGATAAGCCATCTCTCCTCGATATGCTCCTCATGCCTGGTTTTATCGTTTCTCTTCTGTTGTCACTACGGTTGGTTTTTCTGCTAGTGCGCATGATCCTGCTCTTTTTATTCACACTTCGCCTCGCGGTCGGACGCTTCTTCTTTTATATGTTGATGATATGATCATTACTGGAGATGATTCGCAGTACATCACTTTTGTCAAGGAGCGTATTAGTGAGCAGTTTCTCATATTTGATCTGGATCATCTTCGCTACTTTCTTGGGGTTGAGGTTATTTCTACACCTGAGGGCTTCTATGTGTCCCAAGAAAAATATATTCAAAATCTTCTTGATCGTACTTCTTTTATTGATCAGCACACCGCTGAGACTCCCATGGGGCTTAATGCTCATCTTCGGCCCACTGATGGTGAGCCTCTTACTGATCCTACTCGCTATGTCACCTTGTTGGGAGTCTTGTTTATCTGGGTGTCACTCGTCCTGACATTTCATACTATGTGCATATCTTGAGTCAATTTGTTACTGCTCCCACTCGGCTCCACTATAGTCATCTTCTTCGTGTTCTACGACATCTTCGTGGAACCATCACTCATCGTCTCTTTTTCCCTCGCTCCAGCTCTTTACAGCTCCAGGCATATTCTAATGTCACCTAGGCTAGTGATCACTCTGATCGCCGGTCTCTCTCTACCTATTATGTTTTTCTTGGTGGTTCTCTCATTGCTTGAAAAACTAAAGAGGCAGGCAGCGGTTTCTCATTCGAGTGCTGAGGCTGAGTTGCGAGCTATGGCTTTGTTGACTACGGAGGTTACTTGGCTACGGTGGTTACTTGAGGATTTTGGTGTTTTTGTTTCTGCACCAACTCCTCTTTTGTCTGACAGTACAGGTGATATTAGCATTGCTAAAGATCCGGTGAAGCATGAGCTTACAAAGCATATTGGTGTTGATGCTTTCTACATGCGGACACAGGTACAAGACCAAGTTGTTGCTCTTCAGTATGTGCCTTTAGAGCTTCAGTTCACAGACTTCTTCACAAAGGCACAAACCAAAGCCCAGTACAGCTTCTATCTCTCCAAACTTCATATTGTTGATCCACCATAAGTTTGAGGGGGGTGTTAGATATATATTATTACTTGCTATTTTCTCTGTTGTATAAAGGATTATATGTCATACATGTACTTGTATATATATTGGCCCATTGATCTCATGATGAATATAAGCGTTATTCATAACACATGCTTCTCTAAAATAATTAGTTAGGTTTTGCAATTTTCCAACTCCCTTTTGACCTTGAGTTGGCTTAAAGCAGTAGTAGCACATATGTTATCTATGCATGTATACCTTCGCTCAAAAATGATATAACAAATAGAATGTCAAGACTCAAAACTAACTAGCACTTGGCGTTGACAGATTGTCCTAATATTAGGCTCAACAACAGTAGCGTTAACACACTTCGTAAGATGATTAAATGCTCCATATGGATACATTGATACCAACCTGAATGTAATGATGAACAACAATTTCATATTGCTCCTTCAAACCAGCAAAAAACACCAGTTCATCCGCTCTTCCATAACTGCAGAAGATTTTGAAGAGGTTTGTCGGACTTACACATACAAGAGCAATTCACCAAAACAAACACAGAAAAGGGCCATCTCATATACAAGTACAAAAGAAACAATATAAATTAAAGAAATCACATACTTTTACGCTTAGCATTTATGCAACTTGGAGCATTTTCCCTGCTAAAGATGCAATAAAAAATTCAAAGATACTGTTCTTCTTAATCCAGAATCCTACTGGATATACACAAAAGCCATGAGCTTATCGCAAAAAGTCACAATTAGCTTTCCGATTATCTCAGACTCCTCAGGTTAATCAACCATTCAAGTTTGCTTTTCAGCCTATCGCAAATCCATACCCTGTAGTCTTAACTATTAAAACTTGTTGGGAAATAAACTACTAAAACTATAAACGTGTTATCCAAAGATATGTTATGTGTCTGCATAACTGTATATGTATGAGAATGGAAACAAATTAAAAATCTAACTGAAACATAATGCACAACAATAATACAACATACCTTTCCAATAGTCTCATTGTAGTTGCTTCATCTAATACATCTTTGCTATCACTAAGAAATGCACGGAATTCATCTACTATTGAACGATATTCCGAGTTGTTGGAGTCTGCTACTGAATTTATAACGGTGCCTGTGCCATCTTCCAACAGGAGGCGATTAATCTACAAATATTATACAAAATATATTGAATAAGCCCCACAAATGCAGATACTCAATCCAAGATTGAGGCAAAATTTCCAATACCAATGCATTAGATGTTATATATTATAAGTCTGGAAAATGTAGTAGGTACCTTATCTAAGTACAGCTCAGTAGCCCAAGTCGAGATCATCGTAATCTGCATCTTGTCATCTTTGGTGAGGTTATCGAGCCTTCTTAATAAGAAAGTCCTGAGAGCATCCTGCCAAGTAGAGACAGTTGACGATTTCAGACATAAAGCCAACAACATGCCCATGAAAAAAGTTAAAACGGTGTACATCTTAAGAAATAGTGTACCAAAGCATGGCAGAAAGCTTCCTGTAAGTAAAATGCACAACCTTAATGATGTTATATTTATCATGATCAATCTTGATAGTACCAAAGCTTTGATTTTACACATAGATGTGACAAAGATCAGGGATACAATCAACGAATAAATCAATAAGCAATCAATAAGATCTCATAGAAGTTTTCAACAATGTCCTATTGACTGATAAGAGGTCTAGAAAGATAGCACTTTCACAAACATGCAATAATGCACTGCATCAGAAAGTTCTGAGTAAAATTACCTGCTCACCTGCAGATATAAATTTCAAGCTGATCTCCTCAAATGATAGGATATAATTCATCTGAAACCAAGCAAACATGATACTTACTCTCAGTGTGAACAGGACAACAAAAATAGCAATAAACCTTACTAAGGAACAAAATCAACAGTATGGATCTCACCTTTGCAAAAAACGAAGCTGCTATGTAATACTCTTTTGCAGCAAATGCAGCATCAGCCTGCAAAAGAAAAGGTTTTTATACAAGAACAGAAATCATTGATCATCGCAAGATTCAAAAATAAAGTCCAGCTTATCGTCATATAGAAGAAAAATAATGTAGGAGAAAAAAAGAGTACATGGGGTTCTTGTGCAAACATGCTCGCGTGCATCAAGATGTATGAACATTACCTGCACTAGATAAACTTGGTCCCTCTGGAAAGAGTTACGGCAATGGGACAAAGCAGCAGCATATTCCTTCATATCCAAGTATACTTGCCACATGTCACGACCTTCATCAGAAGTAGAAACCTAAATGACAGATAACATTAGCAATTGCAGTTGTGGAAGCATTAGTACATGACTCAAAGCAAGCATCAGAAAGTCCCGGACCTGGAATATAGAATTTTCGTCATATGCATAGAAAAGTCCAGTTGATGCATCGCTACAAAGTCCAATGATTCCTTTCGAAGTTTCCGGTGTATTATCAACTATAAGTTCCTCCACTATTTGCTGACTGATTCTGTTCACTACCTAAAAAACACAGGTTATGCGTTGACTTTGTAACAAAATACAAAAAATACTGGGAAAGTTAATAATGTGAGGAAGCAAAATGGATCACAGAAGAAAGGCGCAAATGTAGTTTTTGACAGAATTATACCTTAATCTTGTCCCCAGTCAAAAGCAGAAAATGGAATTCAGACAACGCAAATGACCTTGGTTTAATGCCAGAATCTCCCAGTTTTGAATAGTCAAAAAAACCCTTGTTTTCCACAAAGTTCTCATCTCCACTAGTAGAGCTGCAAAACTAATTTTAGTTTTAAAAAAACTACTACATAAAATACAGAAAGTGCTCTAAATTGAATTTCACAAAAATTATTTAAGAAATTAAGAGAATAATGCAGTAGTAAAATGATTAATTGATTATTATAGCATGCAAGACAAACTAACCAAAGTAGCACTGTGATTAGTTACGAGACCCAATGTAAAAAAAGGCTTCGTACCAAGACTCAGAGTTCATTTGGCCTAGCTTCTTAACGTCAGGTTTATCATTGACTACGCTTAAGAAGGTGCAGTGCCAAAAACCTGGCTTATCAGTGGGCTTGATTTAAATGTAAGCTGGAACCTTAACCCTAAAGAGAAGCTCAAGCAGCTAGAGGAGAATTGTCAAGTTTAAAGTTCATACAAGCTAAAAATCTAGCATAAGTCAAACATTCGTTAGGGCTAATCTTCGAAAGCTCTCCTTCTGTTCCTAAATAGAAGTCGACGACTTTTCATAGTCTCCAAGTCTTGAAGGTACGGCATTGATGATTAGTTCCTATCACAATATGTTCGTAAAAGCTAATATTTTGAAAGTAATCTCAATGACGAATCTAATTATATCATTTAATGTGGCCAACCTAGATAGTTCTATATACAGGTTTGATACTTTGACTGTGCATTTCCCAAAACAAACTTATATTTGGGAGCAGAGGGGTAGGTTACTTGCCTTATTTGCTATAAGCAATAAAATCAAAATTACAACAAGGCTTGGTCAATTAAAGAAAATATATGTACTAAGAGCATATAAACAATTCAAAGGTTCATTATGTTAGGTGACAATCTGATTAAACAATGCACTAGAGAAAACTATAGCAAACTTGACACGTAATCTACTTCCACTACATTACACGTTGAAACCAAGTTAAATCCAGAAACTACAGATTTCACCTGTGCTGAGCTCCAAAATTTAGTTCACCGTGATAAATTCCAGCTCCAGAAAGCCATCCAAAGTGTTTAGCCCTTCTTTGCTTGATAAAGAAATGTAGTTCACTGGATGTCATGCAATGGACACATATCACAAACAGAAAATTAGTGTTCACAATAATATAGTGTATAAATGCAGCTATTTTACTCTAGAGCACTGTATAAATCACATCAAGTTGCACTTACCTATTAGGTATTTCTCCTGGAAGCTCCATAAAGTGGATGGCACGATCAGAATAGCTTGCAAAAACAGTCTGTGCAGTATAGTTGGTATTACAGTCTTGCATGTAGGAAAATTTGAAATTGAAATTGAACGCAAGATATTCTACAGAAAATTTTAGTACACGATGCTGCTCTCTAGAAAGACAAGACAATCTAACTGAATGTTCTAATAGTGTACGTCTATGTACAAAAGACATACAGACTTGAAATGCCTGTTTATGTAGTTTGGGACTTTTGACTTCCGAGGTTACTAAGCCATGTCATTCAACGTAAGCAAGGACACCAATGAGGCCTTCGAAATCTCAAGTCTTAAAATTGGTTTTTTCAACTAAACTCAATCTGGATTGCCCCCATTACATTCAATGCAAGTGTGTGTCTTTGAAACTTGCAACTGATCCAATTGAGCAATGATGCTTACTTCCAATGAACCAATGCCAGTGAACGAGTAAAGCCGCGTCGGTGTGACAGCCATCACATAGAACCTTGTGGCATTCCCAACCACGGCGGTCTCCATCTGCACAACTGAATTGATCAATCACCCTCACTCCAATCAAAGGAAAGCAACACAATCATAAGTACAGAACCAAGTTGCTACTAACGACAACTCAAACCTGCAGGTCCTTGATGCCCTCTCGCTCGGTGAGCTCGAAGAGCAGCTTCACGTACTTCTCCCTCTTGTCGGCCTCGTCCACAGCCATCTCGAAGATCTGCCCACTCTCCGTCCCCAGGATCACCTCCTTGGTCGATGCTGCAGCACCAAAATCACAGAGGCTTGGCAATCAACAACCATGGAACTGCAAGGACCGCCGCGATCGAAATATAGTTCGATCGAGAAACAGTAATAGATAACCTTCGGTGATGGATTGGCGATTCCAGGCGACGGCATTGACGAGGAGGCCGCGGAGGCGGGCGAGCGGCTTGGGGCGCGGCCACCTGGCGTGGTGGTAGTAGGTCTCAGAGCCCCCCGGGTGGACCACCGTGGCGACGCAGTGCTTGCCGCCGGGGTCCAGGAACACCCGGTGCACCGCGTGCTCGCCGGAGCGGCCGCCCCCGAGGTCGAGATCTGCAGGAAGTGGCGGCGATAGTGAGATACGCGCGGGGTGATGAGATGAGGTCGGCAAAGAGAGAGAGAGGGAGGGAGGGAGACGTGCCGTGGGCGTCCTCGAAGGAGAAGTCGTGGCGGACGAGCCAGCCGCGGGAGGTGCCGAGGACGATGACGTCGCTGCCGGCGGCCATGGAGGTGACGGTGCCGTGGTCCCGCGCGGCGTGGCGCTCCAGGGGGTCGACGGAGAAGAGCTGGCCGCCGGGGGTGACGGCGGAGGCGGCGTCCATGGCCGGCCGGCGAGTTGATCGGAGACGGTGAGCGACTTTGGACTCAGGCCGTGGGCTCACGGGGAGGTTTTACGAGTGGAAAGGAAGATAGGGTCGTGGGCCGGGCCCCAATTTGTTCGATACGGATAAATTAGTTGGATTCAAATTTTAGCGAAATTTAGCTGCAGCTGGATAGATTTTGTGTCTTCTCTTGTTCGCCGAAATTGCCATTTGGATGGCATTTGTCAGAACACACTATAAAATCGTGATTCAGCCGATGGACACTAATCACACGGGCGTGGTGGAACACACTTTCGCCAATAAAATATAATTGTTCATATAAACACACATTCACGGGGGACTAACAGAAACTAAACTAATACTACCTCACATATTCAACTCAGGGTGCGTCATGCTCCCAGGTCAGATGAAAACTTCAGAGGATCAACCGAACGAGGAAAAAGAAAAATGAACTATTTTAGTTGACGATTATTCCAAAATCATGAGACTTAGGCACAAATCCCATCAGCTTGTATCGAGCTCGATTCTAACAGTCTGGGCATTTACAGCCCTAAGGTCATCAACTATCTCGGTTCTTTCGCATTCGTGCCACTTGGATGATCAATGCCGGACAATCTCTAAATTCCCAAGGTCCCCTTCGTCCGCTCCAGCGTCCCCAACAAGCAGATGCACACGCCTCAGCACGGGCGACAGCTCCATAATCTGCCTGACCAGGCCAATGTGTGCCCTTCCTCCATCGAAGCCGATCATAACAAGTTCCTTCAAGTGGTTGTACTGAGGATGTTGCGCATCCACCCATGCACAAACTTCAGCAATGCTTTTCTTTTCTGAGCTGTCAATCTGAATCCAAAGTTAGTACTTCTATCAGTTTAAGAATTTTAGAAAATTCAAAGTGTACATCTATGAAAAGAATATAGTTCTGCAATCAACAAATAACATACATGAACATGGAGCGTCTCCAAGGCACGCGCACTCATCAGGTAACCTGCTTATCCTGTTTCCGCCATCTGCTGATTCCTGTCTCAGACGCATCTGGTTTGTTTTCATGAGAACAACACAATTAGTGTTAGAGTTGGCAAAATATAAACGGATCTAACATCTAGCTGATGAAAATATAAGTATTTTTTGAAGTACTTTAATCCAGAAATATGCTAGATAAATTATAAAAAATACTTTAGCTATTTTCACAAAGCAGATAACTAGGAACACTATAGCCATACTAATTTCTAGAAGGACAGAAACTAGCATACTTATCTCAGTGTTCAAAACAACAACAGATAGTAAAGCAAACCAAGTAACATGAAAGAGATAGTCATACCCAGATTCAATGGAAGAAGAAGCTGCAGCAGAAGTCTTGATAAGGACGTTGTTCGTCATGGCGTAGTGGACGTCGTGGTAGTAGTCGTGCAGTTGATGTAGAACGTAGCAGAGAATCGTAATCGTCGCGATTGATGAAGACGTAGCGAGAAAGCAATGAAAGCGATCGCATGAACGCTCCCCAAAAACCTTATTCGTCCTCGCTCGTACAAGCCTTAAAGGACGAAGGTTCCGGAGACCTACTCTCCCGGTGCGACCGTACATGCGCCTCGTCGGGATGGAGATAGCCAGAGACAGCAATAAAACCGAAGAGTTCCAGATTATGGAAGTGGAAGCTCGGGAAAGAACCAGTACTCTCAGTTCTCTTTATATAGCCAAAAACAAAGAGTCAAAAGGCCAACAGTTGCCATTGATTCGCCATCAAGGAGCAGAACTCTATTCTTTTTAATAGCCAAGGCCAAAACCAACGGTTGCCATTGATTCGCCATCAATTACGAGTCGGTGCACTTTGATTTTCGAATAGATAAAGAAAAACGCGTGCAGAATGCGTCACGCGCTAAGCGCACATGCACACGCACCACACGGCTCGGCGAGCGAGTGAGCGAGTGAGTGCGTGTGTTGGCTCTCTTCAATTCCACAAGAGGGGCTACCACGTTCCACCTTATAAAGTGGTGTAACTCCCTTTCATCCCTCCATGTGGGACTAAACAGTTTTAACACGTGCACATGGGCCTTTGAGATTTTTCAGGAATTAATTAGAATTATAATTGGGCCTAGCCCATATTAATTCTAACAATCCCCCACCAGATCCCAAGGGCACATATCAAATGTCTTGATCCACAGTATTGTTTTAATATACTAGTGTTTTGATGGAGACCGGTTAAGGTTGAACATCCACCTAGAACAGAAGTTACACTTATCCACAGCTGCACAATAGACTAAGCCTTGAATTGACAGTTTTGTGTGAATAAGTTTCACTTAAGTCCTTAACTGATACTAGGCTGCCAGGCATCTCCGTGGGTTGAAGCATATAAGTCATACTCTTGGCCTTTCCATGAGCTTCCTAGAAATTACCCTATTTCATATACTGTGACTAGCAGTCGGGCTCATATAGGTGTGTTCTTTCAAGACTGCTCTGTAGGACAGCATCTTTGCTTAAACAAGCCACAGAACACATTAAGATAAAAATCAACCTGCCATACAAATTTAGGAGAGAATAGCATCTCCAATGGAGTGGGTCTATAAAGGTACTCTCCTCCCAGTTAACCAATAGCTTGTTTCGCCAATCCTACTTCACGGGATCAACGATCACATAGGATGGATTACCACTATGGTATAACTCACATGGGTCTCAAACCCATCTCCCTCAATGCATTGTCTATCACATTCCGTGATAAACCCTTTGTGAAGGGATCTGCCATATTCTTAGCTGTTTGGATATAATCAAAAGCTATTACTCCGGAGTTTCTCATTTTCCTGATAGACTTCAGTATTCTCTTCACATGTCTTGATGACTTCATATTATCCTTAGAACTGTTCACCTTGACGATCACAGTCTGATTGTCACAGTTCATCAGAATAGCCGGTACCGGTTTTTCAACCACCGGCAAATCCATCAAGAGCTCACGAAGCCATTCGGCTTCAACGGTGGCAATATCTAATGCTGTGAATTCTGCTTCCATTGTTGACCTCGTTAAGATGGTCTACTTGCAAGATTTCCATGAAACAGCACCACCTCCAAGTATGAAGACATATCCACTTGTGGCCTTAATCTCATCAGCATCAGATATCAGTTTGAATCGCTATAACCCTCCAGTACCTAGGGTACCCGGTATAATGAATGCCATAGCTCATAGTACCCTTTAGATAGCGCATTACCCTCTCAAGAGCATGCCAATGATCATCTCCCGGATTGAAAACAAAACGGCTTAGTTTGCTCATAGCAAACAAGTTGTCAGACCTGGTACCGCTAGCTAAATACATGAGTGAACCAATTATCTAAGAATATCTCAATTGGTCTCTAGCTATTCTCCGATTCTTCCTAAGCAACACGCTCGGATTATAAGGTGTTGGAGAGGATTTGTAGTCGCTATAACCAAAACGACTCAGAACCTTTTCCACATAATGGGATTGCAACAATGTAATCCCACCATCATCACCTCTCTATAGCTTGATGTTCAAGATAACATCAGCTACTCCCAAATCTTTCATCTCAAAATTCTGAGACAAGAAATCCTTGACCTCCTTAATCATATTAAGGTTAGTCCCAAAGATCAGTATGTCATCAACATACAAACATAGAATGACTCCCTCGCCCCCACCATGGTGATACTACACACATCTGTCAGCTTTATTCACAATAAAACCTACAGATGTTAAAGTTTTGTCGAACTTTTCATGCCACTGTTTAGGTGCTTGTTTAATACCATACAAATATTTCAACAACTTGCACACCTTTCCTTCTTGACCATCTACTACAAATCCATCTGGCTTTTCCGTGTAAATTTTCTCGTCCAACTCTCCATTTAGGAAAGCCTTCTTAACGTCCATCTGATGAACGAGAAGACCGTGTGTGGCAGCCAGAGATAGTAGTACTCGAATAGTGGTCAATCTAGCCACATGTGAATAAGTATCAAAGAAATCTTCGCCTTCCTTTTGGGTATAACCCTTGGCCTGGCCGTGCCTTGTACTTCTCAATAGTACCATCGGGCCTAAGCTTCTTTTTGAACACCCACTTACACCCTACAGATTTGCAACCATAAGGACGCTCAGTGATCTCCTAAGTTTCATTAGAGATAATGGAATCTATTTCATTCTGATTGCTTCCTTCCAAGATCTCGCATCTGGAGAAGCATACACTTCAGAAATGGTACTTGGAGTATCATCCACAAGGTAAACAATGAAATCAGGACCAAAAGACTTTGCAGTCCTTTGTCTTTTACTCTTCCTCAGAGTTTCATTGTCTTCCTCCTCAGGAATTTGCTCAGGGTTTTGCTCAAAATATTCCATTGGAATGGCAGGTTCAGGAGTTGTATCAGGCTTCTGACTCGATAAACTAGGCATATCTTTTATCGGAAAAATATCCTCAAAGAATATAGCATCTCTGGACTCCAAAATTATACTAACAAGCACGTCAAGTACTCCAGATTTCACCACTAGAAATCTATATCCAACGCTATGGTGAGCATAGCCTAGAAAGATACAATCCACAGTTTTTGGTCCAAGCTTACGCTTTTTGGGAATTGGCACATTGACTTCTGCCAAACAACTCCAAGTGTGCGAGTATGAAAGTGATAGTCTTTTCTTCTCCCATTGTTCATATGGGGTTATCTCTTTATTCTTTGTGGGAATCCTGTTTAGGACATGACATGAAGTCAATATAGCCTCCCCCCACCATGCTTTGAAAAGACCCGCTGTGTCTAACATGGCGTTAACTAAATCGATTAGAATACGGTTCTTTCTTTCAAAGCAACCCCGTTTGGTCGGGGTGAATAGGAGGCGTCCTCTCATGGATTATACCATGTTCCTCATGAATAAATTGAACTCATTAGAAAAGTACTGCGCCACGATTAGACCTAACCCTTTTGATTTTCCTTTCAAGTTGGTTCTCGAGTTACGCCTTATAGATTTTAAAGTAGTGAAGAGCTTCATCTTTAGTTTTCAAAAGATACACATAGCAGAACCTAGTAGAGTCATCAATCAAAGTCATGAAATATCTCTTACCACCTTTTGTCAACACACCATTCATCTCACACAGATCTGAATGTATGAGTTCTAATGGTGCCAAGTTTCTTACCTCTGCGACCTTATGAGGCTTACGAGGCTGCTTTGATTGCACACAAACTTGACATTTAGAACCTTTGGCAAGGGTGAGTTTCGGGATTAACTCTAAACTGGCTAACCGTGTCATGCAACCAAAATTTATGTAACAAAGTCGTGAATGCTAAATAGTAGTCTCATTACCACTGCAAACATGGTTCACAACATTATTACACAAATCTAAAAGAGACAGGTGGAACAAGCTTCCGCACACATAGCCTTTACTAACAAATTGTCCACACTTAGACACTACAAATTTATTAGACTCAAATACCAGTTTAAAGCCATCTCTACACAGAAGAGATCCGTTGACGAGATTCTTATTGATAGATGACACATGATGCATGTTTTTTAGTTGCACAATCTTCCCTGAAGTAAACTTCAGATCGACCGTGCCAACACTATGAACAGTGGCATATGACCCATTCCCCATTAGAGCAATTTGAATCTCGAGTGACTGGTAAGAAGAGAACAATGAAATATCGGCACACACATGTATATTAGCACCAGTGTCTATCCACCAATCGGTAGATTGATAAACAGAAAGAACAGTAGGTAAATTACCATACCCTAACGTTCTCATCTCAATAGTACCAACAACAATATTAACAGACTTGGAATTTTGCCCTTGCTGATTCTTCCCACCCTTGCGTTGGCTGCAATCTTTAGCCCAATGACCAGGTTCGCCACACACAAAGCAAAGGCCATCCTTTGTGTTCTTCTTCTTCTTCTTGAAGCCTATTGTTTGTGCAGTCCTGTTCTTGCCTTTGAACTTTTGAGCTTGACCATTCTTCTTCTACACCACATTGGCACTAGAATGTCCCTCATTACCTCTAGTGTATACATCTTTTGCCCTCGCCTTCTCTTCAACATCAAGAGACCCAATGAGATTTTCAACAGAAAACTCTTGTCTCTTGTGTTTCAGAGAAGTAGCAAAATTCCTCCAAGAAGGAGGAAGCTTGGCAATAACGTCTTCCGCGACAAATTTGTCCGGTAACACACACTTGAAGTACTCAAGTTCTGTGGCCATGGATTGTATCTCATGAGCTTGTTCAACTACAAAACGGCTATCAACCATTCTATAGTCATGATATTGCTCCATGAGATATAATTCACTGCCTGCATCCGAAACCCCAAATTTAGCCTCGAGTGCATCTCACATCTCTTTCCCAGTTTTAATCACCATGTATGCATCAGCTAACTTCTTACCAAGAACACTAACCACGACACCTTTAAAGAGGTTATCAGCAGGCTCGAACGCTTGCTCTTGTTCAGGAGTAAGTGTTCCTTCAGGCTTGCCATTTGTCACATGGAAAACGTTCATGGCAGTTAGCCAAAGCACCATCTTAGTGCGCCACCTCTTGTAATTCGCACCATCGAATTCAAAGGGTTTGAGCGCAGCAGCAAAGCCAGTTGACGAAAAATGCCTATGCCTAGAATAAGGTTTTTGGATTGATGAAAATATAAGCATTTTTCAAAGTACTTTAATCCAGAAATATGCTAGATAAATCATGGAAAATACTCTAGATATTTTCACAAAGCAGATAACCAAGAACACTATAGCCATACTAATTTCTAGAATGACATAAACTAGCATACCTAGCTCAGTGTTCAAAACAACAACAGATAGTAAAGCAAACCAAGTAACAAGAGAGAAATAGCCATACCCAGATTCAGTGGAAGAAGAAGCTGTAGCAGAAGTCTTGATGAGGACATCGTTCGTCATGGCATAGTGGACGTCGTGGTAGTAGTCGTGTAGTTGATGTATAACATAGCAGAGAATCGTAATCGTGCAGTTGATGTAGACGTAACAGAGAAACAATGAGCAGTCACGTGAACGCTCCCCAAAAACCTTATTCGTCCTCACTTGTGCAAGCCTTCAAGGATGAAGGTTCTGAAGGCCTGCTCTCCCGGTGCGACCGTACACGCGCCTCGCTAGGATAGAAATAGCCAGAGACAGCAACAAAACCGAAGGGTTCCAGATTGTGGAAGTGGAAGCTCGGGAAAGAACCAGTACTCTCAGTTCTCTTTAAATAGCCAAAAACAAAGAGTCCAAAGGCCAACAGTTGCCATTGATTCGCCATCAAGAAGCAGAACTCTGTTCTTTTTAATAGCCAAAAACATTGTCATTGATTCGCCATCAATTGCGAGTCGGTGCGTTTCGATTTTCGAATAGATAAAGAAAAACGCGTCCGCACCCAACACGCATGCACACGCACGGCACCGCTCGGCGAGCAAGCGAGCGTGCGCGTGTGTTGGCTCTCTTCAATTCCACAAGAGGGGCTACCACGTTACCCCTTATAAAGTGGTGTAACTCCCCATCATCCCTCCATGTGGGACTAAACAGTTTTAACACGTGCACATGAGCCTTTGAGATTTTTCAGAATTAATTAGAATTATAATTAGGCCTAGCCCGTATTAATTTCAACACTAGCTAAGCCACCTCAGCTAGCTTATGATTACCAAAATCACTCCTAACCTCATAAATTAAAACCTGAGAGGCCATTTGCACCACCTTACGCAATCAGGCAATCTTAACAATGCAAGACAATTTCAAAGCAAAGGTAAAGCTTATCCAATTGAAACGCTTTGGTGTTCTAGGTAACAATAGAAAAATCATAATATACCAATTTCGATAACAAAGCTTGCGTTCAAGATAAAACTTCACAGCTTAAGGTAAAATGTTGAAGTTCATAGTTTGTATTTGCAAAACTAGTATTCCTCAAAGTAGGATGAGGTTACCTCTTGTTAGATTATTTTTTCACCAATTGCCTAAAATTCAGTTTATCTGCTAAATAGTCTCCAATTTCAAAAGGCTTGCTTTGGTGAGAAATGGAGCACACGGGTGACAAAATCGAACAATTGAGCTGGAGCTACACACTACAAGCTGTAAGAGGAACCAGAGCTAGGCCGCTTGTTGTAGCTGAAAATTCATTTTCATCATTAGACAACATTTACACAAAATTCTTATACCATATAAAATCTTAAATCTTCAAAGCTCCCTGATTTAATAACCCCCAGTACAAGTACCATCGGCAACACCATGTTGCAAGCGACGACAGCGTGTTCTAGCGTTCCGATGTTGACAAGGACATGTACATCTTCTCCATCTCAAGTTGCTGTATTAAAGTTATGTGCACTTTTTGGTGCATGTAGCCTCAATTGCCACATGAAGATAAAATGAACAACTCTACATCAACATAACATTGGCGGATGTGATCACTTATGTTAGCAAATATATAATATCATTACACATGTCAACATCATGATGACGTCATCGTACGTGCCAGCATACTTAGCCAAGAAGTATATGATGTCATTGCACTTGTTAGCAAACCAGATGATGTCACCGCACGTGTCAACATAATTAGCCAAGAAGTATATGATGTCATCACTTATGTCAGTAAATATATGATGTTAGCGCTTAGGTCATCGTCTTTCTTGGACATCAAGTAATGAGAATATACGATGTTAGCTCTTACGTCATCGTCTTTCTTGGACATCAAGTAATTAGTTGTAAAGTTGAACTTTACAATTTGAATTGAGTTATAACCCTAATTGCAAACAACTTACCATGTGGACATCCCTAGAACACACAACAAATTAATCAAGAGGCGAATCTTTTCCTCAATGAGCTATGCATTGATTTCCATAAGAATGGATTGTTGTCTAATGTAACAGCCCAAAAATTCATAATTGTAAAAATGAGAGATTTTTAAAACTTTTGTATAATGTCTCTTGTTGTTCGTTTGCCTACATTTTTGGGATTTGCTTGAGGACGTTTTGCATCTCTTCTATTCTCATGATTTTAACTACTGTCCTGTCAATTTGTCTTTTCTCAAGTCTTCATAGTTTGTTTTCCTTTTTCCCTATACCTACTTTGGCTAAAGTATTGATTAGCCTAGGGTCTGATACAACCCAACCGGCTCCCGTACGTTCCTTCTCCTATTTCCCTGACCCACGGCTGGTCAAGCCAATGCAGCCAGACCTCTAGCCGTAGGTTGGAGCGGTTGGGTCTCCCCCATTTTACGAGCACCAAGTGCGGCCGGGAGTGCACAAGGGCAGAAGCCATCAATCCGCCATTAATGACTATCACAACATCTACACTGTGCTGCCACTCCATCAACAGCACTAGCCATACCTCCCTGTCGGGCTGAGCAAAAGTGCTTATATCTAGCTGCTCCGAGACCTCATGGCTTTTCTTCGCCATTCCAGTGCTACCCTCATTTTCTTCTTCCCCCAAGTGAACTTGAGCTCCAAAACAAGTTCAAGCGCTCGTCTCTGTCGAGCGCCACACCATCGCAGCCTTTACCATTGACGCCCATCGGATACTCCAAGACCTCCTTGGCGGGCTCTTTATCTGCTTCCAAGGAACAACCTTGAAGATCGAAGACCACCTCCTCCCCTCAAGCTACTTGCAGCACGGAGCTTCTCCCCTTGTTGTGATCTACCCTCGCCAGCTGCCTTCGACTAACTCATTTCCCAGCCCGCATCGGTAAGTTCCTAGTGGCTGGGTGCTTTTCCTAGTTCGAGCCGCCTTGTTCTCTTTTTGGATTTTCCTTTGGTACTTCCTTTGGCTTCTCCGCTAGTTCATTCGATTGCATCAAATCAGTCGAAGACTTCTCGTAACATTTTGGGTTTTACCAAGTCTCTTTGAATTTTCGAGTAAAAAGAAACATCTAGTTTTGATGAGAGTTCAAAGCTCAGCTTGAGATTCTAAAAAGAGCTTTAAAACGACTAAATCCAACCTCAACTAAATCTCATCTTGGTTTTCCGCGAGTCTGTTGAAATCCTCGCCTCCCTCCTTGCACAGCCTTCCCATTTTACAAAGACCACCCTCTTAGCCGCGACCTCCCCTATTACAAAGGCCACCTCAGGTGGACCTCCCATTTTACAAAGACCTCCCATCCTTTTTGCAAAGACCACCTTTTTGGTCTTTTGCAAAGACCACCCTCACAACCTCCCCTGGTTGTAGCCCTCACACGACCTCTCAGGTCGCAACACTTCCACGACCTCCCACGGGTCTTAACACTTTTAAGACCTCCCCATGGTCGATACTTTTGCGACCTTCACCAGAACATCTTTGTAACACCCCACGACCTCCCTGGTTGTAACATCTTCATGACCCCCCCGGGGGTCGTGACGCTCACACATCCCCTAGTCGCAACACTCACAGGACCTCCTTAGCATTCATTTTGACTGTCAGTACCTCCTTGGCGTTCATCTTAATCGTCAGGACCCTCGTTGAATTCATCCTGACCGTCTGGACCTCATATGCGTTCATCTAGACCGTCAAGACCTCCCTTGGTTCCATCTTGACCGTCGGGACCTCTTTTGCAATCATCTTAACGGTCTAGACCTCCATTTGCTTAGATCTAAGGGTACAAACCTCCCTTCATTTAGATCTAACAGCCCAAACCTTCCCTTCACTTGGATCTAAGGGTACAGACTTCCCTTCATTTAGATCTAACGGCCTACACCTCCCCTTGATTGGATCTAGCGGTCCAGACCTCCCCTCGATTGGATCTAGCGATCCAAACCACCCCTCGAATGGATCTAACAGTCCAAACCTCCCCTCATTGAGATCTAAGGGTCCAGATCTCTCTTCATTTAGATATAAGGTTCCAGATCTCCTTTCATTTAGATCTAATGCTCCAGATCTCTCTTCGTTTAGATCTAAGGTTCCAGATCTCCTTTCATTTTGATCTAAGGGTCCAGATCTCTCTTCGTTTAGATATAAGGGTCCAGACCTCCTTTCGTTGATCTAAGGGTCAAGACCTCCCTTCGTTTTGATCTAACGGTGCAGATCTCTCTCGATTAGATCTGAGGGTTTAGACCTCCCTCTCGTTAGATCTTCCTCTTGATCTTTTTGCAAAGACCACCATCTTGATCTTTTTTTTGCGAAGACCACCCTCATGGTCCATGACCTTTCTTAGTCTTAGCACTCTCACGACCTCTCCTAGCTACAAGGATTCTAGGACCTCCCCTGATACAATGATTCCAGGACCTCCCCTGATGCAGTAATTCCAGGATCTTCTCTGGTACAATGATTCTAGGACCTCCACTGGTACAATAATTCCAGGATCTCCCCTGGTACAGTAATTCAGGACCTCCCATGATACAATAATTCCAGGACCTCCTCTGGTATAGTGATTCTAGGACCTCTCTGGGTACAGTAATTCCAGGACCACCCCAAATCATAGTACATCCACGACCTCCTTGTCGTATCCTTCTTGAAACAAAGTAGTTTCTACGACCACCACAGATTCGACAACCACTGAGTTTTCAACTATGTTGGTCTCGTATTTCTAAAGCTATGCTTTTGCATTATTTGGAGTTCTTTGCACATTTGAAAGCAATTTGAGTTGGAATATCTGCTTATTTGTCTTTTCGATTGTTTTGCAATTATAGAAGTTAAGGCGACCAAAGAACCTGTTCATTGGCTAGGATCCTAATCAGCAGCACTCTGAACAAGGCGAGTCAATCCTTTGACCATGTTGCACCCACTTTTTGCAAATTATGTTTCTTTAAATTATGAAACTGCATTGCTATGTTTTATCAAGCTAAGTTGGTCTAGATCATAGTTAATGCTTTAACAAATACTTGTGTATAAATTTTCAACCCTTGAACTTGGACATTATCCTTTGTCACCCTAGACTTAATGGATTACCTGCTAGTTAATAAGCCTGTATCTAAGCGTCATGCTTAGCCTTGCTTAGATACAATGTCATGTGGGCATTAAATTGCTCAACCACAATCCTTAAAAACTTTAGAAAATGATTTGGGCAGTAAGGCTGGGAGCCTAGCTGGTATGTTGAGGTAAATGATATTTTCAAAACAATAAAACCTGAAAAACTATTTCGACTGGGGCGACTGGAAAGAATGGCTGGTGCTTGGGGCACGAGAAGTGGTTGGTATGTGGATGTGCCGCCCTGGTCAAGTAAGGACCGAATCTTGTGATGACCTCTCATGCAAAAACAGTACAACCACAAGTCTATTATGGGTATGACCTGGCCGACTAATTTACTCGCCTCGACGAGATCGTAGTTGGGATGATTATGTAGATAGTCGGGAGAACGAAGCCACAAGAACCGCATTGCACAAGAGGGGCCTCCCGAAGAGCCTCGGGAGTGGGCTCAGGGCGGTGGAAACCTTAGTGAATGGATGGAGTGCGTTGAAGTTGAGCATTGTAAAGGCCTTGTGGTAATCTCCCCTTGATTCGCATGTCCAAGAAAATGTGTGAATATATTAAGGCGATTACCTCTTGTGGGTAAAGTGTGCGAACTCTGCAGAGTAAGAAAACTATCATGATAGCCGTTCTCACGGTCAAGAATGGTACTGAGAACTTGCTGGATATAGCTTTCGTTTTCACAAAAACCAGATGAAAAGGGAAGGCTGGGGTGAGACCCCAGGGATTTGAGAAAGGCCTGGTCGGAGACCAGTGGTAAATACGGGATAACCCGAGTATAGGAAGTGGGACTTCCACTAGTACTTTTCAAAAGAAAACTCATTTATGAAAACAGATTTGTTAAAATGCTAAGTCTTAGGATTTACTACTACTCATCTATTCCAAACTTGGCTTTGTGCAAATAAAATAACTCTAAAGCTTCCCTTGATTAGCCTTGCATCTATAAGAACTGTATTGTGGGTTGGCTCGCGAGTACGGTTGTGTACTCAGGCTCTGCCAATATATTCTTTTCAGACCTGAATGATCAAGACCCCTTCCAGTACTTCACGGAGGATGAACCAGATGGTGGTGAAGATAACGAAGCTTAGGTCGGGACCCTCAGTCGCTTGCCTGTGGGCAAAGTGAATGGATCCACTATGGTGTATTTTGCTTCCATACCTGTTTTGCTTCCACACTCTAGCTTTTGTAAAACTCATGCCTAAGTGGCGCTTTTGTAAACAATTGGCCGCACGGCTGGATAATTATGTAATATATTATGGGCTTGCACTGTTCATATCAAGTATTACGCATATTGAGTAAGATTCACGATCAGTTTGTGCACCACTACCCGATGCCTCACGACCACTCCTAGATGCTCTAAGACCTCCACCAGATGCCTCACGACCACCCCTAAATAGTCTAAGACCACTACCCGATGCCTCACGACCACTCCGAAATGCTCTAAGACCTCCATCAGATGTCTCACGACCACCCCTAGATGGTTTATGACCACTACTAGGAGGCCCACGACCACCCTATATGGTCTAAAGATTACCTCCGGATGTCTCAGGACATCCTGTACTCTTTTTGGTCGCACCCCAGGACCTCCTCCTCGGGACTTCCTTAGGACCTCCTGTACTCCTTTTTGGGTGTATCCTTAGGACCTCCTCAAGACCTCCTATGCCTTTTGTTGCATCCCCAAGACCTCCCTAGAACATCTCTATTGAGTTCATCAGGACCTCCCCAGGACAACTCTACAGTATTCCTCAAGACCTCCCATAGCCTCCAGGATCTCTTTAAGACCTCCCATGACCTCCTCGTGAAATACAGGACTACCTAGGACCTCTCTCGATCACCTTAAGACCTCCTAGGACCTCCCTCGACCTCCTCGCAGGACCTTCACAGGACCTTCTCAGGGTCACTCAAGACCTCCCTGGGATCACCATAAGACCGTACTAGGACTTCTTTAAGACGCTTCTAAATTGCTATTTTGACCAAATATGGCCGTGTCTACGAACCAACACATGCGTCCGCGTGGAGCTTCTGCAGGTAAACGCTTGAGCAAACATGGTATTCTGTGTGTGTGTGTCAGCTATTGATCCAGGGAATGACATAGTATACACAGGAGACCCCAAGTTCCAAAATTGGAGTCTGACATCTAATGCCTCTACTTTACTTGTTATAAGGTTTTATGAAGAAGAAGTTTTGGAGGCAGAGGAAAATATACAATTACAACTTCAAGAACAAAGAAAACACGAAGAAATAGTCGAAAATCAGCATAGGAAGAAGCAAACACCGGTCTGACCAAGAGGAAATCAATCCCAATTTAATTGGCGTCGAAAGGCGTGCTAGCAACTAGCTTGCTTGCTACACAGAGTGCATTGCATCTAGTTTGAACACTGCAACAACCGTCGTATTGTAGCACCAACACAAAAGGCTATATAAGGAGGGATACCCCTTCGTATGTAACTCATGTTGAAAATTTCAGAAATCAATTCTTGTTCTAGAGTTTGTGTGAGATAAAATTACACCCCCATAGAATTGAGAATTATCTGAGTGTTCTTCTTCGTCGTTCTTGTGGTTACTTCGCCAATTGCTATAACACATTTAGTCCACGTGAGTGAGTAGACAAAGGATTGAAGCATGTGGTTAGGTGAATCGAGTGCCACAAGTTGTTGTAGTAGAGATGGTGGTTGGCGGTGTCATTCATCAGGTGATTTTTAAAAAAAAATATTATTTTCAAAGAAATTTACAAAAATAAATAGTCAAAAAAATTACAAAACTAGGCTACTATTGCCATTTGAAATGACGAAATTGTCTTGTCGCCATTCCAAATGGCGACAATAGCCTAGGCAGTGGCGACAGTAGCCCAAAACAGTGCAAAGAGGTCCATGTCACTAGTTGAAATGGCGATATGGCCCTATCACCACTCCAACTGACAACAGGATTCTGTCCCCATTTCAAATGGCGACAGGAATCCCCCGTTTAAATTTTTTTACTATTAAAATTTAGGATAATCATCATTTCAAATGGAGATAGGGATTCCACAAGTCCCTAAATTTTTTAATATTAAAATTTTAGGAAATCGTCAATTCAAAGGGTGATAAGGATCCCGCAAGTCCCTAAATTTAGAAAAATCATCATTTGGAATGGCGATAGGGATCCCGCAAGTATCTGTCGCCATTCCAAATGGCATTACAATCTACCCTATAAAAGACCCCAAAATTTTGGCATAACTCACTTTTATTCAAAAAAAAAAGAGAAAGAGGGGAGGGAAGGGAGAGGAGGAGAGAAGCTAGCGAAGCTCGTCCGATCGTCCACCTTTCAGGTAATTTTTTTTATCGAATGGATTACATAGTTTTAGATGTATGGTTATGTAGTGTAGTATGTTATACATAATCTTTTTCAGTGGGTGGTTTAGTTTTAGATATGTGGTTAATCGTGGAAATCTTGTTTACGGTGCAGTACATCAAATATGTCGGACGCCACCAATTTCAAAATTTACTACGGTCAGGGGGCTATTCTTGAGGGTCCCGAGGGGATTGGTTTGTGTTATTTCCAATCGGTGACCATGACCCTGACAAGACCAAAGCAGCGTACATGGGGCACCGTGATGCGGTGGTTGTTTCACACATTTAATTTGGATCATGTTGTGTATGATCTGAGATTGAGTTGCCTTACCAACCGAGTACCACAGGGCACATATTGGGAGTTAGTGCAACTCAAGGGAACAAGGTCATGACAGTCGTATGTACGCAGGGCGAGGGAGGAGCGGTGAGATTTGGTCCTTCTAGCTTAGGCATATGCCAGGGCCACTCCTGCATTAACGGCTAAACAAGAAGGAGGTGATGATGCCGAAGAAGAAGTTGGGGACTCCAGCCACAGCACGACGCACACAATGGGCGAAGAAGGTCTGGGAGTTGATGATGTTGTCGATGAAGACCGTGTGGAAGGTGCTCCTAGTCGGGCAAGCTAGTGGGCTTGCTGACGAGGGTGAGGAGCTGGAAGCCCTAGTCCAAATGATAGATCTCAAAGACCAAGACTACATGGTATTGTTAGAAGATGAAGGATTTGACGATGAGGATGCTGTGGAACAACAGGTGGTTCCATCCGAGTGGAACACATACCAGTTCGACAACTTCATCATTAATGAAGGCTCCTGTGTGTCATGGGAGTACGAGCAGAGCGAGGTCAGACAAGGAGCTATGTACAAATGCAAAGAGGTCGTGCAGGAGGCGGTCAAATTCTAAGCCTTGTTAGTGCGGCGTACATTCATAGTCGTCAAGTCTAACCCAAGATACTACGATGTGAAGTGCGACATAGAGGGATGTCTTTGGTGAGTGCACGTATTTGACTTAAGTGGGACACCTACTAGAAACGCTCTATAGTGGTCCCTCATACATGTGTCGTCGCTGAGTTAGTGCAGTCCCACAAGAACCTGTCATCGGGCTTCATCGCGAACATCATGTACATTGAGATCGTGAATAATCTAGATTTTGAGCCACGGTCCATCATTCGGGCTATTGAGGCAAGGTTCCAGTACACAATCAGCTATGCTAAGGCGTGGAGGGAAAAAACAGAAGGCATTGGAATCAATGTTTGATACGTTCGAAGACTCCTACCACAACCTGCTCGGCCAACTTCGGGTCATACGAGACAGGAGTCCCAGTACTCATGTCGTTATTGAAGATTCCACGCATCCGAAGTGGAGCAATAAGAGGGTACTGAAGTGAGCATTCTTCGCCTTTGATCTATGCATCAATGCATTCCGGCACTACCATCCAATCTTATGCGTGGATGGCAAATCCTGGCCGGAAAGTACAAGGGCCAGAAATGACTGCAATAACGACGGACAAGAACAATCAAGTTCTTCACGTGGAATTTACATTCATTGAAAGTGAGAACACGAATAACTGGTTGTAGTTTTTGAGAAATTTGAGGATTTCTGTTGTAAAGGGCCGTTCTAACGTATGTATCATACATGATCGACATGCGGACCTATTGAGTGCAATAACTCAGCTACAATAAGGAGAGAATGAACCACTTCCATGAGTGGATCCGCAGAGCAGGTGGTGCATGAGACACTTGGGTGCAAACTTCTACAAGTAGTTCCGCAACAAGGACTTGATAAACTTATTCATGTGGTTGTGCAACCAGAACTAGCAGCGAAAGTTTGACGCACTCTGGAAGATTCTGGATGAGTGGATCCAGACGCAGAAAAGGGAGGCAGCGAAAAAGGCCGTTACAAGCGCTGATCAGGCCCCCGAAGCATTACCACAGCTACCCACAGATGGTCCTAGTATGGCAAGGAAGACGGGGGCATAGGTGAAATGCTTCTCGGACTGGATTGGGCATGAGCCTAAGGAGAAGCGGTCCCTACTACATGATAGGGGTGGTGCTTGATATGGTGTCGTGACAGCCAATCTAGCCGAGGTGTACAATTGAGTCATGCGCGACGCTAGGTGCCTCAATTTAGTTGGTATTATGGAGACAATTCTCCGCGGTACTACAAATTACTTTGTTGACAAAAGCAACAACGTGGTCGAGCGGTGGCTCAATTTGGGTGGCTGGACCGACCGGAGGTGTCGAGCTCGGGTGCCATCGAGGCGGCAATAAGCTTCGGGCTCGAGCGGCGTCGGAGTGGCGGCGTCGCGTCGGGGGAGCAGGCGATGTCGGGATGCAGCGTCGTGTTAGGCGGCGGTGGCAGCAGTGAGAGCGGCGGCGACTGCGTTTGACAATGATGTGGCAGTGGAAGAGCGGAAGAGCTAGGTTAGTAACCTTGCTCTGATACCATGTTATGAATATTGTGTGTATATTTAAGATGACCCAATGGACAATATATATAGGGAGTACAAAGGGGGTTGCCATATACAGATAAGGAAATACAAAAGAGTCCTACTCTAACATTAGAAACCAGAAGAGTGCCCACTCACCACCATAGCGACAGGCAATAGTCTGCATGAAAGAAAGAAACACAAATTGCATCAATTCCTTAAATACAGGAAATTAACAACCCAAGATCATCAGAAAGATTGAATTCTTCACAGGATACACACATGGGGAGTCGCCTAGATGGCGTTCGTGAGGTCAATGTGCCAGACGTTGCGGTAGCTCTGCCGGAGTTGCACCTTGTCCATGTATGCCTTTGATGCCGCCATCTTGCCACGTGCACGCACCCGATGCGCCCGGGCGTGAGGACGGGGGGCGGCCACTAGGCGGGAGGAGGGGGCAGGAGGAGAGGAGTGAGGATCTGGAGGGACAACTGGGAGAGCGCCTTGGGGAGGAGGGACGAGGCCCGTGCGGCTGTTGGTTGGTGCTGGCGGAGCTATAGGCGGTGGCGGACGCCGCCTTGCAGAGGGCGAGGAGGAGGGAGAGGAAGGGGAGTAGGGAGAAGAGGGAGAGGAGCAGGAGGCAGGGGCGAGAAGAAGGTGGAGGTACGCGATGGCCGCCGGAGGGGGTGCGCAAAGAGGGAGGAGGCAGGGGAAGAGGGAGGCGTATGGGGCGGCGAAGAGAGGAATGCGAGGGAGAGGGGCGGGGAGGTGGCGGCGGAGGAGGAGCGGTGGTGGAGGGCGACGAGATCGGAGAGGAAGGCGAGTGCAGGAGGGATTAGGAGTCAAGAAAGGAGATTTGAGATTGGGGAGAAGGTGACTGCGGGAGGGTGGCGGCTGAATGGTTGATGGAGTGATGGCCGAATGAGAGGCTTTGTGAATTAGGGTTTCCTCGGGCCCACCTGTCAGTGTGGGTTGGTGGGTAAACGAGCGTCGCGGGCACAGGTGGAGCTCATCCATGCCGCGCCCGTTTACCCGATGGGCAGAAGATTGCCCTATTTCTATGTCCATAGGTAAATAAAGCCCCCCATGCCCGGCTCCATTAGAGTATTTACCCGCGGGCACACGAGTAATCGGACACAATTGCCAATTTGCCATCCCTAATCAGACGAAATTGTTGAGACTTCTGTATGTCTCTTGTCTCTATTTCTTCTGTTGCAACCACTGCAAATTAATATTAGCAGAAATGTATTTTAGTATTCCTGCCAAATGGCATATTGAACTACTTCTGTTCTTCCATGCTCAAGGATGTAAATTGTTCTCAGCTAGCAAGACTGAAAAGGTCAGCTCCTAAGGGTGGAGGATCAGCATCTGCCAGTAGGAGAAAGACAGACCTGGCTTCGTTTCAGCGGATCCCGGCGAAGAAAGAAGATGGGGCCAAGAAAGGCCAGCAGCCTCATGTATGTGAAGCATGTCTGCAGTTTTGTCTGCCACTTGTGTTAGTTAGTCTAGTGATGTGTACTTGTGCTACATGTTCCGTAAGCTGCCCTGATTTTCTCAAGATTGGGTTGTCAACTTGTCATGCAGGTTGCCGGGAGGTACGTGGCTATAAGGAGGAGATGAGATCAGTGGCCAAAATGGATGGCTCCTGCAAGCCTGCAATTCGTGTTTCTTTTGAGAATTTGACTGTTGGGTTGACAGGACTTACATAATCGATCTCGTATATTGTTTGCTAATTGACTGCACAATGTGTGTGCTTTTTATTAGATTCTGGTCTCTGCATGACATGTCTCGCATGTATTTGTCTATTGAAAACCTTTAGTTGCTTAATGCTAGATTCCTATCTGAAACTGACTATATTTTCAAGTTCGTCAAAGGAAGCCAATTAGTTTGCAATATTGAAGGAGCAAAGGAAACACTCTTGTGCTGCTGTGACCTGCAAAATGATCACTGTATTGGCTATGTGCCCAGCTGCTGCAATGCTAGTGTGCTACTTCAGTTGTGTGCATGGATTATTTTTAAAGAAGTCTTCAGAGCATCGAAGAGCATCGTCTTCTTCAGTTCTTCAGAGCATCGGTTATTTTGAAAGAAGTCTTCAGAGCTTCGATCACTAACTAGCATATGCATGCATCTCATCGTGGCACAGTAGTTTTCTGACTCCAAGAAGCTCGTTCTGGGATCGCCGCGGCTTCTGCGTCGTGGCGCGGTGGGTCTCCGGCGAGCGGTCACGGTGGTCGGCCTCCGGCGAGGAGCTGCGGCCGAGCGCCGCCGACATGTGGGTCCCACCTAAACCACGGACCCGCGTGCCAGTGGGGGTGATCCCTGGAAACGTACAATGGGACTGAATTTTTTTTAAAATAATATTTTTTAAAAATAAAATTACAAAAATATATAATCGCCTCAAAAAATTACAGAAATGAGTTTCTGTCGCCAGTTGAAATGGCGACAGGAACCTATCGCCATTTCAACTGGCGATAGAAACCCTGTCCGCTCCTGTCACCGGTCCAACTACCTATCGCCATTTGAAATGGCGATAGGAATGTGAATAGATGTTCTGCCGCCATTTCAAATGGCGACAGAACCTATCGCTATTTCAAATGGCGACAAGATGCCATGTATAAAATGCCGAGAAAATCCTTCTAAACCTCATTTTAATTCCGAAAAAACAGAATCGAGAAGGAGAGGAAGAGAAAGAAAGGTAGCGGTTACCGCTCGTTTCGTCATGGAGGAGATAGATTCAGAGAGCAAGTGGATCTAGTAGACCGGTCATCTTGCGTGTACATTTTTCGATTAGAATTAAGTAGATTAGCGAGTAGAATGAAGTAGAATATGGACATAGAATCAAGTAGAATAACGACATAGAATTAAGTAGAATAGATAATTGTACCGAAATTATGTATAGAATTGTAGTGAAAGAGCGACTAGAATGAAGTAGAATTGCGACTAGAATGAAGTAGAATTGCGACATAGAATCGAGTAGAATAGTGACTAGAATGAAGTAGAATTGCGACATAGAATCAAGTAGAATAGCAACATACAATTAAGTATAATGTCCAGTAGAATTAAGTACAATAACGAATAGAATCAAGTAGAATAACGACTAGAATGAAGTAGACTAGCGACATAGAATCAAGTAGAATAGAAATTATGTATTACATTATATTTATGGAAATTTGTACATGATGTCAAATTATGTAGAATAACAACATAGAATTAAGTATAATATCCAAGAGAATTAAGTACAATAACGACTAGAATCAAGTAGAATTGCGACTAGAATGAAGTAGAATTGCGACATAGAATCAAGTAAAATAGCGACGTAGTGTAGTTCATCGTATATTATTTGAGATGTGTATAGTGTAGTTCATCGCACATGTTTCAGTACTTTTTACAATGTATGCACTTAATTTGTAGATATGGCGACGAGGCCAAGATGAATTGCTTGACCCGGTGATTGATGCACATCACCGTAGCCGCCTCAAGATCAGGCTCCCAAGCAGGCGAGGCGCCGATTGAGCTTGGCGCTGCTTTTGCCGCACGCCTATGAGGGCATGGAGGTCGCACGCAGATCGATTCCGAGGTACGATAGTTTTAATACACTCAATCGCAGATGACTACTTTTGCGGTATTCACGCTATTCTTAATTGTTTTGACGCAGTTGAGAGCGGCAGCATCCTTGCACTAGCTAGGATGGTGGAGGCGACTTTGAGGATGATCAGACCGTGGTGGTGGTCATACGCCTAGGCGTTCTCGACGACGGGCGCCGACGGCGTTGGTTGACCGCCGAGGCTAGAGATGCACACGCTCCACCTTCCGCAGGAGATGACGCCGACGCCGCAGACGTGAGCTTCTCGCCGGGTTGTTATGCGCAGCCGCCCCGGCAACAGACGACGCCTCGGACACCTTCGTGCCACCGTGTATGACCACCTTGCTTGCTTTATGAACGTAATGCTTGTTTCTTTGAAACCCCGATAGTTACTAACGGCAATCTTCTATCAGTCCCGAGCTCCACCATCACGCAAGTGGGTACGCGGTCGTCAAGATGTCTCCGGGCGGCGCAGTATGACCGCCTTGGGATGATTACGTTTTTTTGTTTTCGGTATGATTACGTTTGTAACATAATACTTCACAGAATACCTTGGGCGGACGATTCATTTCCGGACGACGAGACAAACCTATCGGTACCTCTCGATTTCTTCTTCGATGACCGTGGACGCCTCGCTCAACTTGGAGGCTTCTCACCGCAAAGTGCTCCGCCACCGACACAACACACACAGGAGGAGGAGGCCCCTCATGACACCACCCCGGACTACTCGTCTTGGTTGGCTACCATCCCGCTGAACCTCTCACATACTCTGACCGTCGCAGTAGAGGCCGAGGCGACACGTGAGCGTGTGCCTAAGAGGGCCGCCAAGAGATATTTGGTCCTTCAAATATCACCATACCATGTAAATATTAATATATGAACAACTCTTATTATGCTAGTCTCATGTTTCCAAATCTCTTTTTAGTAGCATGTTTCAGATTCCATTCTTCCGTGTTATTCACATCATCGTAATATCACTTAGCTTCAGATTTACGAATAATTAATATCTCAAACGCCCTCGTAAAATTCTACTGAAATTCAATCGCACTAGAACAACATACTGATCATTATAAATTGTTATTATGTAGATTAATAGATTTTGTACCGTTAAAATTTTATAAAAATCAAGTATGTAAAGTGGACTTGCAAATTAGGGTTGGAGAGGATTGTCGCCATTTCAACTGGCGGCAAGCAACCTATCGTCATTGAAATGGCGACAAGAACCTATCGCCATTTCAAATGGCGATAGTAGTGGACCGATGATGAGTGAGCGACGGTGGTTTCTATCGCCGGTTGAAATGGCGATAGGTTTCGCCGCCATTTTAACCTGGCGATGCGAACTCATTTCGTAATTTTTGGGCGATTATATATTTTTGTAATTTTGTTTTAAAAAATTATTAAAAAATTACAATGGGACCGACCCGCCCTTGGGTATTTGATAACCGTTCGATCGCTAGTGTGCGGCTCAGATTGAGGAGGGTCTAGTGGAAGAGGAAGTTTTGCGTTGGGGACCCTCGTCTTACTTTGTATTGCCAATTAATTCACCCATGTCAGGATCGCAGATCTTAATCGCGATCCAAGTTCGATTTATCTGGAACGCTCGATCACTCTTGTGCGGTTCAGATCGAAGAGGGTGACGCGGAGAGAAATGTTTTGCGCAAAGGGATCCTCCTATCATTTCATATTACCATTTGACCCAACTTGGCCGGTCAATTCAACCGTGTACAACGAGCGAGTGAAGAGGAGAGGAGGGCAAAGGACGGCGGCGGCGGCGGCCGGAATGCGGCCGGCGGCGGATTCGGCGTCGGAGATCCAGGAGGAGTGGGAGGAAGGTCGCTTGAGTTGGAAAGGTCAAATCTTGGCTGGACTGTTTAGATACCCTCCAGGTTTTGTTCCTGATTTTTTTCGGACAGGAGCTTAGGTGTGCTCAGCCTCCTAATTCATTGCATTGTCCCGATCAGTTCATCTTTGCGGCGAAAAAGATTTTTTTCTCGTTTCCAGCTTTCCATGATTTGGTTCCAATTAACGGCCATTGGCTATCTGCAATGGAATGGTTGTCCTAGTTCCTGGCCATGTTCTTGGGCTCACCTAAATGTGGAGAAAAGCAATTGCTGCTCGGATTTAGCTGTAAGTTATCGGAGCAGTGCTGCTTTATGTTATGATTCATGACAATAGTAAATGATCCTTGATCCGTGGAAGGTCCACCTTGTTGGATTTTTTGTGGCTTTCAATATTTATTTTGGTTATTGTCTGTTTTAACTCAATGTGGAATTGTTCATATTTATGTATGTGATAGGGAATAAACTGATGTGGAATTTAACTCGACTTGCTAACGACGGCTGTGCTAAAATATGATAGACATATTTATTGAAATCGAGTTCTTTGGAAATATGATAGACATATTTATTGAAATCAGGTGTTGACCCATATGATCATATTGGAATTGATCCCAGTAAACAAGATCATGGCGCATGACTCACACATGTGTGCTAGGGACACGTCGATCATGATTGATGAATTTAATTTAATATGCATTCATATGATTAATCGGATATCCGTCGTGTCGACATGGCGGATAATAGCTGGATTTGTTTTGCGAGGATTAGCTTACAGCCCAAGCCCATGGAAGATGCATTGACCGGCGCATGACTCATCGCTCCCTCTGCTCCGTGCGTAGTCACATGTGTGTTAGGGACTAATATATTTTTAGAATCATAAAACTAGCGTGGCGGCGGCAAGCGGCTCTCCCTCTCCGCTCCATCCTCCGCGCCACCTCCTCCGCGCCCATCTCCTCCGCGCGACAAGGTGCGCTCTCCTCTCTCTCTCGATCCGGTGGCGAGAAAAAGTTGAAATGGTTAGATGTGGCGGTGGTGGTGGGGATTGAAGGTGAGATTCTTTGTTGCTAGTGGGGAGATGTGGCGGTGGTGGTGGGGATTGAAGGTGAAAATTCTTTGTTGTTAGTGGTTGGGGAGATGTGGCGGTGGTGGTCGGAATATATAACATGATTGATGTAGCTCACGGCTAAACTTGAAATATATACTTACGGTCTATATGATTGTACATTGGTAAATGACTCAAAGTCTCAAACTTATCAAGTATCTCATTTTATATTTTTACTATACACACATCACTTTGTAACACCTGGAAGTAGAGTCTATAAATAGTTCCCTACCCTCTAACCTCATTTTGCAATTGTGAGCGGCACCACGGAAAAACAGAGGAATAGAGGGTAGACCGAATAGTCTCCACAAAATCAATCTAGGGTTTTGAGAAAACCTAACACACCTCTGTATGCTAATTGACTGCCGATGGATGCCTCAATGCCACATTTGGACTTGCATGCTGGTAAATGCTAAGTGCATAGATTCCGCATTGTTAACTTGTAAGACTTTTATTTGTCTATCTGAATATTTGTATGTGCTTAATGCTATTTGTCTATATGAACTGATGTAACTGCTTAATGTTCATATGCCTATACGAATGGCTCTAATTGGTTCTGTTTACCTATCTCATTTGCAGCCTGAGCTACCTATTTTATGTTTGTAATTGCTTTATGTTGCGTTGTATCTTATGCCTTTTTGGTGCCCTATGTCAAGCTTGTTCTCACACTGATGCTCACTGCATAACAAGGTCTGGCTGTATTATGTCAGTAGTTTTGAGCTACCATATTGCTTGTATGGGTTGGGGTCATGGTCTCATGGACTGGCCACACATACTTGCCTGCAGAAATCGTCAGGTGCAGGCTGATTTTACAGCACTTAAAACAAATATGGCCTAGTGTTGTGCAGACTTTATGATGAACTACGTGCAAAATTGCTTTGTCAACAGAACATAAAGTGTAGAAATATTATATTATCAAGTTCGCAAAACAAAATCAATTCGTGCTATTGTAGAAAATAATTTATATGCTGCTATGAGCTATAAATTGAACACTATATTTGCTCAGCTACTCACGGCCTTCATTTCGTCAAAGTATTTCAACATATCAAAATGGCATTGGTGTTCTTGTCTGCCACCCAATAATCTAGAAGGTCCTCTTCAGTCGTGTATTCTTTCATTGTAATGCAGTAGTTTAAATCCAAAAACTCATTCTGGGATTGATGTGGCATCTACTTCCCTTTATTTTGTAATTTCTCCACCATCATTAATAGTTGCAATATCGGTCATTATCTTCTTCTTGGATCTAGACCTTTTCTTCTTGTGTCTTTTGTTTTGCTGTTGTGTTCCATCATCGTTTACAGACATCTTGGGCTTCACATCAGCAGCACCAGCCATCTCTTCCACAGCTTGTTTTGATCTGTTTTGATTGGCATCACTTGAGCTTTCTTTGGAGATCTTTTCCAAGTCGCCATCAGTATTGCTTTGATTCTTAGTTTCATCAGCAGCTTTACCATTTTCCTTCTCCAGCAGTTTATTGTATCTGACGCGGTCACTGTCCTGGTCTAGGGAGTGCTGTGACAGTTCTATCCCATCTAGTTCTTCTCCTTGGCTGCCTACTCGATTGTTAGTAAAATTTTCTTTGTTCCGCC
The DNA here is from genome assembly GCA_036346405.1 of Phyllostachys edulis. Taxonomy (NCBI): domain Eukaryota; kingdom Viridiplantae; phylum Streptophyta; class Magnoliopsida; order Poales; family Poaceae; genus Phyllostachys; species Phyllostachys edulis. Next base: position 11,606,859 of record CM070560.1, on the reverse strand, counting down.
GAGGAAATTCAGACTTCCTTGAATGACTTTCTCCATAAACAACATCACTTGTCTTATCTTGTAAGCCATCATCTTCCATGCTATTTGTGGATTTCATCTGCTTATGTTCCAAAGATCTGTCTTTTTGGTGTTTGCTTTCTGTAACTGTGGTATTGCCAGAACTCTTTACTTCTGCTGTAGCGGGTATCGCGCCACTGGAGTTTGTAGCCTTTTCGACTACCGCAATGTCAGGTGTTGCGTTTGCATTGTTCTTTTGCACAGGAGTGCTCTTACTAGTTACGCCGTTTGGCCCCTTTCTGTCTGTTATCTTGTAATCTTGGAACCTGATCTTGATCTCTTCGAGCTCGGCTTCCTTGCGCTGCAGGAGTTCCATCAGAGCTGCCATATGGTCAGGGTTTGTACGTGCTGCTTTCTCTTCCATTTGGTTGATGCAGCTGTGTTTCTCTGTGAGAGCTGCTTCCAGTTCTTTCTGAGTGTTCTTAAGATTTGTGGCCGTGACTTCCAGTCCCTTGAGCTTTGTTTTCAGGTCTGTCTTCTGAGTTCTTAGGGAAGATGTTGTGGCTTTCAGTTCTTCTACCTTCCTCTTCATCTCTTTGTTAATTGCCTTTTCTTTCTGGGAAATGGGAAGAATAATATAGCAACATTTGGTTAGTTAATTTTTTTGTTTAATTGGAAAATCACACATAAAAAAATAGAGAAGCTGACCAAGTGATTTTGAATGTGTAATAACATAAAGAATCAAAGAAAAATATGGAAATTTAAGTATTTTTCTGCTATAGATGTGGTACTACTTACAATCTATACAAACAACTCATATATAATAGCTCGTAATAGCTAGTCTCTCAGTAGCAAAGTAAATGATGTTTCGGAACACTATATTCACAGATCCATATACCTGGTTAGCGCTGGCAAAAAAAATGGCAGTTTTTGAAAATTTAATTGGTTAGGAATTTTAAAGCCAACTGCTACTTATGAACGATTTTCCTTATTCTGATCAAGTTTTGCAATACTTTTGCTTGTCAATTCAAATTGCATGTTATTGTTGGAGAAAAGGCTAGTGGTGCAAAACTCTTGAGTTACCAGGTTTTGCTAGATCTTGGACAAAAATCAATTGTTCTCTGGCTAAGTTGAAATTAACACTGACCAGCACAATGTTGCGTCAGGTATTCAATTATTGGATCAAAACCGATTACCTAGTGGTTACTCTTTCCCAAAATCCTGTATGTGTTATGTTCATGGGTTGGGAGGTAATGCAAATTTTGGCTTAATTTGGTTCATAATATGCTTGCAGTCTGCAGCCCAAAGTTTTCCAGCAAATGTTGTCAACATGCAAGTTTTTGTATGAGTGTTCTGTGTTCATAAATACCAATGCATGTTCAGATTCCAAAATGTACTACTTGACAACTTTAAACAGTGTCACTTGTGCAGTGAATATTGGTTTTTAGAAAAAAGGTACTGACTGTTGTAGTTAAGGTTTTGTAATCATGGGCAATATGTTGCATTTTTTTTAGGAGTGCATCCTCTCAAAAAACAAAGACAGACCCTATACCACCAGTTGTTACTAATAGGTTGGTACAAATCATCCTCTTCAACCAAACAATTGCTTTAAGACTGCAATTTTCTGTTGCTGTGGAACCATTTTTCTTCCACCTCCTACTTACAAACAAAACAACAACTGAAATAGCTGCAGTTTGTGTGACAATCTAGCACAGAAACAAACATGCAAGTTCCAAGACACTGAGCAATGCAGGTAAATAGAAGCCATGATCCATGAGACCATGACCGTACCTGGAGGAAGATCTGGAGGGAGACGATCTGCCGGTCGCGCTCCTGGAGATGCACAACAAAGGCACGGCGCTCCCTCACCTTGTGCAGGACGACAACGCTCAGCGCGGCGGCGGCGAGGGCCAGCAGTAGCAGCAGCGCGTATGGGAGCCTTTTGCCGGCGCTGGCCGTGCCATAGCCTTTTGATCTGTACTTGCTCCCATCCATCTCCTACTCCTACCTGTGTACAATGCACTTGCTCTTGTTTACACCACTCCCTCTTCTTCCTTGCAGGATCTTGGCCTTGCTTGTTGCAGCAATGTGAGGGAACTGGAGCTGCAGCTACAGCTTCTTGGGTTGCTTGGGTTTTGGTGGTGGGACTTTGGAGACTGTCTTGTGCATGGAGGAGGGGACACAGATGAGGCTTTGAGGTGATGCACTCATATGCTAATGCACAATTGCACACGACATTGAAGTACTAGTAGTCTAATTTTTTTTGAGCCATGGAATCAATTAATAAGATGATGAGCCATTGACTTACAATCACTAGAGATGATTGACTGCAGGGAATAAAATGACTACTGACAATCCATGGAGGGACTGCACATGCTTTGGACCGTCTAATCGCACATCGGACGGTCCAGACTGAGCATATGGAAGGTTCAAGCGTGTGCGAAAAATTGCCAATTTCTTGTATGACGATTGATTGGATGATTGGAACTTTGGAAGTGTCAAAGCGACGGTTTTTGCGGCAATGTAATTTCTTCTCCAGTTTCAGACCATCTAAATTTCTGAAGTTAACATCGATGATAAGATGGCAATAAATGAGATTCTTCTTCTATGCTTCTCAGATCTCCAGGCAAAGACCACCTCAATATGAATAATCTATTCATGGAGCAGCAGCACGGTTAGTGCTCCACCATGCAGGACCGACTATCTTAGGCCTAGCTAGGCTCCATCAAAGGACGTGTGAAATGTTAACTAATGGATGCAAAGCCCATGGCTAGCTACTCCCAAAGTCCAAATGGGAATTGGCAAGAAGAAAAGAGCACACTTGGTAGTAGTACTAGCTTATAGCCAGCCATGTGATTGTGGTGCGAAATTTTTTACTGTACTTTTGACAAGATGGCATGGTAACTCCAGATGCAGCATGTGCTGGCTGGATTTAGAGATGGGTAGTAAATTACAGAGCAAACAGTTGAATGGAACATGTCAGAAAAAAAATGGTCATCATGGAATGAAAAGCGTTGGTTGGAGTCTGCAATGGAAGGTGAATTCATGCATGCACGGCGAGATATCCTAGCTGGATGATGGGCTGCACGTCGACGCTGCATGCCTCGATGGATCATTGCACCTGTGCTGTGCAATCTTACCTCCACCTTCTGCAGGCCATTTGATCAGAGCTAGTTATCGAAATCAAGCAGCTAGTTAAGCACGACAAATTATCTATTGCCGATTTGTATAGCAATCAGCTGCAGGTAGATGAGTCATCATCAGACCGCAGGGTGAATTCAGTTGCCCGCTCGACCAGAAAATATGCGGCAGATGATGCATGGATGGAATAATGTACAGATTGATTAAACAGCCCGGCGAAATTACAGCAAAAAACGGCGGTTATCAGACTTACCGGGATCGGCCAAAACAAAATTCGTTTTAGTTTGAATCGAATAGAATGGAAAGCTCTTTGATCCTTAATTTTGGAATTTAAAATTCAAATTTGGATTGAAATTTTCGGGCAAAAACTCACCGAAAAAATCTGGTAACCGGCGTCTATCGGATGTATCGCTGGCCTCCGGTAAAATTTTAAAAAAGATATAGTTTTCCCTGTTGCATGCTATAGGGTCACGGGCCATCACAAGTACTGATCACAACGAGCCAGATAACATACACAAATTGTTTCACAACATTTCCACTGAGCCTTGAATCAAAGCAACACATAAAGCACGACCATAAGAAAACCAGTTTGTGCTAAACAAGTTGCAAACAACATGAATTCCATCAGAGTATTATTTATTAACTGACACTTAAGTTGGAACATGCCAAGCAGAGTCTCCCTCAGCCGCCTTGAGCAGTGAACTTAATGAGATGATGATGACGACGACGACTGCGCAAAATAATAAGAATCCATAAGTTCCCAACAAGGCAAATGATTCCAAGTTTTTTCCCTTTCTTTTTGGCTTTAAAAGCACTACGTCAGTTTATTGCTGGACATTATCAAACAAGCATTGCTGCACATAAAGGCCAGTTATAACATTTCCTCAGGCCTTTCCCAATCCCACATGCCAGATAACTGTATGTATTGCATTTATGTTTCACACGGAAAATCCCACATGCCAGATAACTGTATGTATTGCATCTATGTTTCACACGGAAAAAAGGAGCACGTCATAATAATATGATACATGTGACAATGAACTTAGCTGGCTGATCAAGAACTGGCAAGACAACATATTTTATCAACGAGTTGATACCTCTGTGGTTTCTGCTATTCAGGCATGCACATAAATATTACATGAGCTGATATCCCTCACTAACTGATGCACTGTATAATGATGATATTCAAATGATAATGCAACACTAAACACTTATAGATGTGCCTTTGTGACTAGTCTACCTGTCAAAAGGTGCCTATAAATGTAAGTGGACAGGGAGATATGCAACATGGCATTTCAGTTTGCTTGCAAGCAGCAACATTTCTTCTAATTTGGTTTCCACATTCTCAAAAGCAAAACAAGTGAAAGAAAAAGAGAAGAGATTAAAGAGAAAAGAACATCCAGGTGTAAGATGGGTGGGCCAACAGATTGTTGACAAGCACAGGAATCAGGCGGTAGAAGCTTTTCAACTCATTGACAAAATGGGTTCAAGCATACATTTTTATTACACCAAGTGAACACAACATGGTCAGATGGTAATACCTCGTGCTCATCTCCATGACCATGAGAGTGATCGTCATGCCCATCCCAGGGATGACGCAAACCCTATAACCATTAATATTATTAAACACGGATCAAAGTAAATCAAGAAGAAGTGTAGAGTGGAAGTAACAAAATCGAAAGAGAACATTACCAAGAGCACAGCACCATCCTGCTTAGCCCTGTAGAAAACCCAAAACCTGCACACAGCAAAGTCTGGTTATGATTGTAGAATTGTGCCAAAATCATGTTCCCAGAATAATTGGACCATCGTTATGGTTCCATTTACTCTAATGGAAATCGGGGTATCCCTGCTTGGAAAAAAAAAGAGAATAATTGAACCTGAATATATCGGTAACAGCGATCATACTTGGGTATGATTAAAATCAAATAATTTAAATACAGTCAAGGATATCAAGCTCTAGCTTGAAAACCAGTCAGCTTTGAGATTCTGCTGTCTAGCGCATCTATGCTCATGTGGTCATGGCAAGATACTCGAGCAGACTATGGACAAGAAGCAGTGAATTACTTCCTCAATAAGCACATAGAAAAAGGATCAAGGAGACTGAAGACGAAAGTGCACAGTGGAACAGAAGAATTTACTACCATGCATCTGTGTGGACTGTGCTTTATGAACTAATGGCATTCTGGTAAATCCTGAATCTGGGAAAATCAGCACCCTCCTATATGCTAGCTTATTGTCGTCTATCACTTAATACTATCGTTTGGGTTGGATTTTAAAATGTGAAACAACAGAGAGCTTCTTCTCAAACTCTTGTTAGGAGGAGCACCGAGCGAGAGCAACCAAAGCCACTGCCGTATTTTACTTAGCTCGTAAAATCCTCTAATTCTTCTCAAACTCTTACAAGGAGGGCATGAACGCGGTTGCCTGTGCATCAGTGTTGATTGCAGATACAAAAGCTTCCCGATGCAGCAATCAATCAATCAATCAACGGATCGCGTGGCCCAAACAGAACCGGACAGATCGGAGAAACAACCTCTGGCTCCCATTCAAGATCCCCAAATCGGGGTAACCTAGAAGAAGCCCCCGCCGAGTACGGATCCCATTCGAGTAAAGCAGGGAGACAAAGGCGGCAGGCAGTCAGGCGTTGGAGTGAGGAAAGCTGCCGGCGGATTTGGAGGAGGATTGGGGATCAAGCAGAGGGAGCGTACCACATGACGGCGCAGAGGCCCTTGCCGGCGACCGTGTGCCAGCGCTTGTTGTGGGGGATGGTGTACCCCTTGTACGTCGTCCCGCCGTGCCCGCCGCCGCCGCCCATCGCCGCCGCCCCTCTCTTCTCGGTCGGTGTCGCCTCGTCGGGTTGGGAGCCTTTGCTGTGGGTGTGCGGTGTGCCCGGTCGTGGTGGATCTCACTCACCCACGCACTGCCGTAGCGTGTTGCTCTCTTGGGCCAACTGCTCAGGGCCCGGCCCACTGTAGCTAACACGCCATGGAGGTTAGTGATTCGGCTCCCTAATCCAGTCGAGCCCGTGTGCGCTGCAGGGCGGAGGCCTTGGGAACTTTTTATTATTATTAAGGAATAAATTCATTTTACCTCCCGGACTATGGACCGAGTCTAAAAAATACTCTAAACTATAAAACCGTTTATTTTACACCCCTCAATTGTCAAAACCAGAGCAAATAACCCCCTCGCCCTAAACCACCTCTGGTTTTAGCTGACGTGGTGTCCATGTGTACATCTTTCGCTGACGTGGCGTCCACATGTACATCTTTCGCTGACGTGGCGTCCACGTGTACATCTTTCCCAGTTGATCTCGTAGGACGGGTGCTTCTTGAGCACGAAGCTCTTGGCCTCGTCCCATGGCACCTCGTTGAAGTTCAACTGGTCCATCTCTGCGAGCGGCCAGGCCGAGGCTGAGGCCGATGACGTCTCAGAGCCGTCGTCCACGGCCGAGCCACCGGAGTGTTCGGAGGAGCAGTGGCTAGATGCCGCCGCTGCGGGAGCGTTGATGGGCGTGGCCTTGCCGTCCCAGGCCTTGGAGTTCTTGGAGGCGATGATGGTGTGGCAGATGGCCTGGAGCTTGGCGTCCTGGCGCGGGTCGGCGGGCCCGCGACACGGCGTTATGCAGGAAGTTGAGCTACGCCGCCGCGCAGAAGCGTAGGCGACCTCGGCTCAAATCCAACGCCGCGACCTCCGGAGATGAGACGCGGTCTTGGCGGATGGGTCGAGGGTTGGTGCGTGTGGAACCTGTGCGGGCGAGGTCGTGACCTCTGGGTGCGATGGCGCCGCGCCGGCAGACCTCCCCTGAAGCATCTGTTGGGCTACGGGTAGGCTATGATAGCTACAAACAAAAATTTCTACCACGCAAACCAGGAAGCCAAGCAAGTAGATGATCACAGATCGTTACCACCAGACGCGCAGAGCAGCGGAAGAAGAGTTGGAGCATCCAGATCCAACGTAGTGCACGTCGATGTAGTGGTCGTAGTCGATCGTCCAACGTCGATCACGTCGATGCAGTGGTCGTAGTCGATCGTCCAGCGTCCTCGCGAGTCGATTGTCTCCTCCAGCAACCTCTGCAGTTTCTTGTGAAGATCGCTGATCGTCCTCAAGCGCAACAGTCACAGTAGCGCCTCTACGGTATCCACACGTCCAGGGAAGGAACAACCATGCACCGGTGTACTACCACCAAGTCGCACGGCAGAGCTCTTAGGAAGATGGCGGCTAGGGTTTTGGTAGAGTAAAAACATTGCCTTCCAAACAGCCTCATGCATCTCCTTATATAGTGCTCGTGACGGATCCTATCCGAATACGTTTGATGAATCGTATCCGTACTGGTTTGTTCCAACCAGTTAAGTGTGTGACCCTGTAGGTTCATGCGTAATCGGTTGTGACTCGGAAACCTTTTCCGATCATGGGTCGTAGCGGCTCCTAGCAGAACATAGCGATTCCCGAATACACACAAATTATATCGGACGAATCTTAATACAATATGATTTACGACCAGGTCCTCATCACTTACGACCAGGTCCTATCTCTACGACCAATTCGTATTTGGTCACGACCAGTTTGTAACTCCTTACGACCAGGTTACGACTACTCTGTGACTACGTTCGACCAATCTACGACCAGCTCGTATCTCCATACGACCAGTCCGTAACTGTTCAAACTAAGAGACCTACTCGTGTATTCTCCCTTTGCCTCATGATATTTGGTTGAACTCCAGGTGAGATATTATGTCATCCATGGACTGTTCAATACTTTCTCGATCGAGGTTGGATAACTTTACACGGTCGAACACTTCGACTACTAGTGGTATGGCCATGTACTTTCTTTATCCGATCACAACGAGGGGCCCAGAGACATCTCTCCTGTTATGTTAGGAGGGGCAAATCCCATATCCGACCAGTCACATTCCTTTGCATGTTTCATAGCATACCCGAAAAGCTACCTTTATAACTACCCGATTCTGACAGCGTTTGGCAACCTCTAAGAGTGCTATTACACATGTAGGAAACTATGCTGATCTCAGGTCTAAGGATTATACATCATCATTGCTTGAGACCGCACTAATACAGAAAAGGTATTCATAGACGGTTCAAAAACGTCATCACAGATGGTTTCGTGAGCCGTATGAGTTTATGGGTCAGTGATGACATGGGGTCATCACAGACGGTTTTGAACCGTCTGTTCTGCTGCCTTTCATCTCTTTATCTTTGACCGGTGGGACCCACCATCGATTAGGATTTAGTTAACGCTAAATGATAGTGGTTAAAGGTACTGAGTGGATAACAGGTGGGACCAGCTAAAAAGATAATCAAAATCTAATTTCAAACATTTTTAGTAAATGTGTCACTGACATGTGGGACCACATACTATTCTCAGTTTTAAAACACATTTTAAAACCTGAGAGACTGACATGTGGGCCCCAATCGTTAGTTAATTAAAATCAGAAATAAGGTTTAATCATTAGCTAATAAATAATGAGTCCATGATATGTGGGACCGCCTCTATTTTATAAATAAAATTAATAAAACAAAAATATGAGTCACTGACAATTAGGCCTCACATGTAAGTTAATAAAAACCAAGAAAATGAGAAAAATCACCTTTAGCTCAGAGAAAAATATGTTTTCTCTATTGGAAATCATAAACTTAGAGAAAAATACGCTTCCTCTGTTGGAAAGCGTAAACTTTGCAAAATACACCTTCGACGCTAGCACTTTTTGATTTTTTGGAATTTTCAAACCGAAACAAATTAAAACGTTAATAACTTTTGTATACAAACTACAAATTGAATGAATATTTTTTTATAAATTCATATAAAATCATTCTCTACTTTAATATGCAAAAATATTTGGATTTTATTGCTGTTGAAATTATTTTGCTATATTTAATTTGCTTTCGGCTCATTTGATTAGACATCGATTATTCGAGCGACTTTTACGACAATATTCCATCCTCGTATTCAGAGCAACCAGAGCAAGGCAAGAACCCCCTTCTATCATGTTGATCCTACTATTTTAATTATTATACTTGTTTTTGCAAAATCTATTATTCATGCGTGTATGTATAATAGAAATTGCTAAATTTGGGGATAATGGCAGTCGTAATCCTATTCGATGCGTGAACCTACTTGAAATCTTGATACTCTTACTGTTGTAGCCATTAGGTTATGGATTAGACAATATATGATGTCAATTTGGGAAATTTTAGTGCAAGTATCGCACGATTGCGTAGTCATGCTATAGTCTTTACTAAAAATTGTTAAAAGGGATGACATGATGAACATAAGTTTGGGAGTGTAACACCCCAGCCCAACATGAGCCTGGAATGCTACTACTTAAACATGATAACCAATTAAAACATAAGACACAATTCTAAATTTCGGCAGAACCTCCTTGGTATAGCTAACTATAGCGGAGGTTCCAACAGTCACATAAATCAAAGACAATATTCTAACATCCAGAATTCATCAAAGCATCCAAAATGTGCTAATCAGCTAAAGCATAAACAAGGATATTCAAAATATGCTACTCTCATTATTACAAGTAATCCAACGCATGAAGCATATCCAATAATAAATCCTTAAGTGGTTTGCTTATTATTAAGGTACGACATAAATGTTATTCAACTTTTATTATGTGTGGTAGTGATTGAATCCAAGACAAGCCTACTCCCTCCCATGCATGCCGTTCCTGCAAGTGGTACCTAAAAGCACAACAAAAGCAAGAGTGATCCCAAAGACTCGACAAGTACAATATATGGCATCAACAGCATACATAATTGTAAATCATCAACCATTATCCACAAAACTATACGTCAAAACTATTACATACTCATGCTATGCAATATCCTCAAAATGCTCTTTAACTTTCTCTTTCTCTTTTGCATTTTACCGGTAATGCAGAGCGTGCATCCGTTGATACACACCCATGCCTATGCCATATGGCACAGGGACCATTGCCCATACTCCACAAGTATGGGGACCTAAGCCTATGCTCCACGAGTATGGGGACCTTTAGCCCGTCATAGTCTTGACGGGGACCTCAACAATTGCTTGGTCATCACATGACCAAGCTTCAATATGCCATCATGGTGCATATGAATGAAATCTTATATCACCATAAACAAGCATTCGTATCAACATTGCATATGAATAAACTTATTCATACTATAAGCATTCATGTACAACACATAATTCATTATACTAGAAAATATGAATATTAACATTCATACTAATCTTAGCAACCATGAACAACACATATGCTCATAATTAATTCTATCACATGAACATCCATGAACAACACATAAGCTCATAAATAATTCTACCACATGAACATCCATGAACAACACATAAGCTCATAAATAATTCTACCACATGAACATCCATGAACAGCACATAATAATCTTAGCAATCAAAGCCATTCAATCACATTAATTCTATCCATCATGGTACTTGCCTTAACCGCGTGAGAACGGAGGTTGTGAAGAGGGTGCTGCCCCCGGGACTAATCCCCCACTTGAATATACATATAAAAGCATACTAATACCACAATAATGGACCAAACAAACTATATAAGCAAGCACAAACTCGCAATAGATTCTAACGCGATCCAAACTCTAATTCCTAAATGTCGATCTGTCCCCTCAGTGGACAGTCACATTCTAAAAATCATATCGTTTAGTACAGGAGTCCAAATGAGGTGTTTTTGGACTTTCTGGAAAGGTTATCAATTTATCCAACTAAACCTAGTTGATGAGCCTCTCTGAATCGGCCATCTAATACCCCTACCAAGCTAATTAACCAAACATCGAATTCGCGTCGGGTTTCTGGACAGTAATACCAAAACTACCATAACTTTCGGTACGATTGTCCAAATCTCACGTTCTTGAGCTTTCTGGAAATCTGAGACTATAATCTACAACTTTAATTATGGTAAGATCCTCTAATTTTGTCTTTAACTAATCGCTTAATCCAGATTACTAACAGCTGTCAGGATACCGACAGATCTGCAGAACAGTCACGCTATAAAATTCATAAATTCTGCTACAGGGGTCGAAATAACGTGATCAAGCACTTCACGGAAAGATGACGACGTCCTCTACATTACTCTAGAAGATGTCTAGGACTGAATCTGCCCTTAACCACATCAAAATGTCGGTCTAACCCAATCTATCCTGTGTAGACCTAAATACCGACATTGCTAAATCAACTAATTATGCATCTAATCAAGGGAAAACAGAAGTTACCCTCGGCGAACTGCTGAAGATCACGAGTTAGCCCGTGATCCTTCCCCTTCCCTCTCTTCTTCCCTTCTCCCCTCTTCTTTTCCTTGTTAGCACATAAGATCCAGTAACCCATGCACAGCAACAGCAACCTTAATCCCCTTTTCTCTCACATTTTCTATGCATCCTTAATGCCCTTTCTCTCTCTCACATTCTGGTAGCCAAAACAAGCATGTGGCAGCAAGGGCATGCATGGAAAACTAGCAGCATGCAGTGGCAAAGCACATGCAGCAAGCTACGTGCAACAGCACACGCACGCTAGCAGCAGCAGCACACGCACGCCGCACAAGAGACCAGCATCGACTGCAACACGCAGCGGTTGTTGCAAAGACAGAGACTAGCATGTTTTGGGCGGCAGAGGAACAAGCGATGGCGAGCGTGATTTCATTGGGCAAAGAGCCAGGAGGTGGCTGGAGGTAGGAGATTGGCTCGGCTGTGCACGCGGCAGGGGCAAGATGCGCATGAAACTTGTGGCGGCTGGAAAAGGAAAAGAGTGGGAGCGCAAGAGCTAGGGTTGGCTGCGGCCTCCTTGGGCCCCCGAGACACTGTGGGTTGAGAGCCTGTAGCCTAGGTTGTCCACCTTAAGCGAAAACTCCCCTCTAAACCCTTTAATTCCAATCTCTAGATCAATTATCCTCTCTACAACGAAACGGGATATTACAGGGAGATTTTGAAATGATGGTCTAGAGGTGTTTATCTTTGTTATTTTGTATAAAAACAAAATTAAAAAACTTAGTTTGTGACGCGGACGAGTTATATTATATTCTAAGAAGTGTTAGAGGTGTATCTCATAAGTAGATAGGGGAAGATCATCGTCTGGGTCAATTAAGGATCGAACACCAGCAAGTCCTATTTAAGCCTAAGCGTACAACCACATGTGCTGGTATCGAACGATATTAGCTAATTAAGTCTTTGAAAACTAGCATTGGACGTTGATAGGCCGTAGTAGTGCGAGTATGACCGGTGTAGGCATGTTCGAAGGGGCTCCCTTCCCCGAGGCGTTGGGAACAAAACCTTCTAACACAACGGTGAATGCCTCACTGAGATGGGAGTGTACCCGGGTGTAGTGAGGGTGTTCATTCATCGAGCTAGTGCAAGGTTAGGACTAGGTGATGCAAAGGTTTCGACAAGTGCTCTAGGCTACTTACCAAAGGTAGTGAGCGATGGTATCGATGGATGCTGAACAAACTAGAGAATTTGTATGCTGTGGGTAAAGTTGTCCTTATGCATAGTGTAAATCTATTTAAATAGTCGTACTCATGGTCATGAGCGTGCTTAGTGCAGTCTTAATGGGTATGGTCTTGATTTTCATAAAAATAGTTTTGTTGGAAAATATGGGAAATGATTTGTTGGTTTATATTTGAGTTGAGTGCCATGCCTATGGCTGAAAATAAAATATTGCTCGTAGCCGAGGAGGATTGCGAGTTGTTATTTATTCAATTACATACTTGTTGTCCTTTATCTATTTAATTGCTCTTTAAATTTTCGTTGTAAAATACTACATATTGATATTGCAAATAAAACTTGCTTGATGTTGAAAATAACTTGTAGTGTAGAGCCTCACCCTTTGTTAGCCATGCATATATATAAACTTTGTGATACATGTAACATTCCAAAGTTCTGTTACTATTTCAAAATTAATAAAATTATTATTTTGTTGATTTCTTTGAGTTGTAAACAAGATTCCTTGATTTTCTGAAAATTTAAAAGGAGTTTTATTGCTTTTATTGAATTTCCTAAGTTTTAAAATTTCAAAAATAAAATCTATTGAATTCATTGGGTTTTATTTGGATTTAAATTTAAAAATAAAATCTTAGTTAATTTCTTGATTTTTTTGGAATTTAAAAAGGGTTTTCCTTTTTCACGAAAGCCAAAAATAATTTAATTGCAAAATTTAAAGCAAAAGTTAAGCTGAAAATAATTTTATTAAGTTCCAAATAACTCAAGGAATTTATGTGTATTTTTCTTGAATTTTTGGACCTAATTAAATATTTTCTAAAAAGCCTTTTCAATTTCTTGAATTATTTTAATCGAAAATCCATTTAAAATCCTTCCTATTCCTTTCGGGCTGTTTCTCCCCGGCCCGTTCCTATTCTTTCCCCGGCCCGCTTCACGCGCGGCCCAACCTCTCGCGTAGGCCCAGCTTCGCGTTGACGCTCCTCCCCCCTCGGTCACCGTCCGATTGAAATAGGACGACTCACGTTCACGTAGCCCGCTCCACGCCCGCGCCTTCTCTCTCGTTGACGTGGCGGGCCCACCCGCCAACGCCATGCCGCATCATTGTCTTCCTCGGCCTCTTCCGCTCGTTGGGCGCACATGCGATCGCGTGCGTCGCGTGCGCCGGCCACCGCCTGCCGTCTGCGATCACCGCGCTCGTCGTGCACATTTAATATGCCTGACGCTCCGCCGCGCCCACGCCACCCCACCGTGCCATCCCCTCCGCACGGATTCCCCAGAGCACGCAAGCGCCATGTCCTACTCTGACAGAGCTCGCGCGTGCGCCTGCCCGTTGAGCCGCCTCTCTCCTCCTCCCCAGCCCCTATAAAAGCGCGCCTCGGACGCCTCTCCCCCTCCTCTCTCTTTCCCCTCACTTTCCTCCCTCTCCTTCGTCCCCAATCGCCGGTTTTGCCATCGAAGAGCTTCGGCCGAATCTCCTTCCGTCGCCATTAGCGCCGCCACGGAAGCTCCTCCGCCGCCTCCGACAGCACCGTCGGCTTCGCACGGTCGTGCACCACCTGGTGCGCACACCCACTCCACCCGGAGCCCACCGAAACCCCGTCGCCACCTTTGAGCCACGGTCGCCGCCGCTTTTCGTCGTCGCCGCCGGCCATCTCTTCACCAACCGCTGCCGTTTTGGTGCGCCCGGAGTTCTCGACGAACCCCTCTTCGCGTTGCTACCATTCGTCGGGCTCGCCACGGCGTGAAGCGCCGACGAGCCGTGCAGCTCCGAACACTGCCGTCGCCCTTCGCCGACGTGGCGCCACCTCATCTCCAGTTCACCGCCACCGAGGCTTCACCTCAGCCCTTCGCTGACGTGGCACGCGCAGCTGTCACGCACGTGTGGCGTAGCACTATGCCGTGGGCCCCAGCTATCAGCGGCTCAGCCCTTTTTCCGAATTAAAATAATTCTGGAAATTCCCAATTTCATCATTTCATGTATATTGTAACTTCCGGAGGCTATAACTTCTCCGTTCGAACTCCGATTCGAGCGATTCAAATTTCTAAATTCATCTAAAATCAAGATCTACCTATCTACACTAAAATTATTTAATTTGGAGTTTATTTGAATTGTATTTGGTTTTTTATTTGAATTTAGTTTATTTTCGCGTGTAGATTCCGACGACTTCGGAGAACCGGATTTCGACGCTTCTCCGCATTTCAACGCCGTTTAAGAACAACAACTAAATAAGCAAGGCAAGTTATATCCTTTGATCATATTTGAATCACAATATTTTAAATTATTTAAATTCAAGTAATTTAAATCCCTGTTTTAATATTTATAGTTATCCCTAATTCCATTGAATAGCCAATTATTGTCAAAATGAGAAGTAAGGAAGACCTTTCCAAAGGTGAAGTATAATTTGGAGATAGAAATAGGAAATTGTGGATTATTAGAATATATAATTATTGGAGTCGGATTATAGAAAATATGATTGTTGAATATTGGATTGTAGAAATACATTATTATTGGATTATTTGAATATGTCTTGTTGAATCATCAGAGTATACCTTGTCGGATTATAGGGATACATGATCGATGATTGTTGGGTTATAGAAGCATAATTTGAATGGATGATATAGTGGATTATTGCTAGATATTAGATTAAAGAAGTAGTTTATTTTTGGAGATTGAATCATAGAAATGCAATATTGACGGATGTGGATTATAGAAATAAATGATTGATTGATGTTGGATTGCAGAAATAAATCTTAGTGGATTATAGAAATATATATATTTGTCGGATTATTAGAATATATCATTTTTGGTTTATAGATGGTGAATTATTAGGAACAAATTATTAATGAAGAAGTGAATTATCGAAGATTGGATTATAGAAATAAATTATTGATGAATACCAAATCAATGGATGATGGATTATAGAGATAGATTGTGTTAGATTGGATTTATGAATTTTGGATTATAGAATTATTATTGAAGATTGATTTGATGGATGTTGAATTATTAGAAAAAGAATATTGTTGGATTATCGGATTATGACTCCACTATGGAGGGTTGACTTACTGATCTCATACTTGACAATTCTCAGACATTGAATCCCTCACACCTTGTCACCCTAGATAAAACTCTGGTTAATACATTAGTATGACTAGAACATGTTGAAAAATACTATGCTTAGACAAAGCTTAGACCAAAAGGTTTACTTTGGGGGAATTTAGCCAAAAGTTTAACTATTGTTTAAAATGATACTATGGTATGGTCGTCTATACCATAGAGATTTATGAAATGTTTTGATGTGGCAAATAAAATGAAAAATGGTTTGGACTTGGGCGAAATGGATGTTTGGATGGGTGCATGTTCGTGCACGGGATCGATTCATTTATATGATCGAGGCCTAGGGTTCTTTTGGAAAGTCGCCCAAGTCAATTAAGGACCGGTCTTCGAGCCGCATCTTGCTAAGCCACATCGTACTACCACATGTCCTGAGAATGGGTAGGGGACCTGGCTAACTAATTTGTAAAGTTCTACCGTGGTCGTTCCATCCGGTTGTGTGGGTGGTCTTTTACGACCTATGTACATGCATTCCCACCTGGCATAAGAGGGGGCTAGGAACTCTGCGGATTTCTATCCAAAGGGGGCGAAACCTTAGTGAGGGAGGACTGTGGTGGAATGGCGCATTGTAAAGGCCTTGGCATGTGCTCTAGACCGCTTACCTAAGGT
Organism: Phyllostachys edulis; assembly: GCA_036346405.1. Taxonomy (NCBI): domain Eukaryota; kingdom Viridiplantae; phylum Streptophyta; class Magnoliopsida; order Poales; family Poaceae; genus Phyllostachys; species Phyllostachys edulis. The sequence continues at coordinate 11,590,536 of CM070560.1, read as the reverse complement.
AGTGAGCGGTGGCATAGATATATGCTGGACAAACTAGAGAAGTTGTGTCGTGTGGGTAAAGCTGTACAACCTCTGCAGAGTGTAAAACTATTCGAATAGCCGTGTCCACGGTCATAGAAATGCTAGCAAAGCCACTCCAAGTTAGATTTTGATTTCAAAAGACTTCATTAAATGGTTTTGGATTTTTATCCAAATGGGAATTGGGCGGGTAGCCTTGTGATAGGAGGGTATCCTTCACCACTTGTTGATGAATATTATCTGACTATAAAACTTGAGAATTTAGAAAATGAATTTTAGTTATAGAATAATTGCCTTGGAACTTAGTACAAGTATTTGGAAAGAAAACATTGCTTTATGCAAAATCAACTCTATAAGCCTTCCTTTGTTATACCCCTCCATACATTATAATTCTGTTATTGGGTGCAACTTGCAGAGTACATTCATTTGTACTCACTCTTGCTTAATAAAATGTTGTTCAGAAGAGAAGAACTTTGTGCCTGTTGAAGATCTCGATGACTAGGCCACTACCCCAGTCGATTGCCTGTGGCAGATTAGTTGGGTTCTACTACTTGCTCTTCGTCTTCCGTTGTGTTCTATATTGTTGGCTCATAAGCCTTTCTGGTAATCAACTCTGATATTTTATTATTAAATCTTGGCGATTATGGTTGTGGTACCATGTTTGTTTACTATGTGAGCTAGCCACTGATCATGGGACTAGTTCAGAAATGCACAGAGGATTTGGGGTATTAATCCCAGGTCCTTACAATACACTACAAGTCTTGCTGAGTACACCTTCTTTGCACCCAGAACCGGTGGGTTCGGTGACGAGTATTTCTAGGACTTGTCGCTTGTCGATTGCTTGAGGGTTTGGATAGGCATGCCGCTAGAATTTTTGGACTTCTTACATATTTTTGCTTCCGCTGCTACTTTTGCTACATATGATACTTAAGCTTTATTTGGTCGGTCGGCCCTTGTGTTGTAAATAATGTAATCACTTAAGTTAAGCACTATAATTTGTTTATTCTATATGTATGAATGTATGGATGTGATTGCCAATATTGTGGATGTGTATACTAGCCATTGATCATGGGACTAGTACGGTACACACACGAGGGCTTCGGCTATTCAAAGCCTAGGGTCCGACAGCGTAGTACGTTGTAGATAGTCCTTTTCGGTGGGTAGTTTAGTCTTAGATATGTTGTTAATTGTAGAAAATCTTGTTTATGGTGCAATACGTCAAATATGTCAGATACAACCAATTTCAAAATTTACTACGGTCGGAGGACTATTCTATAGGGTCCGGATGGGATTGATTTCATTATTTCCAATTAGCGACCGTAACCCTAGCAAGACCAGAGCAGCATACATGAGGTAGTGTGATGTGGTGGTTGTTCCACACATTCGACTTGGACCATGTTGTGCATGATCTGAAATTGAGTTGTTTTGCCAATAAAGCACAATAGGGCACATATTAGGAGTTAATGCAGCTCAAGGGAACTATGTCATGGTAGTCTTATGTACGCCTGGCGAGTGAGGAAGACTGGGATTTGGTCCTTCTAGCTCAGGCATATGCCTAGGCCATTCTTGCATCGGCGGCTGAACAAGCAGGTGGTGGTGATGTCAAAGAAGAAGTTGGGCACTCCAGTGCTGCAGAAGGTTGGGGAGTTGCTGATGTTGTCGATGAAGAGCGTGAGGAAGGAGTTCCTTCTGTCAGGCAAGCTAGTGGGATTGCTGACGAATGTGAGGAGATCAAATGCCTAGTGGAAAGGATGGATCTTGAAGACCAGGACTACCAGGCATTGTCAGAAGATGAAGGATCTGATGAGGAGGATGTTGTGGAATAGTAGACGTTCCATCTGAGTGGAACACATACTAGTTTGACAACCTCGTCGCTAACGAAGGCTCCCGTGTACCGTGGGAGTACGACCAGAATGAGGTCAGGCAAGGAGCCATATACAAATGCAAGGAAGCCGTGCAGGAGGCTGTCAAATTATGGGTCATGTCGGTGAGGTGTACACACGGTAGTGAAGTCCAACCCAAGATGCTACAATGTGAAGTGCGATATAGATGCATGCCCTTGGCAAGTGCATGCATTCCAGCCTAGGTGGGACACCTACTGGATATGCTCTATAGTAGTCCCTCACACATGTGTCATCGCTAAATCAACACAATCCCACGAGAACTTGTCATCAAGCTTCATCGCAAAAAGGTTGTATTGTCCCGATTGTATTGTTCGTAGAACCGATTCTAGATGAGCGTACCAAGGCGCACAGAAGGGAGGCAGCAAAAAGGTCATCTGCAAGTGCTGACCTAGACCCTGAGGCATTGCCACAGATACCCACAGATGCTCCTGGTGTGATGAGTAAGATGAGGGTAGGTGAAATGCTTCTCAGACTGGATTGAGTACGAGCCTAAGGAGAAGTGATCGCTGCTATATGACAAGGACGGTGCTCGTTATGGTTTCATGACAACCAATCTAGCCGAGGTGTACAATTGGGTCATGAGCGGCATCTGGTGCCTCTCTTTGGTTGCTATTGTGAAGGCAATTCTCCGAGGTACCACAAAATACTTCAATGACCGAAGCAACAACGCGTTGCACTCCATGGAAAATGACATAGTTCTGTACTCCGACATGATCACCAAGTACATGGAGAAGAAGAGCAAGAAGGATGAGATGCACCAAGCATTCAAGATGGACACAAGGGAGCTTCACTTGGAGATCATGTGCAGGGGGAAAGGACGCCGCGGGACGAACCACAAGAGAATCATCCACGAGTGCACGCTGGACATACAACAAGCCTCTTGTTCTACATAAGCCACACTCACATGTCATGGCCGCATGTTTGAATGTAGAGGCCATGCTCACATGTCAATACCTTTCCAAATATTTCACCAAGGAAAAGGTTATGCTGACCTGGAATGCAGAGCTATATGACTATGGCGTGGTTGGCCATTTCACTAGCCATCCTACCTGTGAGCAATTCATCTGGGCCTCATACATGGCTAGGCTGAAGGGAAAGATTGGCCGATGGCAGGTATGACATATCAGGAACAACATGGATGATAAGTTTGGGATATTTCAATGTCCAAGGAACCAATATGAAACTGATAAGATGAAGTCGGTTCCTTATGCTTCAGCTGTCAGAAGCATTATGTATGCTCAAGTATGCACACACCCTGATTTAGCTTTTGTAACTGGGATGCTTGGTAGATATCAATCAAATCCAGGACCAGACCACTAGAAGGTCGTTAAGAAAGTCTTGCACTATATGCAAGCTACTAAACAATTCATGCTCACATATAAGAATTATGACAACCTTGAAGTTGTTGGTTATTCAGATTCAGATTTTACGGGATGTCATTGGAGGTACATGATTGAAGTAAATGAGATAATTTGGTTTTACTCCTCAAAACCCTATTAAACTGCTATTACCACATCTGGGCATATGGTATGATGGTGGGTGCTAATGGAGCACGAGAGTGGTTGGTATGTGGTATGAACCGCCTGGATGGCTTAAGAACTTAATCTTGTCATGACCTCCCATTGTAAAACATGTGCAACCACAAATCTGCAAAGTGCAACTTGACTTAGTAAATTTATTAAAGGGAAATTGGCTACAGGGCACTGCAAATGTGCGTCATTTGCTAATGGACATCCAAAAATCGTGGCTTCGCCAGAAGACACTAACATTTTGTGGTATTTTGCTGTTAGACACTAACCCCATTAAAATATTATTTTTGGGCTGAAGAGGAGAGAGAAAGGCAGTGAAAAGTCCATTTTACCCTCAATGCATAGGGACGCTCACGGCCACAGCGTGTGGACTGAGCCCACCGGTGCTGGTTCATGGGTCCATGGGGGCTTGGACTGTGCATTTAGCACTCGGGCCCACTTGTCATTGATACACACAGAAAAACAGGAATTAATTCATTGCATTACTTCACCTCGGTCCCACATGGAATTAGGTCAAGGCAATATTAAATCAACAGTTAAGCCATCATTAATCCTTAAGACCAAGATTCAGTTAATTAATGGTGCTTGCACAGCTCTTGGTCTGAAGCTCAGACAAGCAGAGGAGGCCATGGTGGCTTGCGGCCTGGGGCTCGCCGCCGGTGAAGGGAAGCTCGGCGGTGCGGCAAGGGCTGGAATGGGTCGACTAGAGGGTGGCAGCCCTAGGGGAGGTGACAGCGACAGAGGAGGAGACCCGTCTTGGTGGCAAGGGCATGAGCTAGTGGCGGGTGGTGCCATGAGAGCGCTGCAAGCCGGTGTGGGGGACAGGAGAGAGGAAAAGGAGGGGCATGGGCTAGAACATGGGATGGGGAGCTCAATGGGACAAGAGGGAGGGCCGGGGTGGTCGAAGGGCGATGAACGGCGGTGGGGGAAGTGCCGGTCGGAGGTGAAGGGGAAGGCCAAATATGGCGGTGTCGGTGGACTAAAGATATTTTGGCTAGGGGGAAGCTTTTTTGGTTCTTGGGGCACATGGTGATGGTGGCGGCCAGGGAAGGAGCTCGCTGGAGTGGTGAGTCGGAGTTGGGGCGCGGCGGTGGTTCCATGGGCACATGCGGCGTCAGCGGTAGGGTGGCTCGGGGAGGGAGATGGTGGGTGCACGGGCTGCACCCGAGGATGGAGAAGCTAGCGGTGTGGTCAGGGCAGCTTGAGGGCGGCCGTGGTGGCGGGGCATCGGCGACCAGCGGTAGAGAAGAGAAGGGCACGGCGGCGGTGCTTCCCGATGCACATACAGACGAATGGAGAGGGGGAAGAGGTTAAGGGCCAAGGGAGACGCGGGTTGGCGCGGTTGGCCAGGGGGAAAAGCTCATCGGAGGGGCGGCTTGTTGACGGCGGCACATTGGGCGAAAATCAGAGCTCCAGATCTTGCATTTGGTCGGAGCTCTTGCATTTGGTCGGTGAAGAAGAATGGTGGGGAGGGGGAGAAGGGATGCGATCGGAGGGAGCGCAAGGAGCAAGAATGGTGTGGTTGGCCATGGGGGAGGTGATGCCCAGAGGAGGATGCGATCGGAGGGAGCGCAAGGAGCTAGAACAAAAGAAAGACGGGAATGGAACGTATGAAGAAGATGAGGGTAAAATGGACTTTTCACTGCCTTTCTCTCTCCTCTTCAGCTCGAAAATAATATTTTAATGGGGTCAGTGTCTAACAGCAAAATACCACAAATTGTTAGTGTCTTCTGGCGAAGCCACGATTTTTGGATGTCCATTCGCAAATGACGCATATTTGCAGTGCCCTGTAGCCAATTTCCCCATTTATTAAACCCTAAAAGTCATCTCGCTAGAGGGGTAATAAGGCAGTGCAATCTCTGGATACGTCCAGCTTGAATGGGACACCAATGCAAGGTGAAGTTGCCAGTCGTAGTGGTATAGTCCAACTACGCTAGTCGCTGAGGTGAACATCCCGCAAAACTTATGGGGCCCACCGTAAGTGGGAACAACCCATATGGGTGAGATGATGGGAGGGGTGAGATAAGTTGAAAAGTTACTGTGATGGTCTCTCAACTACATGACTAAGGAATCATATGGGGCAACGAGTTAATAATCTCTTATGGGTACAGTGTACAACCTCTGCAGTGTATAAACTGTTTAAATAGCCATGCCTACAGTCAAAGACGGACATGGGAACTTACTAGAGTTAGTTCTATTTATAAAACTTTGAGGGTTGGGATGAAAATCAGGTCGAACTCACCTATTCCTGATATTGGATTTTTCCTGAGTCGTCGGGCTCAGTGTTGTTAAATGGTGGAGGTAACCACAATCAAAATAAGCATAAGGTGGAGGTAACATTTGCTGTATTTAATATTGCACAATTATTCTCTTTAATAAAATGCAATTTGGTTAAAATGCTAAGTGGTAGGAATTACTAATATTGATAATTGAAAACATTGCTTTAGCAAATAAAAGAACCCGAGCCATCCTTGTTAAGCCATGCATGTATATTATTGCAACTTGTGTGTTGGCTCGCGAGCACGGAAGTTGTGCTCATCCTCGCTCTTTTCCCCCAAACCCTCGAAGCCACGGATGAAGGACATTACGCATACCACGAGGATCCAGACGTTGAAGTCCAAGGAGAGGATGAAGTGTAGTTTAGTCCGTAGTTGTTTTAATCCCACCTCAGTCTAACTGACTTCGTCGGTGCTTGCGTGCATCCCATATTATCTGAGTCTTTGGGTAATATCGTACGCACACAGGTAACCCCAGTCGCTTGCTTGTGGAGAGATGTGCTCTCACCCTTTTGCTTCCGTTGTTGCTTCCACTACTTTCGTGATGTAATCTTTTGGCCTGTTCGGCCCTTAATGTAAAACCTGACCTAATGCGGTCTATGTAAACTCTGATGTGTTAATTAATGAATGGTTTGGTTGACATCATGTATGGATTGATTCAGTGATGTATTCTGTGAGTGCTAACTACTAATCCAAGGAATAACACAGTGTTTTCACAGAGGATTTGGATTTGCGAAATCCAGGTTCGACAGCATCTACCGAAAGCTACATGAGAATAGCCAAAAGCACAACATGAGTAGTGACTCTAGCCACTTTCTTTGCATTTTGGTGAGTTGCGTCCTCCTTTACCTACAAGCTCTAGTCACCTTAAAGCTTCATGCGCAACTTAAGGCCATGCTCAGTGAGGCTCATTACAGTGCCATTCAGTTATATATATTCTCCACAACTTTAGGCCCCTAGCTTGTTCCAAGCCTCTGAAAGCAATGTGCCTTTGGGGTTGGGGTCTTCCATACATATGTATGTGTGGCACCGCACAAAGTGGCACCTACCACCCCAACCTATGGTTGTCCATGTAAAGGAGGAAAGGAGAAAGGTGAGGCAGAGATGTCACATTGACACTAGCTTTTGCATTTGCTGCTTGCTTGCTTTGCCCAAATTATTGCCTTGTGAGTGTGACAAAAGGATCATCCTATGTGGCTGTAGAAGGGCACTGTTTGATCCTTCTTTGCAGTTGCAGATGAACTTACCTTGTTTAGCAGAAGCCACTAGTTGACATGACCCTCAGGCTCTTTATGAAACCATGGACCTGGCCCAGCAGCCGGCCCATAGGTGGGCGCCCCATCCAAACCCTAGCAGGGTCTATAGCCTATAAATAGGGGGTGCTAGTCATTGTACAAGGCTGATCGATTGATGAAGGAATAAAGAGAAGCAAGAAGCCACCTATATCTCTGTGTTCAATCTTCTATTATGTACTTATGTTCTTGCATTGTTCTAAGCGATTCTATGCTTGTCTACGAGGTAATCGCTCGGACTGGACTCACTAGCGATGGTTCCTCAACACGTTATCAGCACGATCGACTCTCCTCAGATTGAAAGGTAACCGTCGATGAACGACACTCGTAGATCTAATCGTTTTTCTAGATTGCTTTCAATTCTGCAAATTTGGCTTGCGTCTGTCAACCACTGTTCGGGTGCTATCTTCAACTCAAATAGCTTTGTTGATCAGATCCTAGAAGTTGGAGATGTCATGGGCAGAAAGTGATCACTTCATCTGGTCGTTGAGACGTTCCTAGAAAAGTGCAATCTTTCTCCCTTCATTTGGTATCTTGGACGTTGCATAGCGGGCGAGATAATTGAATCGGTGAAGAAACTCCATCACTGACAGATTTCCTTGGAGGAGTTCATTGAATTCTCGTCTCTTGATGTCCATGATGCTTGAGGGGATGTGGGAATTACGGAAGCCCTCCTTGAAAGCGGCCTAGGTGAGAGTCTGGCCCTATGAAAGCATAGTCTGATGATTTTCCCACCAGGCAGCTGCAACACCATGCAACTGGTAAGGATGCGTATAGAACTTTCTCCTCATCAGTGCACTGAGCAATGACCAATTTGCTTTCAACAGTACGGAGCCAGTCATCCACATCAAAAGGATTAGCTGCTGAAGTGAAGATCGGTGGCTGAATTTTACATGGCACACATGCCCGTTGCTTTTAGATTACAAAAGAAGCAAGTAAACCAGCATAAATAGCAACTTACATCCAGGTTATAGCAATATTATACCTAAGTTATTTCTACAATTTGAGAATAAGGGAAGTTAGTGAACATGTAATAAGAGACATGGATAAGAAATGATACTAGACAAGACAAGAGTTTTAGCACAAATTTTAACCATTCCCTAGTTTATTTAGCTAATCTCTAAGGCTTAATTTCAGGGTATTCTACCCCTTGGTCTTCACATACTATTAGACCTTTGTAATAGCAATCAATTTAACTCCAAATGAAGTAGGGGAGGTTATAAAGGATATTACATCACATAAATGTCAGCAAGTACATGTTCTGAAATTTTGAGGAAAGACACATCCGAAGCAGCATCTTTAGTAGCTTGATGTAGAATATTCAAAAGAATTTTGAGTAGGATGTTTTGGGGACTTTTTAAAAACATTTTTAGCTCAGTTGTAAAGTCCTAAAAGTTGATTATGCACTGCTATTTTAAGAGAGCATCCCATCTCTCATCTCTCGAAACTAAAACTATTTTGAACCAGATGAGAGAAGATGATCAAAAAGAGTCTTTAGATGAGAAAAGAATGCTAGGGGGGGGGATTATCAATTATTTCTAAAATTTCAGAACCATTCCTATGGTTAAGTTAGGTTGCAAATTTTATTTATAAGTCGTAATCTATTAACCATTCTACCTAGAGCTTGTCCTACAATCAATGTAGCTCTGATGCCAAGCGCTATCAGACCCCTGGGCGTGGAATACCTGAAGATCTTATGTGTATACCGTGCTAGTCCCAAGATTAATGGCTAGCACACACATTCACAATATTTGGCATTCACATCCATACAGTAACATGTAGAGTAAAGCAAAAGGGTACTTATCTTAAGTGGTATAGTTATTACATTACAAAGGCCGACCGGCCAAATATAAACAAGTATTAAACAGAGTGGAGTAGCAACGAAAGTAAAGTCAAAAGTAGCAAAATCCCAGCGGTTTGCCCATCCAACCCTCGGGCAAACCGACAAGGTACAAGGTCCTAGATAGACCCGTCACCGAGCCCTCCGGTTCTGGGTGCGAAAAACGCGTCGTCTAGCATCGGCTCATCTGCAAACTCTAAACCAACAACAATAGCAAGATTGAGTAATTGTGTACTCATCAAGACTTTATATTAGATGCAAGTCTATCAAAGAGTAGGCTCTATGCTACAAGTTATTTTGCATAAAGTAGATTTTATTTGTAATATTCATAAGTAATACTTTGCAACGGAATTTGAAAGAGCATTTTAAATGTATAACAGGACAGTAAGTAGTAATTGAATAAATCACCAATAATAACAACTATAACTTGCAACCCTCCTTGGCGGCAAGCCACAATGTATGTTCAGCCATAACTCGGTAGTTAATTCAATGAATCACAAATCATTTCCCGTGCTTTTCCCAATAAGACAATTTTTGGAAAATTCAAGACTATACCCGACAATACTACACTTAGCACGCTCATCACTGCGAACACGGCTATTATAATAGATTTACTCTGCAGAGGTGTACTGTAACATCCCAAATGTATAAATGGGTGTGTGTTTCAAATGTAAGAAAATATGTAGAAATTAAAACTTTTTCTCACATCTTGAAACTCTTGAACTCTTCTATAATTCTTGTCAAGAGTTGTGGAATTAAAAAACACAAAGCTCCTGTTGACTAAAGTCAAACCCTTATTCAACTTGTCACAAATCTTGTGCCAATCTTTGAAAAATATTTTTCCTTGGTTATAGGAATGATGTGTGACCCCTCTGAATTATTTCATAATTTTTAGAAATTATTTGATAATTTTTGGAGGTAAGTCAAACCAATTTTTTTAATTAGTCAAACCCTAGAACAGCCCTTGATGAATTTCTTGAGAAAAATGCAATGCATAAAAACCTCTAGAAATTTTATTTAAGGTTAATCCTGGAGTGAGGAAGCTCTAGTTAAAATTTTGGAATTTTTGGAGTTAGTTTGCTACCTCTAAAAATTCCTCCAAACTTAGCCTTCAATTTTAAACTCAAACCCTAAGATCGCTCCTTGGGTCCGAGCCACTTCCCAAGTGGGTCGAACCCAACCGCATCCCCTCGGCTGTGCTCCTCACATGGAGTCGTGCCCGCTGATCAAAATCCAACACCACGACCTCTGCCACAACCAACCGCATCCCCAAATCGGCTGTGCTCCTCACATGAGGTCGTGCCCTGCTGGATCAAAATCCAACACCACGACCTCCGCCACAACCAACCGCTGCCCACTCAACCGAGCTCCTCCCGCATGAGGTCGTGTTCGTGGGATCCAAATCCAACCGCCACGACCTCCTACTGCTCGTCGTCGCCGTTGGATTGAAATCCAACACCACGACCTCCTCGCGTCGCGCAATGGCCACGACCTCCTCCTCTCGCTCGGCGCCTTTGATGTAAATCGATGGTCCCGACCTCCCATCATCGTTGTGTGCCCTTGGATTGAAATCCAATGGCCACGACCTCCTCCTCTGCTGGCATACTTTTGATGTAAACCGACGGTCCTGACCTCCCATCGCTGTTGTGTGCCCTTGGATTGAAATCCAATGGCCACGACCTCCCTTGGCGTCGTGCGCAACGCCCACGACCTCCCCTCATTGTGGTGCGCCGTTGGATCAAAATCCAACCGCCACAACCTCCCTTTGCGTTGTGCGCAACGCCCACGACCTCCCCTCATCGTGGTGCGTCGTTGGATCAAAATCCAACCGCCACGACCTCCCTTTGCGTCGTGCGCAACGCCCACGACCTCCCCTCAACGTTGTGCGCCCTTGGATGTAAATCCAACGACCACGACCTCCCATCTTTCGTCAGCGTCGCGCGCAACGGTCGAGACCTCCCTACCTCTGTTCCGCGCCATTGGATGCAAATTCAATGGTCACGACCTCTCGCTCTCCTTTCACAGGACCTCCCTTTTTTCGCTTTCAGAATCGCCCGATGTGAATGCAATGGTTGTGGACCTCCCCTTTTTTTTTCAGAATCGCAGTGCGATGGAGATCTAGTGGTCATGCGACCTCCCAATTGAGATCTTGTGGTCGCGACCTCCCCTTTCCTTTGCGCATCACCCCTGTTCTAATCGAAGGGTCACGACCTCCCTGTTCTTATCTAACGGCTGAGGGCGGCACTGTTCTTCTCCTTCCTGCTCACGCTACAGGCGCCATATGGCAGAGGGGAGCAAGGTCTGTCACCTCCCAACCGCTCTTTTGCTACCATCATTAAATGTCGGGTCACCTTCCGCCCCTAGGTCCCGCCAGACCGCCCCATCCCTCCACATCCTTGTGGCGCCATGGACCGAGCTTTGGGCCAAGCTCACCATGGAGCTTAACCCTAGCTCATGGCCTCTGCTCCCCGGCTTTATAAGGTCCTCTTGTTCCTCCTTGGCACTCTTTAAACACCACTTAGCTTCTCCTCTGCTCTAAGGAGCTCAAGCACCCGTGAGCCCCCAACCGCCATTGTTGCACTTTGGAGCTCTCGGTGAAGGTAGTGCCCTAGTGGCTTTCCTCTCCCTCTCTTTGCTTCAGCTTGTGCCTCTCACTTCACTAATCATTTCCCCTAACTCAATTTGGGTTGGCTTCCACAGGAGCGACTTGAATCTGGAGTTTTGGAGCTTGCGGCCGTGAGCCCCCCCTTCTTCCCCATCGCCGGTAAGGACCTCCCCCTTTCAATTCCTTGCTCTAGGAGCACCTCCTAACTCTATGGAATGCATCTTGATGACCCGTGCGGTTGATTATGCCTGTGTCCTCTTCTCCACGTTGTCCTCCTCCACGCAAGAAGATCCTTTGTCACCGAGTCGCTTAGTCCTCCTCTGTCCCTCCGCGACCTCCAGGTAGCCTCCTAGTAGTCCCTTAGAGCTGGGCACTCGCTTGGATGAACCGTTGCGGAGCTCCTTATGCTGTTTGTCGTTGGCCGTGCTTTGCACCGCCGCCTCTCCGGCCGCCGCGCTCGTCCACCACCGCTGGTGTGAGTGGTACCGATGGGTGTGCACTACTATTGCGCACCGTGCACGCATCCATTCGCACCGCCGCGGGCTCGAAGTCAGCCGGCAAGGGCTATTTTTCATTGTCGGTTTCGTTGTCGATTTAAACCGACAATTGTAGCGATGTCCTAGGACCGTCTAGTTTTAGATCTGCGGGCGAGATCTCGCGGGACCGTGTGCGTGCACTGTGTCGCGTTGGTTGTGAGCCGTCCATCTCGCGATCAACGGTCCACGACCTCCGCCTCCTTTCGCGCGCGGGGTTTCCATGCGCGCTGAAATCCAACTCTGCCGTTGATTCAAGATCAACGGCCCATGTTTGTTGGATCTGCGCGGGCGTGAGCGCGCGTTGCCAGAAGCTCTTGGGCCGTCCGATCCAGGATCAACGACCCAGGTTCATCCACGTCGTTATGATTTTAGAATTTTCCGATGGAATTATTTGTGAACTGAAAAAGGTAATGAACTTCAAAAATGCATAACTATTTCATTTTAGCTCCATTTGAGTTGATTCAAATTTTGTTGGCTCTGGTTTGAACTAAACTTTAATCTAAAAATGGTTGTAAGTTGAGTTTGGCTCCAGAAAATGGATTGGTAAATTGGTTTCAAAATTAACTTTAAATGTTGCTCTAAATGTTGCATTTAACTTATAAATTGCATAAGTAATTCTCTACAGATCCTTTTTGAGTGAATCCAACTTTGTTGGCTTCCTCTATTAGTGTACTAAATGGTAGAATTGGATTTAGGCATGTCACTATTTTCAAAAGAATTGTGGGTGTATTTTATTTGTGCTCTTTTGCATGTCTTTGAAAAATCATAAAACATGCATCATAGCTCCAAATGAGGTGAACTCAATTGTGTTATTCATCTCATGAGGTGGTTGACTTACCATAAAAATTCCAGGTGCAACACCTCTTGGAAAATTGTGCTTGAGAATTTAATTTGGATGAACAGTAACTGATTTGAATTTTCCAGCATTTTTCAGGCTGAGCAGATTTGTTTTGGCCATAACTTTTGCATTGAGAATCCAAATCAATTGGTTCTTGTTGATAAATTCTTTAAAAATCATGATCTTGCTTCTGTAAAAATTTCAGAGCATTTGGAGAAATTTTACTGTGGAGTCCTTTTGGTTTTCTTCGTTCTTATCGGTTCTTTTTCGCTTTTTCGATAGGTGCCGACGAGTGCGTTGATCCCGTGAGTGATCCTTTGCAGCATAGTGAACAGCCCCAGCAAGGCAAGCAATTTGATCATATCCCGTTAATCCCATTACTTTTAAAGTCTAGTACTTTGTTTAACTTGTATGTATGCATGCTAATTTGTGTTAAATTATCGATTAGTTGAGCCTATAGATGCATACTCTGTAGGTAAATGTTCATTCTCTACTACTAAGCCTAGGATTATCTTGCTGTGATGTAGAGTTCGATGGATGGACTCTTATCACTTAGTAGCTTGCGTTGATAATGCTTAGATAACGGTAGAAATGGGCGGTTGTCAACATTATGTCGATGACCTTGATCACACAAAAATTATTATTCCATTATGTCCAGCACTTGTGCTTTGTTAATTTGTAAAGTCAAAACAAAACTAAAAATGAAAACTATTTGGACTTGGGCACAATGGATGATGGTGTGATTTGTTGGTGTGTGGAATGGTGCCTAAGTCAACAAGGACCGAACATTTTGTTACACTAAACCAAGCATTTTTGCATGCTAACCACACGAGGGGGATATGGGACCTCTCTTGACTAAGTACTTTGGCGGGTGTTAGCTTCGAGTTGCTTGGTGGGCTATTGGGTGAGCAGTAGTGGGGTTTATCCACTGCAAGGAGCACCACCCGATAAGGGGTGAGCATCTTTGATGACTCAAGATCAACGTATGGGGAGGTTGTATCCCCATATGGGCGACTCGTTGTTGACACTCAATATTGAAAATGTCTCGTTAGACTTATTGTGCTTCAAGACACCAAAGGAAGTGTGCTAATAGCTTGGCGAAAAGGCGGTCGGCGACGTGGGTACATTGGTACACCCCTGCAGGGTTCAAACTATTCAAATAGCCTTGTCCTAGGTTATGGACACGCTTGGGGAGGTCTTTCGAGAGTTAGACTACAACCTTTAATTAAAACTTGACATGGGTGGTATGAATGGGTAATTCATGCTATTGTTGTGGTGACTATTGGGTTAGTCACTTCCAGGTTTGTTGTTGTCATCTATCTATTGTTATTATGTTATCGTCTCGTTGTTATTTGTAAATTAAAAATGAATTGCAAAACTGCTTTGAATCTATTTAAATATTGCAAATGAAAACTTGCTTTATGCTGAAAATAACCTACAGCCTCCACTTAAATAAGCTTGCATGTAGCATATGTATAGGTCTGTTACCCTTACACGTCAGTCTTGCGAGTACATTTTTGTACTCATTTGCTTTGCTTAATAAATTTGTTGCAAAGGAGGTGGAGCCCCAATGGCCCTACTTTTGTGAGATGTGCGGTGGTTGGGACGACTAGCTTGGCGACCCGGTCGGTTGCCTTGTGGGCTTTAGGCAAACCATATGGCTTTTGGTTTAGCGCCATCTTATGGCTTTTGTTTCCGCTGTTATTTATCTTTCTTAGTTATTATTTGGCCGGTTGGCCTCTTTTGTAATAACTCGCTATTTATGTATGTCTTTTGTTTAATCTAGTTCGTGCTTTGGTTCTATGTCTTGTATGAGATTGATGCATAATTTTGTAACAGGGTGTGTATACTGCAGTTCTGGGAAGTATACATACCTCGAAGACACGGGTTATTTTGTTTGTGATGCTAGGGTCAATGGATGACTAAGCATTACAAGCCAAATAAGCCGGGGTCCTCACATCTACAACTTTACCCACAGTACACGAATTCTCTAGTTTGTTCGACATATGATGAGGACATCCCAACCTTCAATGACCACGCTGAAGATGATCATCTCCGGGACCAAGATATTCTCAAGGACCAACAATATCAAGAACCAATCATGAGAAGACGTGCTAAACAAATACTTGATCAGGTGAACACTAACTTAGGACTTATTCCAGATCTCAATAACTTAGTAATGCTTCCAATGTCCTCTTCTTTCATTGAACTCTGGTGCATTGAAGAGGAAAAAGGAGGTCCAGAAAACCAACGAGTTTTGCAATCATTATCTGCATGAATTATAATGTTTCCAGACAGTATACACCAGACCAATGGATAGCTTGTCAAGTCTATTTTCCTATGCTTCAAACCGTGCATCATTTGGAGTTGTGTAATGAAAGTTATGATCATTTTAGTAACAGCTGCACATGCTGATAAATGCTGCGCAAAAACTGAAGACTCCTTGAATGCTTGCGCACCAACCTGACACATTTCACTATGAAGAACCTATACGGATGGAAAGATAATCAACTCTATTTTCACCTCCAACAAACGGCTCATCATTTGGACTTTCGAGGAGAGAGTTATTGCTATTTTACTGAAGACTACGCAGAAGTTGAGCAGACTCGCGAGAATTCAAGAAGACTCCTTGAATGCTTCAACGAGTTGGCCTTCCATCTTCCAATGTGGTGACTTATGTTCATACCCAGCTAGGAGGGTTGTTCCTAGTATATATACCCCTCTACCCCCATCCGTGGAGGTACTTTTGATATTTCAACAAACCGATATATGAAATTGCAGCAAGACTGCTGAGTGCCTTGCTCCTTTTTCTTGTGAGTTCTCTTGGATTCGTGTATACTCCTCTGTAATGTTGAGGTTCACGTTTTCCGAATGTGGAAAGAGTATTTTGCTCATAACTAAAGGCGTACTATCCATGTGCTTATAGGTGGGACCTACGTGTCATTGACACAGTCTACAAAACAGTGCATGGACCTTTGGTCCATGAACACTGTGCGCTGGGTTGAGTGGTGGATCGTTGTAGTTGAGGCGTCGGGCCCATGCGGCAGTGACTCAACACGAAAATCAGAGTTTTAATGCTCCTTGCTTACTATGCGGGACCCCACACGTAAGTGAGTATATTAATCATTAGCGCAGCATTTAATCACCTCCTAACCCTAATCAACCGGGATTTCATTTAATCAATGCTCTATAGTGCATGTTCGATTTCGAACAGCAGAGAAGTCCCCGGCCGCTGGCTTCCATGGCTAATCGCCGGTGATAGGGGGCAAAGCGGTGTGGGTGAGTGGTCAAAACGGGACCCTTGAGCCCTCGCACAGCCGATGGTGTCAGCGGTGAGGTCTTTGGTGACCCATAGCGGTGGTGCGGTAAGGTTGGGAGGCGGTGAAGTTCGGCCATACATGGCATCTCAAAACCCGATGGAGTTTGAACAAAATTAACGTGCATGAGGGTTTATAGGGTGCTAGGAGCTCACCAATACCATAGGCGGCTCCTGAGGTGGCCCGAGGAACTCCGGTGGTGATGATCGGCGGTAGTGGAGATGGCCTTCGCATGGAGGGGCTAGCCTGAGCCACAAGGGAGGAAAAGAAAGGTTGGAGAAGGACCGGTGAGGCTAGGAGATGCTCCGAGGGGGATTAATTGGGAAGTGGCTTACCGGAGTTAAAGTGGCGGCGAGATTGGTTGCTTTGGCCGGAGTCGAGGAAGAGGACTCGGCGGCTGTTTCTTGTGAACAAAACTCTGAATTAGTTTAGGGTAAATGGTGATGGTGATCAGTAGCATGTGATGATAGGATTTTCGAGGAAGGGTGTTCACTGGTTTGCCGGTGGCGTCTCAGCCAAAGTGTAGGGCTCGAACTCCTTCGCGGTTTCGTTTGGAGAAAAGAGAAAGGAGATAGGGGGTAGCTCGGGGATGGTAAAGAGGACTAGAGGGGGGGCTCATGGTGGGCATTTATAGGGGGAGGTGGAGAATACCGAGGAGGCCGGAATGGGGTGAACACGCTCAGAAAATGGCATGGCCGACCGGGGAAACTTGTGAGTGACGTGAAATTGATGGCGAGCCAGGGTATGGGAGTCACGGACGTTGCAGTTGAAGAGAGGGAAACCCGGGGGCGCGCACAAAATTGCTAGTGCAGTAGAGGAGGCCATGGCGCAGATGAGCTGGCATGCCGAATGCGAAGCGCATGTTGGCGTGTGGTTGCCCCGTGGACAAAGATGCTCAAGGGGTGGGCCCGGCTGGTCGGTGAGGTAGGGAGGGTGCTGTGCCGAAATGGTTGGGCTGCAACGCGGTGTGGCTGAAGGAACAAGAGCGATGGGAGCTGGCTTGGTCGGTGGAACAGGCAGGCTTGACTAGTGGGGTCCACTGGTCGGTGGGAGAAAGGAAAAAGGATTTTGTTTTTTTGATTTTCATTTAGCTAGAAAAGGCTGAGAGCTTCTAGGATTTATTTGACCTAGCAAACTAGCTCCAAAAATTCTAAAAATTTTAGGGAAGGCTTAGGTTACAGTGTAGAACCTTGTCTAATTTTTATAGGTTTTTAAAGTAATATAATTTTCTTTAAAATTCTTAGAAGTTTTTTTTTACTTGTATTTTCATAAAATAATGTTTTAGGTTTTACAAACAACAAAACCCTGATTTGAAAACCAAATAAATTGAATGATCGAGAGATGAAGCAAAAGTTTTAAAAAGACCAAATTTTTATACATTTGAAATACAAACCCTAAATCTGGGATGTTACAATGAGAATTTTGCAACCATTTTATGTAAATTACCAGCAGTAATCTTATGAACTCTTTTGCATGAATATGGAAATGACTAGCATCATGGACCAGGAGTTTGAAGAACTGGCCCAGCATGGCTAGAATTTGTATAAGTCTTCAACTCTGTGATAATGTAATCACAGATGAGCAGAAGATTGAGAAGACTCTCTCTACCTTTCACCCAAATGCGGTGCAATCCGCACGCAATTTTTGTCAAGACGGCTACAAGGAGTATGCTAAATTAATTGACACCATGCAAGTTGCGAAAGCTCAAGATGATGTTCTAAGGAAGAACTACATCTCACAGCCACCTAGTAGCAATGTTGACCATGAAGCCAATGCTAGCAGCTACAAGGTGATGAAGCCTCCCACGAAGGAGAGGGGCAAGAAGGGTACAATCATGGGTCGCACGTTATTGATACTTTCCAGTCTAAGAAGAAGGGCACAGGATAGCATGAGGCACTCCTTGCCATTGCAGGCACGGAGGATCCACATCCATTAGATGCACTCGTGGATGTGGATAGCCCAGCAGCAGGCCCCATCATCCCTCCTTTAGACATCGCAGCGCCTGCAGCCGTAGTTGCCCAAGAGGAGAAGATCACCATGGAGCAGATTAAGGCAGAAGTTTCTGAATACTTCGCTGATTCGATCTAGTGCACATATTGCACTTGGATCTTTTATAGTAACTTGCAGTTTGTAATTGAAGCAGAACATTAAATTGTTTTATTCTTTGAATAATGGTTGTAAGCTCTAGGAGAGCAAAGCATTAAAATCTTATGACGAGTCATGCAAGACTTATTCCTGTATTTATAATAGCAAGTTATGTTCTGATATCTGAAGTATTTTATTTATGTGTTGCTTGCTTTCTGCTACATATTAATAAAGTACATTATATTAGAACACATGTGGCGCCCTATGGAGGAAGTGTGCTTAGCAGGATAGCGGCGCAACAAATACCACTTTGAGAGAGACGAAATTCTTTTAGTCGATCGGCAAGAATGCTGGTAGTCTTACGACAATTGCAGGCAGCGATACTTGTATAATAGGCTCGGGAAGAGCCACAATTATACTCCTAATGGGCATAACTTTGCTCATTGAAGAAGCCTTGTTGTACCCAGAATTGACTAGAACTCTCAAGGATATTCGCGCTAACGGTTTCCACATATAGACTGAAGAAGAGTATGGTAAGAAATACCTACTCATTACAAAGCGTGAAGAAAGTAGAAAAATGGTATTAAAACGGCTTTCTTCATTTGAAACTGGGCTATGCTACACTAATATTAAGGCACCGCGGCCTATTTATATCGCCTTGAAAACCGATTTAGAAGCTCAACTTTTCTATCTCCCAAGATGATAGATTATGTCACCTGTGTCTTAGGATGATGAGAAATATAATTAACAATTCACAGGGACATAATGTCAATGTAAAGAATTTCCTGAATCAGGAAGATTTTGTGTGCCCCACATGTGCCCCTAGGAATTTAATTACCAAATCTTCTGCTCTAAAAGTGAAGGATGAAGTCCGTGCATTCCTAGACCGTATTCAGGGAGACTTTTGCGGTCCTATATAGCCCCTGTAAGGGCCATTTAGGTATTTTATGGTGCTTATCGATGCGTCCTCAAAATGGTCGCATGTATGTTTATTGTCTACGAGAAACCACGCTTTGCAAAGCTAGTCTCGCAGATAATTAAAATTAAAGAATAGTTTTCCTGATTATCATGTGAAGTCCACCAGAATGGACAACACTAGAGAATTTACTTCAAATGCATTTGATGATTATTGTATGGCAATGGGAATTAAAGTTGAGTATTCTGTACCGCATGTTTACACCCAGAATGGACTAGCAGAGGCATTAATTAAAATGATTAAATTTATTGGCCGACCACTTTTGAATAATTGTGATTTACCAACTACATGTTGAGGACACGCAGTCCTGCTCGCAGCAACTCTTATCAATTTTAGACCGTCGGCATATTACATCCATTCACCTATGCAACTGGCGCAAGGGTCAGCACCGAAAATTTCTCATCTTTGAAGATTTGGTTGCAAGATTTATGTATCTATACCATCACCACAGCGAACTGCAATGGGCCTTCTTCGAAAGTCGGGGATATATGTGTTGGGGTACGGGTAGGCTACGATAGCAACAATTCAAAAATTCTACCACGTAAACCAGGAAGCCAAGCAAGAAGATTATCACAGATCGTTATCATCGACGCCAGCAGAAAGGGCGGAAGAAGAGTTGAGCCGCTTAGTCCAACGAGAGCGCCGATGTAGTGGTCGAGTTGATCGCCCAAATACGAGCACATCGATGCAAAGGGTCGAGTCGATCGCTCGCCCTCGCGAAGTCGATCGCTTCCTCCAAAGAACCTTTGCGCTTCCTTACGAAGACCGCGGATCGCCCTCAAACACAACAAAGAATCGCAGAGCGCTCTACCAGATCCACACGCCCGTGGAAGGAACAACCGTATGCCAGTGTGCTAGCACCAAGTCGCACGACAGAGCTCTCAAGAAGATGGCGGCTAGGGTTCGGTGGAGCAACTCATGTTAACTCGTCTTTTCCCAATAGCCTCAAGCATCTCCTTATATAGTGCTCGTGACGGATCCTATCTGAACACATTTGACGAATTGTATCCGTACTGGTTTGTTCCAATCCGTTAAGTGTATGACCCATTAGGTTTATGCGTATTCGGTTGTGACTCGGAAACACCTTTCTGACCACGAGTCGTTAGCGGTACCTAGCAGGACATAACGATTCCCGAATACACACAAATTATATTGGACGAACCTTATTGCAATATGATCTACGACCAGGTCCTCATCACTGACATTTCACATATGAACGATCTACCAAAACTAATGGGGAATGTGAAATTACCCACAAGAACGCCGCTGAATGCCACTGAAGCCTTTGCAAAGACTTCCCCTCCTCTTCCTCTCCCTTCTCCTCTCTTATTCCACCTTTCTCCTTGGCCGATAGCAATGGGAGATCACCACCAAGAGGAAGGGGAATAACAATGGACTATAAGGGGGAGGGTGCCTACTGTAGTAGACACTATAGCGGTGGTGCTAGTGTAGCTACAGTAGTGGGCTAGGGTTTCCCTCCCCTTTTATTGGTGGCCGGCCCCTCATGGGCCTCCTGGGCTAAGGCCCGAGGCTCAGGTTGCTGAAGAACTGCAGAAACCCCCTCCTCTAATGTCTAATTTTTCTTTTGACTGCTTTCTTCTTTAGAATAAATCGGAGTATTACAAAGCAAGTTCCCCGCTCCACCTGTAGACTTTGCAGACAATTCATGACGACAAATTTTACAAATAGCATATGGTACCTCATTTCCCGCTGCGTCTTGCTTGGTTGTCCTGTCGAAAATTCTCCCACACTCCCGATGTAGACAGTCTCGACCTCTTTGCTCTGGTTGCCGTGGAGCCTGATGCTGCCATGAAGCCTGATAACTAAACTCCACCTTGCTCCTCTGGTGAAACCTTCGGTTGGTTTGAGGCAGCCGCAGCCACCTCCATGGATGCAATTTCCTCTGGTGAAAGTCCATAATCACCAAGAGCAAAGCTAACGTAACGATTGTCCATAACGAAAACTGCAAAATCGAAACTAACACTATTACTACTTTCATATTAGCATAGCAAGAACTAACAATAAAAGTATTACAAAAGTAGTAATGTACCTCTTTCGCTGACTTGCTGCCGAAAATTAAAATTTCCAAATTTTAGCACATATTTTTTTAATTTTGCCAAATTGAGCAGCTCAACACAGTTTTGAATTTGCACACCACAATTTCCAAGAGATAATGGAGAATGAAGGGGTGCTAAATGAGGGGGGGTTATGGTGGCTATTTATAGGAAAAATTTTGGGATTTTTTGAATTTTTTTGCTATTTTTAAAGACCCCAACAGTCAAAATGGTCAAAAAAACGGCCAAACTTCACTAATGGGCAGATTTTTCGAGCCGTGCCGTGCCAGGCACGGCCCACGAGCACGAACTGGCTCGCTACTCGGCCTACCCCGCCGCCTGCCTGGCCTGCCCCCATCGCACCCCTTGCCCTTCTTCTTTCCCCAACACCTGCACTCAAGATCCAAGACGCCTCGATCCTCGCAGCCAGTGGCGCCACCGCCTCCTCACCTCCTCTCACCCAACCACAGGTTTCCACGATCGCTCAAGGCCATTGCCTCGCCTGCGTTTCTACTTCTCCGTGTTTGCGACGCCCACCTCCGCGCCTTCTTCCACCACCGCTGCTGACATGAACCTTCTTCCACCACCACTGCCGTCACATCCGTGTCAGCGATAGCCACCGCGTCGGCAAACCGAATGGAGGAGGCGACCGCGGGCCCGTTGAGCACACGCGTGTGCATCATCAGGAGCAACGAGTGGGGTGGCCGCACACACGACGACCGTCTACACGGCGTGGGCCGAGCTCACCCCATCCTCTTCGAGGGCTGTTGGGTTGGCTTTTCGTTCCTCGGTGCCGGCGACGTCCCGCCCTCCTCCTCCTTCCTTGGCTCCTCCTTGCTATTGGCTCCCTCCCTCACCGTCGCTGCCTGCTGGCCTCCCTCGGCGTCGGTGCCTCTGCCTCCGCCTCGACGGCTCCCCGCAATCAGTCATGTCGCTACACGGGCTGCAGGTTCGGTCAGGTCAGCTTGGCATAAAGAAGATCGTCAGTGCATATGTGGGCACCACAGTGCTCGAAAGTGTCGCCTAAGCATAGCACGGGCTTTTGTGTCAGGCCAGCACGACCCATGAACAAGGCGAGTGTGCATTCTGGTCGGCCCATAAAGGCCATGCCTCGAGCTGCCCAAAGAAGATGGCCCGTTTGGCCAGCACTAGAGCCTCGCCGAATCGAACATGGGAGAAGAAAAGTGGCGATGTGGACGCCCCTTTACCCTGTAAGGATTCTATCTGTGTTCGCTTGGGCAAAGCACATGAACCAATGTACATATGACCACCACTTGTACTCTTGGCTAATTGGATTTGTGAAAACTCAAATGTGATATACAAACGTTGATCTCTCATATTTTTGGTACCCCATAGAAAAAGGAAGAAGGAAATATTGATGTCATTTAGGCATGAATTTTTGGCCGTATTAGCACCTTTTGGCTTCGTATTAACATCAATGATTGTCTGCAGATTTTTTTTCAATTTGGCCCTCGCCAAGACGGCCACCCAGGCGGCAGTACCGCCTCGCTTGCCACACGCACTATTCGTGACGGCTATCAGGCGGTGGTGTTGCCACACGTTGTCAGGCGATAGCGCCCTACCGCCCGCCGCATGCCTTGCCGTAACATCCCAATTTTTCTGAGCTTTGAAAATCTTTTAAATAGTAGGTAGGAGAAAATTTACCATTTTGATTTTATTTGAATTTAATTGAAAAGCTTAAACATGGACTTTGTACATCAAAATAATTTAATATGATTAAAGTCAACATGAACAATGGTCAAAACTATTTTATTTGGGTTCCTTGGGCTTGGAATTTTCTGGAATTTTTCCAAGTCCATTTGCTATTTTATTTTGCTTATTGGAATTTCTGCTATTTTATAAAATGAAAAATTAATTAGAATCTCATATTTCCCCCTCGGGCCGAATCTTCCCGGCCCAGTCCACCTTTCCCGCGTGCGACCCACTCCCAAAGATAAATTCACTGAGCCTGACCTCCCAGCACTCACCACCTGCTGTTCTCACCTCAAGGCCATTGTCGCAGGGCAGCCTCCCTTCGCTCGCTGCCAGGGCCCCGCCCAAGTCGCTGCCTCCGACTTGGTCGTCTTCTCCACAAAGGCCACGGCCCTGTCCGCCATTGGAACTCTTCGAAGCTCGTCCGACAATGGAACTCTTCATCTAAACCGCCCAGTTTTGTTATCAGATCCTATCTCTATCTTTCCCTTCATCCAAATCCAAATTAATCATATCTTTAATCGGCCATATCTCTAAGAATCCTTGCTTCATCTCTCGTGTTCTTCACGGATTCGCTTTATGCTTCCTAATCCCGGCGTGCCTCGACCCTATAAAAGGCCCCGGGTTCGCCCTTGCCTCCTCATCCCAAGCCCCACCCCATTCTCTCCCAAAGCTACGCCACCGCCGCAATTTGAGTTTAGGTTTTGTGAGCCGCAGCTCACCTCCAAAATCCGCCGCCACCGCTGGTGCTCGCCCGCAAGCTTGCGCCACCAGCTTCCCTGTCAGAAGATCGACTCGCACCGCCGCCATTAGAGTGCCACCGGAGACCAAATTCGACAAGAGCCGATCGTTCCGCCGCTTGCCGACGCTTCGACCGCCACGCCGCCCTCTCGAGCTAATTCCGTACCACGCATGCGCAATAGCGCCCTTCAGGTAATGCGCGTGTCCGCTGCCGTTGAATCTCCGCCTTATGCCGTTGTCGTTGGAGCCGGAAGGCGTCACCGGCGAGATGGCGTCATCAGTGACATGGCGCCCACGTGTGGAGCCATGTTAGCAGCCAAGTCAGCATCTTCGCTGAGGTGTCGTCCACGAGTCACGCCAAGTCAGCGTGCACGTGTGCAGTAAACCAAAGTCTAGATCCAAAGCCTCCGTAGATTTAGTCCACCGTGAGCCTTTACACCGACAGTGGGTCCCACTTGTCAGGTGGTTTTCTTTTTATTTCTTTTCAGTGGAAAAATCTTCGCCAACGTCAGCCATGCGTCATAATTCCGGAATTTCCGATAGGGAAATAATTCGGATTAATCCATAAATCCTTTTTAGGGTTATTCCATGTGATTTCAATCTTCCAAAGCCCATATCTTTTGCATCCGAACTCCGATTGGGCCCATTCAAATTTCTAAATTCATCTAAATTCAAGATCTACCTATCTGAGATTTTTGTTTAATTTTTGGAGTTTGGTTTGCCTCTGTTCTTATTTATTTTTGTTTGTTTGTTTGTTTCGTTTACGAGTAGACGTCGATACTTCGGGAGGTTTTGAAGAGCAAGGAGCATCTCAAGACCAAGATCAATACCAAGACCTTTTCCAAGGCAAGTTATACCTTTGATCATGTTGAATCCATTTTTCAAAAGTTATATGGATTTAAATTACTGCATTTACTTTAATTATTTATTTCGATGCTTTTGGGATTAGTTAATGTCCAATCTGTTATGACCTCCTTGTCTAATTGTATGCCATAATCTTTTGTCACCCTAGTTTGGTTTATTTAGTTGGTGCTAGTGTATTACCAACGTGGGTTGGTTAGATGCGATTAGTTTGCTTAGCCATGCTACAAGTCATCATCTCATGTAGTTGCAAATATAAACTTGACTAAGTGACTATGGAACTATGTGATAAAAACTGTGTGTACTATGTGCTATTACTCGTTGATGGCATATGTTGCACTTAACCAACAGGGTGGGAAAAGGTTTTGGATGGGGGTAAGTGTCCGGTATACTTTTATGGTGGATCTGTGTTGGCGGGAATGATAGGTTAACATTGGGAAGTCTTGCCCCGGTCAACTAAGGACTTAACTTTGTGCACCATTGAACCGAGCCTTTCAGACAACCACATGCCTCGATGGGACGGCCTAACTTAGTAAGTTATGGAGTCTTGGCATTGATTACTCAAAGTTGTAGGTTAGCCGTGGTTTGATTGGGTGGAGGTGTGTACTACTAAGTAGTCGTGATCACGGGCGTGTTCGCCGTGTCCTTGTCCAACGGTAAAAGCGCCTGTGTATGCTAAGCATACCGAGAGTGTCAATGTCGAGATGAAGTTTCAACTGTTTTGTTACGGCTTAGTGCTAGCTACACTAGTTGTATCTTGTGGGTAAAGTGTACAACCTCTCGCAGAGTGTTAAACAAACTATTCGAATAGCCGCCATTCATAAATATGGACATGCTCGGTGATTTCACACGAGGGGTAGATTTTCATGAAAACCTTGGGAAGGAGTCAGGTGACCTAAGTCATATGGCTATGTGAATAACTTGTTTAGGCTATGTGTCTTTGTGAAATAAAACTGTCAAATTATTATCATCTATTTGTTTTGAATTATGCTTTCAATCTATTACTTGTATTTAAATTGCAAGTGCTGCATTTCTGCAAAAGAACCACAGAAGTCATTCCTTTGGAATAAGCCTGCATCTATAATTGCATTTCTATGGTATGACTTGCGAGTACGGTGTGTACTCATGCTTGTTGTAAACATTGCAACAGAAGAGGAGGAGTCTTCGCCTGCTTTCGAGGAGGAGTTCATCGAAGGTGCTTGATCGTAGTGTCTTGATCCCAGTCAGTTGCCTGTGGTGAATTGATGGGATTCCGCTGAAGTTTTCTTCGTTCCGCTGCTATTTTATTTCTTGCTAGCCCTGCGTGGCTTAATAATTGTAAACTCGACCATAAGGTCCAAACCCTTATTTGTTATCAAATTACTCGTTTATATTATTAATCGCTTGTGTGGATCGATATTCACCTATGTTGACACTGTGTGCACTAGCGTGATCCTGGACTAGTGCATTATACATAGAGGGTCCAGAATTGCATATTTTGGGTCCCGACACTTGCCCTCCGCACAACCCTCCCTCCCACCCCTCCCACGGCCAGCGCATGCCCTCCACCGGTGCCCCTTCAAGACAGCCTTCCCCCTCCGCACGGTCCGATCCGTTCTCAGGAGAAACAAAAAACCCAAAAAAACCATGGGTATTACACGTGTCATTTGGAGAAGCTTTGAAGTCCAGGCCCCCTCCCCTAATTCCACTGCCTGTCCTCTCCTCCTGTCAATTCCATCGCATCCCTGTCTGATGCATGTCTGTGAATTTTGATTAGCTCGCACAGGGAAGGATTCCCTCCCTTAGCGGTTGTAAATTGGAGAGCGAGCGCGATTTCATTTCGTAGTTGCTTACCTGCTCTCTCTCTCTCTCTCTCTCTCTCTCGCTCTCTTGCTGTGTTGATTATATTTTTGGGGATATTTTAGTGTTATTAACCACTGTCGTTAGAAGCAAATTTAGTAGGTAATTTTTATCTCCGTCGATTTTTTCTTGTTCGTAAATTCTTTATTAATTGCGTACTTAAGTAGTTGTAATTTTGCAGGCACATCTATTATTAGGTGTTCTGATATTTTTGTAGGGAAATCTGTTAGAATTTATTAGTCCTATTTAATTAGCCACAGTTGAATTAATTAGTTTTAATTATTATAGATGTTACGTAATTAATTAGTTTTAATTTGTAGGATACTCGTACTTATAGATGTTTGGTAATCTTAGGTTGTTAAGTCAATCTTAGGCAAGCGTAGGATTAATTTGTATAATTTTTCACAAGAACACTAGATGTGGTCAATCTCGCAATGATAATGATCTCATCAGTGCTAGCCATCAAGTTGGTGTAGTAGAAACAAAACTCACCCTTGAGTGACATGTCCATCTGTAAAATGTCACCAAGAAGCTAGGTTTGCTCTCTCAATGTCAATTAAGGAATGTGCATGCATCATTAGGTAACATATATAGAGAGAGCTAGTGTTATTTCGATGACAAGGCAGCACATATATATTCTGCAATTAGTTTCTCTTAATTAATTAGTTTTAAACAATTAGTTGAAATTCATAATGACTGTGAATAGAAAATAAGAAAAAAATGAAGTTGGTAGTTATTCATGCATGCACTCTATGTGTATGTCCGTGTTGGATTTATGGAACAATACGTGCATGCTTTTTTTAATTGTCAGTATGTAGCACATGTTAATTCGCAGTAATCAGTTAGCCCTAATTAATTTAGTCATGTCAAAATAGTCGTATTTAATATTGTACTACTAAATTAGTGTACATTAATTTGTAGTGTTAGTTTCATTGTTATATTTAATTTGCTGTATTTTATGGTCCTTATCAATCTCTTCACTAATAATCCGTGATGAGGGCATCCCCATGACACCTTCTTATCCTCCACCTAATGCTCCAGATATATGCATCAAGTTGCCGACTGGACCAATTACATGAGCACGTGCCAAAAAACTACAAGATCAGGTGAACTTGCTCCTTAATGAACGTGTTATTAATTTTAACGAGAATTTTATACTACCTAAAAATAGTGTTTTGATTGTGCTCAGGTTTGAAGATTCAACGATAGAAGGCGAAGCTGGCATGCACAAAATAAAATCACAAAGAGAAAGCTTGCATGCACAAAGAGGAAGGGTTGTTGTGCACAAGCGTGATAAGTTTGCATGCCCCAAGAAAAAATTGCTGCATGCATGTGAAAGAAATAAAAGGAAGGACTTTGTGCATGCAAGGAAGATTCGGTTGGAAAGAAAATTGCTGCATGCAAGGAGAAATAAAAGGAAGAGCTTAATGCATGCTGTGCGCCACAGACAAAGGAATCTGCGTACATGCAGGTTCGGCCAGGAAGAGCAACAAGGAAAGCATCTACATATATGGCTACATGAGGTGGAGATGGATGGGCCACTATGCACTGACCGAATCAACTTGATTGGTTGTAACAAGTTAGGCAAGAATTCTATTTTTTTTGTATTAATTGGCCATGGTTTTCAGAAACCGTAGAGTGCCTGCCGTATTGCTCTTAGCCACTACTGTGGTGCTTAATTAGCTAGCAAGAACATATCATGTACAGACCACCATTATGCATAAGAATTGAACAAAAAGCTATTGCTTGTTCTTTTATTTTAGAATTCATGCGAGGACTTCTGAGAGAGAATTAGGTGATCCGTTGTTCGTTTTGCGACACAAGGTCAAGTTTACTTTTTCGCTGGGAATTGAGGGCTTGGCGATCTCCTCTCGTGGTGTAGCGACGATCATCCTGGTGTGTGTTGGTGAATATTCATAGAGCTGTAAGTCCGTGCACTGGCGCGTGGTGTACAGCTGAACGTTGTTTATCGTCAAGCATTATTTATCCACGATTCTACTCGAGAAGATTGGGTCACCCCATATCAACCCGACTATTCCATGTGTTGCAAGCCATGTCTCTACTTGAGCTTTTGGAACACTTCTATGATGAGGACCATCGGTGCAAGATGTGGATCGTCGGTGACGCCGATGGCCCTTCGCCCCTACTGCTTCAGGTGGGGAGGGATTATTGGGAACTAGACGATCACTACATCCCGATCCTCCAGGACACGAGCTTGTTCCCCTTGCAAGGCTGGTGTCCGTCGGACATTGGTTCACCATAGACGCCAGCCTGCTGTCGACACTTGTCGATAGGTGGAGGCTCGAGACTCACACCTTCTACTTTCGGTGGAGTGAGATAACGGTCACCCTACAGGACGTCTCACTCTTGACTGGTCTCCCAATCTAGGGTGAGCCACTTGTTTTGAGCCCTCCAGGTGTGGACTGGAAGGCCAAGTTGAAGTAGCGGTTCGGCCAACTTCTCCCGAAGCGTGTACGTGGTTTCCCCCGGACTTGGCTGAGGTAGTTCAGTGATTTACCGCAGGGTGCACCTGATGAGGTCATTAGGATGCACCTCGTTGCTTACCTTCTTCAGCTCTTTTATTGGGGTCCTATTTCCAACCACACAAGGCAATTTTTGCTACCCCAGCTACATTCGCCTCGCCGAGTCATTGGTTGACACGTAGGCTGGGCCAATGCCTTAGTATAACTGGGGATCAGCCGTCCTTTGCACCACATACTAGGGGTTGAGTGATGCTTTGCAGCACAGCACCGGTGGTACCCCTAGCTTGGCCCTGCTATGTTCTCCTACAGCTGTGAAGTTGGAAGCATTTCTCTGTTGGACGGCCATCCATCGAGAAAGTGGTGCACCTGTACGCCCCTCCCCCCCATCGACGTGATAGATGGGCCCACTATGGGCTTACGGTGGACTGCTAGCCGTCTGCGCTGGGTCAAGGACAAACCGATGAGGTGCTACTCGTTGTACTACAACGAGTTTGAGTCGTTTCACGAGAGCGACATCACATATGGACTCC
This sequence comes from Phyllostachys edulis, assembly GCA_036346405.1. Classification (NCBI taxonomy): domain Eukaryota; kingdom Viridiplantae; phylum Streptophyta; class Magnoliopsida; order Poales; family Poaceae; genus Phyllostachys; species Phyllostachys edulis. The sequence continues at coordinate 11,561,099 of CM070560.1, read as the reverse complement.
ATGGTATCCAGATTTTATGCGCACGGTAGTACCACACGGGCTATCCGTGCAATGCACCCAGGACGTCGAGTTATGGACGATGGACTGTCACCTGGTGTTCGCACATACGATGGAGCCTTACACGTCGCAGCGCGTAATGCGAAAGTTTAGTGCGCACTAGGTCGTGCCCCCCCCCGGCGGACGGCAGGCTCCTACCGCGAACCGTACACCTATGAGTCAAACTTCATCCGAGTAATGTTTATAGTTTTTATGTCTTCTTTTCTAACATCAATCCTTCCGAAAATGCAGAAAATCGAGGGTGGGTAGACATATTCAGGACTGGCGCCCGGTCCAGTACAAGTAGACTACGACATGGACGGAGAGGGCACACTTGGATGTCTTGCGTGACCCATGTCCATACGACCTTGAGACGTACCGTGCGTACATGGAGTAGTACGTGCCATGGACGCGTGTAAGACTCACCATTCTGTTGGGGTACGGATAGGCTACGATAGCAACAAAACAAAATTTTCTGCCACGTAAACCAGGAAGCCAAGCAAGTAGATGATCACAAATCGTTACCACCAGACATGCAGAGCAACGGAAGAAGAGTTGGAGCAGCCTGGTCCAACGAAGAGCGCGTCGATGTAGTAGTCGTAGTCGATCATCCAGCATTGAGCACGTCGGTGCGGTGGTGGTGGTCGATCATCTCCTCCAGCGACCTCTGCAATTCCTTATGAAGATCGCGGATTGTCCTCAAGCGCAACAGCAATCGCAGTAGCGCCTCTACGGTATCCACACGTTCAGGGAAGGTGTTGGACCGAAAAGGCGACTAGAGGGGGGTGAATAGGAGCACACTCACTTTTTCACTTTGATCAGATTCAACACAAATTTTACTCCAATAGCTATGGAAGTTATGAAGATCAAGATACCAGTACAGCGGAAGACTAGCATTGAATCCAATCCAAAATCCCCAAAGCAAAAGACCAAAAACCAAAACCTAATCCAGAGGGCCGGACTGACCTCAAGCAAAAGTGCGGACTATCCTCTCTGGCCAGACTGACCTCAGGCAAAAGTGCGGACTAACCTTTCAGGCCGGACTAACCTCAGGCAAAGGTGCGGTCAGACCCCTCAGGCTGGACAAACAGCACAATCAGCCCGAAAACCAAAACTAAAATTGGTCTAACTTTTGATCTGTAAAGCCAAACTCTACGAAATTTGAGACACACCTTCTCTAAGATATTAGGAACCTATTCCAATCAAAGATCACAGAGATCCATGCCAAAGTTCCTATCTTTTTCAGTTTGAACGAAGTGTGCTCAAAAACCGAGTAAGAATCGAAAAATGATCTAGAGACTTGCTCATGGGTGATTGATGATCAAGATGATCCTAGATGGGTTTCCACATGTCATAGCAAGTTAGATCAAGCCAAGAAACCAAGCAAAAACTCGTGGATCAAAGAAAGACCCCAAATCACCAAATAGAGAGAAAGAAAGCAAATAGACTCATCCTTGAGAGAACTTTCTTTGGATTGATTTGATATGGTATTGGTTTACAGCCACTCCATCAATGGAGGACAAAGACTCAATACATGAGCACGAAATCAAATCCAACTCTCTAGAACCCTAACCTCCACTAATCCTCTCCATAAGCACAAAAGCAAAACTAGGGTTTACAAGTAATGAAAGGGTTGAGGGAGTGCAACCACCTCCCTCCTCTATTTATAGTGGAGGCTTAGACCTTACAAAAGATTGAACCCTAATGGGCTCCCGTAAAGGCCCACACACAAACGGGTCACATACGCACGTATTTTAAAGCGCCGTCTTCATCTCTTAACCTAATCCGCTTCACCTTGCGCCATCTTGCGCCGTGAGTTGGCAAAAGGTCACCAAGGTGGTATTTGGTAAAATTACCAAAATACCCCTTCTCGATCTTTTTGCAAAGACCGAGTCCCAACTGCGTGAAGCACCTCCCATGATTCGCCACGTGTAGGTTGATCCAACGGCTCTCATCATGTCGGCAAGTCTCTCCGATCCGGCTCCCACCGAAACCACCATGGCACTTGCACCGACCCTCGCGCCGCTTGATCGAACCCGTCGCACCGAACTGCCCGTTCGGTCACCTTTGTCCCTTTTGTATCATGCTTAACTCCATTGACTTCACTCGGCATCCCCGATTGTTCTGGACCTTAGCTCTCCAAGCTTAGTCCCGATCATCCTCGCCGTTGACCATCATTGACCTCAAAGCAACATGCACAACAATAGACAAAGAAATCGAATCCGGGAACAAGTTCTTCACAACTTGACCCACGTTAGTCAAAACATGCATCATGCAACACATATGCCATGAAACCCATGAACTTGACCTAACCCAACACTTATCACCACCGATTGGCCGATGATCAGCAAGAGCATTTCAAACTTCGACGAAAACTCGTGATTCGACAAACCTTTAACGACATTGCCAATTGTAACATCATCCTAAGATCGTGCACATATCTCCATGATATCCACAGAAGGAACAACCATATGCCAGTGTGCTAGCACCAAGTCGCACGGCAGAGCTCTCAGGAAGATGGTGGTTAGGGTTTCGGTGGAACAACTCAACTCACGACTTTCATGTGTCTTGTTTGTTACGTTCACCACCCTGTCCCAACAGCCTCATGCATCTCCTTATATAGTGCTTGTGACGGATCCTATCCGAATATGTTTTGACGGATCGTATCCGTACTGGTTTGTTCCAACCTGTTAAGTGTGTGACCCTGTAGGTTCATGCGTAATCGGTTGTGACTCGGAAACACTTTCCGACCACGAGTCGTTAGCGGTTCCTACCAGGACATAACGATTTCCGAATACACACAAATTATATCAGACGAACCTTAATGCAATATGATCTACGACCAGGTCCTCATCACTTACGACCAGGTCCTATCTCTATACGACCAGTTTGTATTTGGTCACGACCAGTTCAGAACTCCCACGACCGTGTTTCGACCACTGCGGACTACGCTCGACCGGCCTACAACCAACAGATCTCTATACGATCATCCAGAATCGATCGAACTAAGTTTACCTACTCTTGTATTCTCCCTTTGCCTCACGATATCTGGTTGAACTCCAGGTGAGATGTTGTGTCTTCCATGGACTGTTCAATACTTTCTCAATCGAGTGTCGGATAACTTCACGTGGTCGAACACTTCGACCACTAGTGGCATGGCCATGTACTCTCTTTATCCGACCACAACGAGGGGCCCAGAGACATCTCTCCTGTTATGTTAGGAGGGGAAAATCCTATATCCAACCAGTCACATTCCTCCGTATATTTCATAGCATACCCGAAAGCTACCTTTATAACTACCTAGTTATGAGCAGCGTTTGGCAACCCCTAAGAGTGCTATTACACATATAGGAAACCATGCTGATCTCAGGTCTAAGGATTATACATCATCATTGCTTGAGACCAACTAACGACACATAGAATCATAACAATCTCAATAGTATTTTAAGGTGGGTCAATCTAACCCCATGTTCTCTAACATGTGTTCATGTTATTGATTCGATATCTCTATACCCATGACCGGTGAAACATGATCATCAATCAATACAATGTGCTGGTCGATAGAGTCACTGCTGGTGTTCTGACCATTGATATCCGACCAGGGATTCATTTAGAACGACATCATATAAGTTAAGAGTTTCACTAACAAGTCACATACTTGTTAATATTCATAACCAACAATTCATTCAAGGAACAGGATAACATATTATCCAATATTATGAACATAATAAAATATAATCATCTCTGTGATTGCCTCTAGGGCATATTTCCAACACATTCCTCCACCAGAGCACTCGGAGCTAGTGACAGTGGAGACACACTAGCAGAGCCTCCACCGCACGTATGATCATCATAGTGCTTCGCGACGTGACGACGCCGTATGACACTTACAACCTCTAATCGTTTCATTGGTGGTATTTGCATTATTTATTAACGAACCTATCATGTATGTCACTACAGTTAGAGCGGGCGCAGTGCATCTACAGCGCATCGGAGTCTGCCATCCATAACACAGATAGAACACCGACGTGGATGATGGAAACTATGAAGTACATCTTCATGCAGTCGAAGAAGATGGCAAAGACCTTGAGTTACGATCGTTCGACGGATGACGTCCTGCGCATCAGGCACCAAGTGGGGGGCCGTGCTCACCCCCTAGGTCAGCACGACCTGGCGAGTCCGGCCAGCGTCATAGCATTCCCCGTCGGTCATCCGCGGGCAAGAGCGGCGGGGAGGTAGGTTATGTAAAATCTACGTTCTATTTTTCGGTTATGCCTTACATTCCGCTAACACCATATCGTTCTCCCGCCGCAAGTCCATCGGGATGAATCACTTCTACCGTCCGTGTTCGGTACACAGACTAGCGCTCCCCGTTGGTCATCTCAGATCGCACATCCGGAGGTACGAGATTCTCGACCACGCCCGATTATTTATCTCAGACCGACATCGTTCCGCCTTGCGACCTTGCTGACCATGGGGGTGACGACCAGTTCACATCGACTGATGATGGCGATACGGGCCTCTCAGCTCCTACCAGGGAGCAGTACACACCGTTAGGGTTCGCACCATGGCAGGCAGGGTTTGGAGTGTACGTAGGCCAGAGCTCCCCCGGGTTCGCTATCCCACCGTATGTCCAAGGCTAGAACTCATCCGGGTGGGCTGTCACACCGTACGTCCAAGGCCAGAGCTCATCCGTCCAACTGAAGTTGTAGACAACGTACATTGGGGCAGACAACCCGGGAGTGATTTTATGGAGTCCGTCGCTCATGAATTCTTTGGAGGTGGCCCCCAAGTCGGCATGCCTCATCAGGACGACATGTATGCCTACCAGACTCTGTTGGGTTACAGTCAGCCTACAGGTCCACCCCAGCCTACTCAATGATCTCCGTACACCCTCCAATCCGACACGCGCTCTCCGAACTAGTTCACGTATTGTAATGTCCCAGTTTTTCTGAGCTTTTGAAAATTTTCAAGTTTAAAATTAACCATTTGGTTTTGTTGAATTGCTCAAGCTTAATCGGGAGATTTTAGAAAAATGGAAGCGATTTAATATGAATTGATCGAACTAAAATTGATTCGAATTTGGTTTATTTTGAGTGCTCGAGTTCTCTGGTGTTTGAAATTCCCCTTTCTCTGCTCGTTCCATTTTTCCATTGGTCACCCTCCCTCCTCAGGACCTCCTCCTCAAGACCTCCCTCCTCAAGACCTTCTCCTCAGGACCTCCTCCTCCGGACCTCCCTCCTCAAGACCTCCTCCTTAGGACCTCCCTTTTGATCACGACCACCCTATTGGTCACAACCACACCTTTTTGGTTTGAAACACCTTTTCGGTTTTGACCAGCCCCACCATGGTCATCTTCCACCTCCCCCCGCGTCAGCGTCGTGCACGTGTTTCACACCGACTTACCTGCCCCCGTCGCGTGCATTAAATGCGCCTCACTTCCCGTCGCCTCGCCTCACCTGCTCCCATCCCATCGTTTTGCGCTGGCCAGAGTTCCGCTGGTGCGCCCCACCCATTAAGCCGCCTCTCTCCTCCTCCTCCTCGGCTGCTATAAATAGATGCCCCGGAGCCTCTCGTCCTCCTCTTTCTTTTTCCCCATTTCTCCTTCCTTATCCTTGCGACCACATTGAGTAGTCGTGTCCTTCTTGGATCTCCTTCCGACCAGTCGAGCCTCCTTCTGAGAGCCCATTCTCCTTCATTCGCACTCCGATTTGAGTGAATCAAATCTCTTAATTCTGTATCTTTCTTTTGGCTCTAGTTTGGTGCTTTCGTTGGAGTTTTTTTGGATTTATTTTATTTATCTGGCTCCTTTTGCACGTAGAATCCGGCTGCTCAAGAATTCATGAACCCAACGACCTCGACCAAAGCATCCTAACTCTTCATCAAAGGCAAGTCGTAGATCTTTGATCATGCCGTACCTAGTTTGCAAAAATTACATTATTTTATACCAACATGCATGGCTAATTGTATAAAAATGGTTTGGGAAATAGTTAAATACCTACTCAACAGTATGACTCCTTGAACACTTGTGATTGACATGTTGACATGTACCCTTGGACACCATAGGTTGGGTAATCTTAGTTGGATATTTTTTTTAGATACCAACATGGGTGCGTATATCTTGGACCGAAAAGATGACTAGAGGGGGGTGAATAGGAGCACGATCTCTTTTTCACCTTGATCGAATTCAATACGATTTTCACTCCAATAGCTATAAAAGCTATGAAGATCAATATACAAGCACAGTGGAAGACTTATATTGAATCCAATGAAAACCCCGAAGCAAATAGACCAAAAACATAAAAACTCAAAACCTAAATGTGTTGGGCGGTCTGACATCCAACTAGAAATCGGTCTGACCTTTAGAAATTGGTCTGACCTCTCAATACATGGCGGTCAAACCTCCAAGCCAATGAACAGTAAAATCAGTCTGAAAACCGAAACTCAAATCGGTTTAACTTTTGATCCGTAATGCCAAACTCCACGAAATTTGAGACACACCTTCTCTAAGATATTAGGAACCTATTCCAATCAAAGATTGCAGAGATCCATACCAAAGTTCCTATCTTTTTCAATTTGAATGAAGTGTGCACCAAAACCGAGTCAAAATCGAAATATGATCTAGAGACTTACTCGTAGGTGATTGATGATCAACATGATCTTAGATGGGTTCCCACATGTCACAGCAAGTTAGATCATGGCAAGAGAACAAGCAAAAACTCGCAGATCAAAGAAAGACTACAAATCACCAAATAGAGAGAAAGAAAGTAAATAGACCCATCTTTGCGGGAACTTTCTTTGGATTGATTTGATATGGTATTGGTATACAGCCACTCCATCAATAGAGGACAAAGACTCAATGCATGAGCACGAAATCAAATCCAACTCTCTAGAACGCTAACCTCCACTAATCATCTCCCTAAGCAAACTAGGGTTTCAAGCACAATGAAAGGGTTGAGAGAGGTGCAGCCACCTCCTTCCTCTATTTATAGTGGAGGCTTAGACCTTCTAGAAGCATTAACTCTAGTGGGCTCCCGTTAAGGCCCAACACAAACGGGTCATACACGCACGTATTTTAAAGCGTCGTCTTCATCTCCTCTTGACCTAATCCACTTCTCCACGCACCGTCTTGCACTGAGGGTTGGCAAAAGGTCACCAAGGCGGTATTTGGTAAAATTACCAAAATACCCCTTCTCGATCTTTTTCGAAGACCGAGTCCCATCTTCGTGAAGCACCTCCCATGCTTCGCCACGCAGGTTGATCCAGCAGCTCTCATCATGCTCTGAAGTCTCCCATCCAACCCATTGCACCGAATCGCCTATTCACCACATTTGTCCTTTTGCACCATGCTTGACTCCATTGACCTCACCCTAAGATCCCGATCGCTCGACCTCGGCTCTCTAAGCTTAGTCCCGATCATCCTCGCCTGACCGTCATTGACCTCCAAGCAACCCGCACATCAATAGACAAAGAAATCGATTCCAGGAACAAGTTACTCACAACTTGACCCACGTTAGTCAAAACATGCATCATGCAACACATAAGCCAAGAAACCCATGAATATGACCTAACCAAGCAATCATCGCCACCGAGTTGGCCGATAAACAAACCAAAACCGGCCGATGACCACTTTGGTCGGCTCGATCACCGGTTTGGCCCGCCACACTGCTGGCGGCCTCGACCGCCACCGACTTAGCCAAATTTCCTTCCGGAAACCAAACCTCATCGAATTTTCAAACCAATAGAACTTTTGTCCGAAAGCTCCAAAAATTATGAGACCAAGTGTAGTAGACTCTACTCTCTTATCTACACCCTCTATTTTTGGCCCAGCTCCAATATCCAAAATCTCATAAAGGCCAGTCTGAACAATTTCCCAAAGCTTTGCCCGACCATTTCTAGCTTTGGTCGATCGCCACCGACCGGTCAGACGGCCACTTGCCTGACAGTAGTTTGAACTTCGCCGAAAACGCGTGAATCGACAAACCTTAAACGACATTGCCAATTATAACATCATCCTAAGATCTCAAGCATATCCCCATGATATCCACAATCTCCCCCTTGATGAACACATTGACAATTTTCCACAAATGCAAAATTTGGGGTTTGAAAAGTAAAAACCCGACGTTTTCGCTCAAAGGCACAACTTGGTCCATATGCAAAAGAAAGCAATAGAAATGACCAAGCTGGCTTCAGAATAGTAAAGGCAAGTGAGATAAGGCAAAAGAAAAGCAAGAAAGCTTCATTTTCCAGAAACGGGTCAAAATCTCACTTTAGGTCCATATGAAAGAACAATTGTTCGATATGACCTTTGATCATTGTGAGGATCAAGAATTGCAATTAAAGTCCAGAAGTAGCAATAGGACCATAAGAATGCAAATAAGAAACTCCCCCTCACTATGATCCTTAAATTTCAGAAAATCTCATATTTTCAATTCTTCTCCAAGTAGCTCCCCCTTTTCAACCATCTTCTCCCCCTTTGACAATGGAGTCATCAAGGAATCACGCCTTCCTCTTGTCTAGAGATGACAAATGCAGAATGAGGAAAAGGCATAAGGAGATCATGATAAGACATATATATCAAAGCTAAGCTCGAAGGCTCAAAGTAAAGCAATGAATTTTAGCATTTTAAGCAACACTTCAAATTTAGCAAGTTCATCAACAGGGATCCTAAATTGATACTGGCCATGTCAAAATGTCAATGTGAGATCAAAAAGCTAACAATGACCACATTAAGAGACAAACAAGTCCTGAAATGAATCATTTTGCTCAATTTTCTCAAACACCCATTTTTCAACAGTTTTTCATTTGCAATGAATATTAAAGTTGACTAATGGTCTAACTTAGTGAAAAGATCCTGGACTAGGAGCCATCCACAAACTCTTCCTAAGCTTCGACCGAAGTTGATTAAAGGTATATCTTAGTGAAGAAGATCCTAGACTATGAGCCATCCACAAACTCTTCCTAAGCTTCTACCAGGGCGACAAATCTTGAGATTCATGTCAGTTTTGACAAGCAGTCCCCATGAGATCGTCTGGATCATCAAACTATCTCCAAGTTTATGTCTATGACATGCAGTCTCGTAAGAGTAGTTTGATACACTTTAAGCAAAAGACAATCTTGAAATTTGATTTTTTATTTTTCACAAGAGCAGTTTTAGATTCTCAAGAACACAAGAAGCTCAAGTAATGATAAAAGCTAGATTCAAGAGCTAACAAAGCAATTTTGACAAGGCCAATGTCACAAAAGGAGCACTAATTGCGCAACTAGCTAAAACATCCACAAATTGCAGTTTTTAGATTCTAGTTGTTTTAGAGTTCTAGCGCATACAGCAAAGACTTAGCTACACATGCGAAAGCATGATAATTCTAGCAAGTCAAAGAACTAGACATGGCATTGAGCAAGAATTGAAATACTAAAGCTCCAAAGGGTAATAAGCAAAGCTTCATCAATTTTAAAAGATAAGCAGAAAAGCTTATATTACAATGCATCTTTTTGGATTTTTCATATGAGTGCAATATGATACAATGAGATGCAAGAGAAGCTCAAAAAGCCTAAAAAGATCAACAAGATCAAAAGAAGATCAAGAAAAGATTAGAAAAGATCCAACTCCCCCTCAAACCAACCCATAGGGATAAATTACCCCTAACTCACTCCTCAAGGTGGCAAACCTTGATGGGTCTAAAGGCTTGGTGAGGATATCAGCCAACTGAGCCTCGGACTCCACAAAATGCAGCACAATATCACCATTCTCAACACGGTCTCTAAGGAAGTGATAGCGAATGTCTATGTGCTTGGTCCTAGAATGTTGCACAGAGTTCTTAGCAATGTTAATAGCAGAAGTATTATCACAGAAAAGAGGAACACTATCAAAGTTTAACCCAAAGTCTTTAAGAGTGGACACCATCCACAAAATCGACTACAAAGAACAACAAGCTGACTACATATTCACCTTGAAGATGGATTGTGCAACAGAGGACTGCTTTCTAGATGACCAAGAGACAAGAGAAGTGCCTAAGAAATGACATGTGCCAGATGTGCTCTTCCTATCTAGCCGACAGCCCGCAAAATCAGAATTAGAAAACCCCCGAATGGACAACGAAGAAGAGCAGGAAAACCAAATACCATACTGGAGGGTAGAGTGTAAATACCTGAAGATGCGCTTAACGGCTTGGCGATGTGAAGTCATCGGTGACGCCTGAAACCTCGCACAGAGGCAGACCGCAAAGTGGATGTCCGGTCTTGAGGCCGTCAAGTACAGAAGGGAGCTGATCATGATGTAATACTCGCGTTGATCCACGGCTTCTCATTCCTCATCTGGATCCAAAACAGTCGAAGTCGCCATAGGAGTGGCAATCAGCTTGCAGTCACCCATCTCAAAACGCTTGAGCAAATCCTTGGTGTACTTCGTTTGATGGATGAAGTTCCCTTCCTTGCACAGCTTGATTTGTAGCCCCAGAAAGTAATTAAGTTCTCCCATCATGCTCATCTCAAATTCCCTGGACATGGTCTCAGAAAAACTGGAAACAAGAGCATTAGAGGAACCACCAAAGATAATATCATCAACATAAATCTGAACAAGCAGGAAGTCATTGCCATGCTTAAGAATGAAAAGAGTCTTATCAACTTTTCCCATTTCAAAATCATTCTTAAGCAAGAAAGTTTTAAGCCTATCATACCAAGCTCTAGGGGCTTATTTAAAACCATACAAGGCTTTGGATAGCTTGTAAACACGATCAGGATGCTTGGGATTCTCAAAGCCAGGGGGTTGTCTAACATACACTTCCTCCTCTATAAAACCATTCAAAAAGGCACTCTTAACATCCATTTGATGCAACCTAAAATCTTTAGATGCAGCAAATGCAAGAAAGATGCGAATGGCTTCTAGTCTAGCAATAGGAGCGAATGTCTCATCAAAATCTAGCCCCTCAACCTGGCTAAAGCCCTGAGCTACCAATCTAGCCTTCTTTCTAACCACAGAACCATCCTCATTTTGTTTATTTTTGAACATCCAACGGGTTCCTATAACATTATGACCACTAGGAGGTTCTACAAGGTTCCAAACTTTATTTCTTTCAAAATTCTCTAACTCCTCATGCATGGTATTGACCCAACTAGCATCAGATAAAGCATGTGATATATCTTTGGGTTCAAAAGAAGCTATAAATGCAGAGTGAGAGAAAAGACTCGGATCATGATACCTGGAGTGAGTGACTCGCTCATGGAGATTACTAATCATCTGATCTGGAGGGTGTTGCTTCTGAATGTGCAAAGGAGCGCCTTGGGGAGATAGCGTCTCCTCGACCTCATGATCTTCTCGCGATGAAGAAGTCGCAGCAGAGCCTCAATTGGAGGTGAAGCAACAGAAAGGTGTTCGGAACTTGGGCTTGCACAGAACATCGAACAGGTGGAGGAGCAATATCAAGTTCATCCTCATCTTCTTCAACAAAAATGCTCTCTGTCACCTGTAAGTCACTTAAGAAACAGAGGGTTTTTTTTCCCAAATCGAAGCTCATAAGAAGTCTTGCCCAAAGACGGTCTCAAAAAGACACAGTTTGAAATATGGCAAGTTGTAACAATAGCTTCGGCCCAAAACCTCCTCGGTGTGCTATACTCATCTAGCATCGTCCTAGCCATCTCGACTAAGGTTATGTTCTTCCTTTCCACAACGCCATTTTGTTGAGAGACGTGTGAAGAAGGGAACTGATGCTTAATACCGCACTCAGCACAAAAAGAGGCAAAAAAGCATTCTTGCACTCTGTGCCATTGTCACTGCGGATCGCTCGCAAGGCACCAGAAAGTTCAGAAGCCAAACAAAAAACAAGATCATGATAATGATCAAAAGCCTCATCCTTCGAAGCAAGAAAGAACACTCAAGAGTATCTCAAAAAATCATCGACTATGACAAGAATGTACCATTTTCCACCGACTGACCGAACCCTAGTAGGACAAACAGTATCCATATGAAGCAACTGTCCTGGTCCGTCAGCCATGACCATAGTCAATGAAGGGTGTGAGGCGTCAACTTGCTTGCCATGCCTACAGGGCGCACATACAGCATCCTTGACAGCTTTGAGTTTAAGCAAACCTCTAATGAGATCAAGGCCGCTAACTCGTGTCAGATGATCAAAACCAATGTGCCCCAAACGTCAATGCCAAAGCCAGATATCAGAAGAAGATGCAATTAAACATTTGAGAGATCCAGCAAGATATTCAGAAAAATCAGCTCTAAAGATTCTACCAACTCTAGAAATCCTAAAAACAAGCTCACCGGCAGAATCAAGCACACGACAGGCATTTTTCTTAAAACGAGTTTCGTAGCCATCATCAAGAAGCTGCGAAATAGAAAGCAAGTTGTACCTTAGCTTGTCCACAAGAGTGACATCCTTCAAGATTAATCTGTCATTCACCTTGATTGATCTCGTTCCTTCAATTCGCCCTTGTGTATCATCTCCAAAGGTGATGAAGTCATCACCCGTCGACCGCGTGAAGGAAGTGAACCATCTTGAGTCTCCGGTCATGTGGCATGAACAGCCGGAGTCGACGAGCCACGTGTTCTTTCTCCTTCCGCGGCGATCCTGAAAATCCAGGCATAAAAGATTGATGTGTCTCAATACTGGGGTTAGTTAAAAGCGACTTGGGAACCCAGTACTGAGACACACGTCTGCGAGTAGTATGCAAAGCAGAAGTGCTATCCTTAATTTTATTAGGAGTTCTATTATGAGCAATGGTTACTTTAACATGAGAAGCATCCTGTCTAGGAGCATGATGAGCATGTGAAACAAATCCTCATGTGAAACAAATCCTAGTCCAGGTTTCTTATTTTCTAAGTGACCATGTCTCATAAAAGCTCTAGGTTGATGAAATAAAATTCTAGCAATATTTCTCCTAGCATTTTTCAACCTACGCCAACAGAACTCTACCAAATGTCCACTCTTCTTGCAATAGGTGCAATGGTATTTGGTACCACTGGGAGAAGCACCTTTTGCCCCAAAAGAAGGTTGGACAAACCCTGCAGATTTAAAAACAGTTTTTGCAGGTTGGGTTTTGAATTCAACTAAGCCATTTTCCAAGACCTGAATGACATTAGGATTGGATATGTCCTGGGCAGAGTTGTATCCTAAACCTTGCTTCTTATAAGGAGTTTTAGATGTGTCCAGAATCATGTTTAACTGTTTCTTACCTTTAGAAAAAATTTCTAGAGTGTCCTTAAGGTAAGCATTTTCTTTCCCAAAGTTAACACATGATTCACAAGTCTTGGCCTTAATGGCTCTAACATGTTTCTCGTTAAGATGAGCAACTTCAAGCTTATAGGCTGCACAAGAGGCACAAGGTGTAGACTCAATTGTGTCCTTAAGCTTGGCATATTTAGCTCTAACTGCTTCTAAAATGTCCTTGATTTCATGTTCACGTTCTATGCAGAAAGAGCAAAAGCTAGATTTAACATTCCCTGAAGCATCCAACTTGCTAGACTCTAAGCATTTTTCACAGGGAGCAGGTTTAACATTAATTAGCTCAGTCCTAGCATGTTCAAGTTGATGCAAAGCAATATCATGAGCAGATTGCAGTTTAGCAAATTCAGAATGTAAAGCATGACAAAAGGAACATTCATCAGATTCAAGAGTCTTAGCATTTGTAATTTCTAATGTCAAATTATCCACTTGTGACTCTAAGTCCTTGTTCCTAGCCATGGTAAACTCTAAGGCCTTATCCTGACTCATGAGTTGCTCAAACATGTCATTGCATCTAGCAGAAAGAACATCATAGGAAGGAGGTACCTCATCATTGTCATTGATGTCGACGATGTCGGCCATGAAGCACATGCCGGTGAAGTCCTTGGCCTTCCCTTTCTTGTCTTGAGGGATCTCCTCCTCCTTGTCCTCCTCGCTTAGGAGTACACGCTCATGGATTGATCTCCAAAAGCGGCAAGGACTCGGTGGCGCCTTCATGAGCTTGGCAAAGATCATACTTGGGCTTGCCCCTTGAGGCTTCTTCCAGCAAGGCTTCTCATCCTTGCGGTTGCCCTTACCTTTCAGCTTGGGGCAGTTTGCCCGGATGTGATATAGCTCTCCACACTCATAGCATGTCACAAGGCCACCTCTCTTCTTGTTTCCAACATTGTTATATGCCCGTGTGACTTTCTTGGCTAAAAGAGCTAAATCAGCCTTAGGAAGACTCTCAAACTCTTCTTCTTAAACAGCAGATAAACACGCAAGAGAAAAACCAGAAGAAGACTCAAAAAAACCATCAGGAGTCCCTTTGAGAGGATCAGCCACCAAAGCCATGTTATCCTTCTTAGGAAGGCTACCTCTCTTAATCTCATGAGTTTTGAGCTTGCTATAAAGCAGCTCCAAGGTGAGAGTAGAGAGATCGACGTTTTCCTCAATGGTAGTAGCCTTGATCTCCCAGTCCTTGGTATTGATTGCAGCCAAGAGGTGGGTGGCATTCTCAGATTGAGAGTACTCAATGTCCACAGCTCTCATCTGATTGATCACCTTGTTGAAGCAAGTAAAGACGTCATCGATGCTCTCACTAGGACGCATCTCGAATTTGTTATACTCTCGCTTGTAGACCGTCTGGCGCACTTGCTTGATCTGGGACGATCCCTCATGGTAAGTTTCGAGGGTGTGCCAGATCTCATGTGCGGTCTCAAGGTTGCAAACCCGATCGTACTCCTGTCTACCAAGCCCAGCATATAGAAGGTTCTTTGCCTTGTTGTTGTTTGTCAAGAGGGCTGTTGAAGCCGGCGAAGCAACTTCGGGCAAAACGAGCGGGGCTCGAACAACCTCCCATATAGCTTGTCCTTCGCTTTCAAAGAAAATTCGCATGCGATTCTTCCAATCGGCATAGTCGAGCCCATCGAAGACATACGACTTGGTCGAGTACCTATCCATCGCCAAGTTCAGTGACCGGTTAAGATCAAAATTGAACTAACCGGGCTCTGATACCACTTGTTGGACCGAAAAGGCGACTAGAGGGGGGTGAATAGGAGCATGATCTCTTTTTCACCTGGATCGAATTCAATACGATTTTCACTCCAATAGCTATAAAAGCTATGAAGATCAATATACAAGCACAGTGGAAGACTTGTATTGAATCCAATCAAAACCCCAAAGCAAATAGACCAAAAACATAAAAACTCAAAACCTAAATGTGTTGGGCGGTCTGGGAAATGGACAGGGTGTTCACGAGTTGTTTCAAAGAAACTTGATTACTTATGTATTAATCTTTCAACTTGTGCCTTGCAATCTACTTACTGTATTTCCAGTCAGTTCTGCTTTCTGCAAAGTAACCATAAAGTTATCCTTGTCAAGCCTAGCATGAATACTATTTGCATACATTTTCCTACGACTTGCTGAGTATATTCAAAGTACTCACGGCTTTATGCCCTCTAGTTGATCAGTCGCTGAAGAGGACCCAGGGAGCTCCGAGCTCTTTCAAGAGGAGTTCTTCGAAGACCATGCGAGCTAGGAAACGTCCTCCACTCAATTACCTGTGGGCATGTCGAATGGCTTCTACGAGTATTTTGTTTTCCGCTGCGAGCTCTCTTTTGCTGTAAGCCCTGCGTGGCAACTCTGTAAAAACCTTGACCATAAGGTATTTTGCTGCTTTTAATATTAATTTGTCTACTTCTTTTATAGTTTGTTGTATGGTTTTGATTACATCGATGTTGAAACTGTGTGAGCTAGCTGCTGATCTTGGGACTAGCTTAGAATGCACAGAGGGTCTCGGGTTTGCTAACCCGGGAACCCGAGAGCGGTGGTACTGAGAGCCATTTCGACTGTAGAACGTAACCTTAGTTAGCATGGTCATTTTAGTCAAGAGTTTCAAAATTTATCTTATAAATCAAACCAACAGAGTAACATGGGTAGTTATTCCTCTCTCATCTTATTCTATTCTATTCTCATCTTAATGTAATCTCTTCTCACCTCATTCTTAGATTCTTACACCTTATCTCTTCTGAAACTTTGTGTTCAAAATCTAAATTGATCCCTCTCATCCCGGTAATCTCAATAGGATCGAGCTTTGCTTTAAATCGACTTTCTAGATAAGTTAGATTAGAAGTGCTATAGCAAAGCTGTCCTTCTTAGTTCTCGTATCATTTAGTCCGGTAATTAGGATCTTCTATTTGAGTTTTGTTGCCTCTTAATAGCTCTCCGGCTATTTGCTCGTTGGGTTTAACCGCCCCCCCCAGCCCAGTTAGTTGCCTCTGTATGTCTCCCTTGCTCTCTCTCGTCTATCGTGCTTTTCCCTTTTATCTACCATGCTTTCTTCTCCTCATCTATTAAGCCTGGGAAGATTCGTGCAGATGGTCCAGATCCGCAATTCGACAAGTCAAGATGAGCCAGTGGGTCCTTTCACACCACTGCCTCCTCCAGCCGCAACCACAGATTAGGGTTTGGGACAGTTCATGGTAGCCCAAACGCAGTTGATGAATGCAATGATGCAGAACATGAACCATATGATGACTTAACAAAATCAGACAGCTGCCGCTCTTCTCGCAATGCTGAACCAGAACAATCAAGCAGCTGCCATGCCACCACCGCCACCACCAATTATCCCCCAGTCAAGACTGGTAGAATTCATGAGGACCCGTCCACCTATGTTCTCCAGCTCCTCCGAGCCATTGGACGCAGATGACTGGCTGTGTTCAACTGAAAAGAAGCTTGCCATCACCCGGTGTGATGACCATGAAAAAATTCTGTATGCTGCACACCAACTTGAAGGCACCGCCGCAGAATGGTGGGAGAACTACTGCGTCGCCCACGAAAACCACCAGAACATCAGTTGGACTGAGTTTTCTGAAGCCTTCCGCCACTCCCATATTCCCGATGGAAAGATAGAAATGAAGAAGAACGAGTTCCATGAGCTGCGCCAAGGAAACATGTCAGTAAGTGAATATCTCAATAAGTTCACTCAACTCTCGCGTTATGCTCAAGAGGACGTTGCCACGGACGATGCACGTCAGAAGCATTTTAAGCGAGGACTCCACCCTAGCTTGAAGGTTCAAGTCGTTGGCAACGACTATATGGATTTCCAGCATCTAGTGAGCAAAGCTATGCTTATAGAAGAGTCTCGTCGCAAGCTTGCAGAATTTCATAAAAGGAAGATGATAAAGCATGGTACCCATCAAGGTCATTCGTGGAGAGGTAGAACGAATGCACAATCCCCTGCCCGCTTTGCTCCTCCTATTGCTTCTAGGACCCCTGCAACAACACCTCGCTTTGGTTACTCTGTGTTTCAGAGTCTCCAACAACAACAACAAGATCAAGAAACAACAATCATCTTTGCAGAATCACTGTTTCAAGCTGTCAAGAATTGGGACATTATACCAGCAATTGTCTCTTAAAGCAAGGTCCATCACCTGTCAAATTCAATTTGGAAGCTACTCCAACTAGAACCCCTATGCTAGGAGCACGACGTGGAGCCCCTCAGACTCCAGCTGCATCAACCAAGACCCCAGCCTTTTGGGAAAGGCCGTGTGAACCATGTCATAGTAGAGGAAGCTCAGACAGCCTCGGACGTCGTGCTGGGTAAGTTCCTAGTAAATTCAGCACATGCTACTGTTTTGTTTGATTCTGGAGCCTCGCATTCATTTGTTTCTCGGATTTTTGCTGCAAAGCATCAGTTGAAGGTTTCAACTCTTAAAACCGTCTTGTTGGTTCAATCCCCTGGTTTGGAGTTAAGTATGAACCAGGGTTGCCCACAAGTCAAGATGATCATAGAAGGGGTAGAATTTCTAGCCAACCTGATCATCATTAACACCAAGTCCTTAGATATGATTTTGGGAATGGATTGGCTTACTGATCACCAAGCAATTTTGGATTGTGGTGGAAGAAGCATCACTTTGGTCAGTCCAGTTGGGATTAAAGTAAAATTTGCAGCCTCCTCGGAGAAGCATGAAGGAGCAATAGTTTGCGGTGTCAAGATTGTATCTTTAGAAGATGTGCCAGTGGTCAGTGAGTTTCCATATGTCTTTCCAGATGAGTTACCTAGAATGCCACCAGACAGAGACTTAGAGTTCGTTATCAACCTAGTTCTTGGAACTGCACAAATTTTCAAGAGACCCTACTGTCTGCTTGTTGACTTGGTCGAGCTGAAGAAGCATATTGAGGAGATGCAAGTTAAAGGTTTTGTCAGACCAAGTTCCTCACCTTGGGGAGCCCCAGTGATCTTTATTGCAAAGAATGACGGTACCCAGTGGATGTATGTGGATTATCGCTCACTCAACGAAGTCACCATCAAGAACAAGTACCCTCTGTCCAGGATTGATGATCTGTTCGACTAGCTAAAGGGAGCCGGAGTGTTCTCCAAGATAAATTTGAGGTCAGGATACCATTAGTTGAAGATTCGCCAAGAGGATATCCTCAAGACAGCTTTCTCAACCCGTAATGGACTGTACGAGTACACGGTCATGTATTTTGGATTGACCAATGCCCCTGCTTACTTTATGAACTTGATGAATAAAGTATTCATGGAGTATTTGGATAAGTTCGTCATTGTCTTTATTGACGACATTCTAGTATACTCTAACAGTAATGAAGAGCATGAAGAGCACCTTCACTTAGCCCTGAACAAGCTTAGAGATCATCAACTCTATGATAAATTCGACAAGTGTGAGTTTTGGATGAAGAAAGTCATCTTTTTGGGACACGTCTTGTCTGCAGAAGGAGTCGCTGTCAATCCTAGCAAAGTCAAGGATGTGCTCAATTGGGAGTCACCTAAGTCAGTGCCTCAGATCAGAAGTTTTCTTGGAATGGCAGGTTACTACCGTAGATTTATAGAAGGATTCTTCAAAATAGCAAGACCTCTCACTCAGTTGCTGAAGAAGGAAAAGAAGTATGCTTGGACGCCAGAATGTGAGCAGAGTTTTTAAGAGTTAAAGAAGCGACTGACCACCGCTCCAGTGTTGATCTTGCCTGATGTTCGAAAGGACTTTGAGGTTTTCTGTGATGCCTCACGTCAAGGTCTCAATTGTGTCCTAATGTAAGAAAGGAAGGTAGTAGCTTACGCTTCCCGTCAGCTAAAGCCTCATGAGGCCAATTACCCCACTCATGACTTAGAATTGGCCGCCGTAGTGCATGCTTTGAAGATATGGCGCCATTACCTCATCGGTAATTTCTGAAAAGTCTACACTGATCATAAAAGCTTGAAGTACATTTTCACTCAAGCTGATCTTAATATGAGGCAAAGAAGATAGTTGGAATTGATCAAAGATTACAATATGGGAATCCATTACCATCCAGGAAAGGCTAATGTGGTAGCTGATGCTTTAAGTAGGAAGGTTTACTGCAATACTCTGATGATCAAGGAAAGTCAGCCAACACTGCACGAAGAATTTCAGAAGCTCAAGTTGGAATTGGTTGAAGAAGGTTATCTAGCTGCTCTAGAAATGCAACCAACTCTCCAAGATCAGATCCGGAAAGCCCAAGGAGAAGATGCAGATGTCATGGAGATCAAAAGAAACATGGAGAATGGTAAATCCCTAAGATTTTTCGAAGATGAACAAAGAACCGTCTGGTTCGAAAAGCGTATTTATGTACCAGACTAGGGAGAGCTCAAGCAGTTGATACTCTAGGAAGCTCACGAAACCTTGTACTCCATTCACCCTGGAAGCACTAAGATATATCAAGATATCAAGGAATTGTACTAGTAGCCTAGCATGAAGCGCGAGATCCCTGAGTATGTAACACAGTGTGATGTTTGTCAACGAGTTAAAGCCGAGCATCAAAGACCCACTGGACTCTTACAACCTTTGAATATACTTGAATGGAAATGGGAGGAAATTGGCATGGACTTTATCATCGGTCTGCCAAGAACCCAAGCTGGATATGATTCTATCTGGGTAATTATAGACCGCCTGATAAAAGTTGCACACTTCATCCCGGTTAAGACCACCTACTCAAGAGGCAGACTTACAGAGTTGTATATGGCAAAGATAGTATGTCACTATGGAGTACCAAGGAAGATAAATGTCGGATCGAGGATCTCGATTCACCTTGATTCTAGCGAAGTCGCAGTAGCTTTGGGTATTAATCTGAATTTCAGTATAGCCTACCATCCTCAGACAGATGAAAAAATAGAAAAAGTAAATCAGATCCTAGAAGATATATTGAGAGCCTGCACTCTAGAGAACCAAACCAGCTGGGATCAAATGTTGCCTTATGCAGAATTTTCTTACAACAATAGCTATCAATCAAGTTTGCAAATGTCCTCATTTGAAGCCCTTTACGGAAGAAAGTGCAGAACACCGTTGTATTGGACAAAAATAGGAGAAGGGCGAGTACTTGGACCTGATATCCTGAAGGAAGCTGAAAATCAAGTTAAGTCAACTAGAGAAAAGCTGAGAACAACTCAGACCAGGCAGAAAATTTATGCGGATAACCGTCGCCGAGATTTATCTTTCGCACCAGGAGATCATGTGTATATAAAGGTTTCACCTCTCAAAGTAATGCATCGCTTCAGAGCAAGTGGGAAGCTTGCACCTCGATACATCGGACCCTTTCCAATTCTAGTCAGAAAGGGGGAAGTTGCTTACAAATTGGAGCTTCCGCCCCAGTTGTCGGATGTGCATGATGTCTTTCACGTGTCGTAATTGAAGAAATGTCTGCATGTACCAGAGAAGCAGATGCCCGTAGAAGCCGTTGACCTGCAGCAAGGTCTCACCTACAAGGAGTAACTCATCAAGATTTTGGAAGTGTCCGAGCGAGTGACAAGAAGCAAGATCATCCGTTTTGCAAAGTTCAGTGGAGCAATCACACTGAAGAGGAAGCCACCTAGGAGCATGAAGAAGAGCTGAAGGCCGAGTTTCCGCACCTATTCTCTAGTTAGCCTGAATCTCGAGGTCGAGATTCCCTTTAAGAGGTGTAGGTTTGTAACATCCCAGTTTTTCTGAGTTTTTGAAAATTTTCAAGTTCAAAATTAACCATTTGGTTTTGTTGAATTGCTCAAGCTTAATTTGGAGATTTTAGAAAAATTGGAAGCGATTTAATATGAATTGATCGAACTCCAATTAATTCGAATTTAGTTTATTTTGAGTGCTGGAGTTCTCTGGTGTTTGAAAATCCCCTTTCTCCACTCGTTCCATTTTCCCGTTGGTCACCTTCCCTCCTCAGGACCTCCTCCTCCAGACCTCCCTCCTCAGAATCTCCTCCTTAGGACCTCCCTTTTGGTCACGACCACCCTATTGGTCACAACCACCCCTTTCGGTTTGGACTACCCTTTCGGTTTTGACCAGCCCCGCCCTGGTCATCTTCCACCTCCGCCTGCATTAGCGCCATGTGCGCATTTCACGCCGACTTACCTGCCCCCATTGCGCGCATTAAACGACTGTCACTTTTGCTCTATGCCATGCCTCTGCACTGTCCCGTCGTGTCGCCTCACCTGCTCCCATCTCGTCGCTCTGTGCTGGCCAGAGTTCCGCTGGTGCGCCCCACCCGTTAAGTCACCTCTCTCCTCCTCCTCCTCGGCTGCTATAAATAGAAGCCCCGGAGCCTCTCGTCCTCCTCTTCCTTTTTTTCCCATTTTTCCTTCCTTGTCCTTGCGACCACGTTGAGTAGTTGTATCCTTCTTGGACCTCCTTCCGACCAGTCGAGCCTCCTTTCGAGAGCCCGTTCTCCTTCATTCGAGCTCCGATTTGAGTGAATCAAATCTCTTAATTCTATATCTTTCTTTTGGCTCTAGTTTGGTGCTTTCGTTGGAGTTTTTGTGGATTTATTTTATTTATCTGGCTCCTTTTGCACGTGTAGAATCCGGCTGCTCTGAAGAATTCGTGGACCCAATGACCTCGACCAAAGCATCCCAACTCTTCATCGAAGGCAAGTCGTAGATCTTTGATCATGCCATACCCAGTTTGCAAAATTTATATTTTTTTATACCAACATGCATGGCTAATTGTATAAAAATGGTTTGAGAAATAGCTAAATACCTACTCGACGGTATGACTCCTTGAATACTTGTGATTGACATGTTGACATGTACCCTTGGACACCATAGGTTGGGTAATCTTAGTTGGACATTTTTTAGATACCAACATGGGTGCGTATATTGCTCAGACATGCTATAGTTATACGATGTCTCTCGATCACATGATTCGCGGATGATGAATTTGACTTAATGATATATGGAATTATGGCGCGGCTACTGTTGTTAAAAGATGTTGTGCCATGGCTACGGTGGTCATTTGGCCAGGATGAACCCAAAATGATTTATACTCGGGCGAGTGATCGTGCAGTAAAAGGGGTGGAGGAAGCACATTGGGATTCTCGCCTGAGTAGTCACTAAGGACTTAACCTTGTAAGCCATTGATCTGGGCCATACCGTACAACCACATGTCCAGGATGGGGTGGACCTGGTAACTAATTAGCAATACTTTGAGTCGGTTCTGTTTTGGTTGAGAATGGCGCAAGAGGGGGCCAGGAAGGCGAATCCTTAGCGAGCGGAACCCAGTCAAACAGAGCTTTGTAAAGGCCTTGTCACGTGCTCTAGACTGCTTACCTAAGGTAGTGAGTAGGGGCATCGACGAATGCCCAACCAACTAGAGAAGTCGTGTCTTGTGGGTCAAGCTGTACAACCTTTGCAGAGTGTAAAACTATTTGAATAGTCGTGTCCCCGGTTACGGACAATGCCTGGTGATTTCACGCAAGGGGTAAACTTTCTCAAAAAATTTGGTCGTGGTGGGTTCCAAGTGGTCTAGGAAGTGAAAAGGGCATTCACGAGTGGTCTGGAAAGTGGACAGGGTGTTCACAAGTTGTTTTAAAGAAACTTGATTACATATGTATTACTCTTTCAACTTGTGCCTTGCAATCTACTTACTGTATTTCCAGTCAATTCTGCTTTTTGCAAAGTAACCATAAAGCTATCCTTGTCAAGCCTGACATGAATACTATTTGCATACATTTCCGTACGACTTACTGAGTACATTCAAAGTACTCACGACTTTATGCACTCTGGTTGATCAGTCGCTAAAGAGGACCTAGAGAGCTCTGAGCTCTTTGAAGAGGAGTTCTTCGAAGACCATGCGAGCTAGGAGACGTCCTCCACTCGATTGCTTATGGGCATGTCGAATGGTTTCCACGAGTGTTTTGTTTTCCGCTGCGAGCTCTCTTTTGTCGTAAGCCTTGTGTGGCAACTCTGTAAAAACCTTGACCATAAGGACTTTTGCTACTTTTAATATTAATTTGTTTGCTTCTTCTATAGTTTGTTGTATGGTTTTGATTACATCGATGTTGAAACTGTGTGAGCTAGCTGCTGATCTTGGGACTAGCTCAGAATGCACAGAGGGTCTCGGGGTTGCTTACCCAGGGACCCGACACGTATCCCACAGGACACGCCCGACGCAAAACATCCAGGTGCACGCGGAGGCAGCTGCAACGACCAGAGGGTAGTGGCTTAGACGACGAGGGAGCCATATCGTATGTTTGATGCGATTATATTTGCGTATGTTTGTATTCATATTTTGTTTTGTTATATTTTTACGCATTTTTTTGTTATTATGTGTGTACTCTTGCGCCATATTGTATATCGACATCTCCAATGGAGTTGCAATGTAGTTTTTTTTCCATACATTCCAAGTCACATGAAATCATGAAACCCTAATTTCCAAAACCTAAAATTCAAATTTTCAAGAGCTAAATCCTTAATCTTTGAGACAATTTCAGAACACATATAAAATTATCGAAACATTACACAGTCAAGTCCACTGCATGAGGAGCCTTCAAAATAAAATTCATAATTTTTTGCGCTCATTTTCTACATTTATAAATTCGTACAAACAGTACACTTATATGAAATTGCAAGAACAATTCTAGACAAATAAAATTATAAAAAATTTACACAAGCAAGTATACTGTGTCGGGAGGCTCCACATAAAATTTCATAATTTTTGGAACTAATTTTCTATATTTTAAAATTCTTACCAATAGCATCGAAACCCTAATCGGCTTAAACCCTAATTTCGGTCGAAACCCTAATCCTGAGACACCCCTGGACATGTGGCGTGCTGAAAGGGCCACCACACGGTGGCCACGTGGACAAAGGCACGTGGCGGGCAGAGAAGGGCTGTGGCAGGGGGCCTAATTTGCCAAAAAAAAATCACAGACGGTCATTTATGTAAATACGAAGCCAAAATGTGCTAATACGGCCAAAAATTCTTTAGGCATTTAGGGTATGTACAATACAAGATGTTTATATATAAGTGTTTAAAGAGATAATATAGCTACATCATGAAACACCTATGGAAATTAGGTGTTTAGATGTTGTATTATCTATTAATTAGATATAGTTATATACGTAAGCACTCATTAAGCACCGGTGCCTACTTAAGCATGGATGCTACAATATAAGCACCTTATCTATCCTATGTGGTAAGAAAAATTAGTTTTTATTTGCTAAGCAATAAGCACCTCTCTAAGCCCTTAAGCATGGATGCTACAATATAGGCATTTAGGGTATGTCATGCATGCACACGGTGGTCTCTTAGGCAGCGCAAGTTGCAAAGTACCAAGGAATCGTCCCATGGGTAGGGGTGAAAACGGATCGGATAGTTTCCGTCTGATCCGGATGAAAACAGATTCGGATGGTCGCGGATCGGATTTTTTCAGATAATTTTCGGATTGGAAACGGATTCGGGTTTTTTTGTCGGAAACATAAACAAATACGGTAGACACAATATCCAACAGATATGAATACGGATTCGGATTATCCGAATAAGAGCACGTCCGGATATCCGGCACACATTTAGGCACTTAGCCACTCCCGGCGATCTCGCGGAGGAATCTCGGCGCGCTTCTTCCCTTCGATCGATCACGGCATCTCGCGGAGGAATCGGCTCGTCGTCGCGAAACCGGCTTCTTTCGGCCGCCACTTTGTCTCGTTGATGTTGATGCCGCTGCAGCCACTCTCCTCCAGCCCATCCGCCTTTGGCGCCGCCTCCGCATCAAGATTGGCAGCGGCCACCACCTCCTCCTCCGCCTCGACGCAGGCCCTACCCTTGAGGCACACCCCGACCTTCTTCCTCAAGGTGGGGCGCGCGCGGGCAGGCGTGGCGGCAATGGCGGTGGGGGTGGGAGCGGGAGAGGGAGGGGAGCGGGGTTGAATGGGGTGAAGGCCGAAGGGGGACCAACTGTCGGGGATGTCGGGCGGGCGAGTGGGAAGAAGGTCCAGTGTAGTACATGTCGGTCTTGGGACGACGGGCGGCGTGAGGGGAGCTTCGTCGGCGGAGAGAAGGGGGGGGGGCAAGGCGTCGGCGTGAGGCGGCCCGAGGTAGAGGCGCGGTAGAGTGCACATAAAGCAGAAGGGCACGCGGTCGAATTCATCATCCGAGGATCGTTCATCGAGCCTCACGACGGCGGGAGAGGCAGCGGCGGTCTTGCGGGCAGTGGGCCATCTCGGGTTGGGGTTGGGGAAAGCAAACGCGAGTTTGGGAATTGGGAGTCCATATGCCGATATGCATGCTCATTGATCGTTGTTAACTTGTTATAGATAATTTATCCTTATAAAATTTCACTATTGATTCCATGACTAATTGCTTTGATGTTGTTTAACTGGTTAATTTCTAACTCTTAAAAATGGTTATAGTTTCTAATTATACACTTGGGGGTACATGTGAGGTAGGGCGGGGTGCCTAACACTGTCGATGTCGGTCCCCAAGCCTGGAAAAAAGTGGAGGGGGCATGAACTGTTTGTAATAATTATTTATGTAATAATTATTTATTGTAATAAATATTTATTGTAATAATTGTCGTTAAATACTCTAATCCTTGATTCACATGGTAGAGAAATTAGTGCAACATGTTACAATTCGATTGCTTGATCGGCTTTTATGACCTAATTGAGGTTGGTAAGGTGCACTTGATATCTAGAGGATCAATAAAACTTACTCGAAGTAGTTTACAAGGACTATGAAGTAACTCGATCTGAAAATATGAACAATTCATGAATGTTTGCATCAAATAAACTAGTTATATGTTTTCGTTAATTTCGCATGCAATTTAAGGGTTTTATATTAGAAAAAATATCGTGGACCGTATTCGCTTCGATTCAGATTCGCTCCGTATTCAGATTCGATATTATTCGTGATCAGATTCAGATCCGGTATCTGTATTCGTATCCGCATCCGAGAAAAAAAAATGAAAACAAATATGGCAGAGTCATTATCCGTCCGTATCCGATCCGTTTTCATCCCTACCCATGGGTCATGGCCCAACCAAATAGCCAAATTCCATTCTCCTCAAGCCAGCACTTGCACTTTTGCACACGGAATCATCACCACAAAAGCATGAAAAGAAAAGAAAAGAAAAGGCATTGCTTTAGTACACCTTTTTGGGGAACGTTTGTAGATCTTAAAATAACGTTTATAAATCTTAAAACAAAGTGGTTAATATTAGGTGGGGCAAATCTATACCAATATAAAAAATGAATCAAATTGAAGATTATATATAGATATAGATTTATAAATATTAAGTGGGGAAAGTATTTGATTTGGTTTATTTTTTAGGTTAACGTAGTTTAACCGCACCTAATATTAACTACTTTGTTTTAATATCAGTGAACATTTTTTTTAAAGAGGTGTACCTAAGAACCTTTTTTATTATTTAACATTTTTATTTTATTTTAAAGTTAAACCTCCCGCGTACTTTTTATTTCAATTCTGACCTATTTGGTCATGCCACCACTCGTGACGTGACAAAACAACACTGTCACGCGCCAGAATAAGTCTCCAAAATAGCACTTTTTGTCACGCCACTGGTTGTGGTGTGACCAAACAACACTGTCACGCCACGGGTGGTGGCGTGACAAGAGATTGCCCAGATATAGGTTGGCGTGACAGTGTTGTTTGGTCACGCTATGGGTGATGGCGTGACCAAAAAGTCAGAATTGGAAATAAAGTGTTTAACTTTAAAATAAAATTTAAAAAATGGTTAGATAATAATAAAAAAATTCTGTACCCAAGCACACCAAAAAATCATCACTCATCTGCATGGGCTAGCAACCTTAGGCCGCATCTGGTCATCGATCAATATGTACTCACAAGGAAATATCTGGCATTATATTAAGACCAAAATGATATGTTTAACTAGTTCTTGCCCTCTTTTTGGTAGTAGAATACGTTATCATATTGCCCTCTCGTTGCATGACACTTGATCCTAAGACGAGGCAATATTGCAAACAAGAATTTTGGGGTCCCTAGAGTGACTGACCAGACTAATTAACTATACTAGGTTGATGTTGAGCAAGGTAAAATCTCAGATCCTAGACCATTCTCGTTTCTCAGATCCAAATCGAGACCGAACTGCACCTTGGAAACATTTTTTTTGATCGGAGAGTTTTTTCATTTGAAACACAGGAATGCCGGAAGATTCTTGTAGACGTTACATTGTTTCCTGCAAAATTTATCTTGAGTAAGTTGCAAAATTTCTGAGTAAGTTCCAAACAGACCTGTAGTGTCAGGATCAAAAATCTATTGGACGGATGTATTGTCCCGAATCCGGGGATCTCAAGTCCTAAACCCTATCAAGTTGCAAATACGTATGCAGTATGCATATAGCATATAGCACAGGACGGATCCAAGTGAAACTTTAGTGGTAGACAAAACACTAAGTTTAATATCATTTTACTTTATCAAAACTCAAACTCGTGTACACATAGCTGTACACCTCTAGTTTGTACACATTCACTTCATATATATGTGGTGACATATATGATGATACACAGTTGATTTCGTTCTAGATCCGCCACTGATATAGCATGCGCCATACATGGGTGCAAATGCAATTGTGGTGTAAGAATCTTGCTCATCCACCATTATTAGGGCATGTACAATGATACAGACAGCTGCTGTCTATAGCAATTTTTCATGTCACCTGTAAACAACACTAAAGACAGCTCATACAATGGTACAGATAGCTGCTGTCTTTTTAGTTGTATTTATAGAACACATAATTTTTTAATGTTTTTTTTGTTTCTGGTGCTATAGTTGACTACAGGATTGTAGACAGTATATTTCTCTCTCTTCATTCTCTTTTATTCACGTCAACAAAAATCCTACATGACAGTGACTATAGATAACTAACATAATCATATTGTACATCCTCTTACTCTCTCGCTCTTGCGAAATGGAATCCCTCGAACCTCCTGAGCCGTTCTTGCCTCTGGAAGTGCCCTTGCAGCCTTTTTCTCTTGGTCCCATGCAAATTCCTTTTTTTTTTCCTTTCCCTCTCTTCTTTTCTTTCTCTTTTCTTGCGAAGAATCCATGCAATTTTTAGTTAACGTCACAATGACAAGGTACTGAATTCCTTTTGTGTCAATCAATCACTTTAGCACTTGTAGTCGTCGGAATAGATACGAGATTGGACAGTAAAACGTGCTGATGCATGGTTCGTTGGGTCGAGTTGTTTTGGTTGCTTATCGCATAAATTGCATTCATATACTAATCGCCTTCTCTTCGTGCAAAATAGTAAGAAAATGTGCTTGAGCAAATACTGGAGAAGAATGGACACTGGGCCATATTATCATTTCCACAAAATAATTATTAAAAATACATTGAGACCTCAATGATTTCATCGATAGCTAAAGACTAAGGGAACTGGATGAATTCTCAATGGAGGAGGCGCGTGGGGTGACCGGGTGAGCTATAGACTCCCTTTATTCTGAAAAAGGAAAGTTGACATGTAACACTTTGACTCAAAAATCACTCAATGTCTAGCCTATCGTGGGACAGATCAGCATCCATATGGCACCTCATTTACACTTTTGTTCTTTACTTTATGTAAAAAGGTTAATCCAGATATACTATGTTTGTATCCAACAGACATTATATATTACTACAACTTACTTTTGACAAGCAATGTATGACTAATCTCATTGCACAACTCCATATGAGGCCGAACTACGAGCAGATCGGGGTATTACATGACATGTAGCCTGAGAAACTAGAGAAATATACACGGTGGGTCGAGGAGACCTGTCAGGCTGCCTACAGACAAGTGCACGCTTGACAAAAGGGTAAACTTTTTTCAAAGCATAGAAAAAGTCACAAATAATATGATGGGTATTGGAGGAGGGCAGAAAAGGAGGAGGGAAAGACCAGAGAAGGGTGCAAACCAAACCGGGAAGGGAGAAAAATAAAGGAAAATGAGACCACGAAGGAACCCTCCAAGCAAAGGAACCGCTGGATTTTTCAGCAAAAAGAAAGAATTTTCTCCTCTCCAAAAGATCAAAAAGAAACGCTGGATGGGGAAAGAATCCTCTCCTCTCCAAAAGATCAAAAAGAAAGGCTGGATGGGGACTCATGCAGCTTTAGATAATGCTGCAATCAGCAGGGGGCATTGCATTAAGGCTCGCATAATTAAAAATGGACATCGGCTTAATTAACCAATTACTAGTTAATGAATTGGTTAATCTTTATGCTTTATCTTGGAGTATCTTCTTTAATTAGGTCCAAAGGTAGCAATCTTCTTAATTTGGGCCCTTTGGAGCAAAGGAGAATGCTTCGTTGCCACACATCAATGTATTACTTCCTCCTCTTGTAAAAAAAAAAAGAATGTCACTTTTTTATTTTTCAAAGTTAATAACAAAATTCAACCTTGGACACTACATACTAATGTACTATATTTGAAAAATAGTGATAAAATACCAATATTACAAAAGCAATTAATTATTGATGGCAAACTTACTCATGTCGCTTTCATATCAAACTGATATCGTTCATCAAAGTTGTAATGCTTTTTTTGTACGACCGAAGGTTATAATTGTTTGAATATATGGATTATAAGACGTCGTTATTTTGTGACTGAATAGAGTACTTACTACGCATGCACTTAATTTACTTCTTTGTATAAGTTTGAACCGGGGATTTACTCGCTATCTTAAGCTGAACCATGCATGGAGTACCTAGTTGTGATGGTTAATTAATTAGCAGGCCTCATCTAACTAAGAAAAGCAATACTACAAGCTCTATTGCTAATGATGATTTGCTATGCCACCGAAAAAGCAAACATGAATGAAGAAGACAAGCAACACCATTGAATTGATGGCTGAGAAAAGGGGGTGTAATTGTGTAAAGAAGGTCCCTTTTAGTCTTTTGGACTATGGGGAACAGGACAGAAAAGGGAAGGTCCATTGCATCAATTAAGTTGATGAATCTAGCCACTCCCTCCATGATCTTTAATTAATTGCATCATGTATGCATGGAATCTGGTAACATGAGAGCCCATCATATATTAGTACTGGTGCTACTATGGTTCCTATTCCTGTCTTCTCACCCTTGTACAAGCATGTCTTCACGAGCCTTCAATTCGAGTCAATCTAGCAGTCAATGAGTGAAAGGTGTGGCAAAATGTAGTACTATCTCTGTTCTTTCGTAATTGAGGTCCTAGAATCCATGTGTCAAATTTTCTACCATCAATTAGTTTAAAACTATTTAGATTGGCTATCTGAAAATTATATTATTAGAATTTTTGTTTAAAATACTTTTAAAATATTATAATTTTATTAGTATATCTTAATATTAAGTTATAAAAAGTAGATCTGAACACCTCCTTAGTTTGTCGACCATTTGTCTTCGTCAAAACCGCGAGATTTCGGGATAAGATGGCTTGCCTGCTACAAATCCGAATCCCTGTAATGATTGCAAGGAGCCTTTGCAGGAGTGCTTAATTGTACTTTAACCGCACTTAGAACTTTGCTGACTAGGTTAAGAGTAAGTATACTGTCTTTTCTGAGTCTAGCATGCATATATACACCTTTCTGCCTAATTTGTTTTTAGAACAAAGCTCCGATTTTATCCATAATCAGAACTTGGTCACAAGTACTCGCACACATGGTGAGCTTTAAGGATATTTGGAGACCTTTCTGCCTAATCAGCGTGTGTACATAGAACTACTTAACCTCAAGCTTCACTTTACCCACCTAAGTACGGGGGCGTATTAGGTACACATGCACCTATTTGTGCACATATGCACACACGCAACCCTAGCCGTCAGATCCGAAATCGACGAGCGAGATTGTAGCCGGCGTTCCCACCTCCCCACTAAGTGGCGCTTTTGCATTTTGCCCCCCGCGCCCTCACCCCCCATGTGCAGCCATCACCCAAACCGAGCTAGGTTTAGGGAGAGGGCACCGCGCCCGCCGCCGCTCCGCCGTCGCTCCGCCGCCCCTCGCCTCGCCCGGTGACACTCGCCGACCATTACCCCTCCTTGGCTGCCTCCCCCATCGATCCTGAGTCGCCGCCTCCAGGTCCGCGACGGAGAGCCCGGATCCAGTGCGCCGCCTCTAGGTCCACGACGGAGAGTAGAGCCCGGATCCTGTGCGCCGCCCTCACCGTCGCCCTGTCCCTGCGTCACCCTCCTCATCAGGGCGTGGCGTTGCCAAGCGCCAGAGCCGAGCCGCCTGTGTCTTGCCGCTCTCTGTTGTTGCCCTCGTCGCCCCCTCGCTTTGTGCTCACGCCTTCCCTCCGTGTTAGCAAGCATCAAGAATGGCCAATCATGTTTTCATTTCACAATTGGTTCCTCTTATTACGTACTAACTCAAATTTTGTGTTTGTTTTATGTGGGCAGGCAAACCAGATGAATGTGCTCTCAAGTGATTTGCTATGAAATCTGATGTAATCTGCTATTGAAATCTGCTGTCATCTGCTATTGAATTCTGAATTTCTGATGTAATGTGCTATTCAAAACTGATGTAATGTGCTATGAATTCTGATGAAATATGATGTGATGTGAATTCTGATGCAGTCTCAAGTTTGTAATGATCTGCTATGTATTCTGATGAAATATGATGGGATGTCCTACATATTTTTGCCCCTGCACTTGCTTCATTTGCTCCAGACATATCATGTTGCAGTGGGGTGTCAACTGATTTTGTAGTACCAAACTGATTTTGTCTTGTCAATTGTATTATGTGGCAAATACCTTATACTGAGTGAAACTCAGAAATACATCACTCAATGTGTGTACCAGAAACTGATAGCGTTAATTTGTGACTGCATACTTGGTGAGACATGCTCTTAACTATTTTGCCAGTTCATGAGAATAACTTTTGATTCCAAGTTGGATATCTCGACATGTGTCTTTGTTAATAGATCTATGCAATGTATATCATTCTTGCCCTAACAAGATCTGTGTCATATAGCTAGAAAGAATCTTTTAACAGTGTCTTGTGCTACATGCTTGTGTTGTTTTGACCAGAACCAGAAGACAGCAAAGTGATTTGATAAAAGACAGACAGATGTCTGCCAAAACTTAACAGAGGAAGTACCTTCCCATGGGGAGAATTCCCCTGACATGCTTGACACTACTAAATTCACCATCTATGGTATTCTCTACCTCTTGTTCCTGCTTGTCATTCATAGGGGCTGTTCTACCTCCCACAACAGCAGCAACTTGTTTGTTTTAGCAATCCTAGTTTGTTTTAGGATTCTGCTGCTGCCCATGACAATGATGAATGGAAATTGTTGAATGCTGAATAAATTGAAGCATGTAACTGGATTTATACCTGTGAGAATGCAGGCATATAGCAGAACTTGGTAATTGACATCTTCTCGTATTAACAGCAACATCCAAGCAGCATCATTCTAAAACTATTCATCATCCAAAATTGTGAAGCATGCTAAGCTAGCTTTGCTTTCGGCTAGCTTAGTGTTTGTTCTTTGCTCCGCTACCCAAAAGAAGAAAATTTTGGCAGCATGACCTCAGGTACCGCAGAAGGAAATTATTGCTAACAATGATGAATAGTATCAGGTCCATGAATTACCAATAGTACCAGGTTCTTGTCCACAATTCTTTTCATGAACAGTATTAGAGTGTCCACATAAGATTGCTCCACAATATGGACAAAAGCCATTTCTTCAGGTCATACACACATACATCATTTGAGTGCCATGCTCATAATATCAATTTCACAATCTCAATTTCAATCATCCATACATGGACAAGTTCATACTTCCATTCACATTCATACAACAATCTCATGAAACTAACTGAACGCATTGGGTAGTACAAATGCAGACTACATCCATACATACATGGACAAGTTCATTGATAACCACATTGAGGTTCATGCTTCCATTCACATTCATACAACAAAAAAATATAGTTCATACAACCGGGTACAACTAGGTAGTACTAATGTAGACTACAAGCTCATGAAACTAACCGAACGCTACAAGGTAAATTTCTCACAAATTATAGAATCACAATTTCACTCGGGAATACAACCACATAGGAATTTCCCTGATATGAAATTCCTTCAACCTAATCTCACAAGGTGTTCCAGCTTACTCTTGGGATCAATTCTTTGAAGAAGTTCCAGCTAACATCGGAAGCGTGCATGCATTTACAAGATGTTGCTACATCGCCTCCGCTACAAATCACAAAGATCGAAGGGTGCAGTAGCAGCTCATCTCGAAGCCTAGTTATCATCACTCTCTCTGCAAGCTCCTGCCTCTCCTATAACAAAAGAAGAAGAAAACATTTTTTTTTTGGGTAAGCTTTGCAGCAGTAGATCGAAGAATATCTTAATTTGAGTTCATTCCAAAATTACATCAATTATGGACGCATTTACCTCGCCGCAGATGTAGGGCGCAGCAAGCTTGCAGGTGCTTGGCAAGCAAGCTCGCCACGGCTCCCGTGGTGGTGGTGCGGGGCGGCGTTGAGGGTCTAGCGAGGCGACGAGGGCGTCGCAGGGAGAGATTGAATGGACGTGCTCGGCTCCCCTAACCCTAGCTCCTATGCGGGGGAGATTGAATGG
This sequence comes from Phyllostachys edulis, assembly GCA_036346405.1. Taxonomy (NCBI): domain Eukaryota; kingdom Viridiplantae; phylum Streptophyta; class Magnoliopsida; order Poales; family Poaceae; genus Phyllostachys; species Phyllostachys edulis. The sequence continues at coordinate 11,527,319 of CM070560.1, read as the reverse complement.
GAGGAGTGGCTCGATGGGGGAGGGAGCCAGGAGGGTAATGGTCGTGAGTGTCGCCGAGCGCGGGGCAGGGGCGGCGGAGGCGGCGAGGGCGCAGTAGCCTCTCCCTAAACCTAGCTCGGTTTAGGCGATGGCTGCACATGGAGGTGAGGGTGCGGGGGCAAAATGCAAAAGCACCACTTAGTGGGGAGGTGGGAACGCCGGCTGTAATCTCGCTCGTCGATTTTGGATGAGACGGCTAGGGTTGCGTGTGTGCATATGTGCACAAATAGGGGTATCTTGACGTGATCGCCCCCTAAGTACTGAAACGTCCCTCACAAAAAAAGTACTGAAATGTACATCATAAAGTCTATCAAGTGCCAATAGTAAAATTAAGGTTACATTAGGTACATGACTGCAAATGGCACTTAAAAAGCGTTGTTCTTTTTTTAACTTTTACACCTCAGAGTTACCATCTTTCTGTTACTTCTCTGTGTACTGCATCCCCTTTTCTATGGTACTTCTGTGTGTACTGCAATCCCTTTTCTATGGTACTTCTCTGTGTACTGCATGCCCTTTTCTACCCCTCACTAGTTTGGTGATCATGTATGTATATTTACCTGCAACTTTGTACATATGCACCTGATTAATTTACTAAAAAGAATGATTAATGCATCCTAAGCTAGCATGAGGTCCCGGTGATAACATTTGTTGCCAAAAGCAGCTCTGCAATTGGCAGTTCCTTTTTTGAGTAAAAAGCAGGTGGCTCCTTATATAACCTTGTACATGGCTTCATGTTGGCAAGTGGTGTCCTTCGCACCTCAAGACAGACACACACATATATGGGGAGCTCTTGACTCTTGAGCCATTTCTTGCTGTTTCATTGCCTAATTGGTGTATCTGCCTCTCCTAATTGGGTTCATCCTTACACCAAGGTACTTACTACTTACTACTTAGTTCTCAACTTCTTCGTTTTCGAAAAGTTCTCAACTTCTTTGATTGGTTCAGTTTATACATCTATATTCTTTTTGTGCATCTTAGTTTACAAGTATAGTGACTGAAGATTTGGTCACTCTCAGACAGACATGGACTGGCATGCTTTTCCCTTGTAGAGAGATGTGCCATTTTAGTTAGATAGCACCACACTGTTCATGTCATGTCATGCCATACTTGAAGTACAGAAGTAGCATGTTCTGCCTTGAAGAAAATGCTCATACACTTCCTGAGAGAGAACTGAAAAGGTACCATAACAAATGACAGTTTGGGGTACAAGTCTACATCAAAACATCAATAACTGTAGTTTTTTATGACGTACACAACTTTCTTTCAGAGAGGTTCAGGATTCCTCATCTTAGTTTTTGTATAAGTGAAGGAAGATTTGGTCTACATATCTGCAAGCAGTGTCCTACAAAGATTGTTTTTCTTTGCAATTAGCAGCAATCCAACATAACTTTGTCATTCCAGAATATGTCACTACCATCTCATATATGTTCCCGAGGGTCTATATATGGCCAGAATAAAGTGTTCAGGGAGAGTGATCAAACATGTAAGCCTCTTTTTAGGAGCGTATATTCTTTTAGGGTAATATTATAAGAGCCTATCTTCCTTCATGTTCATGCATCGCCACACATCCTTAGTTGATAGGTCACAACTGACGTACCGACAATTTTTTTTCCTCTTATGTCATACAGAAATAAGAACAAAATGACCCTTAGTCTCCTTAGCCTTTCTTATAAAAGAGGAAACCTGATGTCTATTGAATTTGAAATCATGTAAGATTCTATACAGTCATAAAATTATATTGAATAAAGCATAAAATAAAGTAGGATCGGAGTGAGTAATCTGCACTGAGTTTCAAGTGTGCTTTTAAGATTTGTGTAATCTTGCTTTTACATGAAGGTAGAAAGTTTCTCATCAGTAATCATTTTCAAGTGTCTAGCTTATCAAATTACTATTTTCTTAAATTTGATAGATACAAGCTAGGTGATCAACTGAGGTATGATATGGAGCTTTATCCTGGCTACCTTGAAGACCATTTCAGCATGCACAAACTTAGGTCAGCATTTCTTAACTCATGATCCATTTTGATTGTAGATTTATAGTGCATGGTTCTCTTCTCACACAAAGTAAACAATTAAAAGGGTGATTATGTCAAAACCTTAGACACGGCAAACAGAGTGGAAGCTTAACCATGTAATGCCACATACACTACTCACTAGATTGTGGGGTTGGTGCTAATTAGGCCTGTTCAAGCCCCAGGCTGAAAACCGTGTTTTTGAATAAGAATAATATTATTTTAATTCTTTTGAATAAAAATTAATATTTAATTCATTTTGAAAATAAAAAAAATTATTATTTTTATTGCTATTATCGGGCTTTTCCGGGTTTCGAATCGAAAATCAAAACCCAAGTCGAAAAAAAATTGAAAGTAATACCTACCTAACATATCTAGTGCTAATAATAGTTCTTTAGGAGAGCAAGTGGACTATATATTGCACTTGCACCACACCTAACTGAGGTCAGGCCCACAGTGCTAGCTGGGGCTGTGCTCTGCTTTTGGAATCTCCATCTAGTGGTACAACAGAACAGACTACATGGGATGCACAGGGAGATTTTTGTGCCAAGTGTCTGTGTGTGTGTGTGTGCAAGGTGCTCCCCTTGTAGATTCACACCATCTTTAACTAAATAGTTAATTCGCCTTAGTATCTTTAATTAACCTTGAGAAAATGGCACCTTGAACAGCTTAGTCAAGGCCCAAGAGAGAAGCTCAAGTTGCGCGACAAAGTTGCTTCCAGACAACACCTCAACTAATCCATTAAAAATACAGACGATAAATCATGCCGCACAATTTTCTCACCCATCATCCTCACGAATCTAGAATTTCGTTTAAACGATCAGGATGCCCCCGAATAAGACGTACGGCTTAGAATTCACGGCAGAGGATACGGATCCGATGACATGATAAGCTAGCTAGCATCGAATCCTTAGGGCTAGCTGAAGCCTCAAGATGTAGTTTTTACTAAATCTTCACTCTTCTTTATATATATATATATATATATATATATATATATATATATATATATATATATATATACATATACAGTAGGATTAGTTCCTACTGTTTAAACCTAAAACCACTGGACTGAAACCTTATTTGACCAGAATCACTAGCTGGTTGCAGAGGATCCTGATTCCTTGATGGCATGGACCTCAACCAATTAGTGAGATTCCAAGTGCTCCTGGTTTGCCACAATAGAGATGTTATTTTTATCGTTTTGAACGCGATGATTAGATTTGCTTTTGCGTTTTAAAAAAAGCTAAATCAACCAAAAACTCTGCGGCGATACATTACAGCTTCAAGTGGTGGCCGATGCATCATCGCCAACTAACTCAATGGATTCACCGATCAAAATTCTAACTCAGATCGCCAATCAAAATTTCTCTCTCTCTCTTTTTTTCCTGTGTGCTTCGTGACAAATATGTTGCCAGCCTTTCTGAGAAATGGCTCGAAAGATTACGGTGGGAGAAAGGCTTCAGTTATACTTTTTTTTTTAAGAAACAGGCTCAGCTTATCTTCGTTCGAAATCAGGAATCTGACCTACCAATCTTCGTCAAAATGGTTGATTGCAACTAGGGTGACTCTTCAAAGCCTCTTCTTAGAAAGAAAAAAAACTATTCCTTTCTTCTTTTTTTCCGTAGAAATTATAGTTCAATTGCGGTACAAATCTTATCTTAACTAATAAAATAAAGAGTTTACTCCCGCACAACGAAAGAATCATCCCACCTCTATATACGTAAAAAACCAACGAAACCCCTGCGCACGCATTAAGACCACTGTGCCCGCCACGACACGCCCTAACGTGACCGCTCCTCACATCTGCACCCTCACTGCCCCCGCTCTTCTTCCTTCGATTCCCCGCCCCGCCCTGTCTTGCACCCACATCGGCACCGGCGCCCTTGATTTGCGCGTCTTCGACCTCGCTGTCGCCAGAACTGCTCTCAACATCGGCCTTCCGCATGCATCCCCCGTCCCTCGGCGCTTACAGAGCCCCACACGTTGTATTCCTCTTCTTCCTCTCGCTCTTGCTCTAGGCTCCCTCGCCGTCGCTCCACCCACTCTCCCGTCCCTATCTCCTTCCTCACCCTCACATCTCATGTAAAATTTGTGTTTCTCTATTAGTTGTGTAAAAATTCCAAATGTTCTAAACGGGGCATTATTGTAACGAGATGTACTAGGTGCGCTACGTGGGCCCACTTGCATGGTCAGGTCGATCGATCGATCGATGAGCCGCCCGGCCCGCGGTCCCCTGCCGATGCGTAGTGACGCCACTAGTGACGACTTGACGTCCCTGTCACCCCCCTCGCTAAGTCTACACGAGATAAGATATTCAGACTATATTATTACTAGTACTGTCACAGCGGCTGTCCACTTCAAGCTGACGTGGGCGCTGCCACGTCGGGTCACTGACCACCGGCCGATCAGTCGGCGGTGATGGCCGTGACGTGACCAGCAAAACTCGTGACCTGGAAAAGCATCGATGCCAGTTACGTTTTCAGTAGAAAACGTCGAATTAATTCGTTGTGCTGCAAGGACATCCGATTCTTTTTTCAGGACGGTGAGTTAACCTCGCGCCAAGGAAACAGAGCATTTAGAAAAAAAAATTGATACCGCACGCCGGTAAATTAGTTTCCTTCCTCGATAAGGTTGCAGAGTTGGTAGAAAAAATTCATAATATATCATTGAATAATTATATGATTTATGATATATTACTCATTGTGAGGCTCATATATATAAATATAGATCTCATATATCAGTAAGACATCCGTAGCATATTATAAAGATACGAAGTTATTCAATACCGTTAATTATAACGACCGGTTTGGAAGAAAGGTGTTCAACACCTAACCTGTGCCCCACAATATAGTCAGAGCATTCACATTTCACATAAACTTTAGAATATATACATAGATGACGCGTGAGCACGGTGAACAGTCCAAGCAGAAGCTCGGATTCGAATACCCTAGCCTCCAACTCCAACTGCAACTCCTCGTCCTTGCCACGTCGGCGTCGCCGGCGCGAGACTCCAGTACAACGCTATCGATCAGCGCCAGTGACACCTGGGCCCCACCTAGAAACCCAGCCCACGTATCAGAGAGCTGTCCTAGGATCCGAGCGAGCGATTACAAAATGAGACCCCTTTCTGTGCCCGTTCTTGTCGTCTTGAGCGGCAGCCCAGCGCCACCCCCCCCCCCCCCCACCCCAATCCCCCCTCCCACCATAGCTAGGGTCGCTCCAAGTCGAGCCAGCACGCAACAGCAAGCAATCAAACACTCAAAACTCAGGAGACAGAGAGAACTCGGCAGAGCTCCTGGATTCTAAGTTCCGCTCGAGCATCCATACCACTGGAAGCCAACAGCTAGTGGCAACCGTCAAGGTTATTCTTTGTAGTCATTTTGCTCGCTGGTTCGTTCTCACGTACGTAATTCTGCTCTGTTTTTTCGATGTGATTCTGTTTGTGTTTGCGAACTGCACACTGATTGTTGCTGCTGCTGACACTTGCTCTTGATTGGCGACGTACGAGCAGTGCCCCCGGCCGGTATATGACCTCGGCGTCGGCGACGCAGTTCGCGGCGTCGCCCGGGCCGATGGGGATCTACGGGCGCCGGCACCAGCTGCCGCTCGCCGCCGGCGTGTGGGGCGACCCCTTCAGGCCCGACAGCAACGCGCAGGCCGCGGCCACCATGCCCATGGAGTCGACGGAGGCCAAGTTTGACGACCGGGTAAGCTAGCACATGCGCAACGCATTCATCATGTTGCAGCCTTGCAGGTTCTTCACTTTGCTTGCGAATTGATTGCGTGCTGTTGCTAGCTCATCGTTTGCATCAACGCAGGTACAAGACGTCGATGTCCCCGTGCAAGAAGCGCTGAGGTCGTCGCCGGATAGCTTCGACCAGCAGGGCACCAGGCCTGAAGACAAGGTGAGGACTTCTCGCCAACTAATTAAACTAGCTAGTCGAGCTAAATTATTGGCTTCAGGAATCATCAGCAATTGCCTGCGGAAACTCAACCCGATTATTAATTTGTGTTTTGTTCAAGTAGATCCGGAGAAGGCTCGCGCAGAACAGAGAGGCTGCTCGGAAGAGCCGGCTACGAAAGAAGGTAAGCAAGCTACCATAACAATTTGTTATAGATATGATATGTGTCTACATGCTATTAAGAACGAAGTAGATGAATCTAGTAGAAAGAATCGAGATAATGGCGACGAAACAACCACGATGGGAGAGAAAGATTTGACGAAGTCAGCCACAAATTCACGTCCTCAAAAGAGTATAAGACATTGCCGCTCCCTCACAACCCTCTCAAAACTTTTAGAACTTTCGGATCCTCGTCCTATACAAGAATCTAGTGCTAAAAAATAATTTGGTCTCTAATCCTCTCATACACCTCTTACTTTGGATGGCCTTGTGTTCTCCATGACTACCTATCATAGTTTTATATAGTGCTCCTAGTTCTTCTCCAAAGAGAGTATGAATTATTATACTATTAGGATTTATATAGGAATTCTTGTAGCGTACATCTGCAAGTTCTAGTAGGTTAGGATACAAGTCACCTTTTAAAAATCTATAACTTTACTCTTATCCATTGAAGTCACTGTGCTACTCCAAAAACTCGTTTCAAGTCGCTCCACTTTTTTTTCCTCCCACCTTTGGGAGTGTCCCCACCACAGGGGTTTATGCACACCACCGCAATGTATATGGTGGTATCCAGGCTAGCCTGCCCAGATCCTCCACCTGAGAACTCATTCATTGTGTAGTTTGGTTAACCACATCTCATATTCCTACAACCCTCTTTGCCATAGGTTTGTACCATCTCTGAGCTCCAGTGGCTCGTTGGTACCACGTGGTTAGTCCCACCACATCTTTTTTCTTCCAATAGCTCGCATCTTCGTCTTTGCGATTGCTAGATTTTGCAATCATCTTTGTAATTCCACATAACCGTAGATGTGATCTTTGTACCTACCGTTGACGGCACGATTTCCTTCTCCTGGCCAGGATTTTTACTAGACCCCCCATAGATTGCTCTTCCCTGATGATTACCCATCAATCAGTATCCTCTATTGCTCTAGATGCTTTAGGATTACCTGCTCTTTGCAAGTAACTCGTATGAATTCACCTCGAAGTGATACCTTACAACCTTCGAGTTCAAGCAACCTCACAGATATTAGATTTTTTTTTGAAGCTGGGAACATACCGAACTCACGCCAATGTGTGATGTGCTTCATCATTTGTCTCTAATATAACCGTTCTCACCTCAATAATTACATACTCCTTGCAATCTGCCAAGTAAATAGTTCTATGCACCGGGCGTAGAGTTCCTTCGTCAAACATCCCGCTTGTCGAACATATGTGGAAGCAACAACATGAATCTAATATCCATACATGAGAAGTACATGATTGATTGACGACTAGTACGTCCAAATCATTCTTCGCTACCGCCACCGAGCATGCACCCTTCATTTTCTTCAAACTCGGACAATCTTTTGTCGTATGGTATTCCTTCTCACATAGATAGCATACACACGTGTCCTTGTTTTTGCCCTTCTTCTTCCTGTTATTATTGCTTTTACTTGCAACATCTATGATAGTCAATGTTTGATTACCTGATGATGAGGATTTCAATGACTTTTTCATAGACTCTGCCTCCAATAGATATGCAATTACCTCATTAAAGTTGAGAGTGTTTTTCTTGACGATAATATTTATCCTCAATTGCTCTCGCAATGGTGGAAAGACGATGTTAGTATGACGATATTGTTGTTCTCAATTTTCTCATCCACACTAGTCAACTCTGTGATAAGCTTGTTGGAGACATTGAGATAGTCAACAAACCGTGTGTCTTCCTCCATACGCATCATGTATAGTTGCTATTTCAGCACTCACCGGTTTGTTAGTGACTTTGCAATATATATAATTTTTCTAAGTTACTCTATAATTTGTTCGGCGAATTCTTCTTGATCACCCAGTAATTTACCTTATCGGAGAGACATAGACGAGTTGTAGAAAACAGTCTTCCAGTCTTCAACGGATGTCTTTTTCTTTTTGTCTCCTTCAAGAGCATCGATTAACTCTTGCTAAACAATAACATCCTTCACCATGCATTGTCACACGCTGAAATTTTCTCCGTCATCAAATTTCTCCACTTAATTCCACATCGTAGACATCGATCTTGATTTTGTGCCACCTGACACTTTGCCGACCTTCTTGCAAATCAGATTAGTCTGGTTTTGACTCTGATATCATTTGTTATACTTTGATACCCCTCTTATGCGCAGCAGCCCCTAGATCGGATCAAAATTGCAAGATATGACATGGGTGTGCATTGTATCAAAAATGAAGGAGATGAATCTTGCAGAGAGAACTGAAAAAACGGTGCTGAAACAATCACAAAGAGATAGAAGGATTTGGCGAAGCCGACCGTAATTTCTTTAAACACGATCTCAAAAGAGTATAAAGGATTGTCGTTCTCTCACAACCCTCTCGAACCTTTTATAACTTTCGGATCCTTGTTCTATACAAGAATCTAATGCTAAAGAATAATTTAGTCTCTAATTCTCTTGCGCGTCTCTTTCCCTGGATGAGTTGATTTGTGTCTTGTGTTATTCATAACCACCCATCATAACTTTATATAGCGTCCCCTAGTTCTCCTAGAAAGATATAAAGAAGCTGAATCATATTAGAATTCCTATAGGAATCCTCGTAGCATATCTCTTCGAGTCTTAGTAGGTTATGATATGAGTCATATCTCAACACAAGTCATTTTAAATAATCCTGCTCGATTTTCCCACTATGATGATCAGACAAAATGAATCTCATTTGTTTTGGACGATTGCTAATTTGGTATGTTTGGTTTTGATAGGCCTACGTCCAGAATCTGGAGACGAGCCGGATGAAATTGGCGCACTTGGAGCAGGAGCTTAACCGGGCCAGGCAACAGGTACAGAGAGCCGTAGGGCACGTACGGCCAATGCGTTGTTGCTGATGAGCAGATTCATCGTGGATTGTTTTGCAGTAATAATTATAGCTCGTTGCTAACTGCAACTGCCCGTTTGCTGACTGAGCTGCGTGCAGGGTGTGTACATCAGCGGGAGCAGCCCTGCTGGGCTATCAGGACCCCTTGATGCAGGTCAGGTTATGCAGCCAGCGATCAATTACGCTCTGTATTAGGACACCTACAGTTTTCTTTTCGACAGAAACATCGGTCGGCGTGTGCGTATGAACTTGTTGAGAATTCTAATGGAAATTCTGATGCGTCCTTTTTTTTGCAGGGGTTGCTGCGTTTGAGATGGAGTACGCACGCTGGGTGGAGGAGCAGGGCAAGCAGACGGGCGAGCTGAGGAGCGCGCTGCAGGCGCACGCGTCAGAGATCCAGCTCCAGATCCTCGTGGAGGCCGGGCTCGCGCACTACGAGAGGTTGTTCCAGGCCAAGTCCATCGCCGCCAAGTCCGACGTCTTTTTCGTCATGTTCGGCATGTGGAGGACACCCGCCGAGCACATCTTCCTCTGGATCGGCGGCTTCCGCCCCTCCGAGCTCCTCAAGGTGCATTAATTGACCGACCGAACACCTTTGAGCCCTGAACAATGGTGCATGCACGCAGCTCGATCGGCCGGTGCTATATATGTTACTGACGCCATGGGCTCTGCATTCTCAGATTCTGGGGCCGCAGCTGGAGCCGCTGACGGAGCTGCAGGCGACGGCGGTGAACATGCTGCAGCATACGGCGCGGCAGGCGGAGGACGCGCTGTCGCAGGGCATGGAGAAGCTGAAGCAGACGCTCGCCGAGTCGCTGACAACAGTTGTTGTTGCCCAAGGCTCGGACGCTTCGTTTGATGCCGCCGCCGGCTACTACACGGGGCAGATGGCGAGCGCGATGGGCAGCCTCGACGCCCTCGCCGGGTTCGTCGACCAGGTAATCAATGAATCTTGGCACGAATTATATCTGTGTTGCTACGATGATTTACTGAGAGTTACCGCGTTTTCGTGCTTGTTGTTGCCATGGATGCGTTGCGCAGGCTGACCATCTCCGGCAGCAGACGCTGCAGAACATGTACAAGATCCTGACGGCGCGGCAGGCGGCCCGGGGGCTCCTCGCCCTCGGGGACTACTGCCAGCGCCTCCGCGCGCTGAACTCGCTCTGGGCGGCGCGTCCGCGCGAGCCGGCGTAAGCTCGACGCGGTTGTTACTTGCTAGTACCTTCCAGAAGAAGAAGAGGAGGAGGAGGAAACTGCATGTCTGCATTGCTGTGAGAAGAAGAGGAAACTGCATGTCTGCATTGCTGTGAATTGTCAGTCTGCATTGCTGTGAATTGTGATTGGTTCCCGGAATGGTCAGTGGTGGAAGAAGAGGTCAGGTCATCACTGTGGAGGAGGAGGAGAGAACTGGGTTCAGCTCTGCGTTTGTAAGGACAAGAACCGGTGTGTGTCTGCTCTGTCTGCTGATCGAGACAGCAGGAGCAGGTCTCCGATCAGACCGGCAGATGGAGGGATCCAAGAAGTGTAAATAATACATACATGCCTAGTGTAATTATTTGTCTCTTGATCGATCTCACACTTGTAATTACCGTCATTTGCCGACATGTACGGCGCGGTTATATGGAACCGTACTAGTTCAACGGACAAGCATGTCTTAATTACCCCATGGCTGCAGTAGAACATCTGTTCCATCAGAAACATCGCTGCAGTGGTGACGTTTTTGCTTCTCTGCATCATCGGTAAACACCCTGCAGCACGGGCAGTACTGACACTTACGTACTTAGCGCGCGTGATTTCCCTGTTAGTCTCGCTCCATGTTTCGTGCTTGGAAGCTGAGCTGCGTCTGTCGAGCATGACGCAGAACGGAGGGCGAGATTAGAACGCAAACTTGGCTTGAGGTAGACGCTTACACTGAACCGTAGCCATAACCTCCTACCTTTCCGCTTCCCGTCATGGGAGGCGTAGTCCTTACCGCACGAGGGAAACGCGTGCTCCGTTTGGACAGAGGGGATAACGCCACCTCCCTCCCCCACCGTGCATCGGACGCTACGCGTGTGACCAAGGATACAGCCCATTTAAGAGGAGAACTGCACTGTGGAGAGGTTCGTATTGGTCACACACGTTTTTGCGGGGCCGTGCCTCTCACACACAGATTTGCTGCGCCTGATTGGATCTCATGTGGAGGCCGTCTCCCCTCCTCGCTTGTCTTCTCGGTTTCGACTCTCCTCCCCATCTCTTCTGCTCGCTCTAGAACACCGGAGACGCCTTCTCTACCCGCCTGCCCCCCGCCATCGGCTAGCCCTGTCTCCACCGCCGCCGGTTTGCTCTGACTCCACCGCCATTGATTTCTTCTTCTTCCTCCACCCCTGCAGATTTCCTCTGACTCACCGGCATTGATCTCTTCTTCCTCCACCGTCGTTGATTTCCTTCCCAGCCAGTCGTCTTAGAGGATGGCTTGCCGGGAGAATGGACCACTGGCACACCTCAGTCGAGTTCGAGGCCAGCCACCTCCGCCAACTGCTCAGGTGTGGCGGCCTCCAGTGGTTGGTCGGGTGAAGAATCTTTAGACCCGTCGTTACGAGTTAATGAGTATTTTAGTGATTAATGATTTCGTTTTGTGGAATTAATATTTTCTATGAGTTGATCAAATAGGTAAAGTTTGATGACGATTAAAACTTTAGATAACATCATGTGTTGAAGCTCATCATCAAGTTAAGGTTCAAGATAAATATATCATCATGTGTTGACGAGCATTAAGCTAAGATCTCGACATGAAAGGAGTTACTTGGAGGTGTGATGTTCGTCCTCAAGTGACCCCAAGATGGATATGCAAGGCAAATGCATAACTAGCATAGACTAAGGATATGTTTCTAGTTTTTTATCGGTTTTGGTGTTTGGTTAGAAGTCCGGATTGACAGTATATATTGTCGTGCTATTAAGAGTGTCTTGTATAATAGCTTGAGTCTCATCATGTGTTGATTGCTCAATCTTGCTTGTTCTATCTCTCCTTTGTATGATGGTATCATTTGCGAATGTGTTTTGCAAATGATTTAGGCTATGCATTTAATCCTTGTAGCATGTGACTATAGTTTGCAAATTTATTTTACAAATGGTTGAAGTCCATGTACCTACTCCTTATAGCATGATACTAAAGTTTGCAAATGTAACCCTAACGATTAAACTCATCTAAGCACAAGCAGTAAATTAAATTAATCTCAACGATAATTGCAAACAAATAGAACAAGTGCCAACTTAATAACATACAACATCTCATCATTAAGAGTTTACAACAAGATTTCTAAATCAAATTACAACATCGATACAAGCTCAAAGTCAACTACAAAAATATATTACAAGCGGAAGTAAACCATTAATACAATCTCTGAATTAATTACAAAAGTTCTTTACATCAACAAATAAATAAAGATAAAAATTTGCATGCTTGGTAGCCTGAAGCCCTTGCATCCTTTTCATGTATCGCCAGCAAGTCGAGTCCTTCCTCAGCCAATCCAAAACCCTACCCACACTGACATTGTCCGCAAAAACCAAAAGACTAGTAGCAAAACAAGAGCTATGAATTGAAGTTAGAAGTAAAGAAAGACTACCGTCAGATCGTGTGAAGCTCATCGAGGCTCTCAAACTGCTCCGAAGTCAATCGGCATTCTCTCATTTCGGTGGGTTTCATCACCCGATAGTTATAAAAATCCAACACCCACTTTTCCGACTTACCTCAATCACAGATAATCCCACGAATAGTACCTTATGGACCAGTGGTCCATGCTTATTGCCCAACCGAATAGAACACACAGAGAGAGATGAGGATAAGGTGAGGGTAGTCTAGACAAGGCACAGGAGCAAGCAAGAGAAATCTCAACACAACCTAGCCATAGCCGAAATCCCAGCATAGCCGAAGCCCCCAAATAAAAGCCATCACTCAAAGCCACCTTGCCCATTTACTTTCCTCAAAGGAACCAACCAAAACCCCAAAAAGCACCATTAACCGAAGCCAGTCCAAGGAAACCCCATCCAGCCCCCACAGGGAAGTCAAGGAAGGAAGTCCAGGAGAAAAAGAGAATGAAAAGGTAGACGAAGGCACGACTAAGGCCACAAGTGGATGACCATGGCAACCTTGGGACTGACCAAGCTCAAAACCAACCCACCGTCTCCCCAGCCAACCGACCACAGGTAAGCCCACCATGTTAAACATTCCCCATACCATCCCTTTTTGAACCCAGCACACACAACACTCACACTGCACACCGCCAAAACCGACAAAGCAAGGTGATCGAATAGAACGGCACACCATGCCTCAGTCGGCATGACACCGCACTGCCAGTGATAAGCCCACAAAGGCCATCGTGCGCCCTCAAAAGCAGGGATGAGCTCCCCGACGCAACATCCCTACCCCGAGTCCCGACACGACAACCTAGCAAGCTAACTGTTGGAAATATGCCCTAGAGGCAATCATAGAGATGAATATATTTTCTTATGTTCATAATATTGGATAAGATGTTATCTTGTTCCAAGAATAATATTGTTAATATTGATTATCAAGTATGTGACTTGATTGTGAAAATCTATATTTCTGCGATAATTATTCTTATACGATCCTCGATCGGAAACATATGAGGACACATATGAATAGACTAGCATATGTATTGGTTGATGACTATGTTTCACGGGTCATGGATATGGAGATATCAAACCAATAATATGGACACATGTTAGAGAACATGATGTTGGATTAGACCCATCTTGAGACACTATTGAGATTGTTATGATTCTATGTGTCGTTAGTTGGTCTCAAGCAATGTTGATGTATAATCCTTAGACCTGAGATCAGCATGATTTCCTACATATGTAATAGCACTCTTAGGGGTTGCCAAACGCTACACAGAATCGGGTAATTATAAAGGTAACTTTTGGGTATGCTATAAAACATGCAGAGGAATGTGACTGGTGGGATATGGGATTTGCCCTCCTAACATAACAGAGAGATGTCTCGGGCCCTCGTTGTGGTCGGATAAAGAAAGTGCATGGCCATGCCACTAGTAGTCAAGTGTTCAACCACGTGAAGTAATCCGACACTCGTCGAGAAAGTATTGAATACCCATGGATGATACAACATCTCACCGGAGTTCAAATAGACATCGTGAGGCAAAGGGAGTATACACGAGTAGGTAACTTAGTTTGAGCGATTCTGATTGATGGTCGTATGGAGATACGAAATGGTCGTAGATCGGTCAACGTAGTCACAGGTGGTGGTCGAATCGGTCGTAAGGAATTACGAATCGGTCATGACCAAATACAAACCGGTCGATAGAGATAGGACATGGTCGTAAGTGATGAGGACCGATCAGAGATCATATTGCATTAAGATTCGTCCGATATAATTTGTGTGTATTCTGAAATCGTTATGTTCTGCTAGGAGCCGCTACGACTCATGATCGAAAAGGGTTTCCGAGTCACAACCGATTACGCATGAACCTATAGGGTCACACACTTAACGGGTTGGAACAAACCAGTACGAATACGATTCGAAAAACGTGTTCGGATAAGATCCGTCACGAGCACTATATAAGGAAATGCATGAGGCTGTTGAGCTGGACGTGTGAATCACCACCGAAACCCTAGCCGCCATCTTCCTAAGAGCTCTACAGTGCGACTTGGTGCTAGCACACCTGCGCATGGTTGTTCCTTCCCTAGACGTGTGGATACCGTAGATGTGCTACTGCGATTGTTGCGTTTGAGGACGATCCGCGATCTTAACAAGGAACTGCAGAGGTTGCTGGAGGAGATGATCGACTCGCGAGGACGCTGGACGATCGACTACGACCACTGCATCGACTTGCTCGACGCTGGACGATCAACTACGACCACTACATCGATGCGCTCTATGTTGGATCAGGCTGCTCCAACCCTTCTTCCGCTGCTCTGCGCGTCTGGTGGTAACGATCTGTGATCATCTACTTGCTTGGCTTCCTGGTTTGTATGGTAGAAATTTTGATTTGTAGCTATCGTAGCCTACCCCGTGGCCCAACACTAACCCCAAGCATGCCTGGTAATATTAGAATCAAACAAGGTAACGAAGCCAAAACTAAAATCGACCAAGTATGAAAAGAGGGTTAAGAAGTTAATTAGGTTAGGGTTTAAATCAGAGGCCGAAGCCAAGCTCATGAAACCCAAAACCAACACCGAGCCACCATGCCAAACCTCACCAGCACCAAGCCACCATGCCAAACCTCACCAACACCAAGCCACCACCAAAGCCCATAGAACATCAACCCACCATCAAGCATCATCATGCCCAGAACAACAACAAGCCATTATCACCAAACCCCTACCATTGAGACCAACAAAAACCACCATGCATCAACAAAACCACAACCAAAGTTCATCGTACCAAAGCCACCCACCCCATGCCATCACAAAGCCACCCTAAAAACCCTAACATTTCAGAAACCCACTAGGCCACCACAAGCCATAACCACCAAAGCCCTCACCATGACAGGAATCGAACCATTCCGCAATCCGCCTAAGGAACCAAGCCCCAAGCCATTACCACCAGGCCACCCCAAGCCACCCCCAAAGCTACCAAAGCCCACCTCCCTATCTAGGAAACCAAAACCTCCATCAAAGCTATCACCTTGTCCAAAAACAAAGCCACCACAGAGCAGGCCACCATCAAACCCTAAACCATTGAAACCCAAAAAGCCACCAGCCATGCCCAAGCCACCACCAGATCGATCCAACACGCCATCATCAGGCCCAAGAAACCCTATCAGCAACAAGCCACAACCAAAAACCCACAAACCCCCAACCCTAATTCCACCAGAGAACCCACCAAAATCAATTGGGGACAAATCAACATCATAGGGAGTAACAGTAAGAGTAAAAGGGTAAAGGGAAAAATCGTTGGGTAACCAAGTAGCGGTAGCACAGAGATCCGGAGGCTGGTTCGAGGCCGAAAAAGGGGCGACCAAGAGCCCCCGAGCGCAACCAAGGGAGGCGGCCGAAGGAGGAGACCGAGGAACCGCCGGGAGGCGTCCATCGCATAACAACGCAGATTCAGGGAAGAACGGGTGGAGGAGAGCAGTCGGAGGGCAGTGGCACTCCGAGCAGCGCCGGAGTTGGACGGAGAGGAGGAGATCCACCGAGTAGCAAAGAGGAGAGGAAGAAGCGAGTGCGGGTGCGGGTGTTGAGTTGCGCATGTGTGTGTCGTGTGTTGTGTGCGTGAGTGTGAGTGTGTGCTATGTAGAGTGGTGTTGTGCTGTGCAGTGTGTGTGCGAGTGCATTCGCTGTTTTGTGATGTTGTGTGTGCGTGCGTGTGTGTGTTGTGTTGTGTGTGTGCGGTGCTGGTGTTGTGCAGTGTTGTGTGAGTGTGTTGTGTGAGTGTAGTGTTTTGTGTAGTGTAGAGTGTTGAGTGAGAAGTAAGGGTAGTGTTCTAGGTTTTGCGAGCACATATGAGTTCCGCGACGTTAGAATCTAAGAGCTTATAGGCAGTAGGGAAAATAACCATTGGGGAAATGCTAACCTAACAGGACCGAAAAGTTTATTAAATTAAAATATGCTAAACAAGAAGATAAATAGATTAATGTACGCATAGTAGCACAAAAAACAACTAAGTATTTATTTATTATTCACGTCTGCCGTATAATTGCAGAAGACGAACCGACTCAGGCAGGAGTATCTGATCCAGGATCCGTTGACGCCGATCTTTTCTATGAATACGAAAGCAAGCCTATTTCTTAGCCATTAACCTAGTTATCTGAAATGTAAAAGTTTTATTCTGTACCACCATTATATATGTGCATTAAAATTATTTATCAAACCAAATCGGATAAAAGAAAGAAGAGAAAATAAAATAAATGAATGTGAGAAAAGAGCAGTCTAGCTAAGAGGAGCAGCTAGGCTGTAAGAGGCTAGTAAAGGGGGCCCTTGGCAGGAAAAAGAAGAGGGAAGAGGTGGGATCCTTTACATATGGATAATATATAAGGACCAACAAAACTCTCATTTGGATAAGGGGCTGAATTTAAGTGCCAACCATTTTTCCATTTCAGTGGACATAAAATGCTACATTGTTACGTGGATGTACTCTCCACATCAGGTAAGTAATATCGTGTGAATTATGGAGGAACCCAGGATCGGTAGGAAGAGTCCGGAAGTGGAGGATCCAAGGTGCTATAGTAGCGCATGTGGAGTGTTGGGTGCGGGGATGACCGCCCAACCAACATGATGGGAACTCGGTGGAGGACTGGGTGAATGCCCCAGGACACCAACGGAAAATAATGAGTGGAGACTTAATCACGTAATTTAGAAAACGTTTCATACTCTAAACTTGATACCGCATCAAAGGAAATGCGGAGACCTAGCGAAAAGAGAGTTCAGAGTAGCTATGGATATAAAACCATAAATTCATGTCTGTCTCCTGGATTGGAGTCTACAGTGACCGCTAGGGGTCTATCTTCTCACCGAGTGATTAGTAGTCTTTTTAGAAGTAAAATTTTCCACTTAATTTGGTAAAGTATTTTCTAGAAAAAGAGATGAGCTAAAAAAATGTGATAATTGAACAGAGAAGAGTCATATAGTGCACCTTTGCTATTAATATTTGTTGAATACTTTAGTACTCATCCTTACTATTATCTTCCTTTGTTAGATCCTAGTTCGGCCAGGAACTATCTCGAGTGGGATGAAGGATACGCAGGTGCTGAGGAGGCCGCAGGAGGTGAGGGTGCTTACTACGAGGACTAGGGTGAGGTGGACACCCAGTGGAATGGGATGAGTAGTCGTCCAGTGGAGCAGGGCAAGCAAGTGAGGAGATTCTTTTTCCCACTGTAATTAAATACTTGTATTAAAGACCGTAGCCTTTCGTGGCTACTTATTGTAATAAAGTATAGTTTATATCTTATTGTTCTGTTGCGTTAACTTTGGTAAGACTTGTTATTCGTTGGAGCGGTGTTCTACCGGGCAAATGAATAATAATCCGTATACCTAAGTGTGATTACCCTCGAGGTAATGACACGGGACGCCACATGTGTTTTGTAAATTGTTAAAGTTCATGCATCCTTCCTTGGCATGGTCTAAGATTGCTCGTTGCTTCATTCTTGGACTTAGACCATGTATTGACTCTTTGGAGTTGTGCTTCTTGATTTTATCAAATGTGTTTGAGATCAATCAAACATTTGGGTTGTGTGTCTCTTTGAATAAACTTTCCATAGAGTCTAAGATCACTCAATTTTGACATCGGAGTCAAAAGTTATGACCGTTTTTTCGAGTGTCGTCTATGCTGCAATTCAGGCACGGACTGACCGGGGTCCGATCCGACCGCCCTTATAAGGTCGATCTGACCACCCCGGACTAACCGGGCTGGCCAATATTTTTCAGAGGACATGTTTTTTAGTTTTCTTCCTCCCGAAAGTCTGATCTGACTAGGCCATGTGAGGGAGGTCTAACCGAAAAATGAATATAACAACTAGTTTTGTAGTCGTTGCACTGTAGCCTAATCTATCAGCTGTTGGTTGGTGGCCAGATTGGGTTTCACTGTTTTCATCTCTTTTAGCCTCCAACGGCTAGCTTTTGGTGTGTGTACTATAAACTAGCAGGGTGTCCCGCGCATTTGCGCGGCTAGATTTGTTTTCAAGTTTTTAATGTCAAATGATATAACTTATATGCTTGAGAATATATTTACGTATCTCGTAGCTATTTAGATTTTTAAGATATCGTAAATATTAGAAATGACAATAGAAACTTGAAGAAAAACACAAGTTAAGGAACGTAACTGATGTATGAGTTTTGATGGAAGGAAATCTATAGCATAATAAATTAACCACTCTCCATCATGTATGCATCTTGTAGTTGCATGCCTTTATTTTTTTCTCCACTGGTTACTCTTTTCTAAAATATTTGCATGCACATGTATGTCTGTTAATCTCAAGCAATATGTTGATTATATATACAACAAATTATCTTATTAGTTTACATGGTATTAGAGTACCTTGTCCACGTATACACTGATGCACTATGGGTGACTTACCTTGAACTTATCTTCCCTCACATCGGTTACCCTACCGAACCGTGTGTCTTCTATCTCTTCTTCCTGCCACAGTTTTTCTGCTTCAATCTCCAACAGCAAGCCCAATTCTTGATCGATATCTCTCGGCTGCTACCCCTTCCAATACAATACTCTACCACATAGTTATCTTCTACTTCTCTCAAATTATTGTTTAATACCAACTGTTGTGACATCAATACGCATACGTGCAAATGTCGCTAATCCTTGCCAGGGACACCCTTCGCACTCTCTCTGGTGGCCCCGAGCTTATTCCTTACTATTGCGTCATCTCTACTCTGAGCTCTTTGCTCCTTTGTTTATATATGCTCGTGTTTATATTTGTATGGATGCATGCATGTATATACACATGATGATATTATACTTTCTCGATGTCTTCTTCTACCATGTTGGTCGCTCCTCTTCGACGTTGTCCAACTCAACGATGTGGCTTCCTTACTAACTGCTATGACCTCCCATCTTCACTGATACCGGTATATCTACTTTAGTCGGTGTCTAACAATATGGATAATCTTTTCAGCATCGCCAGCGACGCCGTATCACCAATGATGGTAGCTCCTAGCTACGCGATAACCCCATATCGTCGATAGCTCGTCTTCAATGTAAACCTTCATCTCCTCTTTGCTAGGGCTTCCCCATCTTCAAGCTTATTTGGCCACTGACTTCTTCAACAACGCTGATGCTCACCACTTATCGTCACAACACTTGGCTCCTTTGACTCTGGCCTTTCACTTCGGTAGCTCCAGCGAGTAGTATGACATTGTCCTCGTGGAACGACTAAGGTGAGCAGAATGAAATTGTTTTTATCTTCATCGTCGCTGTCGCGGCTCTTCGTTTCCTTGTGGATCAATGTCTTCTTGTAGGACAGATTGACATCATTGCACTCTTTTGTGGTCTCATCCGACACCATTCGTGGTATCCTCATTATAACTTATATTTAATTTATTCAAAATTTTAGTTATTCGAGGATTTTACGTTGGAATTCCTAAGGACATAGAATTTTAAATTTTCTTTTATTTGTTGTCCCTAATTTAAGTTATTTTTGTTGGAATTCATATACTAATCCAATTGTTAATTTTATGTTGAATTAAATTTATTTATGGATTTTAATTTGGAATTGCATCAAAGTAAAATTGCCAAATTTAATTTATTTTTATTCCAAATAATGAGTTATTTTTTGTTGAAATTTGTACAACAATCCAATTGCAATTTTTGGTTAATTTTTATTCTGGTTATATTTATTTAGGATTTTACTTAGGAATTAAATGCGTAAATAAAATTGACAATGTTATTTTATTTTTTTTGTTCTAAATTTTAGTTATTTAAATATTTTACTTTCGAATTATATGGAAATCAAATTGCAAATTTTTGTTTTATTTTTGTCCCAAATTTCAATTATTTTTTGTTGGAATTAGTATACTAATTCAATTGCTAATTTTTCATAAAAATTATTTGAATTATAGTTATTAGGGTTTTTATTTTGGAATTCATATTGAAATCAAATTTCTTATTTTATTTTAAATTACGAAATCTAGGTATTTTTGTTGGAATTAGTATACTAATAAAAAATTATTTTGAATTATATATTTTTATGAATTTTACTTAGGAATTCTTATCAAAATCAATTTGCTATTTTTATTTTGTATTTATTCGAATTCGATTATTTTTTGTTGGAATTAGTGTACTAATCCGACTACTAATCTTTTTATTTTTATTCTGAATTATGTTGATCTAGTAATTTTACTTAGGAATTCGTATCAAAATTAAGTTGCTAATTTTATTTTATTTTTATTCCAAAATTCAGTTATTTTTACGTTGTACTTGAGATGGACTCTTGTTTTTATATTGTACCTGACATAGACTCTTTTCTTTAATCTAGATCGTTATAATCTGGACCCAACATAATCAACAGTGCAAATGTTTCTCTTTTTTCACCAATTAATGTGGGAATTTTTAGCTCTTGAGAGCAAATGTAGTGGCTTCTTTTTCTATTAATTTGGAATTCACATCAAAATAAAATTTCCAATTTTAATTTATTTTTATTCCAAATAGTAGTTATTTTTGTTGAAATTAGTACAACAATCCAATTGCGATTTTTTTTAATTTTTATTCCTAGTTATATTTATTTAGGATTTTACTTAGGAATTTGTATGTAAATCAAATTGATAATGTTATTTTATTTTTTATTCTGAACTTTAGTTATTTAAATATTTTACTTTTGGAATTCATATGGAAATGAAATTGCAAATTTTCTTTTTATTTTTATCCCAAATTTCAATTATTTTTTGTTGGGATTTGTATACTAATCAAATTGCTAATTTGTTATAAAAATTATTCGAATTATAGTTATTAGGGTTTTATTTTGGAATTCATATTGAAATCAAATTTCTTATTTTATTTTTAATTCCAAAATATATTTAAATCAAATTTATTATTTTATTTTTAATTTTGAAATCTAGGTTTTTTTTTCAATTTGTATACTAATAAAAAATACATTTTGAATTATATATTTTTAGAATTTTACTTAGGAGTTAGTATCAAAATCAATTTGCTATTTGTATTTTGTTTTTTATTCAATTCGATTATTTTTGTTGGAATTCATGTACTAATCCGATTACTAATTTTTTTTTTTTATTAGAATTATGTTTATCTAGTGATTTTACTTAGGAATTAGTATCAAAATTAAGTTGCTAATTTTATTTTATTTTTGTTCTGAAATTCAGTTATTTTTACGTTGTGCTTGAGATGGACTCTTATTTCTATATTGTACCTGACATGGACTCTTTCCTTTAATCTAGATCGTTATAATCTGGACCCACCTAATCAATGGTGTGGATGTTTCTCTTTTTTCACCGATTAACGTGGGAATTTCTAGCTCTTGAGAGCTAACGTGGTAGCTTCTTTTTCTATCGCTTTAATAATATAATAGATAGATACCCACCATGGCTGGTTGGGGCCAAATCTTGGCATCACATTTCATTCTCTTGAACTAGTATGAGCTACTCCTCTCAATTGTGCATGTGTTGCATTTTGTGAGCAAAGGGGATATTATAATTGCATGTATTGCAATTAGAATTGGATTGAACATCTAATTATGCATATGTTGCACCTTATGAGCAAAAGGAGATGTTTTAATTGCATGTATTGCAACTAGAATTGGATTGAGCATTCAATTGTGCATGTATTTAGACTAGTGTGAGTCAAGCAATAGACTTGGCTTACTACCCTTGGTGTGTGCCGACACTTAGATGCCGTAAAGGGTTTGTGGGTCGGTGATCTTATCAAGAAGCTTATGAGAAGGTCCTACGTGTTTGTGAGTGGTTTGATGCTCGTCATCTCCAAAGTGGAGGAAGAGTAATCCCGAGTGGATCGAGGTGTTGGTTTAATTCGTAGAGCCAGTTCAATTCATTTGGGCTTACCTCAACGTGGATTAGGAGATACCGACAAGTCTCCGTATACTACGATAAAACATCATTGCGTCGTTGTGGTTTGATATCTTGTGATTTACTTTATGCAATTTAAATTCCTAAAATTTAATTATGCAAAACAAAATTAATTTTCACTTCCGCATTAAAAATTGATTTTAGAATTTTTAGAGAAAACTATTTACCCTCCTAGTCGCCTCCTCCTCTATCTTAAATGTGGGCGGTGCGACCACCGATGGCTTCGTGGGGGGGCGGGCTCGACTCGCGCCAACATGTATCCTCATCAATGGTATTTTTGTGTTCAATCTCCCGTTCTCCACGTCTGCTTCATGGTTGGTTGGATAAGCGGGAAGATTGGGTCTGACTGAGATTAGAAGTAGTAGATGTATTCTCCTTTCGCAAATTTTTGCAACTCTTGTGGTATCCAGTTTGATAGGAAGATTAATGTGTACGTGTATTGATTTTTTTCTTATAGCAGGCCACAAGATTGAAATGTTGATGATCACAATACATGAAACAATAATAATCTAAGGGGCTCTTTAGATACGACACATACATACTATGCATTCAAATGCTTGTACCTAAACACTCATTTAAATGCACCATTTCTCCTCCTAGATACAACTTTAGAAATAATGTAATGCTCCATCATGCACAATGTCCGTAAAATTAATTAGCATGCCAACTAGAATTGATGCTGAGGTGGAGGGAAAATTAAAGAAGAGAGAGGAAACACTGTCTCATTCCAGAGGTAGCTTGGGCTCACAATTCAACACACAAGAAACAACCAAAAAAAAACTTGCATATGGGAGGAGGGTGGTGTCTACGTTTCAAATTATGCCACCTTGCCCACCGACCTCATCGTCGTCCACCGCTGCCACCGCATGCCATCCATCGCATCCCGTGCTGTGCCACTAGCTTTCGTGCTCGCCGTTGAGCCGCCACCGTTGTGACGTCCTAGATCCAGACGGATCTAGGTACTGTCGACGCAGATCCCGCCGGATCCAAGAGGAGGCGAGCAGAGACCGGCCATGCTCCTCGCCATCAAGCTATGTGTCGCTCTCCTCGTCGAAGCGGCGCTGCGCGCAAGACGCCGAACTCCGCCCCGCGCGTGCGCCTGTGGCTCCCGCGCGCGAGCTGCCTATGGCGCCCGCTCGCGTCGCCGCCATAGCCTCGGTTGCCATCGTCTCCATGGCTGTCGTCGTCGTCGCCATGACCGCCTTCATCCACACGTCGATGCCGCCGCCCGTTGTCGCAGTCACCCATGGATGTCTCGGATCCAGCTGGATCTAGACGCTATCGACGCAGATCTGACTGGATTTGGGAGGAGGCAGGCGGAGGACAAGGGTGGAGGCAGGGCTCGGGTACGGCGGGAGAGGCGGTGCTCGGTGGGGAAGATGGGCGACCGCGGATGGATTGGTGGGGAAGAGGTGAGGTTTGTGTGGGGGAGAGAGAAGATTGAGAGAGGAAGGGAATATTCATTGTGTAGATATTATGCATTAAGAGAATTATTTATAGTCTTATGTCTAGAAGGAGCCAGCCAGCCCAGCCTACGCATGCCAACCACCCCAATCCCACGCACGACACGAAGCCGTTCTCCCTTTCGACTCCTGGAGAAGCCTCGCTCCGTCGTCCCGGAAGCCTCTCGCAGTAGCACGCACCGCACCATTCGTCGAGCGCCCGGCGGCGATCGCATCCCGTAAGCCCCCGGATCCTCCTCTCCTATGTTGTACGCTCGCGGTTCGATCCGGTTGCGCCGTGTTTTGGGTTGGGTGTGCCTGGCGCAATGCTTGTGCGGGAGGAGGGGGTTCTCTTGAGGTGCGTCGTGTTCCAAAGGCGTTGGTGATTGGTGCTCTGATCCGGCGCTTGGTGCCTCCGATGCGAGCTCGCTGCCGCTGCTCGCTCGCGATTTCTGGAGCGAATTGGCGAGATCGAGCGGCTCGTGCTGGCCTCGGATGCCCCCGGGTCACGCCGCGCTTGTAGTGTTCCTGTAGCTGAATCTAGGGTTTTTGCCCCGCCGCTTCCTGTGGCGCGATTTGGGCGATTCTACGAAGCTACTTTCTAGTGATTTTTCCGCTGTTGGCTGGTGAGTTTGACTTTCGTTTTCGAATTTAAGCGGTGGGGGAGGCGGCATTTCTAGTGAAGCGATCCGAGGGTTTGTGCCCATCAGCTCTAATTGTACGATTCGGTTATAGTTTACCGAATTTTGGAGCTACGCTTTGTTTTCCCGTACGCTTTTGCTGTTTTAGGAGCTGTGGTTTTGTGCGGATTTTTAGTGCAAACTTTATTATTGACTTTCCTTATGATGTAGCCTGGTTTTGATCTCGTGGAGTGTACAGATCGTTCATTTTTTTTGTATATACAAATATACAATCCTTTTGAGCTATTCTAAGTTGGAATTTGTGCTCTCGCTTGGGAGATTGCATCAGTGACTTGTGCTTGTGATGATTTCTCTTAATTGTCTCTTGTTTAAATTTGAAGGCTCAGGCAGAAGGAGATATGGCAGGTCTAACCAGTCTTACCACAAACACGAATCCCAACAAGTCATTCGAGGTGTGATGCTTTATGCGGCTATGTTTTTTTTTTCTCTGTGTGTGTCTTCCCATTCTGTGAAGGCTACATATCTACTGTAGTGTTTTGATGTTTGTTTGTAAATGCAGGTCCTGCCTAATCCGGGGGACTCTGTCTCAAGCCTCAGTTTTAGCCCCAAGAGTAATCTGCTGGTGGCAACTTCCTGGGATAACCAGGTAAGTTTTTTATTCTGTAATTTACAGTTGGCATTTATTGATGGGATATACTCATCCGATTCTTAAATCATAGCGTTTGGTAGCGTGCGATCAAACTTATCTAACTGACTAATAATATATAAAAACTATTTAGATTGATCATGAGTGAATAGTATCATTAGATTTGTCATGATAAATATTTTCATAATATAATAATTTTGTAATTTTTCTTGACAAAATCATATGAAAAGTAATAGTCAAAGTTATATAAGTTTGACTGCACGTTTGGTCAAACGTCATGTATTTAAGAACGGAGGGAGTATCTTACTAGGATCTGCTTTGAGTTTTTTACAGGTCAGGTGCTGGGAGATAGTTGGTGGGGGCAGTCAGCCAAAGGCATCTATATCACACGACCAGCCTGTATGATCTCAATAGTTTTCTTGAGAGAACCGTCATGTACCATATCAGATTTATTTCCTAGTAGTTGGTGTCTGGTGTGCTGATTTTCTTGTTTCCGTCAATCAGGTGCTCTGCTCGGCTTGGAAAGATGATGGGACTACTGTGTTCTCTGGAGGCTGTGATAAACAGGTCAAAATGTGGCCTCTGTTGTCTGGTGGGCAGGCTCAGACGGTTGCAATGCATGATGCACCTGTCAAGGAGATTGCATGGATTCCTCAAATGAATCTTCTTGTCTCTGGAAGCTGGGATAAGACTTTAAGGTGCAAGAAATATAATCCTGTGCACCCTTAGTATTCATTTTTTTACTTTGGAGTTGAATATATAAAGCCCACATTACTTTCTCTTGAACAGTTATTCATGTTCTGTTCTCATTATAATTTGGAGTTCATGTTATTTTTAGTATCTTTTTTACTCCACAGTTTTTTGTTTGTTTGTAGTACATTGGCTAAGTTCGTGAACAATAATGTTGGGCAATTGATGGAAAAAAAACAATATTCAAACTTTTGGACACCGTAAATCAAATATTGCAAAGGGTGCATCTCATCTACTTTATCTTTCCACTACTGTTTGTATGCCTTGTATGATCCTGTAGGTTTCAGTACTTGCTGGATCATATTGTCCTATCCTTATGAAAGTTTATGCACTTTCTGGATATCATTTGCTATCTTGTGTTTTATTTACAGCTGCAATTATTTTTGTTCCGTGATGAAATTTCTATACAAGTAACAATTGATGCAGCAGTTAAATCTGCAATTAGATACTCTTTTGGACTTTTAGCATGTGGGGTTGGAGGTATTGATTGTTAGATGTGTATTATTACCTGTGTATTTTCCTTGTTGTATAAGGGGTTACCTGTATATATGCTATACCTGTACTTATATATATTGGCCCATTGACCTCATGATGAATATAAGCACTATTCATAACATGGTATTCAAAGCAAGGCTAGGGTTAGGGTTTTATTGTTGCCGCCGCCACCCTCCCCGTGTCCTTTGTTTTTCTATTGCCGGTATGTGCCTTGTCTTCACCGCTGGCTCATGCTCGTCCCTACCACCCTCGGATCCCGTTGGATCCAGGCCTCCCCGGCGTCGCCTCCCGCGCCGCCCGTCGCCGGTTACCCGAGCCCGAGCCGCCATCGCCCTACTACTCAAGCCCAAGCCGCCGCCTTCCTCGCCTGTGGTCGCCTCCCGATCCGGAGCCGCTCAGGGACGCCTAGACCTGGAGTCGCTGCTAGGGGAGCCGCCGCCCTCGTGTGACTCTATTGGAGGCCTTTGCATCTATTCGTGCCGAGAAGATTCGCCTTCGTGCTGCTGGTCTGCTGCCGTCACCGCCGTTTCCTTCAATTCTGGCAGCTCCTCCAGCTCCTACACCTGATACGTTTCCAGCTACTCCTTCACCAATAGTGTCTTCGCGATGGCGATTCTTTGTTGGTAGAGGACTCATTGCACCTATTGCAACAAGGATGGACATGTGGAGCGATTACGCTCTGCTACAGGAAGAAGGAAGAAGAAGGATTTCGTCGTGGTGGCCGTCCTCCAAAAATCTTGGCGGTTCCTTCTCGAGAGAGCTCTGGTGTTTACGATACTCGGGAGCTTCTCATCTTGCTACATCGCATGGCTACTTTTGCACTGTCAAGATCTACTGGTTCTGCTGCACAGTCTTCTAGTGAGCGACCACCTTCTACTTCTTCTTCCTCAGGTATATCACCTTGGATTCTTGACTCTGGTGCTTCCTTTCATATGACTTCTGATTCCACCAGTCTCACTTCCATTGGTCCTTTAGTTTCTCCTATCACTGTTCAGACAGCAGATGGTACCTCTATCTCTGTTGCAGGACGAGGCACTCTTTCGAATTCCTCTTTTCATATTCATGTTGTTTCTTATGTTCCCAAACTAACCATGCAGCTCATATCTGCCGGTCAGCTCACCGATCATGGTTGTTGTGTTATTCTCGATTCTGATTCTTGTTCTGTTTAGGATCGACGTACGGGGACTCTGGTTGGTACTGGCCCTCGCCGCCGTGACTCACGGTGTCTCTGGAAGCTTGACTGGCTTCATCTTCCTTCTGCTGCCCTTATCAGTCTTGTCGCCTCCACCACCGCCTCTGCTTCTGCTGCATCCTCCACTTCGTCTTTTGCTCAGTGGCATCATCGTTTGGGACATCTTTGCGGGTCACATCTATCTTCTTTAGTTCGTCGTGATCTTTTAGGGTATGTGTCTGATGATTCTTCTCTAAATTGTCAGGGTTGTAAGCTTGGTAAACAGTTTCAACTCCCCTATCCTTCCAGTGAGTCAGTGTCACAGCGTCTTTTTGATCTTGTTCATTCTGATGTATGGGGCCCGACTCCTTTCGTTTCGAAAGGAGATCATCGATTTTATATAATTTTTATTGATGATTTTTCTCGATACACATAGATATACTTTATGTCATCTCGTAGTGAGATTCTATCCATCTACAAGAATTTTGCCACTATGATTTGTACTCAGTTTGACTCCTATTCGTATTTTTCGGGCTGATTCCGCTGGGGAGTACTTGTCAGGAGTCCTTCGTGGGTTTCTTGCTAAGCATGACACTCTCTCTCGGTTTTCTTGTCCTGATGCTCATGCCCAGAATTGTGTGGCTGAACGAAAGCACGGTTATCTTCTTGAGATAGCATGTGCTCTTATATTTGTTTCTGTTATTCCACCACATACGGTGAAATTTTTTTCTCTGCCACTTTCTGATTAATATTGGCGATCTTTTGCTCTTCAGGGTGGGATTCCAGTTGAGCATCTCTGTGGCAAGACTCCTGATTATTCTAGTCTTCGCCTCTTTGGGTGTGTACGCTATGTTCTTCTTGCACCTCGTGAGCGCACCAAGCTGACTGCTCAATCCGTGGAGTGTGTTTTTTTGAGCTATAGCGTTGAGCATAAGGGATATCGTTGTTGGGATCCGGTTGGCCGACGGATGCGGGTTTCTCGGGACGTCACTTTTGACGAGTCTCATCCTTTCTACCCTCGTCCTTCTCCTTCCACCACTCCAGCATCTCTTGTCGAGCCACTTTTTTCTTGACTTTTCCTGCCACCCCCATAGTCACTACACCTCCACTACAGCCTTTGACCTCTCCGGTGCCTCCTTCCCGTCGACGTCTCCTTCACCGCCGGTGCCCCCGCCACCGACACCCTCTCCAGAGGCTCCTCGTGGCCTTGTTCCTTCTTATCCTCTCTACTACACTCGTTGTCCGCAAGTTGAGGATTCTTCTGATGCGCCATCTTCTTCTGATGGGTCATCTTCTTCGGCCTCTCCTCCTCGATATGCTCTTCGTGATCGCCAGTCTATTCGACCTCCTGCACGCTTTTGTTTAGCTGCTCTTGCCGAATCGACCTTTTATCGTGATGCTGTTGTTCAAATCAGGAGTGGTAGCATACGATGGTAGAGGAGATTTCTGCCCTTGAGCATACTGGTACGTGGGATCTTGTCCCTCTTCCTGTGCGTGTTACTCGTATCACGTGCAAGTGGGTCTACAAGGTTAAGACCCGCTCTGATGGTTCTCTTGAGCGTTACAAGACTCGTCTTGTGGCACGTGGGTTTCAACAGGAGCATGGTCATGATTATGATGAGATTTTTGCTCCTGTGGCTCACATGACCACCGTTCGCACTCTTCTTGCTATGGCGTCTGTTCGGGCATGGTCCATCTCTCAGCTTAATGTCAAGAATGTTTTTCTCAATGGTGAGCTGCGTGAGGAGTTTATATGCAGTCACCGTCGGGTTATTCTGTTCCTGAGGGTATGGTTTGTCGCCTTCGCCGATCTCTTTATGGCCTCAAGCAAGCTCCTCGTGTCTGGTTTGATCGCTTCTCTTCTGTTGTCACCGCGGCTGGTTTTTTCTGCCGGTGCTTATGATCCTGCTCTTTTTATTCACACTTCGCCTCGCGGTCGAACGCTTCATCTTTTATATGTTGATGATATGATCATTACTGGAGATGATTCTCGATACATCACTTTTGTCAAGGAGCGTCTTAGTGAGTAGTTTTTCATGTCGATCTGGGTCCTCTTCGCTACTTTCTTGGGGTTGAGGTTATTTCTACGCTTGAGGGCTTCTATCTGTCTGAAAAGTATCTCCGGGATCTTCTTGGTCGTGCTTCTCTTCTTGATCGGCCTGTTGAAACTCCCATGGAGCTTGATGTTCATCTTGACCTTGATGGTGAGTCTCTTCTTGATCCTACTACTTCTCGTCACCTTGTTGGGAGTCTTGTTTATCTGGGTGTCACTCGTCGACATTTCAGTATCCGATGCATATCTTGAGTCGGTTTGTTTACTGCTCCCGCTCGGCTCCACTATAGTCATCTTCTTCGTGTTCTCGATATCTTCGTGGAACCATCACTCGTCGTCTATTTTTCCTCGCGCTGACTCTTTACAACTCGGGCATATTACGATGCTACGGGCTAATGATCACTCTGATCGTCGGTCTCTCTCTGCCTATTGTGTTTTTCTTAGTGGTTCTCTCATTGCTTGGAAGACTAAGAAGCAGACAGCAATTTCTCGTTCGAGTGCTGAGGTTGAGTTGCGAGCTATGACTTTATTGACTGCGGAGGTTACCTGACTACGATAGTTACTTAAGGATTTTGGTATTTCTGTTTCAGCACCTACTCCTCTTTTGTCTGAAAGTACATGTGCTATTAGCATTGCTAAAGATCCGGTGAAGCATGAGCTTACAAAGCATATTGGTTTTGATGCTTCCTACATGCGGACACAGGTGCAGGATCAGGTTGTTGCTCTTCAGTATGTGCATTCAGGGCTTTAGTTGGCAGACTTCTTCACAAAGGCACAGACTAGAGCTCAATACAGCTTCTATCTCTCCAAACTTCATGTTGTTGATCCACCATAAGTTTTTTTTTTTGGGGGAGGGTGTTAGATGTGTATTATTACCTGTGTATTTTCCCTGTTGTATAAGGGGTTACCTACATATATGTGATACCTGTACTTGTATATATATTGGTCCATTGGCCTTACGATGAATACAAACACTATTCATAACATTGATCATGTTAATGAGATTGATTTAGGACAAATTAAGTCAAGGATTGCAGCTTTCTATTTAATTAGTAGCCATGCCTTGCGTATTTGTGTTGTCTGTGCTTGTTTTACTTCATCTGTGTCCCATTGAGCCCAATACACTCCTGTCATGCTCTGATCTTCACCCCATTATGGCCGATATAATAGTATTATCTCTGATCCTGATGACTACGATTTGTTCTTGTCTACCTTCAATGCTGATCACTATGCTATTAATAGGTATTGGGACACAAGACAAGCAAATCCGTCCATGTTCAGCAACTTCCAGAGCGTTGCTATGCTCTTACAGTGAATTATCCCCTTATGATCGTGGGAACCGCTGATCGCCATATTGTGGTCTTCAACTTGCAAAATCCTCAGGTAATTGTGTTGTTGAACTGACTGTGCACATGTTCATTCCTTCATTTTTCTGGGTGGGGCTCACTCTTTTATTATCAACGACTTGTGTTTTTGTACTGACTGATTTAATGTATTACTGCTTTGATCATTAGACGGAGTTCAAGCGTATTCAATCACCACTGAAATACCAGACACGGTGTGTCGCTGCATTCCCCGACCAACAAGGATTTCTGGTAATCCTTTATTGTTTTACCACACCTTAAACTTCCCTTTCTTTAAATGCATAGCCTATTTTTACTGTGCTTTAGCCATACATTCTTCATCTATTGCAGCATAATGATTTGTATTTACTAAATACAATTCACCTAATTACATTGTATTCTGCTAGTCCTTGAGTTTTTTACACCATTTTTTGGGTACAACCTACCATTTTACTCAAACCAGCTTTAGGTACAAGATTGGGGATATTGGCCCAACATCAGTTTCAGCGTCATGGGTATTGTGTTCCTTTAGTAATTTGCATTCCAAACTTCCAATTGCTAGAAATGTTAATCAAATATAAACATCACTGATGCACATCTTTCTAATTAGTCACTAAGAGTTGCATAAAAGAGCATGAAGTTTACCCTTAACCTCACCTGGAAACTGGCTATGCTTGGATACAATATCCATTACTAGAAGTCTAGAAGAGATCTTAGCATGTATCAGTTAAAACCAATCTGAAATTCTGAATATAATATGATGCTGCAGGAAAAATGGTCAAAGCCATCTCGAGCTTCAAGCAATTATTTTCAACTATAGATCTTTAGAATTTTATAGTTGCACATCTTCCTGTTCTTTACCTTCCTATTGACGTAATATCTAATGGGTGGTGGTCTTAGTGTTGCCTTAGACCAATCAATGCTCTGCTGGTACCTGTATTCAGTATTGATCTTGTTCAACATCTGTGAATGATGTTTAACTCAATATCATGGATAAAATGGTTGGTACCTGATAATTTTTTTCTTTTACCATCATTTCCATGTGGCTTTCAGGCAAAATGTCTATTTCCATGTGACTGACCCCTTGCTTTCGTTTAAAGGTGGGTTCAATAGAAGGAAGAGTTGGTGTGCACCATATTGATGATTCACAGCAAAGCAAAAACTTCACTTTCAAATGTCACAGGGAAGCAAATGATATTTTCTCTGTCAATTCACTCAACTTTCACCCTGTAAGATCCCCCCCCCTCTCCCCTCATTTGTTATTTATGCAGCAGCCTGGCAGGCTTATGTTTCATTCTTTTACAGCGTAACATATTTATATCATTTTCCTAATTGTTACCTTGCTATGGAGAATACACAAACGTCCTACTAGCCTTATGGGAATTGCTCATGCAGGAGAGTTATGTTGAGTTTTAGTGCCGTGTCTCTATTATCAATTGATTTGTAGAATACCAAAAGCACAAATTCTTGTCTTCCACGAAATGTATTGAGCTAAATATTCGGTGTGATACTGCATTTTAAGCAATATAACAAACTGTACACTATCATCTTAGGCATACAAGTGTTGCTAAAATACTCTAAACTCCAAACAGATAAATATAGATGTTGCAAAAATGCTCCAATAGATTTATCTCAATTCAACTGAGCAATTCTTCTTTTTGTTAACTTGACATATTATTCATTGTATTGGTATGCTTGATTGGTGATAGTTTACATCCATTGAGTTGATTGTTCTTGTAGGCTTATTTCATTGAAAAAGCAGTGCCAACCTACTAGTTAATTCTAAGTTTGGAAATCATAGTTAGCGAAGTTACATTTAGAATTTCATATTTTCTATCACTTGTCACAGGTTCATCACACGTTTGCCACTGTTGGATCTGATGGTGCTTTCAATTTCTGGGATAAGGATAGCAAGCAGAGACTGAAGGTTTGACAATTTCCAATACTCTTTTGAAGTTTCACTTTTGTCGGCTACTGCACTTGATTTTTGTTTGCTTGATTATTCTTCAATGATTTCAAGTGGTTACTGTTTGTATTGTTAACTGTGTATACATCCTAATGTCCTGCATATATATTCTTTGTGCATGTACAACTGGAACATGAAACCGACGTCAAGTTCATGAACTTATTATCGTAGTCCTGAGCAAGAAGATATTACTTGATAGTGTCATTATCCCTTCCCATTTGCCTAACCTTGTGATGACTGCCCTTCTTTTTGGCATTTAGTATGTGATTAAAAAAAAATATTGATGAAAACTTAATGGCATAATTTGGCATAAACCCTATACCACATGAGCCATCTGACTAATTTGTCATCAGATATTCTTTCAGCTTGTTGAAATAGCATACTCAACGTTGCAAACTCATAGAGTTGCTTAGCATGTAGTGTTATCTAAGTGCACCATATTTATTTATTTTAATGCTCTCAATTTCTCATGTCTCACTATATTTTGTGGAGAACATATGTATTCACATGCTTTTACACTGTTTCTCTACAGGCATTTAGTCGGTGCCCTCTTCCGATTCCTTGCAGTACCTTCAACAGTGATGGTTCAATTTTTGCTTATGCGGTAAGTCAAGTAGTGATGCTTGAGTGTCTTGTTGTGGTTTGTAAGAATTAGTTTTTTTGTGTGCTAGTTCAACTTCATGTTTTTTTTACCAGGTTGAGTTTAGATATGTCTATCGTTGCTTCCTGCACTATGGTTCTGCAATGACCTAGACACCTTGAATGTATATCTTAAATATGCAGAAATCAGTTTTTGATGTTTCAGCCCTAAGTTAGATTTTGAGTTTGTATGGATGTTGGTTCCAGTTGAACTGCTGTTCCTAAAATGCACTCTGGTCCTAGTTTTGAAGAAAACCTAGATGCTATATAACCATCATTTCTGGAAAGCAGGTCTGCTATGACTGGAGCCGTGGGGCTGAAAACCACAATCCTGCAACTGCAAAGACATCCATCTATCTCCACAGTCCACAGGTAATTTCTGTCTAGAGCATTGATATTATCGTGAGATTTGTTCCTGTGTTATGTTTTGGCACTGAACTTGCCTCATTTTGATTAGGAATCTGAGGTTAAAGGAAAGCCACGGCTTGCGACAGGAAGGAAGTGATTACATCCAGCCTATGCAAAGTCAATCGGTGCACAAGAAATCATGTATATTGGAGGATGCTGTCTTCTTTTGGTCGGCCATCGGTTTTTCTTCTTTTGGTCGGCCATCGGTTTTGTTGTATCCGTCTTGTATTAGCATCTGGTAGATGTAAATCGCAGTCTACTCGTAGGCACTGATGATAGGGAGTCTTAGCATGCATCTGCTTGCAATGTCTAGTCCTCTTTTTTTATAAGGTCTTGATGAATGGTTTGGAAAATTCCCTGTCCTTGGCCGGCAGTGGCAACTGGCAACCAGTGCTAACCCACCCGGTTTTGGTTTGTAAATCTGAACTGCGTTTTTGAACCGTGGTCACAAGACAGATCACGAGGCCAGGCTACACAAGGATTTAAAATTGTAAATTCAAATATGAATTTAAAGGGGCTGGTTCATTTATAAACCCTTCTTGGCCCAAACCCAAACGGCTGCGCTGGTTTATTTTTTCTTTTTGAAGAAAAGAGCAGGAGCTCTACCAGCCAGTCGATTACCTACTATATATTTCTGAGAGGAAGCGAGCTCAACCGTGCCCTCTACGTCATCAAGAAAATACCGTCTGTTGGATCGTGTCCCGGGCGTCTCCGTCGGATCGTCTTCACTCGCGCGCCTTGTGTCTCTGCCGTCGGATCTCGTCTGGATGTTCTCGGGCTGCCCGATTGGGATCACGCCGCGTGCTCCGCCTGCCCAAGCCCTAGGGCCGCCTGCGCGTGTGCTTTCCTCTAAAGCTGGCCAAATGGGCGGCACGGACCCATGCCGGCATGGCCT
Organism: Phyllostachys edulis; assembly: GCA_036346405.1. NCBI lineage: Eukaryota > Viridiplantae > Streptophyta > Magnoliopsida > Poales > Poaceae > Phyllostachys > Phyllostachys edulis. The sequence continues at coordinate 11,492,352 of CM070560.1, read as the reverse complement.
AGGCACGGGCCCATTCTGGCCCGTGAACTAAATGGGCCGTGTCGTAATAAACCCACATCTTTGGCTAGGCATCCCGAACGCGTCGAATCGTGCCATCTTGGCTGAGCCTATTTAGCCTAATAGGCTAATTCTGGCCCACTAAGCCCGTTAGGCTCGAAAACTGAAAAAAAAATCAGAAAATTCCAAAAACAAATTCCAAAAAATCATAAAATATGTAGAATTCAAAAATACATATGAAAATTGTAAAAAAAATGAGATAAGCATATTGAAAATGTAATAGAATTTTATTAATGTTTAAATAAATGCACGTTAAAACATTTATCATTTAGCTCATAATACATGAAAAATTGAAAAACATGTAAAACAATGCTAGAAAAATATATTTTAAAAACCAAAATAAATTTATATATACTTATAAAATGAACTATATAAAATTTAAAACTACAAAATAAAACCATATAAGTATTAAAAATGGAAACAAAATCATATAAATATTAATAAATGAAGATAAAATCATATATGTATATTAAAAGCGATTAATAGTACCTAGGTCGTGATGGTAAGACTGGCACTATTCATCTTAGTGCTATCTTGGCCCAGACTGACTTTGTAAATAGTCTTGGTTTGTCTTAGTGCTCTGGCGAGCCACATGATGTCGTGCCTCCGGTAGGGCGAAGCTGGCCCGTTAACAACTCTACCTTCCTCACTGTTGCGCCATGCGCGGTTTCGTCTCATCTCCGCTCTCTCGCGCCTGACCACCGTCTCCTTCCTTGCGCAGCCTCGCCGCTCCTTCTTCTCCTGCTTTGCGCCGCCTCCTCTCTCCCGCGCCCTTGCTTTCTGCCTCGCGGCGATTCTGCCGTCTCTCTCTGCGCGGCCTTGATCAACTTGCCGTCTTTGGTGGCCTCCGGACTCCTCTCCGCCTCCTCATCCTTTCCGGTGTTTCCTCCTTCCCGTCGCCGCCAACGCTATCCTCCACCGCCACAGGTATCCTCTCGCCTCCTCGCTCCTCTCCTCTTCCGCTCCGCTCCCCTTGCTCCGTACATCCTAGCCTCGCCTCTGGACTCCTCTCCGCCTCCTCCTCCTCTCTGCGTTTCCTCCTCTTCTTCGCCGACGCCACCATCCTTCGCCGCCACCAGCATCCTCTCGCCTCCTCGCTCCTATCCTCCGTTTGTCTGCTCCCCCTCGCTCCGTAAGCCTCTCACAACCGGTACTCGCCCTTGGTGCCGCGTGCGCTCGCCGCCCGTCCTGCTCCCACGGCCTTCCCGTTCCCTCTCCTTGAGCCCCATGCGGCCACGTCCCCCTCCTCGCTCCTCTCCTCTTACCTTCCGCCTCCCTCTCCGCTCCTCCCCTTCTAGCTTCAAGGTTTCTAAACTCATCAACTACAGCTCCAGGTTCTCTGTTGCCTCCAAGGAGATTGTTCTTCTTATTTAAAGCTCCAAAAGGTTTGCTTGCAATGATTTTGCTACCGATTTCCACCTCTGAGGTTCCGTTGGAGCAGATTGGTAGAGAGAGCACCTGCAATGGTTGAGTGAACATGAGTGGACCTTGGTGTAAGATCGAGGAGGCCAACTAGAGGGGGTGAATAGGCGGTTTTAAAATTCTTTTGGCTAAAACCGATTTCTAATACGGAAGCTAATACAAATACAGTTTTGCACAATTAAAGCCTAAATCAACTAGGTTCAACTAAGTGCACCAACAATACAAGTCTATTGAAGAATAGAGCAATTAAGCAAGACCTGTAAGTAATTCAATTCAAGCAATGTAAATAGCACAAGGTAATGAATAACTATTGTAAATAGCACAAGGTAATGAATAACTATTGCAATCATGCACAATGAATATCTAGGAATATAAATTGCACAAAGTAAATCAAACATTCATACACAATGAATGTAAATGCAATAGTGAGGCAAAAGAGATCACACCACAAAGACACGTCGATATTTTACCGTGGTGTTCGGAGACTTGCCGGTCTCCCCTAATCCACGTTGAGGCAAGCCCAAACCAATTGGACCGACTCCATGAATTGAGCTCCCGCCTCCGAGGTAAGTCCAACCACTTGGACCGGTTCCAAACCTCTTGGCTTGATGATCATCTCATGATCATCCCTTATTCTTGAACATCATCGACACACGATAATTTCCACTTTACTTGACTTCTACCAACACATGATGGAACTCCTCTTGACTTGATGACAATCAACACATGATGTCATCCCAAGTCTTCATCCTCATGGAACCTAACCTATTCATCCAACTCATGGAAAAAGTTAGTTCCACAATATGATTATCATTAATTACCATGACATACCATTCACTTATAATGGTGGAGACAAGATACCACAATCTTTCCCTATTTGGTAATTGATGATAATCATGTAACATCCCAAACAATGGTGTGAGTTTCAAATGTAATAAAATGAGGATAAATTAAAACTTTTGATGCCTCATGATGTCATTTGAAATTTCCGGGAATTTTTCCCTAGGGTTTCCTATTTCCTAGGATCAATGTTTCTATTGATGGAAGTTTTAGTCCTTGAAAACGCCATAATCAAATCTTGTGATAATCCTCTGGAAATATTTTTCCTAGCTTATAGATCATCCTAGTAACCTCTCTGAAAAATATCATAATTTTTAGATTTTATTTTCTATTTCAAAAGAGCTAGTCAAACCAGTTTGAATTCTGGTCAAAACCCTGGACCAGCAGCTTGTGAATTTTCTAGAGAGTGATGCATTGCATGAAAATTCCTAGAAAAATTATGCAAGGTTTTTCTCTGATCTAGAAAGCTTCCATAAAAATTTCAGAATTTTTGTAGCTTCAGAGCTACCTCTAAAAATTCTCTAACTTCTCAGCCTTTTAAATCAAAATCAGAAATCACTATTCCTCGGACTCAGACCCAAGTCAGACTCCGACCCGAGCCGACTTGGCTCGACCTAACCATCTGACCACGTCATTTACGAGCCGTCCGATCGTGCATCGACGGCCACGAGCGCGTACCGTTTCGGCCTGGTATAAAAACTCTCGCGCATTTTCGACCGATCCAACGGCCCTCGCCGACCCCTTTCGCTCGATCTCGCTTCGGCCATTGTGTCCTGCGTCGCGGGCCCCACCGGTCGATCGCGTCTTCCCCTCGCATGGCGCTCGTCGCGAACTTCATGGCGCACGTCATCGCGCCCGCTCTGCGCCTCCGTCAGCAGCAAGCAACGCCGTGAATCCACCGCCCATCTTGACCACTCTTGGGGCTTCGCCGGTTCACGCTGCCTCCGCTCCGTCTGCAAACCGGGGATAATACCCTCTCTTTCGCCTGTTGGAAGCCATTCCTCCTCTCGGTGGCTAAGGAGGGAGGCGCTTGCTCGAGCTACTCTCTCGGGTGAGTTTCCTCCGCATGGTTCCCCTTTCTTCCTCTTCCTTCACCGCTCCCTTGTGCGCCGGTTTGAGCACTATTCTTGTGTGCAGGCCTTGGAACACGAGAAGCGCCCCTTTCTTCTCCGGAGCGCGTCCAGTGTGTGTACCCAACATCGCCGCCGTGCCATCTTCGCTCCCGGTGAGTGTCTTTCTTGCTTAAGTGCGTCACCGTGCGCCTTTTAGCCTAAGGAAGATTTTCCCTCAACCAATTTTAGCTTTCAATCGCGGGAATCATCAGAATTAAACTTTTCCCTATTTTCGGCCGCTGGAGCCCTTTTCTTCTCCGACGACGGCACGGTGAGCCCCTGTCAAATTCCACTCTCGTACACCATCTCGAGGCACCTCTGATGCATCCTCCACCACCCATTCACTCCCTCTGTCCTCAGGTTGAGCTCTCCTCAGTGAAGCCACTCCGCCGTCGCTGTTCTTCGTCGCCAGCCCAACTCCGGCAGCCTCTCCACCTCCGGGTCATCGTTGTGAGATTCTGGAACCCCCCTGTTGCCCGTGCACGTGCTATTTTGCCACGGGCGTCTTTTTTCCGCGTTGTGCCATGTTTCCCGTAGCGTCGTCTTCGCCCTCGCCGTCGCGCCGCGTCGGACCACCTTCGGCCTCGCCGTGCCTTGCCGGTCTTGTGGTAGCGGGCTTTCCATTTGACCATTCACTCATGTGGCCAGTGCCACTGGTTTTTGCGGCGTTTTTGCATGGAAGCTTCTTGTTTGTCTTGAGAGCGTGTACGTTCCGCGCCCTTTATGTAATCGGGATTAGAGCAAATCTCGGGTCATTAAGGCTAATTATTGTTTAGATTATTAATGGATGTCTTAAAGGAGTTAATGTGTGACTTACATGTGGGGCCTAGCACAGTAGAAGTTATCCAAATAACGATTTAGTTCTGAGATTGACATGTGGGCCCGGGAACTTAAGTGCACAGTGTGAATCCATGGACCGGCCATAGACCCTCGGTCCATACACTGTTTCATGCACCGGGTCTATGACAGGCGGGTCCCACCTGTCAGTTTTAACCGGAATGTAAATGGAAAATAGAAAATGGCACTATTCATTAGGCCCCACTAGTCAGTCACTATGGCTAAGTTATTCTGGGTATAAAAAGTATTTTGTGTTATATGAATTCTGAAATGCTTTATTTATGAACTGAAAAATGGTTAAACTTCAAAATTGCATAACTAATTCATTTTAGCTCCAAAATTGATGATTTAAATTTTGTTAGTTTCCTTTTTAAATGTACTTTAATATAAAAATGGTTTGAATCATGTTACTATTACAGAAAACACTTTTGGTAAAATTACTTTAGCCTTAGTAATATTGTTGCATTAAAAATGGCCTCAACTTCAAAAATGCATAAGTATTTCTCTGTAACTCCAAATTGAGTAAACTCAACTTTGTTGGAATCTTTTGTTAGTGTAGTTTATTGTAAAATAGGTTTTGAACATGTTGCTATCACTGAAAATCTGATTTTACTTATGTCATGTGCACTACTTTCATAACTTTGAAAAATCATAGAAAATTCATCTTAGCTCCAAATGAGGTGAATCAAATTCCATTGTTCATCTCATGTGGAGCTCTGCCTACCATAAAAATTTCAAGTGCACCACACCTCTGGAAATTTTCACCAAAATAATTATTTCGGATAAACAGTAGCCGGTTGCAATTTATTTGGATTTTCTGGAAAACTGACTTTCAAACTGTCATAACTTTTGCATAGAACATCCAAATCAATTGATTATTGTTGCTAAATTCACCTAAAATCATGTTCTACCTTCTGTGAAATTTTCATGATTTTTGGATGACTTTGAATTTTTGGGTCTTTTGGGTATTATTCGTTCTTATTGTGCTTTTGAATTCTTTCGGTAGGTTCCAACGAAATTATTGATTGCGCGAGTGACCCTCTGCAGCAAGAAAGTTATCCCCAACAAGGCAAGCAGTTTGATCATAAATGTCCCATTACTTTCAAGTCTAATACTTTGTTTACAAATTGTATGTATGCATGCTTTTGTGTCAAAGTTTATTTTCCCGATTAGAGGTAGTTATTCCTATTGCATGGTTGCCTTTAAATTGTTCATCCCCTGCCACTAAACATAAGGTATTAATCTCGCCGGTGAATTAGAGCCCGGTGGTTGAATTATGCTCTTTTATTGTCTTTACGATGTCATGCTTAGAAATGCTTAGCTACCGGTAGAATTGGGCGGTTATCGGCGTAGTCGATAACTTTGATCACACAAAATTATTATTATCATTATGCTCAGCACCTTGTGCTTTGTTACTTTATCTGATCAAAAAGCTGGCGAGAATAAAATATTTTAGACTTAGGCACAATGGTTGATGGTGTGATTTTATGGCGTGATTGGAATGGTGCCCGGGTCAATAAGGACCGAACATCTTGTGTCACACTATCCAGGAATTTTTGCGTGCAACCACATGAGGGGATATGGGACCTCTCTTGATCTAGTACTTTGGCGTGTGTTAGCTCAAGATTCGCGAGGAGGTTGTGTTGTGTTGAAGAGGATTTTTATCCCATGTGTGTGTTGGGCGTGTGGGATGGGTTTGGTATTAAGTCCAAGTTCCCTACCCCAGGAACAGCAGTAAGTTCTCTCTCTTTCGTTGACTCTGTCTGGCGTATAGGGTTTCCATTCCTATCTGGCGACTCGTAGTTAATGCACAATATTGGAAAGCGTCTCGTGGGACTTAGCCGTCTTAGGCATACCTAAGGAAGTGTGCTTCATTGCATGGCAAAAAGGCGGTCGACATGTGGGTAAATTTGTACACCCTGCAGGTTCAATCTATTGAATAGCCTCGCCCTAGGTTATGGACACGCTTGGTTAGGTTTTGCAAGAGTTAGACTATAACATTTAATTAAAACTTGATGTGGGTGGTATGAATGGAATTCATGCTATTGTTGTGGTGGCTATTGGGTTAGCCACTTCGGGATGTCTTGTCATTATTGTTACTTGGTATCTCATTGTTTTTATCAAATAAAAAGCAGATAGTAAAATACTTTAAATCTATTACATTATTGCAAATGAAAACTTGCTTTATGTTGAAAATGAGTCTAGAGCCTCCTCCACTTAAATAAGCTTGCATGTAGCTATGTATAGGCACATTACACTACGTAAGTCTTGCAAGTACATTTTGTACTCATTTGCTTTGCTTAACTAATTGTTGCAGAGGAGGAAGTGATCCCCAAGGATCCACTTTTGTGAGATGTCTTGGCGGGTTTGACGACTAGGTTGGTGGCCTGGTTGGTTATCTTGTGGGTTAAAGGCACACTAATTGGCTTTTGTTTATCGCCGTCTTATGGCTGTTTGCTTCCGCTGTTTATCTAACTCTTTAGTTGTCATTTGGCCGGTCGGCCCCTTTTGTAATAACTCTATATTGTATGTCTTTTGAATTGCTTAGTTGTACTTCGGTTCTAAGTGTTGTATGGAATTGATGCATAATTTTTGTATGGGGTATGTGTCTTTGCAATGCAGGAAGTGCATATCTGTGAGAGTCGAGATATTTGATTTGTAATGCTAGAATCATCTTGATGGTTAAGTATTACAAGTTAAATACTCAGTTATCACAAATCACTTCAATTACAAATAAATTGAATGTAGATAGACAATGAGTATATATCAACTACACAAGTCTTATATACTCTTATGAATATATATAACTACACAAGTTATATATATACTCAAGGATATATAAGCTACACAAGTCTCATATATTCACATGAATATACTAACTACACAAGTTATATATATTCAAGGATATGAGCATATATGAACTACACAAGTTATATATACTCATACGAATATATTAACTACATAAGTTAAATATATTCAAGGATATGAGCATATATGAACTACACAAGTTATATATACTCACATGAATATATTAACTACACAAGTTAAATATATTCAAGGATATATTTCAAAGTAAGGATCCTTAATATATGTGGACAAAGGAATATGGATCAATACTAATGAAACCATAAAATATAGAATGAACTCCCTCTACATGTGTGCATACACAAATGTGTAATAAGAACATATGCACATATTTAGGTTAACCTTTTGGTGGAGTTCAACCTATATTTTGGATCCAAGGAATGCAACAATATATAAGAACTATGAAGTTGAATGCATACCTCTTTTGTTCTTTGTATCCAAACGAGACTAATCATGAGATAAGGCAAATAGATTTATCATTATGAATGCATACCCGTTTGGATTTTTCTTTTGTTTATCCAATGAATTGGATTTGTCATTAATCACTTGCTTGCCTTCATGGTTTTCACCTTTATATCCAAGTAAGACTACACAATATGTATATCAATAAAAGTGCTAGTCTCACAATTAGATTTGTCATTAATCACCAAAACTCCATTAACACATAATGGCGGGTCTAGATCCTTCACTTGGTTTCTAGGAATAAGAAAGTCTCTTTTGTAAATGTAGTCCGTGCAGATGATAAATCATCTATTGCTCGAGGAGTTCTTACTGGAGCAAATGCCGCTCCTGTTAATTCTCGAGTTGGTTCAGCAAATTCTCTTCCAGTCAACTTGCTTACTTCCATGTACCCTTTAGTCCCTGGGTAAGCTTTTCATATATCAGATCAATGTGTTGCTTGAACATGTTAGAATAGATGGGAAACAGATAAAATGGTTTATGTGATTGCATTAACTGATATGGTTATCTACATGTTACAAGTCTAATATGGTTATCAGGGGCCAAGTAAGATAACTCTCAGTTCTCACTATTTTAGGCTTTTTGAATTATAGTTGTGCACTATGAAAGGTTGAGATAAGCAGCCAGTCCCTTGAGTATTATGCCTTCTTAATTTTGTTTACAAAATTCCGGTGTCTGCAGCTCTTTCTTTACGACAAACAGTATAAATTGCATATTTGTTTCTCCCTACTATTTATTTGTTATTAGATTGACCTCTTTTGTTCATTGGACGCTTCGATGCAGATTGAAATGTGGGGAGTTTCTATTGTTGTTAATTGGACATGTTTATGCAAAGGAAAACTCTCCCATACATAAACAAATGAGATATCTTTTTGGTGAGCAGTGTGTGTCGCTCAGATGGGTAGCAAGCCGGTTTGGCTCCACCCTTGACATGGGGTAGAGGCAGATGGCCTTGAAAATACAAGCAAGGAGAGTTGTTGAATCCTTGGAGCCGTACTAAGACAAGCACATCAATGTGCTCCTGACAAGTGACAACGATTCGATGTCTTTCATCTGAGTTGCGTGCTTTGTTTTGTCAGTGGCAAGCTTTGTTGTCATATTTTTATGTGTAAAGTCATTCTTATTTTGCTGTTCGTAGAAGCTTTGTTGAAAGGATTGTATTATTTCCATTGGAAGACCATGGACTAGGGACCAGATTAGGGTTAAAGGGATTGTATTAGTTCCATCTGAAGTCCATGGATTAAGGACAAAGTTTTCATACACACGGTAAATAAGGGAAAAAGGGTAAACAATGCTGACATACTTTACTCCTACCTGCAACCTGAACACTTCCTTCCGCCTATACTTCTGGCTTTTTCCATCACAACAATATGGTCGTTCTGATAGTCTAATCTTCGCGCTATGTTATCTAAACCCAACATATACAAAGCATAAGTCCTACTTGTTGTGTGGACCCCGCTCTTTTGTTGTACATATACTCCAGTGTTTAAACTGTGTTTTTATCGTCTTGCCGCTTGCTTTTGTACGCTTTGATTTTATCAAACTGCCTGGTCTCTTTGGATTAGCACATGACAGCAAATACAGACAAAAAAAATGCATCATCATTTTTTAATCGATCAACGGCCGTAGCCACGCCATTTGGCGTGGGCTGGCATTAGACCTGTTCATGGGCGGCTCGGCCCGCCGGCCCGATCCGAGCCCACCACTGTCCGGGCCAGGCTTGGGACTGGAAAATCGGCCCGACAAAAGCCCGGCCGGCCCGAAATTCCAGTAAAAACAATAAAAAAAATCAAAACTATTTATTTAATGCTGAAAATCAATTAAATATTAGCTTTTTATTCCGAAAAATGATTAAAATAATGTTTTTTTGCTGAAAATCCCAATTTCGGGCCGGGCTCGGGCCTGCTGTTTTTTGGCCGGGCTTTTCAAACCCGGCCCAGCCCGGCCCGGTATTTGAACAGGTCTAGCTGGCATCTAGTTATAGAACAAAACGGCTGTGATGTACTGAAGTGAAACATGTGGTGCCTCCAACCCATCAAGGAATTTGCTCCTGCCATCGGAATCGGATTGGCCACCGGTGATGCGGAAGAGCAACAATGGCGATGAGCAGAAATAGAAGTATCAAGGACCTTGAACTTGGCTGTGCGTCTGCCATTGTCGACATGCAGCGTCCTGCAGGTGGGCTTCACTGAATCTAGCTCTCGTTGCACAGAAACAGAACCTTATATCACCGGGTACCCAACCTTTCATAGTACAAACCTTGTCAGGTTTCAACCAGTGCAGCACCAATGCATGTGGTGTTCTAATTGCTGCTGCCTCCCTTTTCCTCTCCTCGCTCTTTCTTCTTCCTCTTGGTCCGTCTCGTCCTGTTTGATATACCAAAGAGGGGAAATGAGGATGGTTGAGCAGACATATATAGTGAAGATAGTATCTTTGTCACGTTCCCAGCATCCGGGTCCTCTGCAAGTGCAGAACCAATAGCAGTTAGCACTCTGTTCCATTCACCTTTTGCATGCTGACCGGCCAACAAACTAGACACGGTAATAATCGCCAATGGTAGTCCAGCACATTTTTCATTGTCTCGATAGAAACTTCTTCCAGATGAGGATAGCAAAATTCCTCAGAACCGAATACTCTTTTGCAAAGCAACGTTTTGGAGTTAGCGAAACTAGGCGGTTCCATTTGATAAACATAACCACCATCACATCAGCAACATGATGCAACTGCAACATTATGAAACTAAGCCGTTCGAGTTGTTGCAAGCTAGCTCGAGCTCGGTTCGTTAAGATAACAAGTAAAAATGTTAGCTCAGCTTGTTTGCTCGGCTCACGAGTTTCGAGTTTTTTTTTTTTTCACCCTGGTAGCTCATCGTGCTCATGGTCAACACAGGCCATGAAGGCATCAATGCAGTCCTCCATGTCCTAGGCCAGCCCACGCACGTTGTCCCGCCATTCCTTCTTCAGAGGGTCAAGTTCCTCTACATCTGCAAGCATCTCTAGCACAGCCTTCACGCTTCTCAACTCGTCTCTCAGGAAGGCGATTTGAGCTTGGCGTACTCGTCCTCCAGCGGCTGGGAGCAGGAGAATCTGATAATATATTGTGTTCATATGAAAAGACGCGCATTAATTAATTTGCGTTTAGATGGATGATGCTCCACTGCTGCAGTTCCTAAGAGGCGCTCTAATTCAGCTAGCTTTCTCTGAACGCGCACAAAAGCTACCCGGAATTGCATTATTTATCGTATAATGCTCTCCATCATGCAGCTGCATGAGCAGCAATGTCAGGCTTAACAGACTGTACACCTGAATTCAGAATTCTTTCAGCACCGCTCACAGAGCCATGCTATTCAGAATTCTTTCATCCTAGTATTGCTGCAGCACATTGACCACTTGTCAGTTTGTACCATGGCCACCAGTACATCTAACCAACATTGTGAACATCTTGCCAAGCAAAGACAAAAATCAAGCTTTAATGGCGTATGTAACTTCTGCAGCTTTGGATGATGTAGTTGCCAAGAAGTAATCGATACTCGCCTTATCATCTAGTATAACTATCTCAGCTCGTGCTCATTTGATGGCCTGACTTGGGCTGCATCATGTGTTCGGAGTGCATATTTATCAGGAGATCTATTAGCTGTTCTTCTACGTCATCCTCCTTGCTTGGCCTGCTCACAACTGTCCTCCCACTGCTTGTGACCATCACAACTACATCTTTGTAGTTTGCTAGCTCGTTCGCCACCACGGCATTCATACCATATTTGCTCAAAGCCATCTCTGCCTTCTGCAGAAGAATATCAGGATCGGTCTCGAGCTGCAATTTGCAGATACTAGGAACCATCAATAAGGAGGATCCAGACAATAGGAATGTAACAAATGCTGAAGAGCTAGTTAAATGGGTAATTTCTCTTCAAAGCAGAAAAGAGCTCGAATATCACAAGTAACCTTGAAGTGCTAAAACATCATAAATACATGCAACAAACCTTGAATGATACACAAAATGCTGAAGGAGCCCAATGCTTTCTGAGGATGAAAAGCATCTTAGGAACTTGACTAAGTTGCATGTTTAAAGGACCACCTGCAGACTCAATTTTATGTTTAGCCTGTGAAAATATTTGCATCAGGGAGGAATAATAGTTGTAACCTATTGAATGGTGACAAACCATAGTATGGGTATCTAATCTAACTAAAAGTGGCATACAGCTGTGCAATACTGAACAAGTACTTGCGGAGCAGATAAAAATGCAATACCATCAGGTATCTAGTGTTGATTGACGCCTGCAATTACTAGTGCTTACAGTACTTAATCACTAACATGCTGATACCAGAGGAAGTTATACTGATGCTTTTGTTTCCTGGATTTCAAGTTTTTCAATTCATGACGTGAGCCTAACATGATGAAAGTACGAGGGGCAGTGATCTGAAGGGCAGGGAGCATAGCCAAGACAATACACACAGAAGCAAGGAAGCAGTGTCAACAACAGTCTAAACTTTTTCTCTTGGACCAAGTGACAATTGTTGAACCTTGATATTCCTTGCATTTAATGGAGGAAACAAAATATCAAAACCATGTATTGCTACCTACCATGTGCGATGACAATGCCAATCCAGAATCCTACCAGCATCATTATATGACAAGCACCAACTGCTATCACTTATCAGTTTGTAATCGATTGGTTTGTTTGACTATGATGGGCACACAATGACATGATCTGAAGAATAGATCCTACCATGCTTTCCCATGGAACATAGAAGTCGGAAACTGCAGCGGCGAGATAAAACATCCCGCGGAGCCCCAAACAATTCGTCGCAGTAGCTACCATTTGTAGTAACTGTTGGTAATACAAACAGAACAGAAATTTCAGATTCTTCATCAGTACAACATCTTTTCCAAGTTGTCGTGCACCTTCAGCTAAGCTTTATTGTATCAAATAACACAAGTTCGTAAGCCGCTAAAAAATATGATATCTAAGACTGCTGGAGTCATAAAAAATGGCGGAAATCTAAGGTTCACCCCACCTTATCTGCAATATAATCCCACAGGTATTAGAGACAAGCAATTTGAAAAGGCATAAATTACCTCTAATCTAGCAGGGTACAAAATGTAATATTTCCAGAAACAATAGGTGTGCAACAATGACAGAGTGAGCAAAATCTAAATTGAATGACAAAATGTGCAAAATCTAAATGTGGCAATGTTTGACCTAGGAAATAGATATGCAATACCTGAAGGTATTCAAAGATAGTGGTGAAAGGAAGTTTCAACAATAGGCCTTCATCAATTGCCTGCAATTAAGAAAACAAGGCATGATCATCGGTACCAGTACCATATCGATCTGACTTGTGGTCAATGCATCAGAAGAGACAGTGCCATTCAAACAGGAGTGCTTATATATACCTTGTGATAATTTCCAATTGCTGTCTTGACCATCGCGGAATGAGACTCTGGTACTGAGACAAGTAACTCAAATGAGAACAATAGTTTCAAAACTAAGAGAGTCATTCAGAACATAAAGATTTCTAGTTCAGTAAATGAAACCACTAAAATGATTAAGAAGGAATATGGTCCTAGTCTTCTAGATCTTACATCTTCAAGTAAGGATGTTAAAAACTTGCCCAAAAAAAAGAGTGAAGAAACCAAACAACTTTAAATCAAATCACACTGATTTAGGGGGCGGGACATGCAGCACAGATGGATTTAATGCAGTTTGCATCACTTAGATACTTCAAGATTACAATCCCCAAACCTTGGATCTCCGATTCTTCACTGAGCTCGAAAAAACCAAGATACGAGTCTTCTGGGAGAAATCTACAGTAAGGCTGCTTGCTTCCACTGCAAAGATGTGCTGGTGTCACTCAATTCTTCATACATTGTGGCATTCATAACTGAAACAAGAACTGCCTG